>OY720430.1:235828895-236428895 GCA_963082735.1 Pocota personata | reverse complement strand
AATGCTCAGGAGATTCGTTCTCCAAATTTCATTAACAATGCTCAAGGCCAGCTTCTTGTGGAAGACGACCAAATTTTCCACAGATGGCGACAGAATTGTGAAAGACTTCTAAACGAACAATTTGCCTGGGTATACTTTCCAAGAGCCGCTCCTGTGTGATCCAATGCCTAATCAGTGGAGGGAAAGTTACCTTCTTCTTTTGCACAAAGGAAAGGGCGATACGCGAAACTGCGATAACTAACGTTTTGTCAATCTGATCCACCAGGGAATCGTCCTCAGTCCTTGATTATCTGGTTGAAGGAAAAGTGACGGACCCCAAAGTGCATCAGTTATTCTTTGCTGGCGATGGAGCTATCACAAGTGAAGATCAAACGTCCCTGCAATGAGCACTTGATGTTTTGGTGGGAAATGGGTACCGTATTAGTTAAAAAAAGACAGAGTATCTGTACTGCCCGTTCTCTGATTCACACCGGCCTATTCCAGACATTTACTTCAATGGAAAATGCTTCCCAAGTACGAAAAGTTCAAATATCTAGGATCTATGATCAATAGCGAAGCAACTTGTGATGATGACATCAACCATCGTGAAGTGGCGGGAAAACTCCGCATTCTTCTGCGACTGAAAAATGTCCCCTAAGCTGAAAGGAAGACTCTACACCGCAGTTGTACGTCTGGCGCTCACATACGGTTCACAATTTCCTGTGAGTATATATATATACGATCTCTCCGAAGCGGAAATAGTAAAATAGAAGAAACAGAAATAATAAACTGGAAATACATAGACTGACTAAGTCCATTTTAAAGGCAACTATTAGTGAGAAGAGAATTTATGATAGATGCGTACTCTTCCTTCTCTTTCCATAGTTTGAGTCAACAACTGAAGGAAAAATAAATCGTTATCGTAGTGTGAGGAGTAGAAGCTGCACTCATCTCATCAACGCGATAATTTAAGATCATCGGGAGGTTGTAAGTACGAACACTTCACCTAATAATTATGTAAAGATAGCAGCCACGCCTATGTGTCATGGCGCAATATTCCTGACGATGTGCTTGAACTCCCTCCAACTTCACTCTAACTGCAGTGACACCTCTTCGACCAACTTCGCTAATTCACTTATTAACTTATTTTGTCTTGGATTAGTGAGTTTCCTTCGTTTCTTCGTTATCCTTGCTAGCAATATCTCTTTTGTTTGAGATACTACTTGGGTAACTCGCAAAAGTCTGAATATTTATTTTGGCATTGGTGGTCACTCTAAGTTCTGAGACAACATAGCGAACATAGTCATTGTTTTCCTAATTCAAGTTCACATATCCTGTTTGCTACACCGTCGATAGTAGGAGATATCGGAAATGTTGATCTGTCGATCTACAGGGTCTTCCAATAGGGACTTTCGAACTTTGACAGTTGATAGCGGCCATATTGTTGAAGCTACATCTGTCAAATTGGCTGTCATTTATTCAGTCTATTTTGCCAAATAACCGTGGATGGATATAGCGTTCAACAACACGTGCAAATAGTAAAATTGTTTTATCAAAATGGGTGTTCTGTTCGGGCAACGTTCCGCGCTTTTCGCCCATTTTACGGTCGCCATAATCGTCCTTCCAAGAGGACTATTCGCAGTGTGGTGGATAAATTTTAGTCCACTGGTTCAGTAAACGTTCAACCAACACCCGTACGTCGACGAAACGCAAGATCTCCCGAAAACATTGCCGCTGTCCGTGACAGTGTGCAGGAGAATCCGAGGCAGTCGATTTCGCGTCGCTCACAAGAACTCGGCCTTTCGCAGACCACAACTTGGCGAATTTTGCGTCGTGACTTAGGCCTGCATCCGTACAAAATTCAACTGACCCAGGAGCTGAAGGTAAACGAGCATAGACAACGACGTGTATTCGCTGAATGGGCTCTGGAGCAGTTGGAAACTGACCCTAATCTTCGTCGAAAAATCATCTTCAGCGATGAGGCCCACTTCTGGATGAATGGGTACGTCAACAAACAAAATTGTCGAATTTGGGACGATAAAAATCCACATTAGATCCAAGAGCGTCCAATGCATCCCGAAAAAGTCACTGTTTAGTGTGGATTTTGGGCTGGCGGCGTCATCGGTCCATATTTCTTTGAGAACGACGTTGGCCAGGCCATCAATGGACACCAACGACAAGTGGTTTCAACAGGATGGCGGTTTTCTGAAGTCGCAGGTCTATGCGAATAAGCCACAAACCATAGCGGTCCTCAAAGCCAACATAACCTATGCCATTGGTCAAATTCAGCCTGATTTATGCGCCAGAGTCATAGAAAATTGGACATTTCGGATGCGCGCCACCCAGAGAAGCCGCGGCAGACATTTGAACGATGTTATATTCCATACATAATGGCATTAATAGGCCTTTCAAACGAATAAAAAATTTCGATGATATCTCATACACACTTTGTTTTATTTAAATTTAAAGATAGGAAGCGCTTAATGAAAGACCCTTTATTATGTCGCGATACTCGTACTAGAGGAGTCGAGTTTAAGAAAGATTCTGTCAAAGAATCAATCATTTCTTACCGAGAAAACACTGCGAATCCTGTTTCAGGTCACCATCAAAGCAAATATAACCTTCGTAGATCCAGCTTATAAATTCAAATTTTTCTGGCAATATACTCCTTCTGTGCACTTACTTCTGACCGCTTTTTCGAAGTCAATGGGAAGTTAGTGTTAAAGGGATTTACGAGTATACTCCGTACAATGCCATGCAATGCGAACAGGTCCCAGTGAAAGGATTTGCTGCCTGGAATTCCCACTTTTCAAATTTCAATATGCTCGGCTTGTAACCCGACCGCATTCAGATCGCTTCGGTGTGTATGAGGCTTAACGCCGGTATACCCAGAATGGTAAGTTGCTTGATCATTGTTGATCATTAGGTGCTGACGCAAATTACGAGAATATGTTCTTTCTTTAGTGACTATACATGTTTCTGCGCTCAAGGCCGCTTCTACAACGCTGACGTTACGAGTTACTACTTATATTATCCAGTAGATTAGGCTCTTGGTGGTGAACCTATATGACTATAGGACGGAGGAAAATAAAAGTTACCCTGTTCTGGAGATTTCGCTGTGTTCTGGTACCGATTTTGCGTCTTTTGAAATAGCTTGTGTTGTAACTGAGTAGATTGGGATTCGAATGAGATTTTTTGCCACGGAGGTGGCTGTTGTTGCACTAGGTTGGGGCTAGCATTCTATTTGTCCGGTAATATTTTCGTCATCATGTCCGAAATTATGAAGCAGCCTACAAATAGTTCATATTATGAGTCCTTGTCTGGGTTGAATTGAAAAGACGTCAGCCTGTTTGCGAAAGGGCTATGCAATCTACTTCTTAGTCACAAACAGTCTCCTGGTTGTTCTTCTGAAGGCTTTAATAGTTCGATCTGTATTGTTTTGATTATGGACGACTTTTTTATAATTGCAATTCAGGTTATGCTATATCAGCGTGTGGCTTGAGTCCGTTCGCAACGAAAACGTGGAACAGTGCTGTTTTAGCAAGTACCTTTATAATTGTGTATTGAATTTGTTCTTAACTATGTCCACGCATGCCAGTTATTTTGGTTGGGTTCAGTGCTCTGTCTTTTCGTTATCAGCGGCCTATGGATTGAATGAGACCAACTAGTGGAACTGCTGAGGGCTGCATGGCACTGAATTAGTTTAAAAATTGACCATCGTACAGTTCGGATGTGTTTTTCTTTTTCTCCTGCCTCTCGAGTCAATTAATTATTAATTTGCCACCTACCACTGACCAAGCAAACTTCGAATAATACGCGATCACCATCAACTCCCCACTCATCGTTTTTCTTTTTTCTTTCGTCGCTGTCTCTTCGACCTATCTAGTGCGTTCACCCTTGTGTCCCTTATATATACAAGAGTGCTTATAAACATAAAAGTAACTGACCTACTTTGTCATAAGAAAAATAAATAAAACAAAAAATGGAAAAGTGCGGTAACAATAATTGTGGACTAGACAATACCAACTCGGAATGGTTAACATGCAGGGGCCTCTGTGGTAAATTATTCCACCCAATTTGCACTGGGGTTAGCAGAAGATCGACTAATTGTCTAAAAGAATTGTCGAATAATTATTTTTTCTTCCGCGATGAGTGTAAGGAAATTTCGCTCACGTATGTTATGCTTGCTATAAAGTGCCATAAAGAACGTTAAACGCAATGCATTCCGAGTTCAAACTCCTCTTACCGAAATTGATCTTCATGCCGATCCATCTATTGAACCTGCTCCACAAGATCTTCCTGTGCCAGCTATGCCTGTTGCAGCTCAAGTAGTTCAAAAATTCGGAACGATTTGGACACTATCCGAATGGAATGCCCGAATCCTCAAGCTACAAGGAAATACGTCGACAAATAATTCCAAGGACCATATTAACACCGTCGTCCCCAACGGATGTACCACCTACCTACTACAGGAAGCCCCAAGACAAGCCACTGCATCCTGGGTCTGCCACTTCTTCAAACAGAATTACTGCATTACGGGAGCAAGATACCGAAGGTTCACCACTTCACAGCGTTACAACTCTAGTTGCTTTAAAGTCATGATACTGACGACTCAATGCGCATTAGAAGATGGTAAAGAAGTTGACTTAATTGCCACCGGTTTTAGTAAAGCCTTTGATAAAATCTCCCACTCCAAAGTGCTTCTCAAACTAAAAGCTCTTGGTTTTCAACCGGGGTTCATTATGTGGATTAAATCCTACCTTGACGAACGACAGTAGGAAGTTTTATTTAGATTCTCCGTATCTGACCCCATTACAGCCACCTCCGGAGTTCCTCAAGGCAGCCACCTGGGTCCGCTGATATTCATATTATCAACCAATGACGTTGATTGTGTCATTAAAAATTCATATCTTTCTATTTACGCTGATGATATGAAAATCTTCAGACACATTTCAACTCTTACCCACTCCAAGAAGACTTAAACAATTTTTCAACATGGTGCCAATATAATTTCCTTGAGCTTAATGTGAATAAATGTTAAAATATTACATATTCCCGCAAGCGTGTTCCACCTGTCTCCCAATCATACTTCATCGGTAATGAGCTTGTTCCCCCGTCTCTCTGTTTCCCGATCTGGGTGTCATCTGCGACAGTGAACTTAATTTTCGCTGCCATATAGACCAAATTATAAGCAGAGCCAACTCAATGTTGGGTTTCGTAAAACGCTGGTCTAAGGAATTCTCGAACCTCTATGTCACAAAATCCCTCTACGTCACATTTGTCAGACCAATTCTTGAATATGTAAGCCAAGTGTGGTCTCCGCCCCACGATGTCCATTCTCTCCGAATAGAAGTGGTTCAACGCAGGTTCATCCACGCGGCCTCCCATGGACTGATAGATATAACTTACCCCCATATGAGGATCGTTTAAAACTGATCAATTTCCAATCACTCGTAAAACGTCGAGAAGTAGCCGACAGACTCTTTCTCCATCAGTTGATAACAGGAAAGATCAGCTGCCCCACGCTGCTCCGAACAATTTCATTTGAAACAAATCCACGCAACCTTTGGTCTGTACCACTTTTTCACCTAAATTTTCACCGCACCAATTATGGTTGTTACGAGCCAATATCAAGAATGCTACGACTGACTCGCTCGTTTGATTTTCACCGTAGCAAATTTGTATTGAGAAAGTCCCTTCACTCAAACTTCCTGAAAAAATAGAGTGAAATTGAACTTCGAGGAAGAATGTTCCATCGCCTCTTCAACCTCTCGAGTCACCCGTATGCTTCTCGTAGTTAATCTTTATTTAGTTAACTTGCCGCAATGCTAAACTTCAAGTTCCTGTCGCACCAGATTCTGTTTTCATATTGGTGAATTTGATGATCTTTAACGCGACTGACGATGATCTCATCGTTCACATCTACCACCAAACCTGCGCTTACCAGGACTGTAAGCTTGTTCTCATTTGAACAGTAGTAACTACATCACTTCATTGTGAAGCATCTTACTGTTGATAATAATTTGTTTGCCCGAAATTTGTTGCCTTCATCAATGTCCACTTCTTAATTTCCTTCGAAATTGCTTCTAGCGAGACAGAATGCCGACTTCATAACTTTCACTCTCATCAATCATTTGTCCCGATATTTATGGAGTTTTGAAGTCGACACTCCTAGCTTGCATTTTGATCACACGAGTGTGGTACAAGAATAAGTTCAATTGCACTCACTCCATGTAAAGGGTGACCAGATAACAATGATAGTTTTTCCAATGGTAAAGTGTCAGCAGATGTTAAAGTTACCAATGACATCCAGCTGTCAAAATATTCAGTAAGGTTTGCCATTTTATCATGCATCGTTTAACGCTTCCCGAACGTGTGGAAAGTATTAAAAAATATTATGGAAATTCCGGCTCAGTTGTAAATACGCAACGTCAATTTCATCGTGAGGTCGGTCGTCATCATGGCTTCAATGCGCAGGCAATTCGTCGCACCATGGAAAAGTTTGAGAGTACACTCTTTTGAATCTTAAGCCACCAACCAGACAGAGATCGGTGCGAAGTGAAAAACACATAGCCACCGTAGTGGCCTGTAACGAAGAAGGCCCAGAAATGTCGATTCGGCGCCGATCAGCTGAATTGGGCATCGCCAGAAAGTCAACCCGACTTATTCTGCGGTTGGATTTGGGCCTACATCCATATAAGATTGTGCTGACGTAAGAATTGAAGCCGTGCGACCATAGACAATGCCGTGAGTTCGCTAATTGGGCACTGGAAATGTTGGTCGTAGATCAGGACTTTGACCAAAAAGTCATCTAGGCTATGTCAACAAGCAAAATTGCCGTTATTGGAGCAACTACAATCCACAAGTGTTCGACCAAGCATCAATGCATCCACAAAGATTGACTGTTTGGTGCGGTTTATGGCACGGCGCGCGGCATCATCGGACCTTATTTCTTTCGAAATGAGGAAGGAGACGCCGGTACCGTCAATGGTCCTCGGTATAGAACGATGTTAACCGACTTTCTAAGGCCAGAGCTCGACAACATCGATATATCCGAGCTGTGATTCCAACAAGACGGTGCGACATGCCATACAAGCGATGCAACGCTCGAAGTGGTGAAGGAGAAATTTGGCGACTGTGATGGTTGCGTATACGAAATGTCACGGCGAGCGTTCATCAATTTGCCGTCGCGATCATGAGATTATTTGATTATTATATCTTTGGGGCTACATCAAGTCTTTAGTCCACTCTAAAAAGCCAGCTACTTTGGACGAGCTCGAGGCAACATTCGAGACGCTATTGCCGGAATAACGCCGTACATATTGGACCGAGTTATCATTGGACCGACCGCTTGAAGCAGTGTCAGCGAAGCCGAGGCGGCCATTTAAATGACGTGCTATTCTATACATAATGGTATGAATGTAGCTTCGAAATAAAGCCAGAATCAATTTGATACTTCACACCGTTGTTGTTTTATTTAAATTTCTTTTCCAATCGTTGTTAACTGGTCACCCTATGTGTACGAGTAGTCAGCTGAATTTAAGTTAGAACTAAACGCCTTAGAATATTCACAGCGTTGTATGTTACCTTCACTTTTATGGGGAATAGTTGATCATGGAAAGTAAGTAATATTGCCGGCAACATTTATATAAATTTAAATAAAATACCTCTGCCCAAAAGAGCATTAGCTCATTTGATATGCAGAAAATTTGAAATATGAATATGTCTTGTAGCTACTCAATATAATTTTGCTTTCCCCGCGCTAATAAGCTAATAACATCCTTTTTTTTCTTTCCAGGTGAGTGTCTTGAGCTTTTCCTTCCCCCCTTAAGCTACTGAGTAAGTACCATCCCTCAAAAAGAAATCTCACACATTTCACAGCCCATTTGAGCATTTAATTCCCCATTTAAACGGACACATTAATTGTATGTTGTGTCGTCCACTCTCGTAACACACAAAAGGGACGCCCCTAAATTTCACCTCATTCCTCACAATCGGAATTACTACCTCCGATGTGCGTCCAGCTTTTGTACAGATTACAAATAATTAACACATTCTGCGGCAGCGTATACATCACTGGTGCGGCCCAACCTCTGATACCCTTCATTTAATGGCGGCCTATAATTAACCCTGTCAAAAAAATACAACCGATTGCAGGAAAAATGGCAATAAAACGTTCGAATGTTCGAAAATTCACGAAATAAAAAATAATTATGGGTGTAGTCTTGTGAGGAAAATTTATGGAAACCATACTGGTGATGGTCCAAACAAAAACAAAAAAAATCATCCTCTTCTTCTTATGCCTTCTTGTGCTGCACACAGAGAGCAACACTTGACCGATTTTTGTTGAAATTTATTGATTGCATCGATTTATCAAAGACACAAAATGATGCGCTTCATCTTCGTCTTCGTGGACGTCCTCTTGTTGTGGTGTTGCTCTACTCTCTGAGTCTGCTTATCGTCAATCTCTTAATTGGTTTAACGGTACTTTTTTTTTTCGTTGGCCAAAAAAAATAATAATAAGCACTCTGATGAGTGCCTGCAGATAGGGCTCGCTTATGACCCATATCCTGGGAACAGGCTCGCATTCAAATTCATGAATTAACAGCGCCAAGATTTATCGGTGCGCGCGCGCTTTTATGCTCATCTCTGATTTCGGGGTGATGAGTTTGCCAAGCACAAAATATGTATTAACCTCTCTCAACTGGATTGCGATTTATGAGGACAAATTAGGTGATGAGTTTCATTCTCGTTGCGAGTTCTCATATTTTGTGGAATTTCAAACCGCGGAATGTCATTAGCATGAGATTTCTCTTTGCCACTCTGATTAATCGCATTTAAATGTGCTTCACGATTACAAAAACAAGTGCCCTCAGGTACTGTTTAATTTGCCAGACATCTAATTATCTCTTATATTAGATTAAATTCTAAGTCACGACGCTTACAAGTCACACTGTTGCATTCCTTAATCGAATCCGTTATTAAATTGACAGCTTGTTGCTTCTAGATATTGATTGCTTTGTCTGTACTTCGCTACAGCACTGTTTGCATGGGCACCCCCCTCTTTGAGAAATCATGTACCAATGTTGCCTCATTGTCGATTATTTGTTTGCACTCCACTGTAAAGTTCAAGAGGCACCTCTTGAGAATTTAACTTTTTTTTTCCATATTTTTTTTGTTCGTCTTCTTTGCCTGCATGAAGGTAGTTCCACTGCTGCTTCAATTATATTGCCGTTGTTTTGTTAATTTTATTCAATTTGACTTAATGTGCACCTCCATTATGTGTAATTTTGCTTCGATAATGTCAAAAATGGTGTACCACAAAAAAAAAAGTATAACAATTCACGTCCAATTTGGTTAACAAGATGCCTGAGTTGATGCTCTAAGAGTATGCACATATATTGAATCAAATCAATCAATGTTGTGACTAGTGCAACTGTGCGCAGAGAGGTAAAGAAAATGAGAAGAAACGTAAACAGAAAAATGAGACAATGGCGCACGGCCTGATGGGGTAAAATCGATTTCAACAACTACAACAGAAAAAAAAAACAACAACCATGGGCGAAACAATTAAAAGTAATCGCTTTTAATTATGTGCTCCATGATGGTTGTTAGCTGATTTCAATTAAAGATATTCATTGAAGTGCTTAAGGCGAGAGTGGTGCAGCAACAGAGGGCATCTGTACACATTGAAGTGTTTGAGTTTGAGTTTTTGATGAAAATGGGTTCGCAAGTCAACTCTTTCGTTTTTTTTTTTCGTTTTTTTTTTCTCTGTTGGGATGATTATGGTTTGGTTTTCTATGAAGTGGTTGCATAAGATAGAAAATACTTTGTAGTAATACGGAAGGTCATGGTTGATGATGAAGAATAAATAATAATGGCATGTGGTTTTGACACCTTTTTTTATGCGCATTAGTGGGGAATAGACATTTTTGTTTGGTTTTCCACATCCAATGAGGTTGTAAATTCTCATTTCTGAGCACATTAGGCGCATTATTTAGCATTATTTTTAGCCAGGGTAACAAATTTGAAAGACAAGAAGGGTGTTGCTTGTTAGTTGGTGAACCTTAAAAGCGAAAGGTGTACTTATTGCTAAAATCCATCTGCTTTGGCTTTCATTTGCTTGTACAGTACTACTCTGATCTTGTACTCTTATCGATTTTGATGGTTGTGTATACCTTCGCTTTCTCAACTTCTCAGTTGATCGTTGATCATTATATTTCCAGCTGCTGTTTAAGTTACTTTATCCTGATGAGTGTGTGAACATTTAGATCATTAATTTATACCTTGTACCCCAAATATCCATTTAAATGAAACTTTGTTAATTCGGCTTCGACGACTGGCACCGCAGACTTCAACTGAGGCTGCTAATGGTGATGCTTCCACGACATAAGCAGAATTACTGAGAGAATCAGAAAACAGACTGTAAGCTTGTACTTTGAACGTGTGTTACTGTCATTGTTTTGCCATTTCACATACTGCTTGACACTCTTCTCAATATATTCCACATGAGGTAGACACCGCACTTCTTCTCCACAAGACAAAGATAAAGCAGAATGAATTGCCACTCACAAGTAGTTTCTCTGAAAAATTAGAACTCCTTCATGATTGGAAAATGCATGACAACATGACCTTTAAAGGAGCTAGGTCCTTAGGCGTCATCTTAACAATTAATTTAGAGCTCATTGGGAAATTAAACATTTGTTTCAAACCCCACCAGGCAACCGCTACAACCCATCAAAATCTTCATGGGCATAGCTTTGTAGTGTCCATAGCAGACACTTCCTCGACTTGCTTGATTCTGAAAAGTTACTCTTAGATATTTGACTAATATTGGAGTCTATTTAAAATCGTTCCAATAATAAGTCTCAAGGACTGTACAAGTCTTTAGAAATAAATGTTACAGTGGTCATGGTTGAGTTTATGATGGCATAAAGAGTCTCCTCGAATTTGTCATCTGCTATAAGTTACGAGTATACCTACTGCCGCGACTTATCAGTATGTCAAGATCAAGTCTTCAAAATAAAGGATTCAGAATGGTAAGCAATGTTTCTTGCACTACTTTTGAAACCATTCAGTTTACCCCCCATTTCTCATGTTTTTCTTAACGACTTCGTGAGAAGTATTATGAAAGGCCCGGGCACCTCTGGTACATAGATATGCCCTCATTACTGCTCTTTTTTTCGATGCAAGTACCCACAGTTTTCTCCATTGTCTTAAGTATTAATCGTGTCACGTGCATCCTGTATAACTTCGAACGAATGGTCTCTTTTCTTAATTTTGGAATGGAAACTACTTTCGTCCTTCATCACCCTTGTTTTGGAAAAACTTTTGTGCAACAGATTTCCGGATTTCCTCATTGTACGTAGTGAAGTCCGTTGTGTATCTTTGCTTCATTCCACTTAGACTTATTAAAAGTTCATTGCGCTACTCCTACTGTCTCCAGACTGCGTTTCAAAATTAATTCCTGCTTTCCTGTGTCAACGCAAAATGTATACTGGTGTTATTTCCGCAGTCTTAGAGTTAGATACCCATTCCTCTTCCAACAGCCTTGTCTCTTCTCCTTTCCTTAGAGGACTGGGGGTTTGCTCCCTCATTCTGGAATTGTTCAGCTATTATGTATAATAGGTGAATGCTCCACCATCAGTTAAGCCTCCCTGTATTTGTGGATATTAGTGCTTCCGGGTTGTCGTCTCTTAAGTCAACCATTAACTCGACTGAGGTACTAAACTTTGAGTGCAACTTTGGCCTCTAGTGTGTCCCATACTCATTTAATCAAAATTTCAGGATGTATGGGTTGTTATGAGATAAGAAAAAGTTGTATCTTCGCCTCCATAATAATCATTCCCTCGAAGACTCCAAGGATCATTGGACAAATCTGAAAGATTTTAGATTAAAGAAAAATCATTTACGTGAAAAGATAAACTGAAATACGACTCAAATGGGTTTATTAAAACACTGCTAGCCATCACTGCTCTAAATTTCACACCTCCACTAATCACTGGGTAGAGTTGGAACAAAAAAATTCTTCCCGAACAGTAGCAGCCATTCTCATCTGGAATATTCTTTACTATCACCCCACAGCTCTGGGGATGCAATCGCAAATACTTGGGATACCTATCGCTAGATCTGCCCGTAATCATAAATCTTTCCAGCCGTTTGCACTTGTACACTCATTCCGCTTGCAATTTCCTCCGGACATCGCCTCCCCATTAGCTCCTGGAATCAGCCACAACCACGACCACTAACTAACTCTTCCTATACACCGCTTGTTGCCCCACGAAAGCATTTAGGATAATTATTATTCTCCTGGATATAGGCAATTAATTTTGCTTCTGCTCATCTTTTTTTTCGCTGCTACCACTGCTACCCTTTAACAACACACACAGTCTCCTCGACGCCCCTAATGATCGTGGAGCAGGAGCACTACTCCGCTGTGCACCGCATTGTGTGTGCGTCCACGTTTTGTGTTCTTTTGTGTACGCTAGTCGCGCAATCAATCTTGTTAACAATCTCAAGAAGTAGTTGGTTCCGAGGCTTTTGTTGGTCTTATTACCCGTTGCGCAGTGCAGCCAGATCGATTGCATAGATAGACAGATTTATATCGAGAGCGAGAGAGATACATACACGGAGTTGCCTGTACGCAGCAAGTGCTCGCGTGATGAATGAGAAATAGCGGAGACAGAGAAGTGTCCCCTTCGATGCGGCCGGCGCACACATGTGGGGATAGATGCTATCGCTGGCCGAGATTGCCCTGATCGATGACTGTGCGGCAGCTCGTTGTTATGCATTATCTATAAGTGCGCCCGAGATCGAATTATTACATTAAGTATGCAGCGAGCAGCAGTGCTACAGAATACCAATGATCGCCCTATGACACCGTCTGCATCGTCAGCATAGTCAGCATACGAGTACAGAAGCAGGAGGCGTTGTATAGATTGACTTGGTGGACGTCAACGACAATGACGGAGCTCTAGCTACCTGGCCAATTAATTGGGGTGCAACTTGTAATTATGTGCTCGCAATTATACCAGAGGCCTTCAGTGCACTGTGCAGTTGAGTGCACCTCAATCGAGTTGAACTTTTGCCCTCCCCTGTTGGTGCAAATCAGAGAAGTGGAGCGGAAGAGAGGTTAAAACGATTCCAGCATACCGAGCAGATGTGCATATTTCTCGAATGTATGTCACGAATTGCATACATTCCCACACCACCAGACTCGAAAACAAAAGGGGCGAACGTGTAATTTCACAGGAAACGAAACGGTGCTTCGCGGCCCCGAAAGCAGGGCAATTAGCAGTAAATACAGAAATTCCTACCTTCGGGGGAACTTACATATCTTCCCCCCTTCACCCCCACCCCGGATGAAAATCCTTTGTTTTGCAAGAAAAGTACGCATATCCTTTCGGTAATTGCAACGAGCATAGCATCTCGTCGATGGTACCTCCTCTTCTGCGTATGGAAAACAATGCTCTGTTCGCTATCTGCGCCGCAACATCAGCGGCGGTGGAGCACCGCTCTCTTGCTAATAATTTGTCGAATGTATGAAATAATCATCGTAATCAGAGGGCTTAATAACCAACAGCAACGATGACCACGAAGAATAAGATGAAGGATCTGTGGCATGGCTACAGCAGGAGCAGCACCAGAAATTACATGGTGCGCAGGGTTGTTCTACGGCACACATACACACATATTTCGGAGGGTCTTTGCCACTCTCTCGTCGATCAATTGATCGGTCGTGGTCGTGGTCGTGGTCATTTTCGTGGCAATTATGTCAATTTTTCATGTTCAAAAGGAATGGCCTGGAGAGGGGGTGGGGGGAGACTGCTATGCAAATTGCAGATTGGTTACATAAATTAAGGGATCTGCTGCTCTCTGTGTATCGACTTTGTCTATCGGGTGCTTATTTTTTTTTTCAGTTTCCCTGTGTATCTGTGTCCTCTGGGGAAGCAATTAATCCAACAAGTGTCATTGGGTCGATAAATAAGAGAAAGAGGATGAGTGGCAATCAATGTAATTGCAGTGTAATTAACAATGACAATATTATGTACAGTAATGGGACTTTGCCATACAAGGACTAACTGTTAGGGTGTGGTACTCATATCTTGGTATCTGTTGAGGTTTCTAGACCACTGCAGGCACAGTTTCATTCTGAGAATTCTTTGTTGGCAATTAATTTCAGTTCACACAAGAAGAGTACTTCAGTAGAAAATTTTGACCTCGTTTGAAGTGGCGGTAGTTGGTATTTCTGCAATAATATTGGAGCAATGAGTACCACTTAGACTAGATAATCAAATTCGATTTTTTTATTATTTGTGTATCTTGCAATGCGACCTAATGGTCTATTGTGCCCCCAGCTAATACCTGGGAGAGGTTTATTCCCTCATTAGAGTTTCCCTCAGAATATAATTCCTTCAAAATTGTCATCGAGGGTAAAACACTCTTTTGGCAGGGCTAGTTCACCTAGAGCATGTGGTTGGCATATCCTCATCTAATAGTTGGTACTTGCCCAAGCATTTCAATATTTTGTGGGTCAGTGGCCCACAAGATTCACGAAGATGTTCTAACTGGACTCATTGCAGAATCTGCAAAGACCTTCGTTTGTTAAATCTAGTTTTCTTAAATGCCCCTGAATTTACAGTGCCCCGTTAGAAAGCCTGTTCGGATACGAAGGTTATTCTTGTTAAGGCAGATGCACGCTTCGAATCTTTTCCAGTTGTAGTGTCCCAGAAGTTTCTTAGCTTGCCTCAGACCTGGAGGATTGACCCAAGTTCTCGCCCTGTTTTCTTTCTCCATCTTCCTGAATTCTCCGCGTATGGTGTGCTTTCCTATTTCGCCAATAAAGGATTCTGCTGGTCCTTGTCTTGCCAAGGAAAACCACAGGAATTGAACTTCGTGGAATTCCAACGAAGATGGACTTAATGTTACCGCGGCTACATACTTTGACACATAGCCTGAATAGACGGTTCTCTTAGCTGTTGGCTCGAGCACGGATGCGAAACAACTCATCATTCGGAACAACAGTCTTCGAGTCTTAGCTTCCAGATGACGAGTTTCTGTTTTAAAGACAAAGCGATAGCGGATGCCACTAACCATGTAGTGAGGCAAACAAAAGTTCAAATGGTCAATTGGTTATTGTAACGGTATCCCAATTCGGTTTCCTCGTTAATCCAGAGAAGAAAAAAAGTACATATGATCGCATTTGTAAAGATCAGATCAAAACAAATACTTTTTGTCCCATGTCTACCCGTCTATTTGTTCTCACATGGCTCGCTCGAGAACAACTGAAAACATGGTGATAGAATTTGATTGGTATTTATTGGCCGCCTAACTCAAGAATGTCTGAACAGATTTTGATGAAATTTGGACCACCTAAAGAGGATCTATGTCAAATGATATGGGGAAGACTTTTTAAAATGTTCATGTCATCCTTCTCACAAATCAAAAACTACTTGACAACATTTTATGAGATTTATACACCAAGCTATGTAGATGTGTTTTATCATCAAAATCGGATGAATGCGGGTCTAGATAAGGTGTAAACATTATTAATTCTACGTCTTACAACTTCTTTTCTAAAAAATAGCTTGCACCAGGAGACCTTTCAAACCAAATGTCATTCTCGTCATTTTTGGGTGGAAAAACTTTTTGTCTTTCTCTCTCTAGATCTAGCAGTTCAAAAGGTAGAAGCATGTAACATAATGACGGACAGACAGTAATCTTATTGAATCCATTAGTGTTCCGTTGTATACCACTAAAAAAACGAATGGCTTAGATCAGTGTCGGTTAACGCAAACAAAAAGACAAAAATTCCGTGATACAGGGTGTTCATGGGAAGGTAGACTACTTTTTTTTCTAATAAATTTGATGAAAAATGAAACATATAATGCCAGACAGATACGTGTATCCGCCTCTATTAACCTTACAAATGCGAATTCTTTTAAAGACATGTTTCATAACATTTTCACACATATTGGCCGATATTCCACTCATTCCATGCCGAATATTTTGTTTGAGTTGCTCCAGTGTTTATGGTTTATTAGCCTACACCCTGCTCTTTAGATACCCCTTAAGAATAAGTCCTTTCTTAGCAACCGTGGGGGCCACTCGACATCACCATTTCTGGAGATAATTCGGTCTGGAAACAGTTGATAGGGTAATTGCATTGTTGCAAATAGTGCACCACACTGTCACTTTTTTAGAATGTGAAAGTGACTCGTGGATAGTTGGTCGATTTTCATTTGCTCAAAACCTACTATTTTGTTTATTACTTACTTGAGGTGGCACTACAGTCCGAGGTGCACCTGGGCCTCAACCAACAAGCGTTTCCAGCCAGCTCGATCTTTACCTAGCTGCCTCCAGTTTCGCAGGCTAAGTTGGTTGAGGTCCACTTCCAATTGTGTGTGCCACCTGAGTCGCGATCTTCCTCTACTGCGCCGTCCCTCGGCAATGGATTCGAAAATTTTTCGGGCTGGAGTCTACATGACCCAGCCAACTCAGTCGTTGGATCTTCACTCTCCTGGCTAAGTCGATGTCGCTGTACAGCTCATACAGTTAGTCGTTGTATCTCCTCCACCACTCACCATCTATGCAGACGGGACCAAAAATCACCCGAAGAATTTTCCTCTCAAAACAGCTAAGAACAGCCTCATCTACTTTGGATAAATTCCATGCCTCTGCGCCATAGAGTAGGATTGAGATGATTAGGGGGATAAAGGCGCAATTTAGTTGTTCGAGAGAGGGCTTTGTTACTCAATTGCCTTCTTAGCCCAAAGAAGCAGGGCTGGCAAGAGTTATTCTTTCTTTGATCTCAGTGCTCGTATCGTTATCTGAATTTATAGCGGATCCTAGGTAGACAAAGTCCCTAACTACTTCAAAATTATATCTGTCTACAGTGACGTTCTGCCCCAGACGTCGTTGTTGGTTGTCCTTTCTTGTTGACAGTATATACTTGGTCTTACCCTCATTCACCTTTACACCCATTTGCGCCGCTTCTGCCTCAATACTCACGAAAACGCCACTAACATCACGCTGCCTTCTTCCGATTATGGCAATATCGTCGGCGTATGCTGACAGACTTTTAAAAGATTGTGCCTCTGGTGTTGGCACGTGAGTTTTGCACTATTCTTTCAAGAACGCTGTTAAAGAAATCACATGACAGCGGGTCGCCTTGTCTGAATCCTTTTTTGACATCAAAGGTCTCGGAGAGGACTTTACCGACCTTGATGGAGCAGCGTGCATTCTCCATCGTCATCCTGCACAAACGGACGAGTTTGGCAGGGATACTAAATATAGACACAGCTCTATATAGCTTGTCTCTATAAATGCTGTCATACGTGGCCTTATAATCGATAAAAAGGTGGTGAGTATCGATTTGAAGCTCCTGGGTGTCTGTCGTAGTGCGAATATTTGGTCAATGGTGGACTTTGCTGGCCTAAAGCCACACTGATATAGATTTTGTATATTAAAATAAATATTTTCAATCGACGAGTGATTTTAATAAAACTTTTCAACCACTAAGATACGTTGATATAGCGAGTATCGTTCCATGATAGATTTGCCACGTCTACACTTCACGAATGCCAAATAGAAACTGTCAAAACTAACTTATACCAAAATGGCGGCCTGTCAAATTGGTATACCTTTCCGTATAACACCCTGTATTTGCACCAAAAAGTGATTTTTATTAAGCTCGGGGAAAAATCTGACACTTCTGGTGATTTCAAACAATTTGTAGCAAAAGTCCAAAACCTAAAATTTTAATCGAAATATGATTTTCGTAGAACGCTCCGTTTTCGAGGTGTTGGCACTCACAGACGATATCCAACAATTTCAAGATAAAGTCAGAGATTTTCGAAAATTTTCAAAAAATTTGCCATCCATTTTGTTGAGAATTTCAAAACCTAAAATTTGGTTGGCAATCATTTTTTTTAAACCCACCGTTTTCGAGATAGTCGCACTACCAAATGATTTCCATTAACTTCGGGATGAGGTCGGACCTACATTTTCGAAAATTTTTAAAAATTCGTGAGGGTATTTGAAACTTCAGCATCATCTGTGTGGAGTCTTAAAGATACTGCCCTTAAAATAATTATTATCTTGCGCAAGCCAATGTATAAAATTGGCGATTGTAAATTTTTGAAAATGATCATAGAAAACAGCATGTACGATATTTACCGGTAACCTTCACCACTCCATAAATTTCAATACCTTACGTGATAGCTGAGTATGAATAGGGATGAAGTTAACCCTATAATGCCCTTAGAAAGAGAATACCCAAGATCAGAAAACTGAGATAAGCCCGCCGGGTACCAAAGAAAAATACGTATAAGCTTTGGAAGAGGTTGTTCACAACTTTATTAAATTCTTCCCATAATAACCCACCTCCTGGCTTACATTATTTCCCCTGTGCTCTTAAATACTTAACACGGTTCAGATCCTTAACAAATTTATTAATAACTTAGGCTTTACAGCGTTCACTTCGACGATGCCGTAAAAACTCAACCGCAATGCTCGCTTTCACGATGTCTGGGGATAAAGTACAGCGCTTGCTTGGACGATGCCGTACAAATTTGACCGCTTTCACGATATCTTGGGATAAAATATAGCGCTCTCGCTTGCACGATGCTGTCAAAATTCGACCACAACGCTCGCTTTCAAGATGTCTTATAGCGCTCACTTTCACGATGTCCCGGGAGATACTAAGGGAAATAAAGGAAAAATAGTAGAAGGTTGACGAGTTTCACTCAGCGATGGATAGGGATCATATTACCTCACTAGTTCTGCTCGGCTTCTCGAAGCATTCGATACAGTTCCGCATGAGATTCTCTTACTTAAACTTAAATATTAATTGCAACTTTGATGTTATTTAGCAAATCGCACTCATGCTGTTTCATCCAATAGTAAGATGTCGGACTTTTTCGAATCCAAGGCTGGGGTACCACAGGGATCTATTATGGGACCGTTACTTTTCTCTCTGTTTAATAACGACTTATCCTCAATCCTACATAGCTGTGAAGTCCAGATGCACGCCGACGACGTTCGAACACCTCAGCTACGCCCTCAGATTCGTAGAAGATGCGACTTCGCGTATAAATGAGGTTTTAAGATTCGTGAGTGATTCGTTGGGCCCAAACAAACAGGCTTAAACTCAATTGTGACAAGTACCAGCTTAGATGTGTCCTGTTTTCTCCTTATCGAAGTAGATAGTGTCCACCTTGAATATGCTGAGCGGGTAAGAAACTTAGTGCTAAACTTTATTCGAAATCTAACCTGGGACGATCACGTGGCTACTACGGTGATCTACGCACATCGTACCAATCTGGCTACTGTCTTCCAACTAGAGTGAAAGTGACACTGATAAAGACCTTGGTTTTGCCAATATTGTTATATTTTTTTTATAATTCGCGCGCCAAAAGAAATATGAATACTTTTATACTGTTACACGGCACGGGCTTTTAGGAAAAAGGGGAAGAGGAACAGAGGAGAAGCCTGTGTACGTTGGCTTTAAATATTTGAAGGTTGTAGTGATGGGGAAATACAGAGCTTGGTAGATCATTCCACATTCGTGTCATTCGGCTTAGAAACGAATCTCTATTTTGATAGTACGACCGCAGTTGGGCTTTAGGGTGAACTGATGTGCATTCGAAACATGTCGCGTATTGTGGGTTAAATTTTGAAGGGGAAGAATGCAACTGGCTATTTCGCTGGAGCATTTCTCCGATGTTCTAGTGAATGAATGGAATTCACAGTGTCTCTATCACCTATAAGTTTTAACTCGCGATTCTGTACCCTGTCTAGTATATGCAGAATGGTCTTGGGTGCATCAGATCAGATATGGGCGTTATATTCCAGCTTAGGGCGGGTGAATGCCTTATAAATTGAGGCCCTTTAAGGAATCCTAGACATTATGTGACATATTTGGCGACTTCAAACATGTGATCGTTCCATCAAAGATGGTTATTAATACAGATACCGAGAATGGCTAGTTTCGGTTTCAATGATGCAAGCACCATCCACGGATAATGGTTGACGGTTTTGGTTTCGCTTGAGAGACAGACCACTCTGTTGGTTGAACCCCATTTGATTATACTGTTCAGGTCGGAATTTAAGGTGTTTAACATACGTTGCCGTTGCTCTTCTACGGCCGAAGAGAAAGGATGTGAGTTAGGGAACGAATATGAGAACTGAGGGTACTGTCATAAGCGAAAGAATTATTAGATTGGATTAGAAGTTGCAGACAAGAGATCATTTATAAAAAGAGTCGGAGACAAAACGGAGCCTTGGGGAATACCAGCATTTATTTAGTGAATTGCAGAGTTGAAGCCAAGACAACTTGTATTGAACGCCCTGAAAGGTAATTTCTAAGTCATTGAAGAAGACACTCATCGACGCCATATGCAGGCATTTTCGACAAAAGAGCCTGATGCCAAACTCTGTCAAATGCCTTTGAAATATCAAGCACAACGATCTTGGTTTCGTCGAAGTGATGAAGATATTGGTTCCACTTCTCGGTGAGATGTGCCATCAAATCACCAGTGTTTTGTGATCTGAGCAGCCTTAGTTCACGAAAATTAAGTGTTGCATTCAACAGCGCTGTGAGATTTGTGTACAATGTTCGCCGTCTGGATTTGTTAAAGATTTTCTTGGCATGGGATTCTAAGAGTATTTGGATTTCAAGGTTTAAGTCTTTCTTTTCAAACTCTTTATAGAGTGTCACTAAAATATGCCCAGACTATTCATGAGAAGACGATATTGTACTATACCACCAAATTATCAGACCTTTATCGTCAGTCACGTAGACTTCATTGGTAAAAATGAACAAGCACATTCAGGTCTTGGCTGTGTCTGCTGTTAGCAGCATTTACCTTGATCCCACGTTTATTGAAATACTAGTGGAAACTCCAATTTCTTAACTTCTTACCTTAGATTGTCCTTAACACCATCACCTCTTTTCAAATACCAGCCTACACTGCTTAGTAGGAGTCTACTCGTATATTGACCCACCTCCTCACATGTCCCCATTTACCACTTTTGCAGCATCATCTTGGCCTATCTCTGTAATGTCTTAATCCCAAAGCTCTATACACCTAAGATAATCTTAAGACCTTAACAATGCAAACTACCTCCCACTGCACAACAGATTCCACCACCCCCACTACCACGCACTGGATCACAATTAATTGACTTTTCCACATGGGGAGCCACACGGAGATAGGCAACACCATCAATATAAGCAATATCTACAATCTTCGATTTCAGGAGACCTAAATGTTCATTGTGCTACTCCGTGCCGTACCAATTCCCGCGAGACAATTGACAGAACAACAACACACATAGGCACTACTTCGACTTCAGCATCAAGTGTCAGAGTGGCATGCGACGCGACTTGGAAGAGAGACCTTCAAATGTTTGAAAATCGATTTTTCATTTTCCATTCCATGTGCTGGTGTGCCCCTACTCCTGTCCCGTCAGCCACCTTCGCTATTCTCAAGTCAAATGAAAATTGCTGCAATAAATTTCGCATAAAGTCGGACAGACCTGGTGGTGGTGGTGGTGGTGCTCTCCTTCTAATGCAACGATCATGAACTACTATCGCACATTTTATCAACGTCCATAATCTGACGATGCATATGTTTATCTAGTTAGAGGTTGAGTTGCAGATGCGAGGAGCAGGAGGGGACGACAGTTAAAAGTTAAAAGTAGCTTCCAGTGATGAAGTGGAGCATTAGCAACATTGAAGCGAACAAAACGAGTGGAGAGAGCAAGAGGGCGAAAAACTTGCACCGGAATCGCATTATTTCACCGTCGATCACGATTTTACTATTTTCCATCCATCGCACAGCCATTATCTTTTGCGCGACGAAAAACAGTTGTACGTAGCGAAACTAGCAATCCCCAGATGATTGGGATCTGGAATTTGCCGGTGAATACTAAGGTGCCAGGACTAGCTCTCTCTAGGTCAAATGAATTGATCGCGCCGGCTGATTTTCTTTCTCGGGTGTCGCTTACCAAACCACGAAAAATATATCCGAATCAGTGTGTATGCCTTCAATTGAGATATTTCCATCACGTGTGAGCGATAAACTGCTTGCATTGCCCAAATGGGAGAAAAGCCTAGACGTGCACTGAGATGTGCGATTCGCAGAGTCGATAACTCAATTTGGTTGAGCGTCAAAGATCGGATCGAATTATTTGACCGAGATTTGGCAAAGTCTGGCGAATCTGAGGCTGTAAATCTTCGAAGGCCCAGTAAACTATATCGAACTCTGTATCACTGTGAATGGTTTATCTCTAGTGAGATGATTTTTTTGGATCGACCAGGGGCAAATCGGCCTGCGTTTAAAAGTTTTGAAACGCAATGATCTGGAACGTGATGCTTTTTAGATTTGAATTATTGATGCGAATCTGAAGAATGCCAACTGCACACACTTTTCTTTTGAATTTTCATTTGGTTCCACATATTGGGGTAGCATTGGTCATGGCGGACAGACGTCAATGAACAAAGCAAAATTTTATCCCACGTGAAACTTAATTCAAAAATAAAAATTCATTAAGATTCATTTTAATCGCACATACGATATTGGTATGATAGCTACCCTCCGATTACGCACTGCTGCCGTTCGTAGATCTAACGACACAAGAATACCTAGATTCAACGTAGACCGACTGAGAGTTCCCTCAGTGCGCCAAGAATTAAGGGACCATCTCTCACGTGGAGTGGAAATAATCAGCAGCTCACTGCCCGCCACCATCCAAGACCATTGGTGCGCTGTGAAAACTGTTTTCACATCAGGTGCTGAAAGGATTGTCGGTCGATCACAGGGAAACCATAGGGCGTGGCTTTCCGAGGATACCTGGAGAAGGATCAACGAACGAAAACAGCTAAGAGCTCGAATTGCAGCAACTCCAGCAGCAGGGAGGATCGAGCTTGAGTCCCTATATCGAATGAAGATGAGAGAAGTACAGCGTAGCGTGAGACGTGACAAGCGCAATTGCATCAATGCGCTGGCTACGGAAGCAGACGAAGCAGCAACGAGGTACGACAGCAGCTAATAGGTGGCCGAAGCTCTACTCAATACCCAGTGAAAGGCTTAGACGGTTCGTTGCTAATATCGGATGAGGGTCAACTGAAGAGATGGAAGGAGCATTTTGCTTCGGTTCTAAACCGAGTATTCGCCAGCAATATGCACCCAAGTCACACTGAAGTGTCTGCAGAAAGAAATTCCCGAATTCGCACCACAACCCCCAGTAAGGAGGAGATTATTACCGCAATCAAAGCACTGAAAACTAATAAGGCGGTAGGACTTGACGGCATACCCGCGGATCTTTTTCAAGCTGCGCCAACAGCATCGGCAGAGCTACTGTTCCCACTTGTCGGGAGAACATGGGAAGCCGAGAATTTTCCAGATGAGTGGAAAAAGGGAATGATTGTCAAGCTCCCTAAAAAAGGCAACCTAATGCAGTGCGAAAACTGGAGAGGTGTCTGCGTGCTGCCTGCTGTGGCCAAGATAATAGCTAGAATCATCCTGGAGCGAATCAAAGAACACCTTGAAGACACACTTGACGCCGAACAAGCAGGTTTCCGCTCTGGATCCTCCTGTGTCGACCACATCAACACCCTGCGGATCATCATCGAGCAATGTGTTAAATATCGCTCCACTACATGCGCAGGAGAGGCATTCTTGATAAATTAAAAGCAATTATCAAGGCTTCACATGTCACGTTTTGCACAGAGGAAGACTGTCTGAGGAATTCGAAGTCCAAAGTGGGGTTCGGCAAGGCTGCATACTTTCACCAATACTGTTTTTATTGGTGATTAGCGATGTTCTCAATGCGGCCATATCAACAGGAAATGTTGGAATTCGATGGACTCTCACATCTGAACTCAAACACCTCGACTACGCCGACGATGTATGCCTACTGTCTCACAGAATAATGGACCTTCACCAAATGATAGCAAATGTGGAGAGGGAAGCAGACGTCGTTGGGCTGAAAATGAACTTGGCGAAAACAAAAATGATCAGCCTAGGACCAAAATCATCAACTCATATATGAATTGCTGGACAAGCGGTTGAGAGAGTAGAGAGTTTCCAATACCTTGGGAGTATTGTCTCAACCAAAATCTGCGTTTGGGATGCTATCCATACTTTGGCGAAGTAATGCAATTAGCTTATACACCAAGCTATGACTATTCCGTTCCAATGTTGAATCCGTGGTGCTGTATGGATGTGGTACCTGGAGAGTTACCGTCACTATCACGAGGAAGCTGCAAACGTTTGTCAATAGGTGTCTACGCTACATCTTAAGGATATTCTGGCCAAACCGTAACCCTAACGAACAGCTTTATCAGAGAACGGGACATGAACCTATAGGCACAACTAAACGACGACGAAAATGGCAGTGGATCGGTCACACTCTCCGAAAGGGTGACATGTCCATAGCTAACCAAGCGATGCAATGGAACCCGCTTACCCAGGATGACAGGATACGCGGCGGTCCTAGGAGTACGTGGCGCAGAACAGTTGAGAAGGAAGCACGACAACTGGGAAAGAGTTGGGGAGAGCTGAGGCACATTTCCAGATATCGCACACGATGGCGCGTAGGCGTATGTCCTGTATCCCCTCGTAGGACCCACAAGGGGATACAGGACATAAGTAAGTAGTAAAGTACATATCGCAAATCTATATCTTGTCAAACGCTTGCTGCGAACGTGCGGTGATTTTAAAATCTTGTGCGTAATGGACATCCTTGTTGAGATACGAGTACTGCATTGTGTGTCAACATCTAGACTATCTTTTAAGAAAAATATTGAAGAATTCACATTTCTTTTATCCATATTCTCTCGATCAGACGATCTTCATGATTCACCTTAGACAATTGCTGACTGGAACATAATCCTTGGGGGCACTTGGAACTTTGCTTTACAAATTTCGTTGCCATAATGTTTAAGTTTTAATGCTTGGGTAGGCTGTACGCTATTTGTGAAGGCACCCATGTTTCTTACTCATACAGGCTGGTTCAAAAAGATTGGTCTTGTGTGTTTTGCTACCATCGTTCCTTTAGCCCTAACTTTACTAGTCTTCAGATCCTGGAAACACTGGACTTTTAACTCTATTTTTTTAATTATTGATTTTTTTTTACACTTTAACATCATTTTGTGACAAAAAATCCGTGATAAAGTGCTATTTTTTGCTCCAAAATATGAATGGCTATTGAAAATGCTAATGATTTTGTAGGCACTATTTTTTATGTTAGAGCCACATTCTAGAAGTTACAGCAATTAATCGAAATGCACTTAAGTTCATGTAACGGCCATTTTGAATTTAAAAAGAAAAAAAAAAAAATCAATGACTCCAGTGCGGTAAGCAATCCGAGATAAATTAATTTTTTTATTTTTTGAAACACTATGTATAGGTTACTTACTTACTTAATAGGCCTGAGACCCTTGGAGGGTCAGAACCTGAACAGCTGCCTTCCATTTTTCACGGTCCCGGGCTCGCTGGTTCCAGTTGGCAAGACCAAGATTTCTTACGTCCGCGATCACTTGGTCCTTAAACCGGGGGTTCAGTCGCCCTTGTCGTCTCGAACCGGTGGACTGGAATTCGATCACTCTCTTAGCTGGAGCGTTGTCATTCATTGGCTCGATGTGGTCGAGCCAGTGTATTCAACGGATTTTTGCTTTCCGAACTACATCTTTGTCAGCTCATAGAGTTCGCGGTTATGTCTTCTCCCCCATTCACCCTCCTCGCAGATAGGACCGAATATCCAGCGTAGGATTTTTCTTTCGAAGGAGCCCAAGATCTGCTCTGCCGTCCTGCTTATCGTCCAGCTTTCGGCTCCGTAAAGCACGACTGGTCAACTTAATGTTCTTTAGAGCATGATTTTGGTCCTTCAGGTAAGAAGTTTGGACCCTAGCTGTTTAGACATGCCGATGTAGCAACGGTTTCCAAGGCCGAATCTCCACCAGGGTGTCATTTGTAGAGTTTATGTTTGTCCCGAGGTAGGTAAACTCCTTTACTACCTCAAAATTGTGGCTGTCGACGGTGACATTTTGTCCAATGCCGTTTGGGACAGCATGTACTTCGTTTTACTCTTATTGATCTCAAGACCAACTCGTCTAGCCTATTCTTCAATCGCCGTAAATACTTCAATGACGGCATGTTATTTCTTTCTTTATTTATTTTCCAGATCTATTGGTACATCTGAAAAATGATGCTGATATCTTGTTGGAGATGGATTGCTGGTGTATAATCCCTACCGCACCATCTCCAGAACTACCTAAAGGGTTATTTGAATCAACTGGAACTTCTTGTGAAACAGAGGATATTTCTGAGGTGGTCGAAGAGAAGGGTCGCACGATGTGGCAGTCTTTTTTTTTGACAGGTCTAAATATGTTCAAAGGAAACAGAGGATGGTTTCGACCTTAAGTTCCTCCCTGCAGCTTCTGCAGAAGTCATTTGAAAAGTGGCATAAGCGCGTAGACATATGGGACAGTGTCCCGTGAGGACACAAAACCTGATCTGACTAGAGACTTGACACATCGCAAGAGTCTTGCACCTATGTTTGGCTTTATTGATTGCATCCAGCATGAGTAGTGCCTTTCTGAGCATGAGCAATGAGCAGGAATCCAGGGACTTTATTACCGCTTGGGTGTCCTTGCATTACATTTCAACCAGGACAAGACTTCCTTAATCGCCATTATTTTCCGAAGGAGGTGCTCAAATTGAACTTTTCTTAAGAAATACCTCCACCCACCTCATTACTAGTTTTGGAACCCTCTGGGTAGAAGTCGAATGCACCGTCATCTTTAATAGCAACATTTGCCCACTCATTGATCTCAATTTCGATGCGGTATAGTCAGTGTCGTTGTATGTAAAATTATGTAGATCATGGATCGCGGAATGGTCAGCTACGAAGTTGGATGTCTGTACCTCTGCAAGGTTGGTTGGGATAAAACCTTTGTCTTGCGGTAAGTTCTGTTGCAAACCAGTCTGCGCTCTTGTTCCTATCATGTTCGTCAAAAAGTCTGTTTCCCATATGACAGAGGCGGCGGTTTTGAAGATTTGAGCAATCATATAACAAGTGTTTGATGGTTTCTGTCTCCTCTATATCTTGACAGGTCCTGCAGTGGTCGGGTGTGTTGATGCGTAGTCTGGCATCCATTTCCCCTATCGCACAGTGTCCTGCGCCCATCAAGATTTTTGTTCATCGCCAATAGGCTTTTTGTTCTATATTCATCCACTGTCGGTCATAAGCTGTGAGTTAATCATGGACGGACGCAGACGCCATCGTTTACCAAAGGTTTTCTTGCACGCATAGAATACGCAAAGTGCTTTCTTCATTCTTTCTTCCGTGTCCAGGTGAGCTTCGAATCAAGGATGGTTCCGAGATATTTAGCTGTTGTGGAGAGATTCAGAGGAATTCCATTCAGTTTAGGGGGACCTCTGCAACCTTTAAGAGTTCAACTTTCAGACCGCCTGAGTCAATATTAAGCTATAAGCTATAGCCCCTTTGATGTCAGGTGGTTAGGAATGTTGGTCGTCATTCAGTTCTATTCTTGTTTCCTGAATAGTGGTTATGTCTCTCTCACAGCAGTTTAGAATTTCTGCTAATTCCATCCATAACTTGTATTGGATTTCTATCCAGTTCTTCAGAATGCTTCTTTGCTTAGTCCTCTATTCAACTCAACTAGTGGTATTCACTGAAGAGTTCGACCTGCGTGAAGCTGTAGGCAATATCATGGATTCCATCTGTTCGAATTCTTTCTTCGACAAACGACCATTCAAACGACCTAATCTCTACATAAATCATCCATATAAAGGTGAGAGAAGTGGGTTGTGTGAAAATACTATCTTCTTCTTCTTCTTGCATTGAAAAATAATCGTACAATAGATTGATAAAATCTCGTATTCCACTGACTATAATAGGCTACGAGTATCTACAACCTTTTAGAGCTAATAAATTAGATTCTTTAAGCAGGGGCTAGTTGCACCATTGAATACAAGGGAATTCATTAACAAAATAAAATACTGCCAGTCTACTGTACGTAATCCATATGTATACGTACGTCTTGTTGTACGAGTATTGCATAATTTTTCGTAAAATTTGTCCATAAACAATCTTAGCACCATTCATCGAATGGCCATAAAATATTAAATAAATAATATCCCAATCATCTCTGTTCGGCTCTGATTGGAATTTTATGGCACAACCTCTCATAATCTCGTAGCTTATTAAAATATTCGCATTAAATGACATATCTCGTTGTAGTAACGTTTTTATTTCCCCACAAATCCGCCATCCTACTGAAAATTAATTAGAACGATGACGTAGACATAAATTTTTTTATGACCGCACGATCCTCAATCCGAGTGAATTACACATTTTATGATTTAAATTTAACCAAGAAATACGGTATTTAGTAGCTCTGCTGAAAATAACTTTAATAGCTTAAGCATACTCGTACGTGTCCGTCCGAGTCTTAACTGCTTCCCAGTTCGAAGTCTCAGCGCGCAGTTCCAACACTGCAGAGACAGAAATCTTTTGCGCTCACACGGTTCATCATAACACGTTGCCGTACCACAGTCAATCTATCAAAGTATCTCACGGGGAAAAGGTCACACACATGTCTTTCAATCGAACACACGATTTATCCTCGAAGAGCTGCCAAGCACTTGTCAAAATTTTAATGAGAATTTCTACAACCAATGATGGAAGTCAATGTTGACCGTTTGACATTTCACTGTATCTACAATCGTACATGGAGTAATTAACTTTGCATATGCTCCTCTTTCAATGCAACGCGCCATTTAAATTCCAATTCAAATGAACAGATACTCATTATCTGATTTAGAGATCAGTGGGTGGCAGGGGGGGCGGCATGACGGCGGGCAAATTAATTAATCGACGCGGGGGTACACAGCTTAAAATGCCTAAGTGATGTTAAACTACTCGTATGCATTTCAATGGAGCATTTTATAGATCCATAATTACACAGTGTTGCGGGCTGCCACAATTAGCACAATACCCAC
Organism: Pocota personata; assembly: GCA_963082735.1. Taxonomy (NCBI): domain Eukaryota; kingdom Metazoa; phylum Arthropoda; class Insecta; order Diptera; family Syrphidae; genus Pocota; species Pocota personata. Next base: position 236,399,883 of record OY720430.1, on the reverse strand, counting down.
GCTCTGGGAACAGGTGTCTCCAACAACAATGCTGCGCCGATACTAAATGTGTTTAGATTATCAAAAAGTGTACATTTTATGTTTATCGTTGGTTTATCTTGTTGGAAGTATTTTACATTCATTGTGGTTAAGAGAGCGAGTCGTGCCGTTAAAAGGGGGCGCCACACGCATACACTACTCGCTCACACAATAGATGCAAACCATAAAGATGTTAAGTACCTTGGCTGGGCCTAAGCAGCACCACAAGAAGTAAAGAGCCATCGCTCATCGCGCACAAAAGGATTGTGCACAGTGCAGCCAGCGAGCGTGCGGACAGTTTAAAGAGCCATTTATCAAATTTATTGACATTCATCCATCCATCCATCCATCGAACGCTGTAAGTGAGTCCATGATTTACAGTCGGTATTTGTTGGTCTTTTCGGATTTTTATTATTATTTGTATTTTTTTTTTGTCCGCCCCTTTGTTACTTTGTTACTGTTTCTTGTGTTTATTGTGTAAATGCGTGGTGCAAAAATGCTTTTGCCATTATATGCGCGTGGTTTAGCGATTTAACAGTAGCACTTTGGCAATTAATTTGTACTAAAAGTGAAGTCGAAACAACGCACATAAAATCTATATGTAGAACTAATCGATTGGATGGTTTAACAAGTTAATCGGAGGAGTGTAAAGGAATTAAATGTATGGCCCCTGGCTAGTGTACCTCTCGGCGTTCCAAATCAAGTGTTAATAATGAACCTCTCAACTCAGTATTAATGTTTTTAACTGTTTCAATCCTTTAAAAGAGTAGGTAACATGGATAGAATCCTTAAATTTCGAGCTAGATCTGGTGTTTTTTTTTCCCAACGCTGCTTAGCTTTAAAGTCTTTTTCAATGTAAATAGTTGTCTTCGATATTTTCCCTCGTAGCCGTTTCTCGTGTCTTCTTGCTGTGTTTTTAATTACATTTTGGACCATCTCCACATTAAGATCCCTGTGGAGGTCGCTGTTTCTTATATACCAGGGAGCGCCTACAATGTGCCTGAGTACTTTGTTTTGGAATCGTTGAATGATGTCGACGTTACTTTGTTGCATCTCATAGGTCCATATTGGTTTTAACATTTGCTTGTAAAGCAGAAGCTTATTGTATATTGATGTTGCCATCATATTGCTGTCTAAATGTGGGATGTCTGAAGTGTAGAATAGGTATATAACTGGTCCTAATACGCTGCCTTGAGGAACACCAGCTTGTATTTCTTTCAGTTCAGAATACGCGTTTTCATGTTTAATTCTGTAGTATCTATTAGAGATATACAAATCCAATATTGTAGAATATTGCTTTGGTAGGCTTTTTTGGAATCAGTCCATCATGCCAAACTTTATCAAATGCTTGAGCCACATCAAGAAAGACAGTGGAACAAACTTTCTTTTCTTCTAGTGCGTTTGCTATAGTGTTGACTATCCTATGGACCATCATAGGAAAGTTTATGCAAAACACCCTTCGAATCATAAAAGAATGGGCGGAGGAGAGTGGATTAGAAATAAATCCAAATAAAACAGAAATGGTTCTCTTTACAAAGAAAACCAAAACTAGTGACTTTCACATTCCACAACTCGGAGGAGCATCACTGCAACTCTGTGACAGCGTCAAGTATCTGGGCATTATATTGGACAGGAAACTGACCTGGAGAAAGAACCTGGAAGAAAGAGTCACCAAAGTAAAGAGAGCATATTGGATATGCAGGAGGGCCATCGGGAAGTCATGGGGCTTGAAACCGAAACAGGTCCACTGGTTATACAAATGCGTAATAAAACCCATCATCTTCTACGGTGTAGTTGTATGGTGGCCAGTGATGAGCAAAAAGTATGCAAGAGACTTGCTAAGTAAGGTGCAGCGTATGGTCTGCCTGGGTATTACAGGAGCACAATCCTTAACACCAACCGCGGCCATGGAAGCGATACTTAACATTCTACCAGTGCACCTCGAAGCGAAGAAGATTGCCGGCATTTCAGCCTCACGGCATAGAACTATCGGCCATTTCACCGGTGGTGCAAATACGGTACATCGAAAAATCACCGAAATGATAAGAATAATGACACCACTCATCGATTGCCCCAGTGATGTTGTTGGGAACAACTTCGAAACAATTTTTCCCGCAAGAGAATATTGGACGTATGAAAGAACGACAAGAAACTCCAATGGGATATCGGTTTATACAGATGGCTCTAACATATCAGGGGAATCTTCAGTGCTAACCCACCGATTGAACTTGCTATTCACCTAGAACCATTTGTATCGGTGTTTCAAGCAGAAGTCTATGCAATTATGAAGGCAACCGAAATACTCGTAGAAGACACCAGCGAAGAAAGGCAAATTGACATCTGCTCGGACAGCAAAGCAGCAATTAGCGCGATCACAAACCCCATGTCGAAATCACGACTAGTAAGGGAGTGCAAAACTAAATTGAACTTACTTGCCAGACGCAATAGAGTCCGTCTCACATGGGTACCGGGGCACGAGGGTGTACCGGGCAACGAAAAGGCGGACGAACTAGCAAGGAAAGGAGCAGGCAATACAGAACTGAACCCGGATAGTACAATAGGCGTCCCTCTGACAAGTATTAAAACAATAATCAATGATAAGATACGACAGGAGTTCAATAACTACTGGACGAATCTAGACACGTGCAAAGTGGCTAGACCTGTAATAACCAAACCGAGTAACAACACAGCAAAAAGAGCTCTTAACTCAAGCAGAACACAATTGAGATTGATGGTGGGACTTTTAACAGGGCACATCAATCTCAACAAACATTCGTTCAGACTCGGGATAGCTGATACAGCAATCTGTGCCAACTGTGAAGAGGAGGAGGAAGATATAGAACACTTCCTCTGTCACTGCCCCGCTACAGCGAGGCTAAGGCTGAAAATTCTAGGATCTCCAAGGATTCCGGATATTACACACCTCAATAAGAAAGGAATCGGGGATATACTGGAGTTCGCCAGACGAACACTACGATTCCCCGATCACTTTACGATATAGTTGATACTACCCATGATCCCTAGACCTAAATCCTCTCAGTACATAATTCCCAAAACACATCACTATTCCTTACAGTTACGCAGATGAGGGGAACACAACGGGCCCAATGGAGGCCTAAGTGAAGAGCATAAGCTCACCCTCTCAAACCAACCAACCAACCATCCTATGGACCTGGTCAATTGTGGAACGTTTCTTCCGAAAACCAAAATATAATAGGCAACAAGGATATCGGTCTATAAGAAGATGTCCCGTGTGGTGATTTCCCTGGCTTTGCTATCATTATAACTTCTGCAAATTTCCAGAGTTGTGGGGCATCCTTCAGTCTAAAAAAAGCATTTATTATGTTTCTTAGTTTAATGCAGGCTTTTTGAGGAAGTTGTTTAAGAATTTCTCCAGTTATTAGGTCGAATACAGGAGCTCTTTTCGATTTAATATTTTTTTATATTTTTATATTTATTTGTTGTAGTTGACTCTATGTCTTCATCTTCTTGTTCTAAGTACATGTCCAATACGTTATCATTTTCAACTGTGTTCGGTTTAAATATACCTTCATGATATTCAGCAAATGTATTTGCCTTTTGTTCGCTATTCCTCACCCATTTTCCATTTATTATTTTGATAGGGGGAATTGTGAAGTTGACTTTTCAATGTCCTTAGCTGCTTTCCAGTGGGAATAGTTAGAACTTTTGTCATTTTGATAGGTGGACGTTTTTCCATCCTTAAACTCTTTTATCGTCCTTCTAAGCTTTTGTGTAATCCTATTGAATATATTTTTGTCCTGAGGGGCTCTAGTATGTTGCCATCTTTTCCATGCTTTCCGTTTTTCAGCAATCAGGTTTCTTACTTCAAGTGGATAATTATTTCCTCTCAGCCTTTCCTTATATCATGGAGTGATTTGCCAAGCGGAGCTTATGAATTTTTCGACATCATCATCTAAGTGTTGCGCACATCTTATCGGTACTCTTAGTTTTATCCTTTCCCAAAGAATAGATTTAAGGCCATTTAAATTTGTTCAAGAGTTTGTAAGTCTGGGGTTTACCTCTGTCGGGACAACGTTATCACTCAAGGTAAGTAAAATCGGTGAGTGGTCTGACTTTCTTTTACTTTTAAGAAATCGCTGTTCATATTTTTAATTACGAAAAAGTCGATTAAGTCAGGTATTTTAGATAGGATCATCGTACGTAGGTCGTACGACAACAAATTCTCTCTGAAGCTCTAATTTCAGTTTTATACTATGTACCCTTAGCTCCATTCGACAATTTCTTATTTACACAGATCTCCAAAACACGGACAGATGTCGTTGGCAGATAGATAGGCCATGACCACCAGTGATATTGATGTGCTTAGTGATGTTTTTCCTATCTTGACAAAGCAGTGAGCTCTCTAACAACATCTGTAGGTATTTCTACAAAGTTGTACACGTCTTTGCCTTTACAGGTTCCGGTTTAGGAAGCAAAATCTAGAGTTACTGTAGAAATTTTCCAATTTGTTTTTGCTACAAAAGATTTTAATTTCTCAATCTCTCGTAGCCCATGCGCTTACGAGTACTTGTGTATTCTGCGCAGATGCATTTTGGATCCCCATTTTTCAGCTTACAGAGCTACCGTGTAGCTCAAGACCTTTTTGCTGCGCCACTCTATGAGCCTCTAGTTTTCAGAGTGTGTTGAACTTCCGCTGCGATACTTCTGATGGTTTACTAGCACTCTTTCTCGAATATATCGAGAAGGAATCCAATAGGAAGGAGGGCTAGGCTAAATCTCATCCCTCTGGATCTGTTCTGCAACAACGGAATGCAACAAATAGCTGGTCTAATTCACAATAGCTATTTCATAGTTTGGTTGAGAGTCATTGCACGGCGCCATCTCACACAGAGTATCTCGTAAAAAGAAATAATTTTATTTAGTAAAAGCAAAAGAGTTGACCTGCGAACTAAAGAGTACTTGTGAAGCAGTCATATTAAATAATATTTATTCCACTTTATGTCAATTGTTGCAAGAAAGGAATCGAAAATAAAATGCTCTAACGACCTATGAAAGGGTTCTGAATGGGTTATAAGTCAAACAAATATCCCTCAGACTAGATTACATTGCTAAATGGAAGCTTCTCTTTAGTTCCGGTTTCTTCAAGAAGCCTTTTATTTCCTCAGCTATCGACGTCTAAAGTAGGCTTTTTTTCCAAAGGTTTTCCTCTTCTAGGAAAGGATTTAGAGAATGGGGTACACCTACTGAAATGAGTTGCTTAGACTTCATTATATTAAAATAAGGACATTCTCTACATTATCTAGATATGTATGTCTGTTTATGAGAATATTTGTATTAATTGGGGATAGGTTAGGTTAGGTTGGAGGGAAGTGCACTTAAGTGCTTATCACGGAGGCCATACGGTCCATTGTGTTTCCTTTTTATCTTACGTGGAACCTATATTTAAAACCTTTGTCTTGCAGTGGGTGCTGTTGCAAACCAGACTGCGCTCTTTATGAAGTGTCCTGCGCCTTTCAAGATTTTTGTTCATCGCCAATAGGCGTTTTGTTCTGTATTCATCCCCTGTCGGCCATAAGCTGTGATATATGACACGGTCGCTTCTGGCGGACCATGTGGAGTTAATCAGTTCCCTTGCTTTTAGGTCTAATTTCCTTTTTAGTTCACCTATTCGAGTTTCTACTGATGTCGGAGTATGTTGAAAATCCAATGCTGATCCCTTTTTAGCTAATTAATCTGCTGTCTTTAATTGGCGACAGATCAAACACAGCACTCAAAGAAATGGTTGAAGTAGGTAACCCCTTCGTCCTACCAACACGTTGAACTCGTTTCACTTTATTAGATCGCACTTTAGTAACCTTGTTGGTTGTTGTCCATTACAGCAGAAAATAGTACCTACAAGCCGGATAAAGAGCATAAATTCAAAAGCAATAAATTAATATCTCTTGTCAGGCTTAGTTATTACGACCTGATAACTAATGTTGAAAATACAAGCACTTTGCCTGATCTACAACGCAGAATAAACCCAACAAATGCAGAATCCTATATCCATTCATCTTTATCTTGTTCTCCACAGTATCATTTCAAATTCCGACACCATCCATCATGATACACAAAAATAACTTTAACTATCCTCCTGTCTTCCACTTAAACTTACGTAAAATGCCATTAAAACTTGATTAGCCCAGACCATAGTTCCGCTTTTTGATTTCTGCTTATTGACGCAAACTCATTCCTTGCTAGCGTCCCATACTCAATAAAATAGACGCTTTAAATGAAGATCTAAAAACCTCGAAACCAGATATTCAAAAACAGATACAAAAAAAATTGAATTTTTAACTATTTTCTTAAAAAAAAAAAAAAAAAATTTACATAATTAAAACCGAACCACTAATGGCCTTTACGCCCCTGTCGTGCGTCATATTTGAAATCAGCAATTATAATTCGGCCCAATGATGGTCCCCCATCGGTCAACTCCCCGATTAGCATAATTGTCAAAATTTGATTAATTTTTATACCAAAATCAAAAATAAATTTTAAACACCCATCGACTGGTGCGCGTACATCACCTCGAGTGGAAACGTATCTGTCTCTTGACTATCGCGTGTCTGCCTGAGAATCATCCAACTATAAGGACTAATAGTTTCACGTGCCACGAGTATGGCCATTTTTGGGAACAAGGCTCATGCCAGCCAGCCAGAATATATTTTTCTTTTTCACCACGGCACGAGGATATACGAGTACTACGTGCTGTAAGTGCAATTTAATTGAAAGATACAAATACAGCGTGCGCTTCTTCGCCTTGTTTGAGTGTTAGATAGTCTTGCAAATGGCCAGTCACAACAGAATGTATTTGGTAGAGATGTTGTGTGTGTATGCAAGTTGATAGATATTGTTGATGGCATTATAAATGGTTTGTCTACGAAGATGGTGCGATCGATTGCCAGCATCTGGCTGGCTGGATTGGCTGACCAAATTAGATTGCTCTATCGCACCGTATTCGGAAAGTGTCTCATTATTCAAGCATCCGACGAGCAAATTAGGTAGAAATATGTTTATATGGACATTCTTTGCACCAGCAGTTGATCGTACCAGAGATGTACAGTGGGGGTCGGGGAGCAAAATGAAGACGCGTTGATTGTTGGAGGCTGATAATGATGATGCGCGCTGATTGCTGATGGCGATGAGGATGACTTTGAAGATGACCTCTTCCCCAATACGAAGCCTGGTGGTGATAATCTGTATGCGTTGAATATTCATTAGGGCAACAAGGAAATCTAGCAAATGGCCAAAACAGACGATGGGAAGAAGAATTTTAAGTGCGTTAATTGGAGGTGATATGGGACTCCAACTTCGGAACGAATTGGGAGTAATTAAGGAAATATTTTGAATATTTTGAGCAGGTTATGGGATATTTTGAATTTTCTTGTAGAAATCGTAAGATGAAGCAATTTGCTTCTTTGATTTTCAGGCGATCCATACAGGAGGTAAGATATTCTTAATTAAGAAGTAAAGAAGTGTACTTCGCTGGATGGCATTTTTATGGTTGAAAGTTCGTTTGCCAGACTCAGTTTCAAGATTTTTGCTGCGATTATATATTTTCAATCGTCAGCGGTAATTTGAAAAGCACTGTCTCAGAGGTTTGTACTTTCCCAAAAAATGCAACCATTGTTCCATTGATTAAAAACCTATAACTCGAGGGGTAAGAAATTGCTGGAATTTCTTCTCCTTCGCATGGAAATTGGTGGTAAAATGTACATTTTTATCACCATACTGACTGGAATGGATTGATATAATTCTTTCTAACAGGGAAGTGTGCCACGCTTTGAAAAAGTTACATCGAATTTGAACTTGATATTGGAATTTTCTTAACATTGAGTCAATTGAGTGCCTGGAATACTTATCGAGAGCCAGCGATGTGACTTTTCTTCGATCGAAGCAGATTTACATCAACATTCTGACAATTTCGATAACCTACTACCTACTTCCATTTACTAACAGTCTCCTTCGCTTTTCGGATCTTAATTTATATTCAAAATTGACCTGAAATAGAACGATCAAGAGATCGACGATCGGCTTTCAATTATTCTCCGAATAACGAGGAAGCAATATACGAGTACATTGGCTTCTCTTGAAAAAAAAAAACTTCTTGAGCACATTGCCTAACTTCGCTAAAAGCGTCGCCTAAATTGGACCTAATTGCAGGGTTAAAATCCTTCAATAAGGGAAGTGAAGGGAAGTCTGTAGTCTCAGAGAGAAATCCACTCTTCTAGCTGAAGGTATCTACGAATTTTCTTAGTCTAGGGTCGAGGAGTAAGCTGTTCTATGCTATTAATTGTATTGTTTACTAATATTTGTTCCAATACTACCTTTTATGCATATACCTATCTAAATAAAGCTAAATGCTACAGAGTGCGCCATCTTTTATGTCGGTATGTGGATATTGAATAACTTAAAAAAAAAAAACAACCGATTGCCATATGTGAGGTATTTTTATTTAATTTGGTCCTTTATAATTTATTTGGCCTAGTTTTTGAATACAACATCAATCAAGTGGCCGCCTCTATTGACCAAAGCACAATGTGCCCTTTTTGCTGCGTTTTTCATCACTTTGTCGAGCATCTCGGGCGGTATAGCGATGATTTCGGCACGAATGTTTGCCTTGAGCTCGTCAATGGTCTGAAGCTTGCTGGCGTATACTTCGCTTTTCAAATAACCCCACAAAAAGAAGTCCGGAGGGGTCAAATCTGGAGAACTGGGTAATCAGTCAATGTCTCCATTTTTCGACAGCTCACGTCCAGGGAATTTTCGTTGCAGAAACTGCATTGTTCACTTTGCAGTGTGGCATGGCGCACCGTCTTGTTGAAACCAGTAACCGTCCAGACCTTTTTGCAATGGTGTTTCATGGATCTCGTGTGGATTTTTCGTTCCCCAAATGCGGCAATTTTGCCTGTTAACAGCGTCAGAGAGTGCGAAATGGGCCTTGTCCGTCATCAAAATTTGCTTCCAAAAATCAGATTCAGTGACAACCATTCGAGCGACTGTTTGACCGTATTCCAAGCGACGTGGACTGTCTGTCGGCAATATTCTTTGAGTTAATTGCACTTTATATGGAAGCAAATGCAAATCATCCTTCAAAATGCACCGCAAGGTGGGTCCACTGACGCCAAAATGCTGAGCGCGGTGACGATACGACACATATGGGTTCTCGGCAACACTCTCTCTTACCGCTTCAACCAGTTCATTGAAATGTCTTGGGCGTTGATAAACCGCATGTCGACGATCTCCCATTGTCCCGTGCTCAACAAAATTCGACATTAAATGACGAATAGTGTTGTCAGACGGTGCTCCTTACGATATTTTCGACGATATGCACGTTGAGTTAACACAACTGAACGACTATTTTCAATGTACAGCGTCACTATTTCGGCGCGTTGTTTCGGTGTGAAGCGATTCATGGTTAAAATTGTACTAAAAATGTTTCAAAAACATGTCTACTCCAGTCAATCGGTTGATAAATGTCAAAGTTATTCAATGTTTACATTCCGACATAAAAGATGGCGCACCCTGTATTATACCTTCTTCACTTCAAAATTGGTCAGAAAACTCCTAAATGGTCTGACCTCTATGGACTTGCAGACTGTTTAATCTATTATTACAGATACAATTTGCAATAAATTAATCGACAGATAGTTTCTTAGTTCGAAAATTTGATCAATAGAACCGTTTTGTAGAATTGTATTGTGCGTTCACAATTGTATTGTACGTCAAAAACTTTACATTACCGTGAAGTGACATTGCAGCCAAATATATTAGTTTTGCTTATCATCTATCCTAATAGAATTTTCCAAATGCAAAATGTGTTTCAGTATTTTTCAATCTACTTTCATTTTTAAACCAAATCTACTTCACCATTTTTTTTTTCCAAAAGTAATACCACTGTCAAGATGTCTTGATGTAAAGGTCACCCATCGAAACTCATTACCATGAAATCAATCGAAACAGAAACTCAGACGAAGTTTGACTGAAATCTATGAGCATGTTTGCCCCATCGGAATGACTAGTAGGAGTGAAAGTATTCTCTTTCGGAAAACCGAACCTCTGTAGCTCAAAAAGGTCGCAAAAAGAATTTAACTACAATCCATGCAAAATGAGTATAAATTGAAAAAGAGGAAAACTTAGCTAGACTCTGCGGAAAAAGTGACGGAAATTAATAAATCTTCCTGCCCTAGCAAGGACCAGACAACGCACGTTAGCTAAACCCTTCTTTGACGATTTCAGATAGATAGCCTCTAAACGGATTAGAGAACTAATCCTGTTTCTGAACTCCTCGGGCTGGGTTTAATTATACCCTTCTATCTCCAATAACACACGTAAACAAATAGGGTACACGAGTTTTTCGAACCACCGCTTTACCTACCTACCTAATAAATCTTCTAGGGTGTATAAAGCATTTTAGAAAGTCAATACAATCTCCTACGAGTACCAGTACTTTCTGGGCTAAATATTATTATATCTTGAGTGGGACATCTTGACGGCATTCCCTCATTCTAGTGTAACGAGACTCAAATAAGACGTAACCTTCTGGCCATTAGGAGACTATTATGTTCTCTTTTAGTATATTAAGTCAGCGTGTTACGAAATATAGATCAACCGAAACCAATAGAGTTCTGTGAACGCTCTGTAAACTATAATATGCGCCCTGTCTTCACGAATACTGATATCATGCTGATGACCATATTTAAAAAATTTGCATGATATTTCCTTATGTAAGGACATAGCATTAACATTTTTGAATAATGATTTTTTTACGAAATGCTCTGAGTAAGGCGGCGATATACATTGCCTAATTTGGCTGAAAATTATGGCTCTGCTAGAAGATCCGGTCAACCAAGCCCGTAGCGCCCGTAACAAAAATGTTATTGCACGCGAAGCAATGCGAAACAAGCTGAATGCTGATCAGATAAGGCGCAAGTTGGATCTTCCAGTAACTGTAAGAAGAGTGCAGCAAGTATTGAAGGGAAATCCCAACCTTCGATACACAAAGATGATGAAAAGGATGCCAGGCTAAAGATTACTAGAGACCACATGGCATGGAGCAGGGATTGGGAATCCGTTATTTTTACTGATGATAATAATTTGGACGGTCCCGATGATTTCAGCTTCTATTGGCGTGATTTGCGAGACGAAAAAGCAGTAAAAATGAGCCGACACTCCGGAGGTAGAAGTGTGATGGTCTGGGGTGCGTTTCGATTTAATGTAAAAAATCCCTTTGATGTGAGTACCAGCCAGAATGAATAGTGAACAATATAGAGAGATGCTGGAATATGCCCTGAACGAATTTGGAGAAATTCCAGCGGAAATTCAGCAAGGCAATGATCCCATTCACACGGCAAGAAGAGTCCGCGAACGGTTTTAAGTCAGCGGGACAAGGTGTTTACCGTGACCATTATGTAGTCCTGACCTTAACCCAATCGAAAATATGTGGAGGATCATGGCTAGAAAGATTTATTCGAATGGGAGGTAGTACAAGAATGTGGAAGAGCTAAAAATATAGGATAGAGTTCAATGGTGAAGTTCTGCAGTACTTGGTAAATTATATACCGAATAGAATTTTTCAAGTTATTGAGAACCGAGGAGGTTGTACGAAGTACTGAATTACAGTTTGATAGGTGGAACCCAAAACTTCGAATTAAATTCTTTCGTCCTCAAATCGTGGTCATAATCTTTAGAGAAAAAAAAAGTGACATGGCAGCATCAAGAGTCATCAAACGTTGAACTGCTATTGGCAATTGGGAATTTTTTGGGTTACGAACACAATCGGATAACAAAACTCTTGCTTAAACGATTCCATGATACACAATCATGGGTTGACGAATGATGAAGTACAAAAAACCATTTTAAGATGCAACTTTTTAACGCGAGACACCGAACACCGAAGTTATGTTGGAATTTATCGCCTAGTTCGTGTGTTTTTGACCAGCACACTTGGTTCCACTTATGAATGCCAACAAATTCATCAGATTAACCGCGATATGCTCTACATACCTACATAATACACAGAAATGACTTTGAACTCCAATCTAGGTGAATAATAAGGCGCTTGCATGTGACATACAACTCAACTAACCTTTTGTTCAAAACTGTAGGCTATTAGTCAATCAAAATAGGAAAGGCTTGTTAAAGTCTTCCTTCTTTCCTCCATAGAACGTGCTGCTTTTATGCGTACACAAAATGTAAACGTAAATAAGCTCTGGGAGTAATTACTGGGTTAGACTTAGTGCCATTATTTACGACCTAATTTGTACTCAATACGACTTCAAATATTTCCTTCAGTTCTACACACCTCATTAAGGTACAAAGATTGACATGTGAGAGGAGTAACAGGTAACACCCTTATTGCGAAAAGACAAGAATGGGAAACCAGCACATTGGCAGATGAACAAGATATCCAGCTGTACACTGATGGTTCTAAAAAGAAATAGGAACCGGATCAGGAGTATTCTGCGAACCCTTGCATATTCTAGGCACTGAATAGGACAGTATAAAAATATCGTAAAGCCATAGACAAACTTAGCAATACCCACGTGGTCAATCTTTGCTGAGTTCCCGGACATAATTAAACGGATGAACTAGCCAGGAACGGATTAGGTACAGAATATACTTACATACTAATGGACATCCCTATTTGTGTAGTGAAAGTGAAAATAAATCTTAGGACCAGGGAACGAACCAATACTGCTTGGTTATCAAAAGGTGTTATATCCCGCAGCCTATGACCATAATTAAATGGGTTAGTTGGTACATGCATCGCTGATGGACTTACGAGTAACGAGCTTCATTAGGAACACACGTTGGTTCGAGCAGAAGCCACCCAACTAGAAACAGTGTTAGGTGCGGTAACATAACCCAAGGGGAACTACAATGTACCAATAGGTACCCTTGTAAGCACCTTTTTTTAAGTATTCAGTGGTCCTAATCATTCCAGTCAGGTTACTGAGATTATATCCGTCTAGGTTCACACGCAAGTAGAACTTTGCATGTGAGAACTTAGAGGGAGAGTCTGGTGAAGACTTACCCTACTGAGCCAGTCTTCGCCTTTCTTGACAACGATGCTATATGCGATGGGGGACTAGCACAAACTCTTCAAAAAGATACTTGCTTTCCGTACCTTCTCAGATTCTGTTCGCCGCGTACTGTGGTGATTGCTTTGGGGTTGCTATTAAAAAAGTGATGGGCTCGACAATATGCACTGACGCTGGTAGTATTTAACAAGTACCTAGGACAGGTTGAGGTGGCTGTCAGCTAAGAAAGCCAACACACTTAGACCAGTAATAGGTCCATTGTGATACCACATGGGTTTGGGTTGCGGCCTATAGCCTACTCGTTGAACCATTTGGATCTTCTGATGAAGCGTAGAAGGTCAGATTATTTAGGTCGTTGAAACAGAAGGCTCCTAAGTGGATTTTCCTTCTTTGGGAGAGAGCTGGGCAGGTGCAAAGAAGGTGAAGAATAGTCTCCTCCTCCTCATTGTCCATGCAGCTTCTGCAGAAATCATTTGAGAAGACGCCAAGCCTTGTTGCTTGCTTGCCTATTAAACAGTGTCCAGTAATGACACATATTACAGCGCTGATATGCTTCCTATTTAGAGAAATCATATTCTTAGAGCGTTTCAGATCCAGCTTAGGCCAACTCTGTTTTGTCGTTAGACAAGTTGTACCACTTGTCCACCTAGAATTTGTCTTTTCAATAGCTTCCAGGCATACCCAGTGAACTTTTGCCTGAAAGGATGGGTATTTTCGTCCCATGTCTGGCAAGTTCGTTAGCTTTACAATTTCCTGGAATATCCCTATTCCCCGGCATCCAAATTAGGTGATGGCTCCGCCATCTCTGTAAGAGATGATCGGCAGTCTAGAGCTGTTAAGGAATTTATTGAGGATGATTCCAAGGATTTAACCCTGATGGTCAACATCGGGACCTACTGACACAGTAGAAGCGATAATTCTAAATTGAATTGCATGCTCTCAAAGGCTGCTTAAAGAATACAACCATCGCTTCACATATTAATCTGAAAACAGAGTGAGACCTTAAATCTTCTTCTTTTGACAAAGGAGCTTTAACGCCTTCCATCCCATTTTCAAAAGTTATGAGGTATTTCCTTTCAAGCTTACACTGTCAAGTGCTTGGGAAATTCACTATTTCCTTTTAGATCTCCACCTTCACCAACCCCAATGGATTAAATCAAATCAAAACAATAAACATGAGACTTGTGAAATTTATTGAGCCCGCGAGAGTTCAAAAATCCCATCTGTCTCTACGCGGCTGGCCCGCGTGGTACAATCGTAATTGTTCAATCTAATTCTAATGACCAGAAGGCGTATCTCAATGCTTAAATTACCATATTAATCCATCTCGGAAGGAAAATTTCCCATCACTGTGGTACCGTGTATCCAGTAAACGCATCTATTAGTGTTTCTAATTAACCATGACAACCATATCCCTCGATCTTCTTTCTTTCTTTTTTTTTTTTTTTTGTCCCCACCAACAACATCCACATGTTGTCTTTCATGCTCTTCCTTAATTAAAAACAATCTTCGGTTGCTCCTCCGTTGGACCCTCTTCGGGAAGGAACATTAAAGTGCATCGCCATAAATTCATTTTATTCATTTTATTCGAAAAACATCCTCCTCTTCTGGGGCTTTTCTTTATCTCCACAACACTCTATACTATAAGCTATAGCCTGGCGGACTTATGGTGCTCGCACGCCTTCCACCTGATTTCTTATCACCATTCAAAACAATATGTACACTGACCATGATGTTGATGATGATGGGGTCCAGCATTCAGCTTCATCGGATTCGAATACCACTACAATGGCGGCGCGGTGTTGGACCGCCGCTTAACCCGATTAACATATTTTCCACTTTTGGGACTTCTTTGAGGCTCGCTGCTTTGTTGTTGCTGCTGCTGCAGCGAGATTTGATATGAAAAGGGTGCGCGGCGTGGTAAAATTTATTGCGGCATATAGAACGGATTTTCGATTGTTTGTCATTCAATGGTGGACCCAAGGTGGATGGGGAAGATGGACCGAAACTA
Source organism: Pocota personata (assembly GCA_963082735.1). Lineage (NCBI taxonomy): Eukaryota > Metazoa > Arthropoda > Insecta > Diptera > Syrphidae > Pocota > Pocota personata. The sequence continues at coordinate 236,384,790 of OY720430.1, read as the reverse complement.
AAATGAAAGTGCAGCAGCACAGCATGAAATAAAAATAACAAATATCCTTGAGAAATCCCTTCAACGCGTCGTGTTCAGCACGCCCGACTGGAAAAGTGAAAGTAAAACTAAAATCCTTCTCCCGAGCGACTGGCGGAAGGGGACTTAAGACAGCCGACGAAGGTGATCTTCATTTATTTTTTTCAATTGCTGCCCTGTCATACTATGTAGGGTATGTGCGTGTGTTTTTTTTTCGGTATTTTCCAAACCTCACAGTGCTGTCGCAATTTATCACCTTCTGCGGTGGTGGTTCTGCTGCTGGTGCATACGGTCGTATTTTGATGGCACCGCAGGATGATGGGCACTTTGCTAATTGAGATCTTGTTAATAATGCGGTAATGATGTCGTGAATGATTACATTGTAAGATGACTTCAAGGCTAACGACGCATTACGGTGACTCCTACCATAGACCAAGTGATAGGTACCTACTTAACTTTGTAGTGGTACCGATGAGTGGTACCAGGTAAACCACAATGTCACCGAGTGGAAATATCAAATTTTCCATCAACATGGTAGACTAGGTATATTTTATCAGATGTAACGGAGGTCAACAAAAGGTTTCAATTTTTTGATGAATTTAATCGAAAAATGTAAGAAGCTATGAAAACATTGACTTTGGGGGATTTTCCTGACAATTTGAAGAGGTCTAGCAGTTAGTTACCCGAACCTTTAACGTTAAACAAATATGATTCGTACCCACCCCACATATCTTGTAATTTTACATTTAATTAATATCTCGTCAACTACTGACTGGTAGCTTATTCTTGAAGTCATTAAATTCTAAGAGATTGAGGCTTAAAATAAAAAATTCGTAAAACAAAATAAAATAGGAATACATAGAGTAATTTGTTCTACAAACCTTTTAACCGAACAATGTTGAGCTAGAATTCGTCAGACAATTGTTCGATGTTCGAAAAAGAAAAATTTTGTTTCGAAACATACCTCTGCTTTGTTGGTACGCTTCGATTTAAAAATAAATAAATTTGTTCGTCGAAACATTTTTCATGCTCACCGAACTAAATGTTTTGTTCGATTTTGTTTCGACCGATTTTCGTGAAAGAAAACTGACTTATTGCTTGTTGCATATACACCCTGTAGCCAAAGAGAGACTATGCTGCCACCTGCAACAGAATTGACAGCCACATTCCTTTTGTGACGTCTGTCTTGTCTTCGACCTGAAGCAGCGTGCACGCTTAATTAATTGATCATAACCTAACGATTGTATTAAAAGAAATCTGTCATAATTAAAGTCTTAATCTTAACGTAAGCAATCACCATAGTTTCATTTCAAATGCACAAAATTGCCTAAGGCCAGTTTCTCACATCTCGAAGAAATTGAAATTCCTTTTAAATCAGAGTAAATTTTTGTTTTCGAACATCGAACAACTGTCGGACGAATTCTGGCCAAATATTGTTCGATGGAAAAGTTTTTCGAACAAATTAATTCACGTGTCTGTACTCTCTAGTTATTTATTGAATAGAAAACAGGTTGTTAAGATTGGGTCTACTCAATCTAGAGTTATTAAGGTCTTATCTGGTGTTCCACAAGGTAGCCACTTGGGACCTTTACTGTTTAACATTGTTGTTTCATCGTGCTAACGGTCTATTGTATGCCGATGACCTTAAGATATTTCTACGTGTCAATAACATTTATGATTGCCTAAGTCTTCAAAATGAATAGTCGATTGGTGTCGAATAAACTGTCTTTCATTAAATATAAACAAATGTCATTCTTTTTTCGTTCATCGTACATGGATATCTATAATTTACGACTACACAATTTCCCTGGATCACCCTGATTCGTAGAACTGAGGTTAAAGATCTTGGTGTGCTCTTTGACACAAAGCTTACATTCTCGTTTCACGTCGATTATGTAGTTGCTAAAGCAAACTCTATGCTTGGCTTCCTTAAACGTTCTTGTGCTGAATTTTCTAACCCGTATGCTCTTAAGTCCGTTTATATGTCTTTAGTACGTCCTTTCCTTGAATATTGCTCTATAGTCTGGTGTCCAAATTACTGTAATTCTATAATGCGATTGTAAAGGGTACAAAAATCTTTTACGAGATTTGTTGTAAAACAGTTGAAATGGAATCTTGATGATATGCCCTCGTACTCTACTAGATGTGCTTTGATCGGTTTGGATACCTTGGAAATCATACCTTGGGGTAATGTTCATTGTATATTGTTTATTCATGATGTCTTTTCTTACCGTGTAATATGTCCTGATATACTTAGATACTTTGAATTCTATGCACCGGAAAAAATACTTCGTACCAGACATTTTTTATTAACTCCTAGGCATGTTTATAACTATGGTCTCAATGATAGGTTCAATTTTAAATTACTATTATTGCATATATTTGCTTCTACTTGAATTTATTTATTAATTTATCTGATATCTGTTAGAGTTAAGCTCGGTAGATGGAATAAAGTAAAGTGAACTAATTTGTTTCTAGTTTTTGGTTAACAATGATAACTCACAACGTCAGACATTTATTCGAGGTAATTTTCTGAAACAATTTGTTCGAAACATTTGTTTGACTAGCGTTGTTTGATGGGATAGGCTACAATAAAATTTGGTATATAACGCAATAAGTGCATACGAGTAAATGTTTGTTGCAGATAAAACCCACTGAAGTAATTTCTTTGCACACAAAAACAGTTGTATTCTTTGAAATCTCTAAAATGTTCGTAAATACAAATTTTGATGAAACAAAAACAAGTAAAGCAGAATTTTCATTCTAACCTCAAAATGGTACGAACAAATTGATTTTCTCGAATGTACTTCATTCGATTTTGTTCAAATTTGGTATTTGAGTTATGACGGATATTTGCTAACAGATAGCGTACCAGGATTTTTGTCAAAAAAATACGTATAACGGTAGTTTATTTATTAGCTTTTTTTTGTCTTTTCTTCGTAATGAATCTCGCGTTTTCGTTCAAAATCGACATCTCTGTCAATATTTGACATATGCAAGGTCATGGCACAACAAGTTTTGGAAAATTTGCAAAATATTTCTTTTTTAGATTTTTAACAGATATAAACAAAAAAAAAAAATCATTTTAACGATTTTGTTTGCAAATGAACAATACAATGTATGACGCAGTGGGGTACTTTATCTGATCCTCTTGAATATAAAAACTAGCTCAAGCGATTTGTCTTCATTTGGTGTAGTGTTTCTGCTGTAAAAACTGGTGAATTTGCTCCTTTAGTGTTCTGTCCTTAGCTAGGGTAAATGCCTTCACTAAATGCGCAGTGCACTTGCGTGTTTTCTTAAACGTGAGACCGGTTGATCTTTCTGATGAAGCGTTTTCTCATTCTTTTCATTTTTTTAGTGTCACCGTACTAGAGTAGTATAAGCGGAATACTAATGGATTCAACTTTTGAACCATTTAACGTACGGAGTCGAAAGCTTGTACAAAAATAGTATGTGATGGACCAAACATAATCAGGAAGCAACTTAAAAAGGCGATTAAAACACACTAAATTTGATCAGAATCCATTCAGAAGTTCCCTCCAAATCCCACACACACACTTGATCCGATTTTGACAATTTTTAGACGAAATAACCTACTTAGCAGTACATATGTATATATAAATAAAATTTCATAAAATTGTCTTCAGTGGTTCTCGAGCGAATGATGTTAAGGCGCGAGGCCTGATTTTTTGTTCTGTACAATATTCTATCAATATTTTTATAAATTTCAAGATCCCTCATTTAAGAAGCGGGTATTTGGCTCATTAGTTTATTTACCTAGTTGCTAATTAAACATCATTAATTATACCGACGATCACCATGAGTTGACAACGTTGAAATGTACAGAAGCCTTGTAAATACTAAGCCCATATTAAACAATTTATACGTTGTAAGACTTTACTACACTTGCGGATTCTGTAAAGTTGTGCCAAGTTGGTTGAGGTCGTCAACCAGGGAGTTAAAGTTAAACTATGCAACCTTCCCGTTTCAGATTTTTTGCTCGGCACCCATGAAAGGGACGTACCTTGAGGGGTGCTCATAGTGTTAAGCCTTTAGTCTCTGGTTTAAGCTTTAAATTCTTTCCCAATATCACGCAAGGTAACCATAGTGTAGTTTTCGCCTCGCTATTGTATCATACTTTAATGTCATTCTGAAAGCCTCTTCTATAGAGTGCAGAGCCGCTTCTACTGATTAGACTTCGCATTATGTACGAAAGTTGAGACGCTGATAATATGCTTTCCTCAATACTGCAACTTTTGCTAGTAACGGATATCCATTGAATTCTAGAACATTTAAAACAAAAAAAATTGATAGGCTAGCATGTCCAAGCGAAGCTTGGGAAAAACGTGAGGATTTCTCCTAGATTTTGAAACTCTGTTACCTGTTTTCTTTCTACATCCTCGGAATGTGACCTAAACAAGGTCATATGATATCTCCGGTCCGCTGAATTTCGTCTGTTATTATACCTTTTGTCTTGCTGACATGATCTGAAGAAGATTTAGTTGTTTTTTACCCGGCACCACCGCGGAAATGTGCGTCAAAATATTCCTTACTAATCCATAACCCACTTTTAAGCCCTTCGCGGGCACTTTCCGAGGCTATTGTACCGCTTAGCACCCTATACAGGCAGATAGACATCGAGTCTAATCAGGAAGCTAATGAACGCTGGTGTCGATTAGATACTTGCGCTACAGACAAATCATTATAGAACATATAGAACTACTCGTAAGTCGAAGGGATATCCTTATAGCTGATGGTGTCATGACAGGGCACTGTGTGATAGGTAATCACGCAGCACGGCTAGGGTTACCTCATAACGACTACTGTAGAAGCTGCATGGACGAAGAGGAAATAAAATCCGTACATCATCTCCTGTGTGATTGTTCAGCTCTGGCCATCAAGAGAAACCGTGCTTTTAGCAGATACTTCTTTTCAGAGCTGGATGAGCTAGGTAGCATTGAGCTAAGAAAACTCTTTAGATTCATACATTTATCTGGGTGGTTTAGCCTAGCGGTCGAAGTCTGAAATTTTTAGGTTGCCAGGGTTCTAAATATTGAGTACAATGGACTCTAAGTGGTCTAAGTAAGCTATTGACAACCCTGTCAATAAGGGCACCCACTTAACCTAATTCACATCATTTCTGTGAGTAACCGACAATAGCCGGACCAATAAAAATGATTTTTCGAAATAAGGATGCTCAGAAACCTAGTTTATTCTACGTTGTAAAATTTTCAAAAATCTGCGGAGGAATTAAATCAATTCCACTGTCTCTGTATCTGCATCTCTGGCTCTTACCACTTTGATCCATTCAAAGGCCTCGCATCACCGTACTCCACTTTGGGACATTCTATTTGCCCGTTAATCTGTCATACGATCTTGGTAAATGTTTATGTCACTTCAGTGCGCCTTCTTATGTTGGCTATGGAATGTTTCTCAGGTTTATTCCAGCTTAGGTATTTTTTTAGAAATTCAGATGTCTGAGATCCCACTTCAATCTCAAATCGCTTCAAACAGCTTAACCTTTTGTAAGTAAGCTGCCTAAGTCTGTCTAAGTCTGCACCGTTTCATTGTAGAATCTAGAAGTAGTCACGTTTTAGGCTCCTTCACGCTCTTTTGCAAGCCTTTTTCTGGTTAAAGCTACCGAGGAGTGTCTTAATTTGCCTCAATTTTAGAAGTGCTTAATAGAGCTTGACTCATCTAATTTCCTCCTCTCTGTGTAGTTTAGGGGTTCCTTAACTTTTGCTTAAACCTCGCTTGACTTTCAGTGAAGACTGACACTAATGAGCCTGCCCAGGCTGTTAAGTCTGTTCAGGCTTTTTCTGTCTACATATATGTGCGTTGGACAGCAGCCTAAATGGCTGGACGGATTTTTTTCAAACTTCATATCTGGACTCTGTGGGATCACAATTCGAGGTGAAATCTAAATTTCCATTCCAACTCCAAAATTAATGGTACTTTGCTAAGAACTTGATTTTCTCGAAAATGCCTCTAACAATTTTGTTCAAATTTTATATTTGTGCTGAGTTAGATAAACGTCACTAGATAGCGTACAAATTTTTGGAAAAAATGTCGTGGAACGCTACTTTACTTGTTATCATTTATTTTTTTAAATTGGTTACTTCTGACCCAAACTTGCACATAGGTGCATGCACACTATGAAATTGTTCTAAAAAATTAAACAGTTTGAAATTAAAAATAATATTATTACTTCATAGGCTTTAATATGTTTATTTATACATCAAATTAATAAAATAAAATATTTTTATTTAAATTCAAATGGTTAAGAGGCTAAAACACTAAAAAGAAATCTAATTTCATTGGACATTAAAATAGAGACACTTAACAAAAATTAACAAAATTAGACTTTAAGTAATTTAAAAACAAAAAAAACATTCAGTAACTTGTTGCCCTACCTCTACTCTTGATAACAGCCTGGCACCTGTTTGGCATTAATTCCACTAATCGGCGACATTTTTCGACGGGAATTTCAATCCACTCGTTCTGAACTGTAAGCCATAGTTCTGCTTTATTTGTTGTCCAATGCATATCAACCGTCTTTTTTAAATGCTCTATGGCCATTCTATTAATTTTAATTTTCTGATTTTTAAAAAATAAATTCGCTACCTTCGAGGTATGCTTCGAGTCGTTATCTTGTTGTAGGATCGCATATTTTCTTCAGCATATGGAAGCATCGTATTCCTCATTATATAAATGCAAAGGTCCTACACGGTTCCAAGAAAAACATCCCCAAAGGTGAATATTCCGGCCTCCGTTTTTTTTTTTGTGTACTGTGGACTCAGTTCTTTTAGAGGTGGCCTTCTAACGGTTTGTCCGCCATCACTCCCAAATAGATTAATTTTTGTGTCACCTGTCCGCAATACGTTTCTCCATTTTTGGCTTCCTTACGGTCCGCTCCAATCCAAATGGTCTTTTGCAAACTATAGTCGGCTCTTAATATTTTTTTTTTTTAACAGTGGTACCCTTCTGGCTATTCTTCCATGTAAATTGCATTCAACAAGTCTTCTGCGAACAGTACTTTCAGAAATCTTTAGCTGGAGCTCTGCTCGAATGTCCTTCGAAGACTTGAACTGCTTACTTTACTTTACTTATGTCCTATATCCCCTTGTGGATCCTAGGGCCTCGACTACGGTCTTCTGCCATCCTGAGTTAAGGGGTTCCATTGCATAGCATGGTTCGCTATGGAGCTGTCACCCTTTCGGAGCGTGTGACCAATCCACTGCCACTTCCGTCGTTGGATGGTTGTGCCTATTGGATCCTGACCCGTTCTCTCGTAAAGATGTTCGTTAGAGATACGATTGGGCCAAAAAAACCTTAAGATGTTGCGCAGGCACCTACTAACGAACGTTTACAGCTTTCTGGTGATAGCGGTGGTCACTCTCCATGTGCTGCATCCATATAACAGCACGGATTCAACGTTGGAGCGGAACAGTCTTAGCTTGGTGTTCAAACTGATTGCATTGCTTCGCCATATTTTGGACAACATCCCGAACGCGGACTTTGCTTTGGCGATTGGCTGTATCCAGTTCGGTTCCACCATCGGTCGAGACAATACTCCCAAGATACTGGAAATCCTCTACTCTCTCTACCGGTTGTCCAGCAATGCATATTTGATCTGCTGTCATTTGGTGGAGGTCCATAATTCTACGAGAGAGTAAGCATACGTCGTCAGCGTAGTCGAGATGTTTAAGTTGGGATGTGAGAGTCCATCGAATTCCTCCGTTTCCCAATGACAAAGCTACACGAAGCACATCGCTAATCACCAATAGGAATAGTATTAGTGAAAGAATGCAGCCTTGTAGGGAAGTTGTAATAATTTTTTTTTTTTTTTTTTTCCGAGGGTTGGTGAAAAATCTTCCATAGAATCTATGAGGATAGCAAGCGCGTGCTCATAGTACTGTCAGATTCTTACTGACTAAAAAACACCACCCTGCGATTTTATTTGTTATATATTGCAACTAAGAAGGACCTTATCAAGCAATTTTTCTATCATGAAAAAAAAAAACTCGTTTGGGAGGTTACTTTCCACTGAAAGACCTGCATGTTCCGCAATCTAGGCGCGGTTGATTCCTATCTTACCAAATCGAAAGGTTTCGTCCTTTGTAGTAGGCGCAATAAATTGCTTTCATCCAGAATTTGTTGAATAGTATTATTGACATGTCCTATTAGTTGGTTTCTATGCTTTCTCGCGAAGCTTCTAATTCCGCGATCCCTGTGGAATCATCGTTTCTAGTATACCACGGTGCGTGGACAATTTCTCTTAGCACTTTATTTTGAAAAGTTTGTAAAATATTGGCGTTTGTTTTCTTGGTACAGCCCCAAAGTTGTATACTGTAAGTCCACACTGGCTTTAGCAATTGCTTGTATAAAAGCAGTCTGTTCTCAGTACTGAGCTGGGAGTGTTTTCCGAGCAACAAGTTCATTTCTCTATATTTTATTTCGAGTTCTTTACGTTTCATTTCCACGTGCGAATTTCATTTCAGTTTTGCAAGGTATTTGGCTTCGTTTAAAAAAGGTATTCGGGCCAAGTTTTGGAAAATTGGCAAGACATAAGTTTTCTTATAAGTGAAATTCACGTGAACAGATTTAGATTCGTTGGGGGCGATCCGCCAGTCCCTCGTTCATTCATTTACTTTATTCAGTGCGTTTTGCAGTTTTGCAAACGTTTCCTCGATTGTTTTACCTACGGCTAGGATAGCGGTGTCATCGGCAAACGTAACCAGGATAGTGCCATCTTCTTTCGGTATGTCTCGAGTATATAACAGATAGAGAAGTGGCCCAAGAACGCTTCCTTGCGGTACACCGGCCGAAATTTCTTTGAGCTCCGAGTATTCATTTCCATGTCTAACACGGACGAGTCTATTCCCGAGATATGATTCTAGAATGTCGTATAGGCATACAGGGAGAACTTGTCGTAATTTACAATTCAAGCCATTATGCCACACCTTATCAAAGGCTTGCGAGAAGTCAAGAAATACGCTTGAGCATATCTTTTTCTCTTCAAGTACTTTCTCGATTACGTCAGTAATTCTATGCACCTAGTCAATCGTCTAATGCTTACTTCTGAACCCAAACTAGTGGTCAGGGATAAGATTATTTCCTTCTATAACCGGTTGGAGACGCCTTAGGAATATCCTCTCGAAAATTTTGGATATAACTGGAAGTAGCGAAGTTGGTCTATAAGATTTTACCTCATTTGGCGGGTTTCCTGGTTCTAATGCACCATTATAACTTCCGCAACTTTCCATTGGTTAGACACGTGTTTTAATCTGAGCGCAGCATTTACAATATGAAGAAGCTTAATCAATGCTTTTAGAATTTCTCCCGTGATCAAGTCATAACCAGGAGATTTCTTAGGTTTTAGATTCCCGATCTAATGTTTGAGTTCCCTTAGCGTTGCACTTTTAAGTGCTAAATCGTCAGATGGTAAATCCGGCCTATTGATATTGTCGTAAGACACTTGACCATGGTACGGTTCAAAGGTGTCTTCCAGGTGGACCGCAAAAACGTTCGCTTTTTCTTTATCTTCCCTTGCCCTTTCATTGTGATCTAATTTAATAGTCGGCGCGGGAACCTTGGGCCTTTTGGTGCCTTTTACAGCTTTCCAAAGTGAATAATTGGAATCTTTTTTCGCTGTTAAACTTTCAAGATAAGAGCCTGATTCTTAAAATCCTTTATAGTCTTCTTCAACGAATTGCACAGGTAATTCAAGTGTGCTTTATGTTGCGGAGCACCGCTCTGTTGCCATTTATTACGCGCTTTTCTTTTTTCCTTGACCAATTCATTTATTTCCGTAGGATATCGTAGACCGTATTTGTCCGGAGTTTTCCTTGGATTGGGAGTTCTAATAATGTTGCGGTCCTCGTAAATCGTGGTTTTTCTTGGTTGCCTAAGCTGTTTCTTAGCTTTTGGTGGTAAAAGAGCATTCTTAACCAATTTTTTTGAGTGGTTAACTGTTTTGGCGTAGCGATTTACCCTTGGTAGCAATGTCTTCTGTGGCCCATGTTTGTCTGAATTTTAAAATTGTTCTTAATATATGTACAGTTAACCAAAATTTACTTTTGTTAAGAAGTAAACTGCGTCCCTGCTTATTTAACTATCTCTACTTTAATGGCCACAAAAAATTATGATAACGCAACTATTATTTTGTTCGTTGGTAGTTATGACGCAATAAAATAATACAGAGATGATTTTTGTGTTAAGAGTTAAATTTTAAATTTGCATTTTTGCATCATGCGTTCAAGTGTCTCTATTTTAATGCCCATATGTGTACGTGCGTCCCAGTCGTACACTTTATTTTTGCTTGTAAATATAGAAATATAAAAATTACTAGAATTTCAGCTATCTAACACCTCAGGTCGTTGTCAATATATCTCCGCCACTTGTATCTGCGACTGTGAATTGGCCTATTTTGTGATTTCTAAATGTTCAGCACTGTATTCTACCGATAACTCCTCGTGCAGCATTTACACAAACCCTACGACGAATACCATGAGTAAATGTATTCCATCCTCGCAAAGACATATTCATCTGTTGCACTCATCATGAATGCATTTTTACAATCTCGCCGCCAGCTTTCTTCAATCCTCCATTTTCCCTCCATTTCAGTTACAGCTTCCTCCTTTACCACACAAATGGATACATATCCGAGAATGGTCCATCACACAAGCACCCTGGCTCCAATCGAACTTTCCGTACCAACATCGAACAAATCTCGATCGAGCTTCAGAAGAATTGAAAAAAAAAACCGCCGAACCTCAATCTCAATAGCTGCACTTTGCAGCAGCACCACCAAATAATACACGTCGTCGTGTAGTGTGTATTTCTACCTGTAGCCACCGTCGCGCCGTCCGCGTCGTCGTCGTCGTCGTCGTCGTGCTGTGATTCCTCTGCGATCACTTCGGTTCCATAGAAATTTTAAAGTTGTTTTCAGTTGATATCGGCTACTCACAAGGCTAACAACCAGCACAAGTGTTGTGTGTGCGACGACAACCTGTGTACCTGTTTAAGATACACTTGTCTTTTCAGATATTTTCTCTCTCTAACCACTCGAATCCCAGAAAATATTCTCAAGTGCGTGTGTGTCGTGCGAATAATAAAGAAAAATATAAATAAAGTTATTAAAAAAAAAAATAAAAATAATAATTTGTTTTTCCCCAAAATTTTTAGGGAGTGCTATATACAAAAGATAAATCCACAGAAAAAAAATCGTGTTAGATACACAATCCACGAGTGTTAGATACACAAATAGTTGTAAAATTCCAGTGAATAACCACCGCTCCAAGGTGTGTACGTAGTTTATAGTGTGTATAGTGGCTGATCACCAAATTGATCTAACCATCACAATTCGATCGCAATTAACCGAAATTCTCCTCCTTCTCAACAAGTGTCCGTTCGCGCTGCTGCGATGCGATGATCATTGTGTATCTATTCGGTTTTTTTGATGAATGAAATGTGAAGAATGCGTGTGCGGCTATGTTTAGAAGAATAACATAAACAAAACCCAAAACCGATCGAAAACAAGTTGATACCACACTGAGGAAGTTAACCAACGAAAAAAAAAAAAAAAAAAAGAGAAAAAGGGTTGAATGTGAATCTGAAAACTAGTTACGACCAACAATCAAGTTTAACGAGAATAACCCGGGAAGAGAGTTTGATGTGGTGTCATCTGGTGCGCCGGTCGAGGGCACTTGGATTTAGAACCAGTTGCATATAGTGGGGGATATGTGCCCTAATTTCTAAAAGTGAAGTGCGCCGGTGTCAATAAAAATTGTTTTCAATCAATCAGGTGTGCCATAGATACAAGTGAAATTGCTTTCTAAGTGGATATAGAATGAACTGGCTTCGTCCCGAATAAGGAGTCAAATCGATATTTGATTGCTACTTACATTCTTCACAACATACCCATTACAAATTGTCGAAAGAAGGATAATAGCACAGCCTCAAGCTGGATACGGGCGGAACATTTTCGATAGCCTACTCGGATTGGCTTACCGAACCACGGTAAATACTGAGTTTTTATTCAGCACTATGACCCGTAATTTCTATTTAATTTGGCCAATTGATGGTATAATGCCGCCGCACCTTCTTCGCATCTTTGTCGTCAACGTTGGATGGTAATTTTCCTTCGTTGGCGTTTTGGGGGATTTTTATTTTTTTTTTTTTTTTTTTTTTAAGTGTAAATTAGTTTTTGGAGAAATTTCTGTTTCTACTGTCATCGTTTTGATTAGCACTGTCGTGCAGGTACGAGAGCTCCGCGTGGTTTCATAACAAAAAATGACACACGGATACGTGGTATTTTCTTTTTCGCACCACTTTCTGCAGTATACTCGTATTGTGTATCTGTGAATATTTTGAGATTTCACTGTGTATCTGCAGATGATGAATGATGATTTTGACACCCCATAGAGGAGAATTTTCGTTTATTTGTTCTCTCAAGCGACCAACGTTCCGGACTACGGTCATCTAAATGATTTGCATAAAACTTTTCAACCCTTTTTTTGCTTCTGATGAGTGTTTGTCCTTCCAAAAAAAAAAAAAACAAAATAATAATAATAATGCAGATCAGAGCACGTTCTGATGATCTCAAAACGACGAGTACAGAGAATCACTGATGTGAAATTGATGTGCACAGTCTGATGATGGCGTGGTAATGGTGATTTGTGTTCCTTATTCTCTACCTGTGACCAGGTAAAGGATATTTCGCTTTTGTTTTCCCTGTGAAGCGATCCGTCGTCCATCCAAATCGTTAGCTATACACATATTTTCAAAGGATGGGTCATTATGTCCTTAAGGGATACTCACGGACGATGCATTAATGCGTAATGAGGCTAGACTATTTTCGTGATGAATTTCGCCGTTGTTCCCTCGTCATTTTGGCCGCATGCATGCATCATGCAAATGATTTTTTAAATGTCAGCTGTATTATTGTTTTGGACATTAGGCGCGAAATTTTATTCTCTTGTATGTATGCAGGAGGTCAGAGAGGAAGACGCAATGTAAAGGACGCACAGATTACCGGCCGTTAGTGTAGATAATTAGGAAAAAGCGGTTTTCCGGAAAAAAAAAGGATTATAATTAATGATGAAGAGGCGTTTAGTATATATTTTGGTTCCCATGACGGTTGCGTGGTGCAATTAAGTCTTAAAATTTAAAACAAATGCAGCTGCAATTGCTACTTTCATGAGAGGCAAGTACGAGTAGTAATAAAAATAATTCACAACCCAGAAGTTCGATCAATAAATATTGATTTATATATCCTAATACAGAAGACACTAAGTAATTGAATTGGAATTTGTGCAGATACAGTCAGAATCCAAAGACTTTTGATTACCACTCAGCACTGAAGGTGAACATTTTGTCTGAGTGTTAGCAAATTTATAGCAGTGATTACGAAGATCCCAAGTCCATTCCGTGTAAGAATATGCGTGATGGCTTGTCGAATTTTTAGGTCTTAGTCAGCTTCAAATGCTACAAGTTAATGAACTATCAGCAGGAATGGCTTAAGCTTGTTATTAGGACCATTCATCGGTCTGACTGTGGTTCTTCAATTTCAACACTTGCTTTCTTATATACCTTAATGGACAGATAAATGTTACCACCTAAGTGGAAAACATTGACTTCGACTCAGCAAAGTTCATATTTTTGTAGATTAGTGAATTTAAGACATTTAATTGCACATTCTGTTGGATGCTTAGTGCTTGGTGTGACCCCCACGAGCTTGTATTACAGCTTGAACTCTTCTTGACATAGACGTGATCAGTTCTTGCCAATATTCCTTCGTAATATCATTCTGCTAGGCCTCTGAATGGCCAGCTTAAACTCTTGTTTACCTTTCGGATTCCTTTTTACTATCTTTGCCTTTAAAAGAGCCCCCAGTAGTTCTCAATTTGGTTTAGGTCAGGGTTTGCAACGTGATGTTGCGAAACATCAATGATTTAAAAAATAAGAAAACATACTTTTTTTGCACGGTGACATGGCGCAAAGGCGTTTTGAAAGATGGGATTAACTACTACCGGATACAAGCTTTCTATTGATGGCACCAAATGGTCAGTAATAATTTGTATGTATCTATCCCCATTCATCGATCCTGTGCAGAAGACTAATTTTCCTTGGCCAAAATATGAAATGCAGCCCCATACTCGTAGCATAAAACTCACTGGAAATTTGTTTCGCATTAAAAGGCACTCTTTTTTCAATTCTTCCCCAGTCCTTCGACGAACGTACATATTGGATACCGTCGGATGAGTTTAGGTTACATTTACTTTCGTCGGTTCATTTTCAGTCTAATGGAGGTGAGCTTTGGCAAAGTTTAGCCTTGCAGTTCCCATTTTTGGAGTCAAACCTGGATTTTTTCGCAGTCTTCTGGCGAAGAAACCAAAAGTATTTACCCTTCTACTGATCGTTCTGTTGCTAGCTTTGGTATTGGTTGTTTCATAAAACTCGGGTATTTATTTCTTTAGCAGATTTTGTTCTCTCAGCGGGACGTAATTTTTTTTATTTTCTTAAGGCGGTCCTATCTGTAAGTTGTTTTTCTTTCCAGTACCAGACTTCCTCTTTGATGAACCATTGGGTGAAACAAAGACATTTTCTTAAGGAGTTTCCTTACAGTAACATGGATGTTCACTTGTAAGTTGGCAAACCGTACTGACTGGTGCATTCATTTCTAATTTTTCTCTCGTATAAAACATTGCGTTGAAGAAAAAAAAAACAGGACCAAAGTTAACGAGAATAAGCAGACATACAATTTCTCTTTTGAAAGCAAGTCGATACAGTAAATTGCGACTTCAAATTACAGACATAACTTCAAGTTTTTGATAAATTACAGGGTGGTAACTTTTATTTGTCCACTAAGGTATGTATGTCCTGTCACTGCTCGTGTGGCATTACAAGTGAACAACGTCTGATAGGCAAAGTGCGTCAACGAAGTATCCTTCCATTTCCGACACTTTGAAGCTTTAACATTTTATTTATAGGTGCGGGTCCACTGCTCTCTCCAGTTCGCAATTTCAGGAGAATCTCCCAGGTGACTCCATGAAGAGGTGAGAGTAGGACTCCTCCTCCCTGTCAGTTTGTGAATCGAGAGATGCTATTTTTACGAGACTTGTTATCCTCCACTTCTCGAGAGATACAAGATGAATCGAAATTGGCCCAGACCGACAAGTATGGTATTTGTTAAGTCAACTCGGTGGAGCGTAAACAACAAAATTTAACACAAAAAACTACGTACACTGTAGAAAATTGTTATCAGATATGTCGTGAATATTCATTTAGGCTCTTTATCCTACGTAAGATCCTAATTGGTTGTCAAAGTGCTCGGGGTATAATGTAGATATTGCAGAATCAAACAAAAAAAAAACAAATTTAAGAACGTGCACGTTTTTGGAACCCGATCTGTAAATCTTATCTGCATTTTGTGTTGATTGAAACACCACTCGTTACATCTTTTCCCTATGCTCCTATCCTCCATCCAATTTTGATGATTTTTATGTGGAACTACCTACAACCAAATTTCATCAAAATTTGTGCAGTGGTTCTTAAGACAGATGTGCTGTGGCAATGATTTTTGAAGATTTTTGTAACCATATCACGCATATACTCGTGCGATTGTTATGAGTTTCAAATGGGATCGTCTATGCATCAGAGCCAACCAACGAACCACATTTCATAAAAATCCTTTAAGTGGTTCTTTAGGTAGCCGCATTAAGATGCCATTTTTGAAGATTTTGAAGACTCCACCACCATTATCTTACCACCACTTTGTTAAATATTTATGACTTTCAAACAGTGCCATCTGTGAAGAGGTGGCCACGGTGCAGTGGGTAGTGTGTTCGCTTGTGACCCGAACTGTGTAGGTTCAAGCCCGAACGGGGAACAGCAACCACAGCCACCTGACCATAAATAAGAAACGAATAAAATCTAAGTTTCTCCAACCACTACATCAAAAAGAGTTCTGCCTGGTAGTACAATGGACACAGAAAATTGAGTTCGAGTGCTCCGGGATTTGAAAATTTCCTTTTTTTTTTAAAAAAAGAAAATAAATCTGTGACTCAATCCCAATGACTTTCTCCCCCTCAACTCAATTTTAAAGGCTTTTAGGTTGGACCATCTGCATTCTAGATTGGACCTGGAAACCTGACTTCATTTGTACCTTATTGGTGGTTCTAGAATTATTAGAGTGAGAATGAATGAAATTGTTCGTTTAGACCTGAAATAGAAAGAAATATTGAATTCGCAGATCAAAAATTGTTTATCTTTCAGAAATGATCTATTCTACCTATTCGTATATAACGCGGAATAATAATCAATAAATATTGGGCGCCGTTGCTTAGTACATAATCACTGAGTCCGCTCAAGACTCAAGGTTTAAGACTCAGAAAATAATAAGCAAAGGGTTTATTACAGTCCCACCTGTAAGCTTCTCTCAATCGAAGAAATTCCCTTTCGGAAACAGGTCAGTGTGTCGGACAGCACTAATAGCTGCTAGAAGCTTAGCCAATTTGTTTATAAACTTATTTAGATATTGAAAAAGTCATGTGAAGCGGTTGGCGTAATCTAGATACGAGTACTCGTTATCTTTGTATATCCGGAGAATTATGTTTGTTCAAAGAGTAAAACATGGGCTAGTATAGTCTTTCGATGTATCTTGTCCAGTTCCTTTCTTCGACTACTATCAAATCATCTTTCCTTCCCATTTGTGGTCATTCTCTGATTCATACTCGTAGATCCAATGCTCATAGTGTTTTAAAATGTTTTTTTTTTACAGTATTTTGTGTCATCTGCTTAAGTGTTAATGATACCATCGTAGTTGTCCACTTCTCCGGAGCTTCTATAATTTGAGAAAACTCCTTAAAAAAAAAACCACCAAAGATTGGTTTGCAATCGAAAGCTTTGCTACTCTGTTTTTCCGTCGGAGTTCTTAGATTCTTTCTGGTTATTTTTCCTTTTTTATTTTTTTTTCATTTCAAGGAACATTAATACAATTGCAATAGATCCTGGGTGAACCTTTGTCCGGACAAAGGGTTCTAAACTCTAAAGAATGTCCTTTTCGGACAAGTCGCTCACTGCGCTCACTCCAATGTTAAATTCGTTAAGTGAACACCATACATTTTGTACTGAATTTGTAATATCATTCATTATTCTATCGCACAATTCTCCAATAAAAGCAACAGAACAGCGGCTATAGATAAAAATCGAAAGAATAATTTAATATTAATCACATAACAGAAACTAAAATTGCAAAATTATAATTTCACTGTGCAGATAAATTTTAAACAAAAAAAAAATATAGGGAAGCCCTTAAACAAGGTGTAAATTTGTCCCCCTCCTGCGGGGCATACGTTCGGCGTCATCTTGAAAGACAATTGTCGGAATTAGCTATCTCGCGAATATCTCGATAAACGTACGAACAAAAATGTTACAATCGATGACATGGAATCGTGAAGAGGTAAACACCCCCCTCCCATATATTTTTTTATTTATTTTTTATTTGAGTAAACCTATCATAGTTTGAACCCCTGCAGTGGAATGACATGTACATACTCGTAAGAAGACAAATTTTTATTTCGTGAACTTTTGAGAAAATCATCGAATTCTCGCGGCTCTAACTCGAAAACGATTCATTTTTCGGAAATTATGATTAAAACATTTTTTGTACAAAATTTCACTCTGAACAATAAAGTTCTTAATACTTTTCTTTGTAAAGTTGACGTTTAGCGAGATATGGTCTCGAACCTGAACCGTTCGAGTCACAAGCAAACACACTACTCCCTGGCCAACCCTAGAAAGCCCTTACGTAAAGTTTTTTTTTTTCATTTATCCAAGGCTTCATTCGTTTGAGCTTATTATTGGTACACGACTGAATATTGGTATTCAAAAAAGCATCATAAGCTTGTGAAGGATTATTTTCTATATAAACCTGCTCCCAAAACTCAAACTTAAGGGCATTTACTAGTTTTAAAAAGTCTATTTCCTGTTTGTCTGGAAAGGGAATGTATCTATTTGTTTTATTATCTGTAACATTATCTATATCTAGCCTTAGCATACAAGTACCTCACTTGAAACCTTGTGCGACCAACTTTGTTGAAATCTTACAAAAATGTTATCAATGCATGTTTGCGTTACGTCTGTTGTGCGAGTTGGTTCGTTCACAAGCGATTTTAAACCATATGAGGACATTAACACTTACTTACTTACTTACTTATGTCCTGTATCCCCTTGTGGGTCCTAGGGCCTCTACAACGCCTAAGCGCCATCGTGTGCGATTTCTGGAAATGTGCCTCAGCTCTCCCCAACACTTTCCCAGTTGCCGTGCTTCCTTCTCAACTGTTCTGCGCCACGTACTCCTAGGACCGCCGCGTATCCTGCCATCCTGGGTAAGCGGGTTCCATTGCATCGCTTGGTTAGCTATGGACCTGTCACCCTTTCGGAGAGTGTGACCGATCCACTGCCACTTTCGTCGTCGTATGGTTGTGCCTATAGGTTCATGGCCCGTTCTCTGATAAAGCTGTTCGTTAGAGATACGGTTTGGCCAGAATATCCTTAAGATGTAACGTAGACACCTATTGACAAACGTTTGCAGCTTCCTCGTGATAGTGACGGTCACTCTCCAGGTACCACATCCATATAGCAACACGGATTCAACGTTGGAACGGAACAGTCGTAGCTTGGTGTTTAAGCTAATTGCATTACTTCGCCAAACTATGGATAGCATCCCAAACGCAGATTTTGCTTTACCTATTCGGCTGGCTATATCCAGTTCGGTTCCGCCATCGGTTGAGACAATACTCCCAAGGTATTGGAAACTCTCTACTCTCTCAACCGTTTGTCCAGCAATGCATATATGAGTTGATGAGTTTGGTCCTAGGCTGATCATTTTTGTTTTTGCCGAGTTAATTTTCAGCCCAACGACGTCTGCTTCCCTCTCCACATTTGCTGTCATTTGGTGAAGGTCCATTATTCTGTGAGACAGTAGGCATACATCGTCGGCGTAGTCGAGGTGTTTGAGTTCAGATGTAAGAGTCCATCGAATTCCTCCATTTCCTGTTGATAAGGCCGCATTCAGAACATCGCTAATCACCAATAAAAACAGTATTGGTGAAAGTATGCAGCCTTGCCAAACCCCACTTTGGACTTCGAATTCCTCAGACAGCCTTCCTCTGTGCAAAACGTTACATGTGGACCCATCATATGTAGCTTTGATAATTGCTATTAATTTATCCGGAATGCCTCTCCTGCGCAAGGCACGCCAAATGAATTCCCGATTGACACTATCAAACGCCTTTTCAAAATCGATGAACAACAGATGGAGTGGTGTTCGATATTCAACACATTGCTCGATGATGATCCGCAGGGTGTTGATGTGGTCGACACAGGAGGATCCAGAGCGGAAACCTGCTTGTTCGGCGTCAAGTGTGTCTTCAAGGTGTTCTTTGATTCGCTCCAGGATGATTCTAGCTATTATCTTGGCCACAGCAGGCAGCACGCAGACACCTCTCCAGTTTTCGCACTGCATTAGGTTGCCTTTTTTAGGGAGCTTGACAATCATTCCCTTTTTCCACTCATCTGGAAAACTCTCGGCTTCCCATGTTCTCCCGACAAGTGGGAACAGTAGCTCTGCCGATGCTGTTGGCGCAGCTTGAAAAAGCTCCGCGGGTATGCCGTCAAGTCCTACCGCCTTATTAGTTTTCAGTGCTTTGATTGCGGTAATAATCACTTCTTTACTGGGGGTTGTGGTGCGAATTCGGGAACTTCTTTCTACGGACACTTCAGTCTGACTTGGGTGCATATTGCTGGCGAATACTTGGTTTAGAACCGAAGCAAAATGCTCCTTCCATCTCTTCAGTTGATCCTCATCCGATATTAGCAACGAACCGTCTAAGCCTTTCACTGGGTGTTGAGTAGAGCTTCGGCCACCTATAAGCTCTTTAGTGATTCTATAAACGGTTCTGCTGTCGCACCTCGCTGCTGCTTCTTCTGCTTCCGTAGCCAGCGCATTGATGTAATTGCGCTTGTCACGTCTCACGCTACGCTGTACTTCTCTCATCTTCATGCGATATAGGGACTGAAGCTCGATCCTCCGTGCTGCTGGAGTTGCTGCAATTTGAGCTCTTAGCTGTTTTCGTTCGTTGATCCTTCTCCAGGTATCCTCGGAAAGCCACGCCCTATGGTTTCCCTGTGATCGACCGACAATCCTTTCAGCACCTTATGTGAAAACAGTTTTCACAGCGCACCAATGGTCTTGGATGGTGGCGGGCAGGGAGCTGCTGATTGTTTCCACTCCACGTGAGAGATGGTCCCTTAATTCTTGGCGCACTGTGGGAACTCTCAGTCGGTCTACATTGAACCTAGGTATTCTTGTGTCGTTAGATCTACGAAAGGCAGCAGTGCGTAGTCGGAGAGTAGCTATCATAAGATGGTGATCTCGTACCAACCCCATGTCGGCACCTCGCCTGTTTCGGACGTCTAGGAGACTACTTCTAAAACGGCGACTGATGGCAAAATGGTCAATTTGGTTGGAGGTTGATTGCCTGTCAGTTGACACCCAACTGATTTTATGGCAGGCTTTGTGCTCAAACATGGTGCCACCTATGACAAGACGATTTGCGTTGCAAAAGTCAACAAATCTTTCGCCGTTGTCATTCCGATTGCCTAGTCCGTGCCGTCCCATAACATGTTTGAGCCCTTCGTTGTCGCAGCCTACCTTGGCATTCAGGTCCCCCACACAATGACAGTGTCGCCATTGGGTGTTGCATTATGAACAGCTCCCAACTGGTTGTGTTTCTTCCTCAGACGAACCATCCGTGGGGGCGTAACACTGTATGATGGTGACGCGACGTACTCTCGTCCGGAATCTGGCGGTTAAAATCCTATCACCGTGCGGTTGCCAAGTAATTAGGCCTCTGCGTGCTGTTGGCGTTAGCAGCAGTCCAACTCCATATCCACGGGGGTTTCCGGTTGGTCTTCCGGAGTAGAGTAATACAGTATTACGCGTTGGGGATTGGTACTCACCCGCATCTAACCATCTTATCTCGCTTACTCCCAATATGTCCAGCCTATATCGCATGAACTCATGCTCCAATTGAAGGAATCTGGCGTTCTGAGGTCCTTCACTCTGAGAGTCAAGGAGTGTCTTCACATTCCAGAAACCAATCTTAGTCCGGGTACGATAGCCAAAGGTCGTCAACGTATTATCAGTCCTTATCCGATATGAGGACATTAACAGCATATATTTGTCAGAATCATTGCTATCCTACAACAATTAAATTTTTTGATTTTACGTTCTTCAAAAGCTCATCCATATGTTCAATAAATACATTTTTGTTCAAGCCATTTTCATGCAAGTGATAGACACACAAAATTGTAACAAGTTCATCATTTTCTTTGTAGGTAATTTTAATGATATCTGCACTGCTAATAATTATATTTTACTACTTCTTCACAATTCACCGGTTCTTTTATGAATACTGCTACACCACCTTCACTATACGAATTATTACATCATAGCCCGGCATATTGTAATTGGATAGTTCGCACTCGTATTTCAAACAAAATAATAAATTCAGCTAACAAATTCAACGAATCAATATGAGCAACAAAAGAATTCAAGTTTTTTCTCATACTACGAATATTTTGATGTATTAATAAGGTAGGATTAGGACTCTGATATATTTTTACGTTACTAGAAGAGTTAAAATTCATTTTAAATAAATATAAAGAGTTTACTTATAGGTTAACAATATCTTCAAAACACCTAACCTGAATTGCATCATCCCCTTCTTTTTTACGCAAAAATATTACATTTTTCCTAACCCATATAAATTTGTAGTTTTTCTTCACTTTTATCTTCCTGGTTTCATTGAATAGGTCTCGAACATGGGGAGTCAAACTGTCATTCATATAAATGTTGGTACTATCAAAACGCTCACCCCAAAAATTTTGCAGTGAGCTTAACGTTTCTTTTCGCTCTCATTATGCTTTCCTTCGTTTGTCGGCGAGTCAATTTCATAACAAGAACGTTGGTGTGATCCTCAGATGCAATATCGCCTGGCGCACTGGTACTCCTAATTTGCTTACGCTTTTTTATTTTTTTTAACATAACAATGGTCTAAGAATGAATTACATAAAACAGCTCCCGCAATTGAGTACGACAGACTTTATACTTGCATCAAGATTCTGAAAGGGTCGATATTGCTTAATCAATTTGCTGCAAATAGCATGGGGTTACATGGGGTTAGATTGTGTGAAAGAAGGATGGAAGTACCCTCTAGTCCAGTTAACTGTTAACTCTGTTGTAAGTCTCCTTCGATTTGTCTGTGTACCCCGTCGTTTTCTAATCCTCGCTTCCTGAGATGTACTTGAAACTTACAGTCCCGCGTGAGGATGCTGGTTAGTATTCTCGTATTTAGTTCAATTTTGGATTTTGACCGTGATTTCTGCCTTCACCCACGCACATTGATAAAAATTTCAAAAAAAAAAAAAATGGATGCCGTTGCTCAATGGTTAAATGCTTGGACGACTGAGCGGTCGACTGAGGTTCAAATCTCAGTAACATCACAAAGTTGGTTCATGATCCCACCTCTCGCGAATGTCTGACAAAGATCCGAGATTAAAACTTTCATGAGGAAACTTCTCAGTAATGCCCTTCTGAAACAAGAATAAACTATAAGTCCCCCCCGAGTGGCTAGGCCCTGTAATGGTCGTTAGCTCCAAAAGGTTTATTTACTTTTTTTATAGGTATTCATAAATTATAGTCAACATTGATCCTAGTTTAGTTAATGATAAATACAAAGTTCGTTATTAATTAGACTTTTAATTGAGATAATCGAAGTTGATTTGAAGAAGTACAGTTTCTCGAAAAACATATTTTTTTTTTTTTTTAAAAGTAAATCCCGGAGCACTCAGACTCCATTTTGCTGTGTCCATTGTACTACAAGGCAGAAATTCCTTTTTAATGTAGTGGTTGGAGAAACTTAGATTTTATTCGTTTATCTTATATGTTCGGGTAGCTGTGATTGCTGTTCCCCGTCCGGGCTCGAACCTGCACAGTTCGGGTCACAAGCGAACACACTACTCACTACACCGTGGCCACCTTTCGAGAAACATATAGTTGATAGTCTAGTTAGAACGAAATTTCCTATTTCTTCTCGAATCGTGGCCCCATAGGCTCCAGATATAAAGTTTAAAATAAATCCTTCGATCAGCTCCTAGGCTGCAGAGGAACCAACTTTTATATGTTACGAGTATAAAGGGCGATTCAAGTGGAGGTTAGAATTTAGGTCTGGCAGTACTGTGGTTCTGTCAAAGATTAACAGCTTTTATTTGACATCTGTGAGTACTAGGCATTGACATTTGCATTTTGATTGTTAAAACGTGAAATAATATCAGTATGATATATATATATACAGAGATCAGTGCATCTTCGTATTGGCCGGTCACATGGAAATATCGCCGCACTGAGTGACAGTAAAAGTCCATTCGCCATCGTTCCCAGCAATTGAACCTTTCTTACAGCTCCACACAATGCATTTTGAGAAAAGAGCTACAAGATCCTATTGACTCAGCAATTCAAGTTGTGACTTCGTTGATTGGGTGTTAGACAACCACCAACCATGAAAATCCACGAGCCATTCCCAAAAAGTCACTGTTTGGTGCGGATTTTCGTACTTCTTCTAAAATTATCATAGTGCTGCTGTAACAGTTAATGGTAAACGTTATCGGGATACTATAACTAATTATTTTTTGCCACCAATTGGACGATATTGATGTGGAAGACATGTAGTTTCAACGAGTTCAAATCTCTCATGTCGACGACCAAAATTTTCCACCAAGATCGTGCGATATCACGCCGTTTGATTTTTTTCTTTGGGGTACTCGTATGTAAAGCAGAAAGTGTATGCGTGGACGGATTTATGCGGAAAATTAATGGACTGTTTCATCAAAAGGTCGGAGGTCTGCAAGTCTAGCCGTTACACCCATTTAATTTCAATTCCTCAACATTATATTGTTATAAAAATAAAACAATGTTTTATTTTAAATTTAAATTTAACCTCCGATTAAACCACTCTTTAGCAATACCAATCATGCCATGGTATCCTCCTTGGAATCAGGACTTCAGGCAGAGGTCATTTACATTGTCTTTGTAAAGGCATTTGATACTGTTTCCCATGAGGTATTGTTACTGAGACTGCAATATTTTGGTATTCATTCTTCACTTCTTAAGTGGATTTCAAGCTATTTGGGAAACAGAAAACAAATAGTTAAAATTGGAGTTCCACAAGGCAGCCACCTTTGTCCTTTATTATTTAATATTTTTCTTAACGAGATTCCATCTTTGGTAAATCTTGCAAAATGTTTAATATATGCGTATGATTTGAATATTTTTGCATGCGTAATAAATGTAAATGACTGCGCTTTAATATACAAAAAGTCGTGAATAATATTGTTAGGTGATACCAGGATAATTTTTTATCACTCAAAGTCAACAAATGCCAATTTTTTTCTGTCTATCGCATATTAACACCTTCAGTATATACGTACACAGTATATACGTACACTATACGTACCTAATTAACATTTTTTTGTCATATTGATTATATTTTAGCAAATGCCAACTCAATGCTTGGATTTCTTAAGAGAAACTGCACGGATTTCTCGAATCCCTTTCCTATTAAATCTGTTTACATGTCTCTTGTACGTTAGAATATGCTTCGATAATACGGGAACCAGTTTATGAAGTTCAGAAAAACCGTACGAGTATTGAGAAAGTCCAAAAAGCATTTACTAGATTTCAAATACGACAACTTAATTATAATAATAATCTGAATGAAATACCTTCATATTCCACCAGATGTGCACTGTTTGGGTGTGGATATGCTCCAAAAAGGACGTACTGTTCATTGTGTAATGTTTGTTTGCGGTGTTTTCGCGTATCGTGTTAAATGTCCTGAAATTCTTGAGTTAATTACAAGTAACATTTATGCGCCAGAGAGAATAATTCGATCTCGACAGATTTTTTTTTACACTAAAAGGCATATCTACAATTATGCTGCGTTAAATTATTTAATTTTCTTGATCATATTGTTGACTTAAGTTTTGATAGATTTAAATGTAAAATATTATTATGTACTTATTATAAATTCTGAGAAATCTGTTGAAGTTAAACTCGGTAGATGAAAAAATAAATGAATAAATACGAGTAAGTACGAGGGCAAGGTGAAAAGTTATCGGCCTGACAATGAAAGAATGCGATTTTAAGTTAAAAAATGATTTTATTTTTCTACATAATCTCCCTTGACTTCAACACACTTGGTCCGGTCCAGCGTTTCTCCAACATTAGTATTCCTTCTCGGAAGTGAGAGTCAGGTGAATAGGGGGGATGGGTGAGCAAATCGTACCCCAAATCCCTCAGTTTTCCCATCGCCAACGCACACTTGTGCACGGGTCCATTATCCTGGTGAAAGATGATTTTTTTCTTCTTCAAGCCAGGCCTCTTCTGTAATAAAGTAATATTCGCCTCTAATTGTTCTGCCTTTCTCAAGGTAATCAATTAACAGGATCCCTTTCGAATCCCAAAACACACTGACCATGACCTTTCCGGCAGATGCGATCGACTTCGTTTTCTTTGGCGCTGTACCACCGGCTTCCACCCACTGCGTCGACTGCTGTTTCGTTTCTGGCGTGTAGTGGTGGACCCATGTCTCATCCATGGTGACAAATCGCCGCACAAAATCGGTCGGATCCCTATTGAATCGGTCCAAAGATTGCCCCGAAAATCGTTTGCGCATTTGCTTTTGATCGTCATTCAGCAAATGCGGCACCCATCTTGCGTAGAGCTTTCGCATCCCTAAGTTTTTGTGGAAGATGTTTCGCACCCTCTCTTCCGATATACACACAGCCTCAGCTATCACACTCACCTTCAACACGATATCATGCACTTTTTCGATGGTTTCGGGTGTGGTTGTGGTTTTTGACCGTCCTTCACGTTGGTCATCTTCGAGGGACGTGCGACCACGTTTAAATTCAGCTGCCCACTTTTTAACAGTTGACATGGAAGAAGCAGAGTCCCCGCAAACTTTTGTCAACTTTGGATGAATTTCCTTAGAGGTTAACCCATCCAAAACAAAGAATTCTATCACCGCACGATATTCAAGTTTATCCATTTTAACGAAAAACACGCAAGACGTCTACTGCAAAAATACGTGTAAAGAAACAACTTTTGAGAAAGAAGTTGAAACTTGTCATACGAACTAATGAGAAGTGCACCCAGGCAGGAAACATAAATCTTTTCTGATTGGAACGCCATCTCTGCGTCAGGCTGAGAACTTTTCACCTTGCCCTCGTATATCAAAATCTTGGTGTTAAACATTTTCACTACACTAATGAAAAATTTCTAAGTTGGGATATAACATCCCTGGCATATTGGATCTGTCAAAGCCATCTGTCATCCATAGTGACAGGTAGTTAGTTCCTGTCTTGCCATTTTATAATAAGGATCGTTTAACCACCTCTCAATGCATTAAAATTGTTTTAACAACAACTTAAGGTTAAAACTTAAAACTAAAACTTAAAACTAAGACTTAAAGCTAAGGAGAATGGTGAAGGAGTTCGGTTTTGAAGCAGATAGTGCTGAGGCTAAAATCAAACTGAGTGAGGTTTGAGTTCACTTTTCGCAGCATACGGGAAATTGGTTCATTAGATCCATATGAAGTGTGGTGGGACGGTAGATAGAAAAGACGAGGGCATCTTTATTTTCGTGGGTTGGTATTGAAAAAATTGAATTATAAAGAGATACGCAATCGACAGAGCCTGAAAGAAGTCGATGAATGAAAAGAATGTCTGCAACATCTCTGCGTTTCTCTAGAGTACTCAGGTTGATGAGGTTGAGGCGGTCTTGATAGGGAGGCAAGATAAATGGATCGTTCCAAGGAAGACCTCGAAGGGCAAATCGAAGAAATCGACGTTGAACATTCTCGATTCTGGTCACATGAACTTGCTGAAAGGGTGACCACGCTTGACTGGCATATTCAAGGAGGGGGCGCACAAAGGTAATGTAGAGGGATCTGGTCACGTAAGGGTCAGAGAATTCTTTGGACCATCGTTTGACAAAGCCAAGTGATGAGTTAGCTTTACGAATTATCTCATCAATATGTGAACGGAAATTTAGTTCCCTAATGTACAATATTCCAAGATCGCGGAGAGATTGAACGATGGATATAGGTTGACCATGGAGAAGATAAAGGCGGGCGGAGGACACGTGGTGCTTACGTGATAAGGTAATTCCGATATTGAGCTCTAAGCGAATTTGTAGTTCGAAAAACTATCAAGGTCTTGATGAAGGAGACAGTAGTCATGTGGTAAAGAGATGGCTTTGAAAAATTTGGTATCATCAGCGTACAGAGAGAGGGAAGAGTGTTTAATAACCCTCTCGACATCGTTTATGATTAGAATGAAGAGAAAGGGACCTAGATGGCTGCCTTGCGGAACACCAGAGATGGTCAAGAAGTCGATAAGACGGATTTGTAATACTGGTTTTCCTGGTAAGAAAATATCCATTTTAACAATATGGGTTCGAAACCGATGGCAGACAATTTGAAGAGAATTAAGTTATGAGATATCTTATTAATGCATCTTACCATAGAATGACCATAGAATGCACAGAACACAAAGTGCTGTAAAATCAACAAGTTGACGCCGATTTTTCAAACAAAATCTTCTTCAGCAATGAGACCTATATCTCTGTCAGCAGCTACATAAAAAAAAAATTGCAGAATTTGGGTTTCTGAGAATCCAAGTTTGGTGTGCATGATCGAGCCGAATTTTTGGAAAACGACGAAGGCGCCACTGTTTCGGTGAATTCTCTGCGCTATGGTCAAATGATAATCAACTTTGTT
This sequence comes from Pocota personata, assembly GCA_963082735.1. NCBI lineage: Eukaryota > Metazoa > Arthropoda > Insecta > Diptera > Syrphidae > Pocota > Pocota personata. The sequence goes on along the minus strand of OY720430.1, from coordinate 236,356,864 downwards.
CTTCCTAAGATTGAAGACATTGATGTGACCGACATGCAGGACGGGATTACATGACACACAACACAAATTTAGCTCTATTGCGCGAAAAGTTCCTCGGCCGTTTAATTTCGAGATTTCGTGACACCTGATTGGATTTATTTTTGTGTGGCTATTCTAAAGATATTTTAAAGATCCTATGCAGATACGAGTAACCCTCAAACTTTGTAGCACTTAAAAACCATCATCCGTGAAGTTGTGCCCACAATGCAGACAGATATATGCCGAAAAATCATTGAAAATTACCTCAGAAGAATCAAAGTTTCCAAAAACTTTTTATTTGTTTTTATTAAATTAAAATCCTAAAGCACAAAATGAATAACCCTATAAAATTCCTTACGTAAACATTGCTGAGTAAATTAACAGCTCAAATATGACGGTGTCTTTCCATAGTAGTTTCTCATGTTTCACAAAATTTAAATCTCACCCACGATCTCTGACGTTTAAATTCTTCCAAATTTATGTCAGTTACGTCAAGTCACTGTGTCCGGACTATGGTACAAAAAAAAAAAAAAAAAAAACTGAATGAATTTATAGAACTGAACACGTGCCACCTTTTTTTTTTAATCCTCAAATTGATGTTAATATTTTTAGCAATATGATTTTAATTCTAAACTTGTTCCTAAAAAATCGCAGCTCACGAACAGCCCATGAAAACGAAAGCTTCAAACCAAAGCATATGATAATAGCCTGCCACAAGAATGTGAATACCGCATTAAAAACCGATAAGTTAGAGTAAATCAGTACTTAGAAAACCATCCATTAGAATGGAATTTTCGGTTGCATTCCACAAGATATTCTTCACCATGCATGCGCATACTCGTATGGAACAAATTTCCATCCGCTTTTATGTTTTATTTCATTAATCACGCATAATTTTATGCAGAATCATTCAAAACTCCCTAATCTAATAATCTTAAAAGAAAACAGCGATAAATTGTCCCGCTCCCCACCACATCACTGGAAACATGCGCACGCTGGCTTAAGTGTTGAAAACTGAGACCGCAAAGTGCGTGAAATCTCCAAGTAGGCGTTCGTTAAACCAGATTGCTTTCTTAACCCATTCGACGTTTTGGATATTCATTCCAAATGAATTATTTAAATTTTTCGTTGTTTCTTGTTTTTTTTTTTTTTTATGAGGTAATCTTTGTGACCACATGGACCATGAATGATGCTTTCCCAATCGAAGCTCTTTGGCGTGAGAAAAACAGAAAAACAGAAAAACTGAGAAAAAAAAAAAACCTTTCCAAAATGTGCATCTCCATGTCTAATTTTGCATCTGCATCTTTTCGACCGTTAAAATTCAATCAGAAGACAGAAAATCTATCATCATCTCGAAGAAAGGCGACTGACTATCCTGCGGGCAATTATTGTGGCCCTACTCTGCCCAGTGTCAGCGCGCCGAGAGAGATATTCAAATTTTAAAGATGAACTTAAGGTACAGCAAACAAACATCGGTCCTAGAATACCCCTGATTGTGCGCATTTGAATAAATTTCCCTCAGTGTATGCGTGTCTCTATTGTGTCGCGCCATTCAAAGACGTTGAACGTTAGAAGAACATTCAATTGTTCACAACTATTGTGCTGCGAGGTTGGACATCTCGCCTATTCCGCTGTCCAAATTAATGCGGTCATAATACCGATACCCCTTTGCATACACACATCTTAAAGAAAAAAAAAAAAGGGATTTAATTTGTTTTCTACTCCTTTACCTGTCCAATGATGGCCGCTCTCGGACTGTACCATGGAGGGTACACTGGTACATCTTTTAAATCGCTGGTGGTGCTGATGTCCGACGGTACACAAGAGGGATAACAAAGCCTTAAAGAGGGTAGAAAAGGTACACACAATGCTATTTACCCTTGTCCGAAGGATATTTATTTGGCTCTTCTTATTCTTCTGTGCGTCTGCAGCGAACCCTTACAAATAACATTTATCCTTTCAAAGTGCCTTCTTTATCTTCAATGTCCATTTGGAAATGACGATCATGACGACGATGATGACGATGACGACGACGAAGAATAAAAATTAAAATACCGTCGTATCCATGTGGAAAATAAATATTCAGCGAAAGGGTGTCCTTCGGATAAGGATTAAGACCAAGTGATGCACCAAGATTCAGTTTGAAAACAAAAAAAACCACACTCCACATACTAATGGACGCGAAACTGAGGATGGAGATCAGACTTGTGTGTGTCTTAGATTCGTTTAGTGTGAGAAAAAGGATTCGTGTTTATTTTTTTCTTCATCATCTCATTGAATTTGTTCTTTTTTGGTTTTTAATCAAGCGAGTAGGTAGATACACCGTCCCCAGTATAAAAAGAAAGAAGACCGATTGGGGTCATAAAACTGATGCATTTTTGGTGTTAAAAAATTCCCGAAGCACTTTGATTAGGTGATGCTGTTGCGTGGTCTGTCGTATCAATAAATAAGCAAACAGAAAGGAATATAAGAATAAAGGAAAAAAAAAAAAATACACATACACATGTGCACTCGAAAGATCCAAACAATACACCTTGCTGAGGTTGAATTGGTTTTTTTTTTTTTTTTTTATTTCTTGGACACTTTAATGGTCCGTTTTTGAGATTTGGTGTCGGGTTGGTAATAAATTTCCATGGGCCTATCATTTGTTAATTAAGAAAATGTTACTTATGCATTCAAGTCGTAAAAAAAAATTCAGATTTCCTCATGGGACACAATGGAGCCCTTCATATCAATCGATAGTATGTACGAGTAGTAAAAAAAAAAAAATATAAAATCACCACTAAATATAATTGGAAAGTTAATAGGCAACAACGGACAACTCGCTGGAATTGGAGAAGCTTAAAACTTGAGTACACAAAACAATCAGCTAGGTTTTCATTGCTGTTGTCTTAATCAATCCATCAAATCAGTGACTTTTTAAACTCAACAAATTCAAATTTACACGCGATTATGTAGATTAATATGAGAAGGGTTTTGAGGTTTTCCTTTGACATGTAGTGATGTCTTCGGATGAAGATCATGTGATTAAAATGGAACGTTTCTACTTTTGAAGGCTTGATGTTCTCTTTGTATACCAAGACGCATAATTAATACGTTTCTCTGGAGTGAGATGCCGCTATGATAGCTAAATCTTATTTTTTTTAAGTTGAATTGATTTGAAACCAATGTCGAATCGACTTGTTTAACAAGGCTCACAGTAATTCGTGAGCTGTTTTCACTGTTTTTGGAGCGGAAATCAACCTGGATGCAGGGCTATCTTTGATACCCCAAGCTTCAGCCTCTTAGCCTATAACAAATCGGTTTTTCTTTCAATTTTCTTGTGGTTTTTTCAAAGAAAAAGAAGATTAGCACTGACAGCGATCAAGATGAATCGCTTCACCTTGAATATTTTTCGCGCCTGCAAATCATTTTGATGATTTATTTTTCAAACTTCCCAGAAGTAAAGTTCTGTTGAATCTGATTTTGAAAAGATACATTTTTTTTGTGTCTCTTTTCAAAAAATCCTAATCGAAACCCATGCGAAAGAACCATAGAACTACGAGTATCAATATCCGTCGCCCTGGTCACTTTTAATTTATGGCAAAAAAGAGGGAAAAAAACTTCATAAATTAGCAAACAAATTATGCAAATCATCATCGAAAAGCAAATAATAATAATTTGTGTTTTTTTGTAAAACATTGTCACTACGAGCAGCTAGACACTCACTTGTGTTGTATCGGAAACGGAGAGACCGAAAAAAAATGCCATTTCAACGGTTAAAAGATCGCTTATCATACTAAAATGCATTTAACAGTTATTTTTTATATTTTATTTAACATTTTTCCACTGCAATCATTTGCATTTTATAGAATCACCCTTTCTCTTGTTTGACTAAAAAAAAAAAAATTATCAAACATTTTTGATTGCTTCAGTAATAAAAAAGCAAAAAAAAAAAAGAGAAAACCATCAACAGCAACATGTCCTTGGTAATGAATTTAATTTCTCTGCTAATATGTTAATTAGATACATTTATATATCCAAAAAATATACAGAAAATAAAATTTAATATTATGACGGTTATCTATGTGGTTTTCGGTCCTCCATGATGATGATGATGGTGATCATCATCGAAGCCATTAACATAACAACGTCTGAGACGCCAGAGAATATTATTTATCTCTCACTCCACTGTCCCATATGCATCGAAACAACAAAAAAAAAAAACCGTGTGTGTTATTCTTTTTTTTTTCTGATTTTCATTAAAACAGAGTCTTTAATTGTTCATCATAAATCACAGCAGAATGACCTTGACGAAGAAGATTTCATTCCCCCCTTTCTCTACCTCTGGTGTTTGTGGTTTGTGGTATTTAATTTTGGTAACAAAATTTTATCGTTCTACTTCGGAGAAAACTTTGTCACAAGAACTTTTCGTTCGCAAAAGGATGCGTTCACCTCAGAGAAACAAACAAAAAGAAAAAAAGAAAAAAAGCTTTTAACCACGAATGAGTGAGTTACTCATGCAGCATTTTTTTTTTTTCTTTAATTAAATCTCTTGAGTCATAATTCAATTAGCAGGAGAATAATTTTTCATTAATTTCCCTCTAAAATTAGTATACATACGCAGAAATTTAAAATATGCCGCAGCGATCTTTGCCGTCATGCGAAGGGAATAAACAAAAGAGTTGACGAACGAACTTGACTCAAAATATCCCTCCTCTCACGTGACAAATTTAAATCTATGACGCACGTTTTAACAAATTACCAATCAAATGTAAACATTTTTTTTTTTTTGTTTGTTAAATGCGTGTTTAGAGCCACGACAATTACACAACATCTCGGCTTGGTTAATTACCCGCCTTATTTCATTAATCTAGCGCGATTTGCATACAACATTGTCTGATGCCGTTTGTCGTTTGTCGTTTGTCCGTTTAGAGTCGGACAGTGCAGAAATTCATTTATTTTCTTTGAGTTGTGAATTTTTCTTATCCAAAGAGAAAGATGGGGAAGGAAGGTAGAAAGAAAAAAAATTCCGCACAAGCGTGTTGTTACACGAATCAATAATACCATCGCGCGACCACGATAAATGCCGCCACCAACTTTTCGAATTCTTCGACTCCCAGTGAACAGCGGTAGTGGTTGTATCAGTCGGTCGGTCGGTAGTCTCCATAGTCGGTGGCTGAAGGCATGACAAATGTCAAATATTTAACTTCAACGTGAGGTGCTAAGAACGTAAGCAAATATTGAAAGTGAAAGAGTCGAGATGGTGGATGCCTGGAAAAGAAGACGAAGAAGTGATGGTGGTAGTAGAAGTCATCGCGCCATCATAGAGTATTGTCGCGCGTAGGATGTAGAGATACACATAGTCACATGTGTGTACACAGTTTATTTGATTGTTAAATTGTTTGATTAGAGTCATTAAAAAAGCTTTTGCCACCGTATTTAACACAGTTTTTTCTTCTCTCTCTCTCTTTCTCTCTGTACGATGTCTGTAAATATTTAAACGTGAACATTTATTTGCTTTTTTTCTGTTTTGTTTGAGAAGATACACACGGAAAATTTCACACTCAACCCAAATTGCTAATTAAAATTTTCCCATCGATTAGTTGAGAAATTTGCCAAGCCAAGCAAGGCATACGAAGATAATTATAGGTTGTGCACACAATTTGCATGGAACTCTGGAAAGAAGCCCACCAGTAGTTCTCGCATTGTTTGCAGATTGTAAATCGTAATTTCTTGGTACTTGACCCCTATGATTACGTTATGGTTACACTTCCGTCAACACCCTATGATAAAGAGATTTTTTTTTTTTTTTGCACAATACCCTCAATTATTCTTGTAAGGGACTTGCAACAAGTAACATTGTGCTACTGTATCGTTGGCACACCAAGGGGTGGAACTTCGGTTGGTAAATGCGAAAATTAGTTGAATACACTTGAGTGAGTGAATTGATGCTGTGCCGAGGATAGAATGAAGGAAGAAAGGAAGAAATTTTAAGGAACAGCTTCCGGCTATATAGCATTTTGGTCACATGTTGTGTGTCATGTGGTGCAGGTTTACTTTTCGATTTTGGGAAAGAGTCACAGGTCATAATGGATTGCGGGTTAAAAATAAGAGGAGAGGATAAGTTTGTTTTATGCACATGTCGATAATCTGTTATATTTTTTATATGATTTTCTGTAATAGAAAAGAGGCCTACTTGAGCAGAAAAGATAAAAAAAAAAACTGCACAAACCGCAAACATCTATGCGTGACCCACTGTTACATAACTTTTTATTTCTTTTTTTCTATGTAACTGGCATCAATCAGCGCCTTGTGATGCAAATCGTGCCTCTTAATATGCTAATTGGTGGTTTTATCTGTGCGATGAAATAACATGATATAGCATAGGCCTAATTCAATTAGTCGCAGATGACGTCAAATTGTGTGCCTAAAACACTTTTGTTTATAGTAAGTGATGCCAATACCGTGAGTTAAACGTCATGTTGATGCTTTCGACCGACATCAGTGATATTCAAAAATAGGTAGACCAGTTTGTTATAACTAAAGAGACTATGCACGGGTACACAGTACTAATTGAGTTTGTAAGAAGTATATTATAGTCCCAATTTGAGTGATCAAACTGCGTTAATTTTTAGCCAGTTGATGGTGAGGCTATTCGTTTTTGCTAATAACCTCAATGCGTCATCGTGTATAGTTATTGGCACTTCCGTGAATCCACTTTGAACATCCTCTGTTAATTATATCAAAGGCGACTCGGGGTTCCCCTTCTGCATTGTGTGAGTGCGTTCAATTACGTGGTCGATATTTTTCTCTCATAATTGATTTCCAAAGTCATATGCCTAAAAGACTTCAGCCAGCGTAGAACGTTATCTTTTCCTTAAAGCCTTAGTCGCAATAAAACTACTCGGGACAGTTACCAGTTGATGTATCCGCCTTACGGGTCCAACTTAAGTAACTTTCTTGTTTTGTAAGATATATGGCGCTCTATCATGGCTCTGCAACTTTACAATTTCAGCTGAAATCTTGATAACTACTATACTGTACCCTCTTCCTGTCCAGTTCGTATAACTTTTCGTTCCTTGAACGACCAACGTTGACCAATTTCTCAGAGAAAATTCACTTAGCAGAAAGTTGCGTAAATACTAGGTTCCTCTTCATTCCTTTAACAATTTCGTATAGATGCAGCTTGTGTATCCAAACAAATCAAATGAAATAGCTTGGGTGTGAACGGACAATACGAGTAGTTCTTTTCTGGGTATAGTAAAGTATGTGGCCGTCCCTTGCTTATTTTTAATGATTTTTGGATTTACTCCCCGCTCTCATATATTTGTTCAATTTTAGGCGACTTCAGGTACAGATTGCACGAGCTTGTTTAACGTGTATAGATGTGTTCTGTTATATAAGATCATTGCTCACCAGTCGAAAGCGTTCTTATAGACTATACTCACTTTTCATAAAATAAAATCCCCCTATATCCCGTTAATGTTCCTTACGTTATGTTCCAGATTTATTGCTAGATACATCCATCTGTTGTCTGACATTCAATTCTCTTTAGAAGCTCTCCTGTTCGGGGTAAAGTGGATTGCATTCGTACTTGCGAAGCTAACATCTACATAGTACCTCCCTTCGGATTTTGAGAATGAAAGTCTTAGTAAAACCTGCGGTCACTGTTACTAGATTCTCTACATTTAAAAAGTCTATACTAGACTAACAGCTTATCCGCTGTCACAATCTTGATCAGTTTTGCACTTGATGATATCGCAGAGTCAAGTTACTCTCCAGGAAGTTACTCTCTGTAGTCCCGCCTGCTTTCCATGGAACGTAAAAAACAGTTTGACTACAATGCACGTTCGCCAATTTCCATTCGAGTTAAATTCAAAACTTTTTGCCATCCTAATGGGGCCCAAATATAGAAAAAAAAATTATTATCCTTTTTCTCCTTGCTAGACAGCACGGTGAATTTAACATCACCATGAATACCAGTTACCGTAGATAATAATTGGCACTTGCCAGACTGTATTTCGAAGTGTTAAGCCTTGTATGTATAGTGTCGAGATCACGATTCTACCTCATCAATATTGGAAGGTTGTTGGACCCGAAATGTATACTCTCGTCAAGTTTGGAAGCTCTACTCTTTGGTGGACCCTTAGTTTGACTCCTTATCTTGTATCCATCAGACTGTCTGTGATTGCAGTAAGATTGGCAATCAACTGTTGAGCCTTCAGATCCAATTTCCTATCTTACCGCGCTTATCAGGCCTCTATGAATTGCATAGTAAGCCACTGCAATGTGGTGGAAAATAATAACTGGTTCTTTATTTTAAACTAAGCTTTAGATATTGTCTTGGTGATTGGGGGATGTGCACAAATATCCCTCCTGTTGTTTTCCTTCTTGGAGACATTGATTCTTTCTCTATGTTGAATAAGGCCTGCCAAACAAGTCGGCCAAATTTGAATAGCACAAGTCTCTGTCCAGTTTTTATCATATTACAGCTCTCGTAGTGGTCCAAGAATGTGTAAAAATACTCTAATAACACATCTGCCAAAGATTTTGGTCTCCCGCGCTCTGACCAGCCGAAAGTCATTAACTTGCTCTTGATAATTCGTCCATTTTTGCCCTTCCTCCAAGAAACAAAAGTTGACAACACATACTCGTGTTCTTCCGGTCGACAGGTTAATATTGAAAAATCCACTACAATCATCCCCACTCACGCGAACTTTGGTGAAATCAACATGATCTCTATTTCCCTCCGGAAATTCACATATCTTAAATGCCAAACTCCTTTCATAAGTTCCTTCTCAAAGGAGAACACCTTCCACTTGTCATTTTATTCAGCGAAACATAAAAACGCGCACAACCATTTTTTTACGAACCAACCACAAGCACATTTTTAGTTCGCTGCTCAACTCTTTCGTTTCATTTTAATGCAAAATAATTAATTTGATTGCTTATTTTATTTTTAGGCTACTACGCGCCAGATTTTATTGCTTCCTCTCACTTTTTTTCTGTTTACATTTAACAGCAAACATCAATTAATTATCACCAATTGAAAGAGTTATGTACATCAGAACAAAAAATCATGTCGCGAAATTTTCCACATCAAAGCAATTATTCACCATCCCTATTCAAGGACAATAATATCCTCTCACAATTTCCGATGATTAGCACTGGCATATGCGGCCGCAACTAACTGCATATATGTCTCACTTAACCCTGAAATGGAATTTAAACATTCACAAGGGTACACTTGACGTCAATCTGTTGAGCTGTAGTCCAAACCTTTGTATAAAAAATCAAATTGACAGTACTCGTAGTAAATGCAATAAAATAAGATTAAACAACACAAGCATGCACATATAAATGTAAACATAATTTCAATATCAAAAGTCATCGACAGTTTAAATGGGTTCACTGTTGCATCCATTTTCTCAGTCAATGGACGTCCTTCGACTAAATAAACAAAACATTATATTACAGTCATGTTTCATGGTGGAGTGTTGTTTTTTCGCATTTTCTAAAGAAATAATTATAACTGTCCCGTCCGAGACGACAATACCGACAGAGATTCACTTTGACCTTTTCTAGTCGTATCCGGAGTTTGCATAAATTAAATGCTAACCAAGATCTTGTCTTTGCTGTACAGAAATTAATTGCAGTCGTTAAAAAAAAAAACAAAAAACATACATATACCTATACGAAACTGTAATGATGACTACAACATCTGAAATAAATGCTATAAAAAAAAAAAAAAAAAAAAAAATTGTTTTAGATTCTTTTTTTTTATGTTTAAAGGCATTAAAACCATTTAAATTATAATCAGTTTGGGTGTTTTCCCTTTCATTAGGTTCATTTAGTATGCTAATTTCCAAGCGACACACTAATGGTCCGCTTACAAATGGTCTCATCCAGACGCTGACATCAGTGTCAAATGGTAAATATTTCAATCGAATTCGATATAACAAATCCATGACTCAAAAAAGTGTATATACGAGTAAATTCAGACCTTTGTGCTCATTTAATTCTTAACCAATTCATTGGTGGCAGTGGCACCTGCTAAAGTGTTTCAAGTGGGCGTTTGCAAATCACCATGTCCCCATCCTGGACTAAGAATCTTAATCGATACTAAAATGGCAACAAAAAAAAAAATCAAATCAAATCAATTAAAAACCGAAACGCTCATCATTTACGTAAGCAACGAATGTCAGTGTGTCATCGTTTCTTAATTTTAAAAATATATAAATTAAAATTTCTTATTTAGAATGCATTTTTTTCGTGGTTTATGATAATTTTTTTTTTTTTATTATTATTATTTTTCGGTATACCATGACTTGTATAAACCGTATAATATTTTTTTATTTTTGTTTTAAACTTATAAGCGCGGTATGATTTGCATTTTAAATTAACAAAAAAAAAAAAAAAAATCGGCGGTGGTTAATTTGTTTATGAAATAAAAACACACCCATGTATAATGAAGATTAGCGAATAAATAATATTCAATCCATCCATCCACATCCATTAACATTTTATATTATATTTAAATACCAGCATTAATTTTTTTTTTAATAGTTGACAATAAATGATTTTAAAATAAACATAAATTACGGCTTTGTTTTGATGCTCTCCAAAAATGAATCGAGAAAAAGCAATCACCCAGTAGAGTGGAACATATATTTAATTTTTTATATTTGTTTTCGAAATATGTCAAGTTTTCGATTAGACTTTGGACATAACAAGCAAAGTCCAAAATGGTTGGATGATTTATTTAGTCAAATGGGTTAGTCGAAGGTTGGCGGGTTTTTCTTCTTTTTTTTTTCTAATGCAATTAGTATGCATTATAAATCGATTTTCTTTTGTTTGTTTAGTAGCCAGTAGGCTTCTTTTCTGGATATTTTATTGACGGTCTATCATTGTCATTCAAGAAACGGTAATAGATTAGGTGCAGATTAAGGTTAACTGCGACGTGTGTAGAGATGTCACCAGTCAGAGCTTAAGGAAGGCATAATCAGTGATTAATCACTTAGAGAGATGGCTAAAGATACACATACCCTGGGGAAGTTTTGAATGTAAATGATGGTAGTGTGACAGATGAGCTTGCAAAGACTCATCACTGTTCTCATAAATCTATGCTGGAGGTTTCCAATTTTTTATGACCATAGCTCACCATCACACGAGTATTTTTATTTGGGTGTGCTGTAGACACGCCTGTATATCATAAACTTCCCTAAAACTTTCCGAGAGTTCTTGATTTGTTGTACGTCCAATTTTTTGTGTGTAATAGCCCCGGAGCGATACTCATTTTTATCGCGCAAACATTGGGTGTTCCATAAAGAAAGAGATTTTTTGGAAAACACTGCAAAATAACAAGAATATTTTATTTTGAAGAAGCTTTTATGAAGCTAAGATTGAAAGCACTCAAGCTATCTATAAAATAATTAATGATGCCGCATGTAGTTTCCCTTTTTCATTATTGACCCTGGATTGCTTTCAGTTTACTCGACTTTTAAAGTAATCCCATAGAAATATTGCATTTGTAGCCCTATCTTATTGAAATAATATCTTCTTCGATCTGAGTGGAAATACCTTCTGATCTGCATTTCCCATTCAAACAAACCGCCCTTGAGATATTGTCAAAAATTTGTTCTTTAGGTTGATAAATCTATCATCTGGCGCTCAAATATCTGTTTGGGCGCCATTTGTTGGGAGTTTGTGCGTGATAGCTTTGTAAAGAAGTCAGTGTTTGTTGCGTTCTGCGAATTTGCTGAATTTATTGCAGAAACAGCATCGCATTGATGTCCCTAAAGAAATGCTTTCTTTGTGCCAAAATCCTATCGATGGCATTATTACCGGTGACGGGAAATGGGTCTATGAATATGACATCGAAACTAACGCTTCTCAGAGAAGCCAAAACCCAAAAAAACCCCGACAGAGTCATTCTAAAATCAAGGCTTTGTTGATTGCCGTAATGTGGTCCGCTCTGAATTTCTTCCGCCAGGCCAGACAGTAAATAAGGAGTATTACGCGAGCGTTTTAAAGCGTTTGAGGGAAAATGTTCGTCAGAATTGTGGAGAAACAACTCGTGGTTCCTTCACCACGTTCATACCATTCCGCAAGCTCCGTATTCACCTGACATGGATCCTTGTGACTTTTTCCTCTTCCCACGACTCAAGTTATCACCTCGCGGAAAGCGATTTGAGACGATTGAGGCGATAAAGGAGACTTGGAGTACTTGAAGGAAGCGTTGGAATATGTGCATTGCTTGCAATGGAGATTAATTTTGTTTGCACGTGTGAAAGGGGATATGAATACCCTTATACTAATTTTTAGGACACGGGCGTTTTGAGGAAAGGGGAAGAGACAGAGAGAAAGACAGATTGGTGTAGTTGATTTGAAACTCAGCTGGTATTAAGTTTCAGTGAACTCCAAGGGTGGCTGTCCACATAACTGGGGAGCTTGTTTGTTTTTTCTTTTGTCGTTGCTCATGATTCACAGTATTTTTTTCCATCCACCTGAAGTCATCATCACGATCAAGTTGCATTTTAGCCATATGACCACCCTACTGCCAGTGTTATGCCTTCGCAGTAGAGTTGACATAAGCTTTCGCAATTGATCGACTTTTTATTTGTTTCATGCGAAATAAATAGATGATTCGAACCGTGAACCTGTAGCGTGACAAGTGATGATGTTACGACTACACCACAGGGAATAAAATGAATATCGATGAATAATTGAACCGTTTTCGTTTTATTGAAGAATTCCGGGTACTTTTTGATCATAATGTGATTTTAACGACTGAGTCGATTGCAGTGTGTTGAGACACCGGTACCTTAAAATTTGTTGACCATAGTGAAGCACTTAGACAGTGTTATATACGCTGTGCAGATTTTAATTATTATTTTAGCTGACGTCCTTTCAGACGATTTATGTATCTATAAACTGTCAGAATCTATCTGAATATTTGCTCCACGAAAACTCGAAAGGGCTCAACATAATCTATTTCTATAAAAAATAATGTAAACCTCTCTCCAACTCAGTGTTTGGTCCTTTATATCAAATTTTTCTTGTGTCAATGTATAGTTTTCATACCTTTGTTGTCTAGGGCTGTTTGAAGTATGTAAGTTTATTTGTGGTATTTGAAATAATAATCTCTGATAAAACGTGATGGTGAATGAAAGAATATCTTATAAAGCTTTGTACATTCGTAGGGAACTACGTAAAGTCCAGGAATTTTACGAGAAAATAATATCCTTTAGCTAAGAATATCTAAAGTAGGCCTTTGAGAAGTGTACTGGTTACCATACTAAAAGTTCCCTAAATTCCCATAATTGCGTCATGAATTTTTCAGCAAAAAATCGGGAAACTATATTTTTTTCTGAAAATGTCCTAATAATGCGGGAATCAGCTTGAAAGTTGATTTTTTTAGGGTAAAATATGCATGTTCAAGTCTTTACCTGGGACTCTGTTAAATTAGAAAATTATTTCTTCATGGTGATATGTTTTAAAATAACTTTGACAATCCCTGTTTACAGATTTTATGGAAGTATTGTGTCATAGATGTATTTACGCCCACACTCTGGCTAGGTAAACCGCATCAATATTCTGGGAAGTGAGAAGGAGAATGTGAGCATTCACCTTAATATTTCTTTTGCGTTTGGAATAGAACAGGGGCACAATATTAGTATTGGCCAAGTGTCCTTTGTTCTTTGGACTGTGCTTTTGTCACCAAATGAATAATTTTCGTCTTAAAATAAATAATAAAACCTACCCTATGCCTATTAGACTAGCTCCATTGTCATCGGAGAAATTAAGGGGCATTCTCGTTATGGCACTCGAAATTTCAGGAATGTCATGGTTTCCGAATGCAGTTGCAGCTTCTCTGCATCCACGCTGAAAATTTGTCTCGTAGACTGTACCCTGTTATAGTTTTTGTATTTATGAATCTGTTTTGGATTGGTCAACTCTCGGACCCCAGTCCATCCAACTCATCGACTTTTTCGTTTCCTATATTAACACTGTGGCCTAGCAACCAAAAATTTACATTTCTCTACCTGATCAGAGCCTCAAGTTCTGCCCGACAGAGTCCAATTTTGTTTCTTTTTATTATTATCATAGCTGTTGCTTTAATATTTCTGGTTGTTGATTTGCAAACTGGGCGACTTCCAGAATTACCAGAATATCTTTCTGGAAGACGCTGCACAAGTATGGTAGTCGTAAGCTCTTGTTTTACGCATTTGTGTACTTATATCCTATACACTGCTATATCGAAGCTTGAGACAACAATACTTCACGTCCAAGATGACTGTTTTTCCTTTATTTGAAACGTGCATGTTTTCTAGCCCTGCACGCCTACCTTTTTATTTTAGTTAATACAACACAGCGGTTCTCCGCATTGTAATCCAGAATAGAGTAACCAGTATGTAAACTTAGAGGTTACCCGCAAGATATAATCCCTTTGTAGAGTGCCATCAAGGTTTTCTTCACTCTATCTTCATGATTCAAAATTCACCACCCGAATATATAGGTAAACAGAAAAAGAACACTTTGATGGTGGAGGAGAATTTTCTTTTGTAGAACTAATACCAAGTATGCAAGTTCGCACGTCAAGTCTTTTGTATTTCACAAAAATAAATATTTACAGTTTTATTCTCGCATTTGAAAGACCACAAAATGTTTAATAAATTTCAAATAATATATGTACGAGTATTTCTCCATATGGTATGCGTAAGATCGACTCTCACATTAAACCACATTAAATGTCAAAAGCAGAACAATCCCATTGAAAAAATGAGAACTCTTTAGGTCGGGTCTTCAAATTTATGGCAGAATTATGAAAATCATTGAAGAACAAATTTTCATCAGAGTCAATTATTCCTTTAAGTCTATAATTTATTCCGATCTCGCTCTTGGCTTCATCTGTGGTGTGTTTCACAGCCCTACGCCGAACCATCGCAGTATGTTCTTCACTTTAGTAAATTATCTTCAGGTGATTAAGCAGCAGCCAAAATATTATAACATGTGCGTTATGTTATTCCATTCTTTGCTTGTCGATAGATGCAATGCACCAAGAATGCTCGCTGCCTGCTGCTGTGTTACTCTTCGGATCGGATTTCACCCTTTTTTTTTGACAAACTTGTACGAGTAACAACTGCAATGGGGGAATACTACTCTGCTTAATTTTTTCTAACTTCCTTTTCCTCGTATCTCAAGGATGTTTTGCATACATAAAGTGCACTTCCCTTTCCTTATTACCTACTCAAATACTTATGCCGCGTTGGATATTTATAGCACCTTTTTTTTGATATTCAAATTTGTAGGAAACACACACTGTGTGTGTCTCTCTAACCGTGTGAAAGAAAATTGTTCTCTCTTTGAAACTTGAGTGTTGATTGGTAATTAAAAACAACAAAACGACACAGGAAATGCTTAGCTCCTGAGAGAGAAAAGGATCAGGTGTGCGCACATTTGGCCAAATTAAAGGGAAACTTACACTTTCTTTGCATATTTCCCTTAAAATTCGATTTTTTTCTAATAAATAGGAGACGAACGGTGCTCACCAGTCAGACGGATTCACCGCCACCATCATTGCCATCGGCACCACAGGCTCTACCGATGTCGCTGGCGACATCTAGCAGTCCTGATCAAGTGATTATACAAAATCATGGTTACTTACCGACGTCTTCGGCTTCGAGGTACTTTGAACACCCGCTGAATATTTCACCCGGTCAGACGGGGCCCAATGAAGATGATCACCACCAACAGCAGCAACAGCATCATCAACAGCAGCAACACCACCAGCACCAGCAACAGCAACAACAACAACATCATCATCATTTGGTAGCATCGCCGAGTTCGGTGAATTTAGGTGCGCTGGCCAGCACGCATCAGGTTCATCAGGTGCAAAATGCGAATGGCAGTACGTCGTTCGTTTATGAATACTATAAAGTATCGGACAAGGACAATGACGAATTGCACTGGAGGTGAGTTTAGTTTTCACAGAGACAGAGAGTGTTGGATAGTAATTTGTATTTCGGTGGTATATGGGCTTACCACAACCCCCCATGTGGTATAATGGGAAATGTATTTGTTTCCAATTAAATCCAGCACCCGCATCGTTGCTGCTGAGTTATGAAATCAAGTGACGGGTTTTTTTTTAATGAACAAGTGTTACGGTGGGAGCAAGAGTAAGATGTTATGATAAAAGTGGTCAAATTGGCATGCATGCATAAATTTATTGTCTGCAGTGCAGAAAAAGAGTTTATCATTTAATTTCGAATGCAAATATGACTTGACTAGCATGCAAGTCACATTTGAGTGATTATTACGCAAGGAGACAGGATTTTGATCATACCAATGGGTTTGTGACTGTATTTTCATATAAAAAGATGAAAGGCCAAGTTTTATCTATTTGTTGGTCATATGGGTAAGTAAAATGAAGAAGCCGACTGTGCTTGGTTTAAGTCTGCCTTTCTACCTCTGATTCTCTGGGTAAATAAAACTAGAATTTTTAACACTATTTCGACCGTCTCATCCGTCAATTATTTAATAAATTTATAGGTAAGCAAAAGAGTGCGCGGTGGTATCCAGTCATCTCCATATCAACAATCGAGTGTGTTATGCCAATAACCTGTCCATCCTAGTTAGAAACGTTTGTAGAAGAACATGAATCTTTGGACTAAATTGCTCAACTTAGAAGCAACTCCCAACATCCATCAATTTAAGCAGACTCAATGTTTTTCTTATCCCTAGACCTATTGCAAAAGTTATTGTGGATTACACCATGATGGATACCAATTTGGCCTTGCCCAGTGAATATTCCAGAGATGACTCATGATGACTCCTACGAGTAGCTCAACTCGATAAATGTGTATCTCTTGATATCGCAGATAAATGGGTCCAGCTAATATTTACTCGGATGCATTTATCATCGAACTCGTATTCCTGATTGGTATTGTTTTCCAAAAATTTTCTTTCGAGTTTAAGACTTGTCTTCCTTGAGCCTTTTTACAGCCTGAAAGATGACCGTGATTGTATGTTTACAAATTTTGCGGTGACTCTGAGGTAGTGGAAGAAATCATTCAGTTCTTGAGAACTCATTCTTCGTCAGACATACCACTAGTTCGACGCAAGCGGTGTAGTACTTATCACTCCAACAATTCCACAATAGTAATTATAATTAATAATATTTCCTCTATTTTCTAAAAAAGTATAAAGTTATTAAGATAGGTAAGCAGTGAAGGCCCTCCAGACTGCACTAAGCATGATAGTGACTATGGTTTAAAAAAGCCTGTAATCACCAACAATTCCAAGACGCCGACTTCTGGACCATCTTGTATTTGGCGGTGTAGAATGTCAACTTTTCTTTGCGGGCATATAATCGATTTTCAAGATAAAATAACCATCCCGCTCAATTATGCCAAGGAGTGCTTTTTTAGACGCCCTATTGTTCCAGTAGAAATCCAGACAAATAAGACTTAGCATAGTCTTTGGTGTTGTAATAGCCTTTCTTCTTTGCAACCTTATCGTAGATTCATATAAGAACTCGCTTTAAATCCTCACGTCATTAATGCAACAAATCCTACCAGCTTACCTTGGAATCTAAAGTTGTGACCAGGAACATGTTATGAAAGTTCAAACACGAAGAGGGACAGATAACAACGTCCGTATTTTTAGAGTCTCATCGCCCACAGGTAATGTAGAGAGATCTCAACCGTAATGGGTTTTTGTGGCCTTTCATCTGCTATTCACTTCAGTTGATGAGTTGAGTCATACGCGTACATATATGTATCTCTAAGAATATCACTGACGTTAACTTTATTGAAAGCCTTGTTAACATCTGGAAAGGTTCTTAGGCTGCACTTCTATTCTGAAGACTATTCTGGGTAAAACTAGATCTATCTTCCATATAACTCATAGGTGTCCCCAATCAAAGCATTCCATAGCCTTAAGCAGATAGAATGACAGTCTTATCGGTCTTACAGATAGCATGATTAGTTTTATCCAGTTTTCGAACTGAAGACATCGCGCACCTCACCTCTCTGCAAATTTGTAAGGTATAGTTCAGCTTTAAACAGTAAGTGAAGATCTACATTATCCATGGCGCAACAATTTCTTTTGAATATTGATATTGCGCTCTCCGATAATTTTACTGATAGTGTCAACATCAATTTCCAATATAGGGCCTGCCATAGGTGGACTATTCTCAGATGCCATTGAAATGGGTATTTGTTGCAATGTCCAGCATTTTCTAATGCAAATCAGCCCAGCTGCCATTGACTCCCTTAATAGTTGCTTTGGCCAGGATTTTCTTGGAACCGTGCGCACGTATCATTGTGGACTCGATGGAATTGTCAAATTTGTCCATTTGGTCTTTATAGCCATACGAGAGACCCATGACCGGCGGAAAAGCTCCACAATCTTTTCGTTTTGCCATGGTGGACGGTTTCTTTCAGCCGACCCATGCAACATATCTGGAAAAAACACATGGACTTGAGTACATTGTCAACTGCTGCTGTGAAGATGACAATAATAGTTCACTGCGGATTTTCGAAGGTCTCCTTGCTCGGCAGGCTTTGCAAAATTATCGGTTTAAGTCAAGGGTAGAAGTAATTAAAGAGCAAGCATCGATCGGTGTCATAAAAACACATTCTGCGGACACAACTCTTTTCTACCTCCAACCATATCCAAACACACAACTTACCCTATAAGCTGTGACTAGAAAAAAACTAAGTCACTTTCGTACAACATGACACAGAAAAATTAAAAGAAAAAATAAGAAAAAAAAAAAAAACTCATTTTAAACCGCGTTCTCGTGGAAGAAAACGCTGTTGCTGCTGCTGATTCTTATCTTAAAGATTCATGTCGACACAGTATCATCGTTCTGCCCATAAAAAAAAATTAAAAAAAAAAAAAAAACACTTCCCAATCTGATCTGATGAAGAGGCAATCTCTCTTATTCGGTTCTTTAGCTTTTTTTGATGTTTATCTGCGACAAATTTTGTATAACCTCCACTATACTACGGATGTATCCTCTTCTGAGGGTCTTTTGCATAAAATTCCCTCACTTTTGGTCGTTTTTCCGTGTGTGAGACGAAGGAAAACTTAATTCGATGCAAGAAAATCAGAACAAACAAACATCAAGTCTCAGTCCCGCTTTTTAATCCAAACTGACAGATTTATAATTTATTTCCGAATAAGGGTTGACACCGTCCCAATACGCATAAGCAGAACATAAAAAAAGAATTTTATTACTTGACAACAGTCGCTGAAAGTAAAAGAGTAGAGCCCACATCCAACAAGGAAAACAAATCCTTCTTTCTCTCAGAATTGATTTTGAGTTTTATTTTCAAAATACTCGTAACATCAGCATCATGTCTATGTCATGCATCGGATTTTTATAGTTTTCCATGCACGGAGGACAAGGGAGCCCCGGAATCAATTTCATTAATCTGGGATTATAAGGGGAATGCATGTGTACGAGTATAGTGCGCACCTTTGAGGAAGAAAGATTTTCCTTGATCACCAACAAAGTTGATGACATTGGTGGACTTAGTAACAAAGTCGCAAAATGCTGATTAGATTCAAATTGATTTTTAAGTATAACGTAATGAGAACAGTCCCCAGAGATGCATGAATCACGAGTCTTAATGACAGAATAACGTTGAATCCAATCCCGAGAAGTGTCCGACTTTGGTAATTGAAGTTTCAAGTTAATTTTCGCGGTACTAATTTAGGTAGCAGCTAGGTAACTATTTGGAGTGCCACTGGAAAGTCGTATTTTTAATTGGTTTTCATTCTTAGCGGGGTGCTACGAGTACATAACTAAACGGAAATAAGTAGCATTACGTACAACTACTGATGGTGGATTCCAACGTTGAATTGATGCAAAGAAAGTGATTTCTTGCTGTGTGCATCAGTTTTGCATCAGAAAATTAAATTGTCTGACAAGACAATCTTAGGAAATTCTATAGAGATGACACCTGCTGTGCTAGACGTGCATTAGAATGCAATCGTAAGGACGTTGCACAGACATGAGCCTTCTGAAGCTTCACTCATCTCACTTACTCAACTAACCAAACAGTGGCATTTTCAAAGATAATGTAAACAGACTCGGATGAGTCGGGCATCAACGTTACCTGTCCTGTTCATGAAAATAACTATTTGAAGAGTTGACTTGGTAAATCCTCGCATGCAATAAGACTAAGGAAACCTATTAAATAAGAAAGTTTGATGATTAAAAACTGCCTGAGAAATCTGAAGCTATTAGTTTCTAGAAAAATTGAATTCCAGCAGAAAAAAAAAAAACCTTCCACAATACAACATGATCCTGATTCATACGAGTATATCCAACATTCCTAGGGCAGGACATTCGACTTTGATTAACTCCCCTCTTCTCTAGGGGTCCGATTGAGAGAAGCTTCTCATGATCCCAACCATGCACATGGAAGTTAGACCGAGCTCTGTATGGGCTATTAGAATTTCTACTACTTTTTAGTTCTTGCGAAATTGTGTTGAGAACTTTAGGCACACTGCATTTCAATTGTCTTTTTCCATAGTTGTTGTAGAATCGGGGTTCTTGGAGCATACCTTGTGTACGCCTTTTTGTGTTTATCCCATGGTTAATAGGTGTGATGAATCGTGTATCGTCGTAATACTCTAATATTAGCGTCATCTTGAAGATGTCTTCCACTTGAAGGACCTTAAACCTTTCTCGGTCAGCAACATTTCGGTGAGTAATTACGTCTATCTTCTTCAGTGCAACTGCAGTTTGTAATTTTCTCAGTTTTTCAAAATGTGTTACCGATGCATTGCCCCAGGCAATCCATACCTTAGCTTGGATTCCACTAACGCAAAGTACACTTGCCTTAGCACAGATGGTGTAGCATGGTACTGCAAATGAGTTAGCGCGTATAGTGCTCTTTTAAGACTAGTACGTAAGCCATCAATGTGCTTGTCCCATAAAAAGTTACTATCAATTATGACTCCTACTATATCTATAGGTCAGCTAGTAGACGTACGGCAGGAATCATTCCTAAAATGTATTTGTTGTTCTGTAGTCTTGAACTGCGGGTTTCTTATGTGCATCATTTTTGTTTGGATGCGTTGATCATTAGACCATGATCATGACACCATTTTACTGCGGTATCGAGCTCATCCTGAATTATCGTTGTTGCTGTCTGCAAGGTCTATGACATACCACCACCGCTGTATCGTCGGCATAGGCAAATGTTTTGGCTCGCTTGAAAATGCGAAGAAGCTCATTGGCGTATAGAATTGGACCCAGTTTCGATCCTTGCGGGACTCCGTATTGCACGTGTTCTTTTTGGCTATAGGTCTCTTCCTTTAACCAGTGAGCCATTAATCCTCGTATTCCAATACGTTCCAGAGCATCCAGTAGCTTTGAATGATCAAGCGTGTCAAAAGCTTTACTGAAGTCCATAAATAGGACCAAAACGTGGTAACTTTTGTTTAGGCTATCATTGATATGATTTGCGAATTCTCCAAAAGTATATGCTCGTACTTGTATGTATTACGAGTATATTTGTGATCACCATCAAATCGATCTAGCCTTGTCCGTCCGTCTGTATATCACCACTTTTTCGGTCTAAAATTTTGAGCTAGGAAGGCTTCTAGGTGGAGTTTTCTTCTTTGGGAGAGAGCTGGGCAGATGCAAAGAAGGCAAAGAATAGTCTCTTCTGCAGAAATCGTTTGAGAAGACGCTAAGCCTTGTTGCATGCTTGCCTTTTAGACAGTGTCCAGTAATGACACCTATTACAGCGCTGATATGCATTCTATTAAGAGAAATCAAATTCTTAGGGCATTTCAGATCCAGCTTAGGCCAAATCTGTTTTGTCGTTAGACAAGTTGTACCACCCCGTCGTTAGTTTTTGAACAGTCGATATAGAAATGTAAAACCACCCTCTTCCCAGAATGCTCTGGAAGGGATGGTAACTTGGAACTTTTTGTCAAAATTTAACTTGGGGATGGTGTAGTCAATGACTTCAGGGAAGATGTTAAATTTATTTTAGATGGAGGCGTGGCCATATATTTTTTTGGACCACTGTGAAGTAGGCGAATAGCTGAGTTAGCTGCCATTTGCCTTTTCTTAAAGATCACGGAAACATGCGCTGTATAGAAAGATATCATTGCATCTGTTTTAAAAATTTCGCAACACAGGGCTGGGTGTCATACAATCCGTTCCAGATGGGTTGTAGCTTTCCTGTATGTTTTATTATTTAATTGTATATCGACCTGTAAAATACTCATCTTACGTAAAAAAGCTCCTTTAACAAAATTTGTTGCTTTTTAAATAAAGTTATGCTGCGAAATAAGAAACTTTGCCTACTGTGAATTTTTCTCAAAAATTGGACTTGGAGTGGAAAATTGTTGTAAAAAATTCAAAAGATCACCATATTTATTGACAGGCTACTATATCATCCCAACTAGTAAAAGAATGACCAAGGGAGCTAGCCTCGCTAGATGGTCAATTCAGGATAACTCTGATTTGGGTTCCAGGGGATAGTAACGTTTATGGAAACGAACAAGCCGACGGACTGACTAGGCAAGGCTCAGCCCTTCACTGTTCACTCGCAGAACCAGTTCACGTTCCGCTGGGAGCAGTCAAGGCAAAAATCTCCCCAATCTTCTTTAGATAAGCCAACTTCAGATGGGCTGGACTAACAAACTTTGTCATATCTAGAAAGATGTGGCCAAACCACAACAAGACAAAGACAGACGACATCCTAAACAGAATGCGTAAAGATCACTATGGGACACTGGCCAATAGAAGACCACGCAGTCAGACTAGATATCCCACATAATATACACTGCCGCAGTTGCAAAGTCGCAACCGAAAGGGGCTGTCACCCACTGTATATGGGCCTGCCTGGCTCTAGCTAGGAGCATTAGGCAAACCATTTTTCAATTTACTCGAGGAGATGTCAGGGAAAAATATTAAAGAACTAATAACTTTCTTAAATTCCACAGGTTGGCTACCTTAATAGCCAGGTTTACATGAGTTGTGGTATCAAAATTGCACCTAGTGCTAATTGGGTTCTTAGAACCGTCACTCCTACCTACCTACCTACCATGCACATGCTATTTTCGGCCGATGGTGTTTATTACGTCAGCAAAAGAGGTCCACTGACTTTTTAAAAGTATTATCTAATTTGTTGGACTTAAAAAGTAGCTTAGCACTATCATTTTGGGTACGAAACAAGTTGCCTTAACCCCTTATCCGTATGATATCCAATTTCATCCAGCATAGTTGGATGGGCATAACAAGGAGTACAATATATACGAGTAGGTTTATACAGATATATTCGTCAAGAAAATTAAGTCAATTGTCGTTTTTTCTGCCCTAACAACGCTTTGATAGGGACAAATCAGTTAATAGAAAAAAGGTCTTACGATTATGCGCTCACATATTACACCAAATACAATTATGTAGGCGATGGTCCAAAATTATTTAAAGGAAAATGTCATTGTTACTGTGAGTAACTTTCAGAACAGAATTAACTGTAGACATATGATAGCTTCTAGCTCGTATAATAATCTAAAACGAGCCCTGGCTCTACTAAAAGAAATCGCAATATCCCCAGTTTTGGTTGTAGTAGTGAGAAATCATGTCCTTCTGAGTCTGAGCATGTAGAGTTGCCATACTCGCAGCTCTGTTTTGAAGGACTTTGATTTTTCAAAAAGTTTTGAGTAGTAAATTTGAATTTCTAGAAAATACTTGGATCTGTATTGGTCCATCGTTGTCCCCGTTGAGGGATGCCAGACCTGAAAGAAGAAGTAGATTAATTCTAGTTATTCCTGGGGACCTTCCATAACCATTCCGAGTTTAGAATGACTTTCTGATTCTGTTTGGGTATTTGCAGATATGTCTTTTCTTCTGCATATATGTTACCACAACTACTACATATGTCTGTTGTATTCTTCTTTGGTGGGGCACCAGCAATATGTGGCCTGTTATTAAGCCTCTTATAAGCTTTGGTTGTACTGTGTCGAAATACGCCATAATGAGAGTGTGCACCCATCAGTGAACTTTCTTCTGTTCAGAACTGAGTGTCCATTGTGTAGTTCATTTCTGAAGACGCCACTGTGTCTCAGGATGCAACAGAGTGTGACGTCGTGATTTGAGCTGAGAATCTTTACCAACGTTTTACTAGTTTTATTTTGATTAGTGTGGATGATAACCGCCTGGCTGTGTAAATAAATGTCGGCGTCTTTTCACTGAGCTGTAAGTGAAGATGGTTCATGGAAAACCCTTCCGCCTATAGCTTTTTTCGTTTTTACTTGCACCTTTAAAGAGCAAGTATCTACGTAGCAAAAGATTTTGATCAAAATTTGTGTTACTATACTAGAGACACTCAACAAAATGGGTCCCACAATTCTCTCCTTTTGACTAAACGGATTTATTTCAATAATGTGCAGAGGTGGAATCAGAATTCCCATTCTAGCCTCAAAATTAGTGGTACTTTACTAATGGCCAATTTTGAAAAAAATGTGGGCTAACATATACAATAAGACTGCATACCAAGTTTGCAAAAATCGAATGACGGTACTATACTTATTAGTCCGGACTTGGGTAAATTGGCTATACCTCGACGACTAATTTTAGAATTTACTTTGAAATTTTGAGTCTGCAAAATCGCTGAACCTGATTCAATCCCTGTCTATGTTGCATGCTTCAATTTTTTTTTTTTTTTTTTTTTTTTTATAATTTGCACGTGTTAAAGGGGATATGAATACCCTTATACTAATTTTTAGAACACGTACGTTTTATGGAAAGGGGAAGAGACAGAGAGAAAGACAGAGTGGTGTGGTTTTGAAACTCAGGTGGTATTAAGTTTCTGTAAACTCCAAGGGTGGCTGTCCAGATAACTGGGGAGTATTTTGTTTGTGTTTCGCTATCATTGTCGTTGCTTATGATTCACAGTATTTTTTTCCGTCCTCCTGAGGTCATCATCACGATCAAGTTGCATTTTAGCCATATGACCACCCTACTGCTAGTGTTATGCCTTCGCAGTAGAGTTGACTTAGCTTTCGCAAGTGATCGACTTTTTATTTATTTCGTGTGAACCGTGAATCAACAGCGTGACAAGCGATGATGTTACCACTGCACCACGGCCACCCTCAATGTAAGTTTAACGTTGAGTATCAGAATTTGTTTGTTTTTGTCACGTACTTTAGTGATATTTAAAATTTGTTCACTACCCAAGTAAATTAAGAAACCAAAGAAGAGGACTTATCTCCTGTATCCCCTTGTGAGTAATAGGGCCTCTACAACGCCTACGCGCCATCGTGTGCCATTTCTGGGAATGTGCCTCAGTTCTCCCCAACTCTTTCCCAGTTTTCGTGCTTCCTTCTCAACTGTTCTGCGCCACGTACTCCTAGGACCGCCGCGTATCCTGCCATCCTATGGACCTATCACCCTTTCGGAGAGTGTAACCGATCTACTGCCACTTTCATCGTCGTATGGTTGTTCCTATAGGTTCATGGCCCGTTCTCTGATAAAGCTATTCGTTAGAGATACGGTTTGGCCAGAATATCCTTAAGATGTAGTGTAGACACCTATTGACACTTCCTCGTGATAGTGACGGTCACTCTCCAGGTACCACATCCATATAGCAGCACGGATTCAACGTTGGAACGGAACAGTCGTAGCTTGGTGTTTAAGCTAATTGCATTACTTCGCCAAACTATGGATAGCATCCCAAACGCAGATTTTGCTTTACCTATTCGGCTCGCTATATCCAGTTCGGTTCCGCCATCGATTGAGACAATACTCCCAAGGTATTGGAAACTCTCTACTCTCTCAACCATTTGTCCAGCAATGCATATATGAGTTGATGAGTTTGGTCCTGGGTTGATCATTTTTGTTTTTGCTGAGTTAATTTTCAGCCCAACGATGTCTGCTTCCCTCTCCACATTTGCTATCATTTGGTGAAGGTCCATTATTCTGTGAGACAGTGGGCATACACCGTCGGCGTAGTCGTGGTGTTTGAGTTCAGATGTAAGAGTCTATCGAATTCCTCCATTTCCTGTTGATAATGCCGCATTCAGCACATCGCTAATCACCAATAAAAACAGTATTGGTGAAAGTATGCAGCCTTGTCGAACCCCACTTTGGACTTCGAATTCCTCACACAGCCTTCCTCTGTGCAAAACGTGACATGTGGACCCATCATATGTAGCCTTGATAATTGCTATTAATTTATCAGGACAACAATTGTTTTTAAGAAATGTCGGTGGTTAGAAGAATCACTAACAAAGAAGTAACAAAGGTGCATGATAACAAAAAGTATCTTAATGTTGACAAAATATTGTCTTGAGAAGATGTCACCTAATTTCAATTCGATATCTCAGTTCAAGGCCTAGTGTATCATATTTTTCATTCCAAGAATTGTATCTTTTTTTCATGTTAGTTCTTAGATCTCTAAAAACAAAAAAAAAAATGAACATCAGATGTACCAATGACACATGTCCATCTAGGAAGTGGAAAACAACTACCTCTACCTCCATTCATAGTATGTGTCAACGATGGACAATTAAAAATGATTATTTCGTAAAATTGCCACATTTATGGCACAGAAAACTGAATGCTTCTACGTGCGCTATATAGTAGCTACCTCCCGACCGAAACGGGCCATACAAATGAAGTGTGAACTTGACGATGGGGAAATGACATTTTATCTTTAAAACCAAATCCACATAGCTATGCCGAAAGAAAAAAAAAAAAACTATTCTTCTTTCCTCTTATATCACGATGGCTCACATGATGAGATACAAAAAAAAAAATAAAACAACAACACAAAAACACATTACACAACCTTGAGTTTTTTGTTTTTATTCTCTGATCTCTGTTGTGGTAATAAATTTATTCGTAGAAATTTTTTTCGGATACGGATACGTATTCAGAAACACTCCCGAGAGTGCTTTTGAGTGCGAATTGATTTTTTTTTTTTTTTTTTTAGTTTATTTCGGGAATTGCCCGATGAATCATCAACTATCAGCAACAGCAACAGCAACAGCAACAGCAACAGCAAGAGCAAGAGCATCATAATCATCAGCATCCATTGCCAGTTCAGGGTGAATCGAAATTGAATTCACCCAATCAAAGCGCAATCAAAAGGTGTCAATTCCATTAAAAACGAAGAAGAGAATATAGTATACACCAAGTTGGTGGAATTGGAATATAAAAGCGAACGAAAGTACGGATACGTGTGTATCTCAGTTAGGGTGTATCTCGGCGTGTATCTTAGACTGAAGATCATGTCAATAAATTAAAGACTTACTCGTACACATCGGATCGGTTGGATTGCTCTTGGTACACTAATACAATTTTGTTGTGTTGTGCGTTGTGTTTTCCTTCGTAGCTCAACGTAATGCGTAGTTTTTTTTCCTGCTTTGATCCTTTGATCCTTTTTGTGTTTTCTTTCTACAAAAAAAAGAAGCGAAACGAAGTAAGGTACCTATACAATAGGATAGTTATAGATAATCGGCATTTGAAACGAGTGTCATAATTTCAAAATTTATTACAATCAAACAAATCGTACGAGTATTGTTTTGTGTTGTATTGTTGTTATTCCTACTCGTATATGAAGTTTGTTCTTTTACTCGTATACCCGCGAAAGCAGGTGCGATTGTAAAATGAAAATTGCCTTCCATACGAGATATAAATTTTTAATCATTAGTTAATTGTTTTATTAATTTATTATTGATTTTGACTCAGAACCTGTTTGAATTTAATAGACAATTTGCATTCTCTTAGTAATGCCATAAAACTCAAGCTACGAACTCAATTAATGTCGTAAAAAAAAAAAAAGCTGTAGTTAGTCCTGAGACGTATTTGCTTGTTTTTCTATGACTTATGGCTTGCAATCTCGTATATCAATTGCAACATTACATTTAATGCGCTTTATCACAGCTTATATTGGCATTTACTTGTACGTGTAGGAGGTGAACAATTTAAACCCTGCTGATTAATTAAGTATTTAAAAGTGATCAGATCTCTGAGTGGTGTATTTTGAGTTATAAAATATATTAAATGACCAAAGAGCAAAAATGTCAAGGTCAGCCAGATCTAGCCAGTATTCCAATGGGTCAGCTAACTTGATAATTCAATTTAAGTTGGACAGAAATATAACCAACTAACTCCCCTGATGCTGCTTCTTTGTAAATGTGCAAAACTGTGCTCTCTGTATTATTATTATTATTTGTGTAGGGTTAGCTTGCACTGCGACCTAATGGTCTATTGTACGCCCTGCTAATTCCTAGGAGAGATTTATTTCCCTCAGAATATAATTCGTTCAGAATTGTTATCGACGGTCAAACACTCTGTCTTTGCCTTGACAAGGATAGTTCACCCTAGAGCACCGTCTCTAATCCAGTTTCTCTTCGGAATCATCATCTGAGAATGAGAAGTAGATCTATGGTTGGTATATCCTCATCTGATAGTTGGTACTTGCACAAGTATTTTAATCTTTTTGGGTCAGTGCCCCACATGTCTCCAGGAGATGTTCTGCAGTCTCAATGGACTCATTGCAGAATCTGCAAAGGCCTTCCTTTGTTATACCTAGTTTCTTTAAATGCTCTCCGAGTTTACAGTGCCCCGTTAGAAAGCCTGTTACGATACGTAGGTTATTCTTGTTAAGGTAGATGCACGCTTCGATTCTCTTCCAGTTGTAGTGTCCCAGAAGTTTCTTAGCTTTCCTCAGACCTTGAGTATTGACCCAGGTTCTTTCTTCATCTTCCAATAAAGGATTCTGATGCTCATTGTCTTGCCAATGAGTCTGCTTCTTCGTTGCCCTCTACTCCAGCGTGGCCAGGAACTAATAGAGGGTTACTCTGTTACTGCTACCAAATTCATTAAGTTTGTATAGACATTCCCACACAAGTGCTCTCTGTAAGGCAACCTCAGCCTAAAAAGCTAAGCTTTGCATCGGAGAGTGAAAGATGAAACAGCACACAAGAAATAAGAACTTTCGATTCAATACGTAGAAGATTCAATACGATTCCATAAGTAGAAACCTATTACAGTCGATACCACCTTTTAGCTGTTAAAGGCAGGGGGTATCAAAGATTTTTAAATCATCTTTGTTAGCCGAATAACTTATGAACATCTGAACAGATTTTGATGAAATTTGGCTTGAAAGCTTAATTACTAGTCCCACTTGAAAATTATAGAAAAAGTTGCAACGAATTTGACTAAAATTGGGTGAACAATTTTGTTGGCGATAAGAAGTCATACCTATTTAAGGTGAAAATACTCCTCCCTGTGGTTTTCCTCTGAATTAAACATTCTACTAGAAACAGTTTTATTTATGTGCTGTGGTACAGGTGCAACACTAAATACAGACTGCTGTAGCATACCCAGTATAATTAGATTCACTGTGCAGATTATGATTTGCGGACGAAGAAATATCTCTTCACATCCTTGTGGAATGTAAAACCTTCCCCCGTCTTAGAAAGAAAATGCTCAGATGGGAGATAATTTCAACTATGAATGTCGTTCTGATCTCTAAGAAGATTCTTGACTTACTGGATTCCTCTGTAGTAAAATGTATGCTCTACAAAGCTTTATAGGTTTCTGAGCTTATCAGGAGCACTCCCGTCACTATAATTCAATCTAATCTAAGTAATTCGCCCAGTCCTGCATTTTAGTGGGGTTATAATGGCATTATTACCCATAACCTTTTTTTTATAATTTGCACGTGTCAAAGGGGATATGAATACCCTTATACTAACTTTTTTAGGCACGGGCGTTTTTTCGAAAGGAGAAGAGACAGAGAGAAAGTCAGATTCATGTAGTTTATTTGAGACTCAGGTGGTATTAAATTTCAGTGAACTCCAAGGGTGGCGTTCAGATAATTGGGGAGTATTATGATATATTGTCGTTGCTTATGATTCACAGTATTTTTTTCCGTCCTCCTGATATCATCATCACGATCAAGTTGCATTTTAACCATATGATCACCCTTATACCTTCGCAGTAGGGTTGACATAAGCTTTCGCAATTGATCGACTTTTTTTATTTATTTTATGCGGAATAAATAGATGATTCCTGACATCAGGATTCGAACCGTGAACCTGCAGCGTGACAAGCGATGATGTTACCACTACACCCTGGCTACTTTGTCTTCTTTGATTGCTTTAGATGGATTCTGTCTTTTTTTTATATGTCTACTAGATACAGATAGTCGTAGATCCTGCGTTTATCGACGACAATAGTGTCGGAATCCGATATCAGACTGATTTTGTTTTTTTCCTTAAAACACTTTGTTGTACTTGTGCAAGCTTTAGATACTCGTACGATTGGATCAGATAGTTTTCCGACGAATATTTGACACTTCATTGGCCTGTATGTAGCTTATATAATTAATAGATGAAGATATACTGATTTGTTTTTTCATATTTTTTTTAAAAATTTGTTTCGTGTGTCTTCTGAATGCTTGAATTTAAAACGTGACTTGAACGGGAAAGAATCAATGCTTCATCGAGTTTCATGAAGGTTTTGTTTTTCTCTATTAGTGAGATGATGTTCTGAGGTGGTTTTTATGTATATTTTTTCTAGGCTTACTTTTGTTTGGTTCAGAACAAGTTTCCACGAGTCCAGTATAAAAAGAGGTCCGCGGCAAAATATTATTATATTTGACTTTGTCTTGCGTTGGAGCCCACATGGGCTTCTACGAAGTGGTCCTAAGGCATGACCCTAAAGCTCACACCACAAGGCATTTTAATCTGTTTTACATCAGAACTTAATGACTACTGCGCTTAGTTTAGTATAGTATAAGCGAGTGAATATTAGTTGACACTTATCGTAAGTAGATGAAGTCTAGCCATTTTCAGTGCACACTGTTATAGCTTCTTAATCTGAACTACATATATCTGTTTTGAAATTGCTCCTTTTGTGCCCTTCTATGGTCGAAACTTGGCAGAGACGTACAAGTATTCGTTTATGCACCAATTTTATACCCTAACAAGGCAAGTTTGCCTTAATCTCTTGCTGAGGCAATTAATCGTCTATGAGTTCGAAGGAGAAATAATTCCTTTGAATTTTTCTTAGAATTCGTAGATTTGGATTTCAAAAATGTTCCAATCATTCTGTCCATTAGTAGATACAAATTATATTGCTTAATTAAAAGAGTTGAGGTGCGAACCTCGATATGGTAAAATTGTTTGTACTTTATGTTAATCAGCAGTAAAAATACAGTACACAAATGGGTGGATATTTAAATTTTCCTTTCTGCTTCGATTCTCCACATCAAGCAGTTACAACTATTCTTGTCCAACAGGTGGTGAATTAATCAAGTGAACCACATCTCTGGCAGACATAACTCAAAATTTGTCCTCTAGACCTGCTAC
The DNA here is from genome assembly GCA_963082735.1 of Pocota personata. Taxonomy (NCBI): domain Eukaryota; kingdom Metazoa; phylum Arthropoda; class Insecta; order Diptera; family Syrphidae; genus Pocota; species Pocota personata. The sequence continues at coordinate 236,325,502 of OY720430.1, read as the reverse complement.
CACTCTACACACTAGCTCCCATCTTGATAAACCGACCATTCCAACCCCTAAAATTACAACAAACTCGCGTTATGCATACCAAATTTAAGAACCAGTAAAATTATACATAACTTGTTGTTTATTTTTGCAATTAGGTAGACCACCTACTGACTCTTTATGAATAATCACGGTCTATGCATTCAGCGAATATCTGCAATATTATATCTGCAGCTAATTAAAATTATTTACCGAAGAGAAATAAAAATTGGCAACCACCTTTCAATTTGTAAAATTATTCGCCCATTGTGTGTGGTTGTGTTTTGTTTATCAGTTCAGCGGCAGCAACAACAGTGCCACTGAGAGGCTACTGCCCCGGGAAGTTATTCAATTTACGTTTACTAAATCACCACCACCTGATCTAGCTGACCAGTATCTCACGCGAAACTGCTTTATGATTTTTTGGCCATTAAGACCACCATCGCTGCTACCGACTACCGTCGTCTATCATAGCATTGTGCATGCTCAATAAATTCACCAAATTGGCATTTTTGCATGCACATATTAAATTTAATTAAACGGCTCAGACTCGATTGTTAACGCAATACCTAGGCACAGGTCCTAAACAAGGTACACTTGAATGCCGCCTGTCGTGTCCTATTCAGTAACTATTGAGACTATCCACCTTTTTTTTTGCCGATAAACATCGTAATCAAGTACTTTTCCGCTCGATTATTGATTTCAATTGGGAAACACAATACACCAAGTAGCCACTGATTGAGATTGATTACATGCTAGTGCGCGAGCGCGGAATCTAATATCTACCAACAACTTCCTGCCAAGGTCGGCTTAGGAGGTGGTTTTTCAATTAATTTTCTAATCGCTTCTGATCGCACGTGGTCAATACACCATACTCTCGTCGGTTACAAATCATTTGACATCGAATGATAATTTGTTCGAAAACCATATCAATAGGGCGCGGCGGCATCGATATTGAGTATAAAACAGGAACAAGAGCCGAAAGAATTGCCACCATATTATGACAAATGGGTGTCTCACAACAGGAAACAAAGGATTGACATTGAACTGTGCACTGTCTTTCGGTGGGTGGGGGTCTTCGAAATGCGGTGTACATAAATATCGATGATTTGTTTGACGGTGAACAATAGCAAAGTGTTTGGCTTAATTCCAGGAATCATCATCACAGCTAATGATGCTATAATCTCATGTAAATTTTCCATACACTATAGCATATCTAATGAGCCACATACACACATAGATTCGTTTGATTTGAAATTCAAATCAACTTCCTACTCTTATGTGGAGTTTGGATTCGGATGGTGCCAAAGCCGAACAGGTGGGGCCGTGTGGGTCCACATTTTTGTAAATATTTCTCTTCTCTGATTCTAATCGGGCATGGGCTAAGCGCCCCATTAGATTCGTTATATTTTAGATGGATAGTCATTAACTAAAGGGAACGCACGATGTGCGCGGATGCGAGATGAAAGTTCTTCTTACGAATAGGTAAGAAGGTAAGGCCTTCGATTCTAAATTTTGTTACTTAATGAGTTGTATAAATTTGTTTGGCAAACAGTAGAAGATGGTGTGTATTGGCATCTTAAATATTCAGTAAGCTGAAGCCGTGGGAAGCGGACTAACACAAACAAAAAAAATAACAAAGATTTTTGGAAATTGAAAAATGAATGGCCGTCTAAATTAGAGGTTGTAGCTGTAGGTATGTGCTGTATTTTCCTTCTTTTTGTTCTAACGACTACAAGAAGTTAGAAATATCAAACGAATGGATGACTGTACAGAAAAAGGTTTTCGCAAACACTTTGTATCTGGTCGATGCCTTTGTACAACTTGTATTAATGCTTTGCCTTATAGCTATTTTATCTGCCTCGATATACGTGTTCTGTGATTGATTGTGGGATTATCTTGGAACTTACTTCCTAGACTTTTCAGTGACGCGAGCCGACAGCATACGTGTTTGCAAATAATTTCATAATACTAACATAGTTCACGATAGTGGAAGTAGTAATACCTTTCAAGCTTTCATTTGTTTAGAGAATTTGTCTGCAATCAGAATTCAGTTTGAAGTTTGAAAGCCTCTGTTGAGCCCTTTGTAGCTCAAATTGTTTGGTATTAGATTTAATTGATATATGGAGAGCTTTTGGTTGTTCTTTTAGAAGCCTATTATGACGTCTCCTTATGGAACTTAAAGCAAACTCCTGAGGTTGTCAGGAAGTTAAGTATTTTCTCAAGGTAGATGGAAGAGAGGTTTTCCAAGAAGACAACCTCGATAGTAGCCATCCGCTTTCCAAACCAAAAAACAGAGGGAATCTGACAAATGGATCATATAGGATTATTGCTTCTCAAGTTCACAAAGAAGACTAACATTCTATGTGGGAATTTATGGAATTGATGCTTAGTGCGGACTTGCCCTGATGTGTTTTTCCAGGTTTCTTCGGATTTGGTTAAGAAGAGTCTCTGTAAAATGTGATCAGAAGAAAGATGCCCAATGAATGGAACATCAGCATAGTGTTCCCGATCTTCGTAAAAGGAGACCCTCTAAACTGCGTCAACTATATCATACTCCTCAACATTGCATTGTCTTGTTTGCCATATTATATGAGTACCTATTTTAAGAAAAGTCCACCATCGATCAGATATTCACATTGCGGCAGATTTATGAGAAAACCTAGAAGCTCCAAATTGATTTTAAAGTCACCTCTATTAAACAAACCACACAGAGCCATGTCTAGTTGTGTCTTCCCTGTCAAACTCATCCTTCTATTTAGGTATTTAGGTAGAAGTGGCGGTAATGGGTGGTTAAGGAGAGTAAAACAATGCGAATACTGTCATCTAAAAAGGATAGAACCTCAAAATTCAACTACCCGGCCCTGAGAGTCTTTGAAGACTAGGTAAAGCAAGATCTCGCCTAAGAATTCGCACGGAAGTGCAAACGTACCTCAGTCAACTTTGGACTTATTCAACCATGGGGATATCGGTAGTATTCGGCAGCATAGTTTTGTATCGCTCAGATGACGATGGCTTTTAACCAGCATATTGTCTTTCATGTAACATTTCCAAAACTGACGAAACGAAATTATCTCCGAAAATGAATCCTTCATCATCACTATAGCTTATAGCGACTGTGCTCTGCCTGTACAAAGACAGAAGCAGACTTTCAAAGACAAGAAACCATAGAACTCGAGAGAGCACATCTCTGAGATTTACCCCACATCACTACAGCTGTGGATTACTCTTTCATTATTTATGGATATGATACACCAACCAATTTTGGGAATCAATTCACTTTATTAAGACTCAAGCAAGGCTGTCGCAAACCAGACTAGATGGTAGCTCCGTTCAATAATAATTCTGGAATTATACCGCCTTCGCTTGCTGCTTTAGGGACGATTCAAAATTTTTTTTTTTTTTTTTGGGATTCGCTTGAAGGAAAAATTATCGAAAGACATTGCAGAGCTAGTATGCGAGAGATGCTTCTGCAATAGTGAGGGACTTTAACCCGAACTAAAAAACCTTCCGGGGGGACTGACTTTCGTCATCCCGAATGGGATTGCATCTAGTCGTTCGCAGCAATTCATATTTGAATTATTTGAAAAATAGAAAAGAAAAATCCGCCATTTGTCCGATTTCAAGACTTTTTTGTTTGGAAATATTACAATTCCTTGGTCTTAGCTAACTCTTTGCAGATCAAGAGGTTTTACCCCTCTTAGCCTCCTGATTACTTTGTCAGTATTTAATAGTTCTGTTATTTCTATGTTAACGTGGTTGAGAAGCCTACTTTCGTGCCTTTGAGCAGCTTTTTTAACTTCATCTTCCACCATTTCAATATTAAGATCTCTATGAAGATCAGCGTTGCGTGTGTACCAAGATGCATTAACTATGTTCCTTAGTACCTTATTTTGGAAGACTTGGATTTTTTTGTAAATTTCTTTGGCATGTGCATGCCCACAACTGCAGCCCACAGGTCCATACCGGTTTCAGGACCTGCTTGTAGTTGGACAGGGATGAGTTGTTTGTATATTCAACTCTTCTCTTTTTTCCTTTGCGTGCGCTTTAAAATGCAGTTTAGCGTCTAGGGACATGCCTAGATATTTGGCTGTATTTGAGTATTCCACTATATTAGTTTATGTTAACTGGAATGTGTGGTACGTTTTTATATGTAAAATTAATATGGACTTACTTTATGGTCATTTAATCTAATCTGCCATTTTTTAGACCTGTTTATTGCCATTTGAAGCTTTTTTGTTGCTATTTCGACAGTTGCTCCCACAGCAAGTACAGCAGTGTCATCTGCAAAAGTTGCTATAGTGGTTTCTCCACTTTCAGGCAGATCACTAGTGTATAAGAGGTAAAGCACAGGACCCAATACACTGCCTTGTGGTACGCCCGCTTTAAAGTTGAATACTCTGCTTCTTGTTCAATTCTGAAGAATCTATCTGATACATATGACTCCAGAATTTTCGAATACTGCTTCGGCAGTTGCTTTTGTAATTTGTGGATCAATCCTTTGTACCAGACTTTATCGAAAGCTTGTGCTATATCAAGAAATGTTATAGAGCACACATTTTTCTCTTCAAATACTTTTTTTCTTTTTTATCTGTGATTCTATGCACCTGATCTATTGTAGAGTGCTTATTTATAAATCCAAATTGATGAACTACTTCGCTAGGTGGTTTGCCTGGTTTTGGTTTCATTATTGCCTCCGCGATCTTCCACATGCTTGTCACATATCTTAACTTGAATGCAGCATTTATAATCTGCGCTAGTTTTTTTTAAACCTTTTCGTGGAAATTGTTTTAAACCCTGGGGCCTTTTTTATATTTATGCCTTCTTTAATTTCTTTGACAAGTTCTTTAGCTGTTACCGGCCGCACCTTACTTCGATTCCTTGATAACCTTTATCTTCATAAGGTTCGAAGGTATCTTTAAGATACTCTGCAAAAGTTTTTGCTTTCTCTTGGCTGCTTTTTGCCCAGTTACCTTCTCTGGTTTTTACTGGTGGAATGTGTGCCTTCCAGAGCGAGTAGTTGGTACTATTATCATTTGTAAGACTTGTAAAGTATGTTTTTAAAGTCTAAACTCTCTTATGGAGTTTCTGAGTTTATTATTTAAATTGTTATGTTTTCTAAATGTGGGCTAGAATCTGCGAAAAATGGAGCAGAACAAGAAATTCCCGGTCTAGGAATTTCTTCTCTTAATTTGTCAATTTACACCGAAAATGACGTCGCAAGGTTCTTCGATTCATCAGACGTTATAGTTGATGATTTGCATGGCATGCATGAAATAAAAACTTGGACTAGATATGAGTTACCCCGGCTAGAGAACTATAAATGAGAGTTTTTTTTAATTTTTCTGGGCCAGATTTGCCTGAAAGGTCCAAAAATCCGAGCCTTGGTTAAGTCAGTGACTAAAGTGTTCTTTGCAAAGTGCCCACTTAGTGTTTCTCTGTGGCCAGCACGGTAGGTGTATTAAATTGGTTTACGTCTATATGCAGGATGATTAAAGGCCTGTTTTGGATGCAATCCACTTATACTGTGCTTCAAAAGTATAACGGAAAATAACGAGAGAAATAGGATTGAAAATCCAATTGAATTTCCTATCCAACGAGCTACAACAGTATTCATAACATACCTACTTCATTTCTATGCGCCAGATTGCTTCAAATTCAAATTATTTTCAAAATTCTTTTCTTCTTAGCATGCCATTTCAAATTTTTGTTATTTTTTTTATTGCATTGTTCCCATCAAAGTTGCTGAAGACTGTATGTACTTATCTGCAAATATGGAACAACAGAAAGTTAAGTCCTATCTATCAGCAAGGGCAATCCACAACTCTTACAAATATTTTAACTCATCTAGAAGCTTTGTAAACAGAATGTAAGCTTTGCTGCTTCATCTCCTTTGAGATATATCAAAACCAAATCATCCACAAAAATTCAATAAAATCACCATTAGTCTACATTGTAGCAACTAGTAACCGGGTCAACCTTCTTCGCGATCGAATTATTTCTCTCATCAAAATGCAACAAAAAAAACTTAGTTTCCACGAAACAATTGCTCGTAAAACTAACGTTCGTTGTATCCATGACCGTTACCTTTATCGAACACAAATTCACTCCCGTCGAAGAAGCAACATCAAATTCAAAGCGCACCCACCAACTACTAGTGGTTAACCACAGCACACGATTCCTGTGCTCAGCTCACACTCTTTGTGCCGATTGTAGTTTGTTTTACGAAACCTAACTACCAAACCAGACAATTACGCCGATGACCAACAACAAACACAAAAAAAATCAATCATCCCGAAGAAAATTGTAGGCACGCGTCAACAATTTAATGCCTCGGCTACTACCTACCAGTCCAAAAAAAAAAACCCAAACCACCTCTCTATCTACATACATCTGGTCTTTAACAGTTCTACTGTGAAGTGTGGTGATGGTGCTTCTCTGAATCTGAATTCTTGCTTCGCAACTTTTTTCTCTCAGTGTTACTGCCTCCTCCATATCAGGAATATAGACAAAAAAAAAAGTAAACAAAAATATCTACAAAAGAGTTAACTATTAGCTTTTGCAGTCTCGTTTGACTTCAAATCAAAAAATTGCATTTCGTGAAGTTTCTCTCTGCACACACAAACAAATTGATTCATTCTACACCGCGCGACAACGACCACGACCGACCAACCCATGTTTGGCGCTACTGCTAACAGATCACGATACATAATTGAATTGCCAATTGAATATTTCCATTTCGATGTGCAAGTGCACACCACACAATATATAAAAAAAAAAAAATGAAAATACCCCTAACAGTTTTCTATTCACAAACATTAGTAAAAAAAAAAAAAAATATTTTTTTTTTCTTTTTTTCATTTACAGTGCCCCCACTACATCAAACAAATTAAACGGACAGACCACACCTCTAGATGTATCTGGCCTATCGCAAAATGAAATACAAGGCCTATTGCTAGGTTCACACCCATCATCAACATCATCGGCGTCAACTCCGACAACATCACAATCATCGGTAGCTGGCGCAGCAACAGCTGTTGTTGTAACCACCGATCAACATCGTCAGCAACAACAGCAGCAACAACAACAACAACAACAACAACAACAACAACAACAGCAGCAGCAGCAGCAGCATCAAACAATTAGCATTAAACGTGAACCCGAGGATCTGCGAAAGGATCCGAAATGCGGCAATAACGGTGCGGGTAACAACAACAATGGCAATGGCAACAACGGCAACGGCGGCGGTGGTGGACACAGTCAAAAGGTGAGTTTGTTCGTTCGATCATATCATTTCCTCCTCCTTTATACAATTTGAGATGACAAACCAAACACACAGACACACACACACACACCCATCCGTTCCACATAGAAAGAGAGAAAGAGCATCAGCGCAAAAACAGAAGAAAAAAAAAAAAACCAAACACCTAATTGTCATATCCGGAGGGTTGTGGCATGTGAATGGGGTTTTTCAGCCCGACTGTCTTTTTGTTTCCCTCTAATTAACCACCAGCTCTCTAAGTCTCTTTCGCGAGAGATAGAAAAGTGCATAGAAAGTGGCAATGCACAGTGTATCTGTGATTGCCTCTCGTTGACTGTGTGTGTCGCAGTGCTGTTTCCATTGGTCGACCGGGTGGTTTAAACTGTTATACACAGTATCTGTGTGCATGGATAACTTGGAAATTACCTCATTACAGTGGCTAGCTCTGTCTCGCTCGAGTAATGAGGGTCTCATTACGTCTCGTTGGTTGGTGGCTACACGGCGTTTATTTTTTTTTTTTTTTTTTTTCCTTCCCTTGTTCACTGTTGGTCGTGTAGTGTGTGACATCAAACATGAGTGGTGATCTGAATGCAACCTGTTGCATCGAACTCGTATGGAATACAAAACTATCTTATCGGATAGATAAGAGGTTTTCAGATTGATTTGAACTTCGATTCATTTCAAAAAAGAAAAACAAAACGAAAACACCACCGCTGTTCTTTTCCCCTATTAGAACTTAACAACTGCGCACTCTCTGACCGCTCAAAAGAATCTCTACTCTCTATCTACCTTTTCCAACAGACTCGGCTCAATCAAAAAGTAACCCTCGTTTGTCGTTGTTGTGTCTCTGCAGGCACAACTGTTGTGCGCCCAAAGTGCGCAATCAAGTTCGTTCGAATAACAAAAAATAAGATAAAGTGGTATACACCTCAAGTATAAACATTTCCATACCTGATTTTAGTCTGTCACATAACGCTGACGGAACAAGGTCGGTCGACTGAAAAACTTTTTTTTTTTTTTTTTGTTTGAGTATTCTCAAAGAACAAAACACGAGTCTTGCCCTCCTCTCTCACTCACGACGAGGAAACGTAGATTATCAAATAATATTTTTTTGTTTTCTGCTGTTTAGTGCGCGTTAGAAGTTTAAGTATCTTTTTCCTGTCTGTCTATCAGTCGACTGTGATTTTGGATTTACACAAAAGAAACGACAGAAAAAAAAAAAAAAAAAAAATTATTGTTCCAAAGATTTTATGCGCCTACAACCAAAAAAGATTAAACCAACACTTGTAGTTTATTTTATTATTTTATTTATTCAAACGCGATCGGGATTATTTTTTTATTTGAATTCTTTTTGGCGCGCGTTTTATATTTTATTAACCACTCGTGGTACGAGTACTACTATAAGAAAAATAAAAAAATAAAAAAAAAAGTGCAAAGTTCACAGTGATATCAGATTTCTCTCATATAATTGAGAAATAATATTTTATAACAAAATAACCAAGTTAAGTGTGAAAAGTAACAACCACCAAGCAAAACAAAAAATTTGGATTAAAGTGTTAAACAAAAAAATAAATCTCCTGGATTACCATAGAAAAAGCGCTCAAAATTTATAGGATATATACAAAAGGTTAGTTGAAGTGTCAAACAAAAAAAACTAAAAATATTGTGGATTTAATAAATATCAGGTTGATCGGTTGAACAATAAAAAGAAAAATTCAATTTTGTGGGTGTGCTTACCTTGCCAAGTTCGTGCGTCAAGTCTTTTGTTTTCTGGAAGGAGTTTTGCTTTTTTTTTTTTGGCGAAATTTGATTGATTGATTTTATCTGTAATTTATTTTGACATAAGTACATACAACGGTGATTAGGAACTGTTTAGGTAATTGTTAGGTAATTTGGAGAACGAAAAAACAAAAAAAAAACCTGAACGATGTTATGAAAATAAATGGACAGACAACAGACAAATTGTTTTGGGCTCGCTTTCGGGCGCGAACAAATTAATTATAAATAGCTAGAGTTTGCAAGTTCATCCAACTACAATTGTGTTAAATTCAAGGACTTTTTAATTAATTCTGTCTGAAGAGGAGCCAGGGAAACAGTCATGTTTTCGCTAAAACAGCAAAACAACAACACCACGATGACGCATATTCTTGTAGGAAATTATGAATTCCTAATTTGATTAATAAATTTATTTTGAATCCAGTCTAAGTGGTATTATTCTTTTATAGTCTATGACTAATAATAAATTTCAAATGGTAAATACCAACAAAATCAGACGTCAATAAGCAGCTAATTTTTTATAATAGATTGAAATATATTGCTTGACATATAACAAGAAGTATTCATAACTTTAAAATTAAAAAAATCAACAGATTGTTGAAATAAATGTCAAAGGTTATTTAAAAAAAAAAAAAAAAAAATAATATTTTATTAACGCTACTGATTGGCTTAAAACGAACGGGATTAGTCATCGATGGTGTATGTTAAGTTAAAAGTAAGGACAACCCAATTAACAAACACTCAAGTCAGTCATTATAATTTAATTGCTTTTCGTTTACAACAGTAGAGTCATTTGGTGTTTCGTTTAAGAGACAATAAGAGCTAACAATGGATTATGCTATGAGTCTTATTTGGCGAGTTTTAAATTCTGGGTTCAGAGATTTTATTCTCTGATAAAAAGAACAACATCTCTTTGGATTATTGTTTTAAACTGGCATTCACATTGTACAAGTTTTGGTATGATTTAATACTCCGGCCACCGGCTGTTAGATTCGTACACATTTTGTAAATTTTCTAATAAATTGCAGTGAATACTTCTCACAAAAACATTTGATCCGAGGAAACTTTTATTTTCTTTTAAAGGATAGATTACTTCTTTTTTTTCTTTTCAAAGGAATATCTCCTTCTCCTTTTTTTTTGTTCTACAATTACTCGTACTGTCTACTTAATCCTATCTCGAAGAACTCACGTCTTGCCTTAGAGTTGTCTCCCCATCAACGAGTCCTAAATCATGTTGAATATACAAATAAATTTTATTTTAATTAACGTCGCTTCCTCCATAAATGTTTTCCAGAAGTTAATCATTCCCCAAATCGATTCTAGGCCCATCACCTTCTTTTACTAAGGAAGTACTTAAAAATACTTCATTTAGAATTCAATATCAAAATACATACATTTACGTTGTTTCATGAAAAACATTTAACAATAAAATTAGTTTTAATAACAATTTTATACAACAACTGTTTTTTTTTTTTTTTTTATTAACTATGGATTATTACCCAATTTAGTTAGCAATTTGGAACGTCTGAACAACAATGTTAATTTACAGTGTTTTTAAATGTTTTCTACTTTATTTCTTAAAATAACTATTCTTCCGTAAAATAATTAAATTAAGTGTGAAATGTTCATTTTAATTTCTTTAAAATTTTATCTAAGGTGTGGGTTAGCCTTGGTCGTCGGATATTTTTGATTGTAAGAGTTATTGTATTATTTACCCAAATGGCAAACAAAGGTGTAGGAAGGTTTTTTTTTTTTAAAAAAAAAACTATAAATCTGTTGTGCGGTACTTATAAAGTATTATAAAAATGTTGGCATTATGTGTCTTTAACTCTACGAAATAAATGCTCGATGGTAACGATTTGTAAAAGTAATATCTAACCAAAGTAAATATATAGATTTCATTGTTTGTTTGTGGAAGATTTTATTCGCGCATAGGAGTAATTTAACAATCTCTGTAGTCTTTCCACTTTTGTAATCGACTTTAGTCGTCATTGGAAAATGTTGACAGTGTCTTTTTATAAAACAAAATCGATTGAAACCTTAGTAAATTAAAGTATACACTTTTGGTTACGAAAATTTTGTTTTCGTTTAGAGGTAGAGATAAAATGGAAAAGGTTTAACAATGTCCCGATTTTAGCCAGAGTAACAGAAACTATTCCGCTTTGCATTTTCTCCTCTGTGAAATAGCATGGCTGTTTTATTTTGACAAGTTATTAACAGCCACTTTAAATTTGAGTCGGTTTCAGGAACAATTTTATTTTTTATTCGTACAAAGGGCCATGAGTTGAATAGGACTCAAGCAGTTACTACCTTTGTTATTTTTTGTTTCAACATTTTCTAAGTATTTTCGGTTGCTCAGGCACATAAAAATATGAATACTTTGACGCTAACAGCCCAATACAGGGTTTGGCCCAGCTTCTCGCAGCCACTCGTGCTGTGAACAGCATAAATGATTGCGACTTACAGTTTTATGCCGTTTCCAAACGAAGTGCATTTTTTCGATTGAGAAAAGCTTCTCATGGCAATTTTACTGTCGGATGTTTATCAGACGTTTGCGAGAGGAGTGACCGTGAAAAAGGTTTTTTTTTTTGACTAGAAACTTGAACCTCCCGCTCAGTAATCGCGCACTTAACCACTGAGCCACGGTGCCTACTCAAGTACATAATATGTATGTCTATATCTTTAAAAAAAAATGTCTTATTTCAAAAATATAATTTTTTAAAATCATGCCTTTATGATAAGACACCAATGCTGACCATTGACAGTTCGTCTTCCTATTTTCTAATCTACTCAAGCTGTGTATTAAACTTGAAAAATATTAAATTAAGAACAAGAAATTGCCGCTGTATACTACCAGTTATACTACAGAAATTTGTTTATATTAAGATTGCAATTCGCTTACTTAAAGAAGATGTTAAGTCACCTAAAATGCGTGTGCCGTTTACCATTTTCATTAAAAGCTTGTGTATACAAATTTAGTCCACTGGGTGAACCCCCATACCTCCTATTGTATTACAAAAAATTATTTTTATAGTAATAATAAATTGTTTAAAAAAAAAAATCATCGAAAAATTGTATCTATTGTAGAAATTTATTTGGCTTTATTGTGACATATTTCTCTCATTATTTGGACTAATTGAGAACAATTTACGATGTACTCGTACACTGTAGTTCACTAGATTATGAGCGGACAACTTTGGGAGATAAAATTGATATTTCTCCAGTTAAATGCCAGGGAAGAAAATAAAATTATCGTGAGAGTTAGGGTAGTTTATGTTTAATATAAAATCAAATTTTAAAAAATATTTCGAACAGGATCACGGCACCTTGGAGATCATTTTGCCAAAGGAGTCAGAATGGCGTGCATTTAAATTGTTTCATAAGATTAGAAGCGCCTATGAAATTGAATTTTTGTTTTGAATTCATACTCATTCTGATAATGAGCAGAACCAGCTTTCTAAAAAATTCGACCTTTGAGGGAGTTGTATAATGAGGCCAAGTAGTCGAGTGAAATCTCATTCCAGGCAAGTTCGATGGCATCGATAAACGCTTCCTTATCAAGTATTGCTTTTCACATTCGTTTACTTTTCGTGTGAGCCAGCCCCAGACGCTTTCTATAATGTTAAGGTCTGTGCGAATATGATGGCCATGGGAAGTAGTGAAACATTTTGACTGGCAGCAAATGAATTAACCTCGCGAGCGGGATGTATAAGAGCATTGTAGTATTGAAATATTCATGAAAGTAGTCCGAAGAGATCGGGAATTTTTAGGAAAAACTGAATCCAACACCGCTTTGTAGCAATTTCCTGTCATTTTTGAGCTTTTGACCACCAAGTCGATTGTTTATTGCAGCCCAGACCATTAAAAAGAGCTCCTCTTTTCTGAGATCGTGGAAGTAATAGTTATGGCCATCAGGACTATCTAAATTATTATTATTATTTTTTTTTTTTTTCATCAGAAAGACTACTCGTATATTTGTCTAGTCATTCGAACTTGCTCCTTGTTGCACATCCCAAGTAATGTGATCTTTCGCGAATTTTAAGCATTGGCAAGTATTAAGTGGTGGTTTTTTCTTCAGCTTTAGTCGCTTGAGGTGTTTAGCACTATGAATCACACAACGGACAGTAGATTTAATACCAGCTGCATTTCTGATTTAGTAGTTGAATTGGAGGCTAGTCTGGCAATTTTTCAGTTTTCTCTTACTGTAAGGGCCGTGGATTGTTTGTAATTTTTTTCATAATTTGTTGGGTCCTTAAAATTATTTGCCAACAGCATGATCACTTCGATAGAACTTGCGAGCGATAGCATGCTTAGTCAAGCCTTCCGAATGGTAAACATCCAATTCTTGAAAAAAAAAAAAGAAAACATTTCTGTTCTACAAAATTTGCTTTTTATACAACAAAGATCACTTCGCGATAGTACTTTGACTGCTTCTAATCTTATGAACATTCAACAGAATGGTCACAAAGGCACCGTTCACTTGTTCTATTGCCATTTTTATATTTGCTAGTTTATCAGACTCAAACTACTCTCTCATCCACCATAAATGTTTGTGTATCGATGCCATATAACGAGCGAAAGATCAAGTTGACTTGGCATAATCATTTGCTTCTAATCTAGTGAACCGCAGTGTAGATGTTTTTTTTTTTTTTTCTTTAGTTAAAGTAAAGTTCCTCACAAGTTTCGTAATTCCAAGGAAAGCTCTTTCTTTAGCAAGTCATGTGCTTTGATCTTTCTCTAAATTCCGTGTCATTTTTTTTTTAACTCACCTCTTTAGAGCTTCCGAAAAATCTAACAGCCGTTCTCCCTATTGACAACAGATCAGAACAGATTATAAATCACCCTACATAGACTTTTAACAGTGTACTTGAAGTGAGTTCTGTCGAACCAAAAACGTAAATTCTTTCATCTAAATCACAGCCGCTCGTTTGTTATTTTAAGATTTTCATTCAGTATTTTGTCGTATTTTTCTTCAAAACTATTAATAAACAATTTCTGGGTAAAAATCAATTCAAAAAGTAAGCTCTAACTCCTACTTTATAATACAAAATTAGAAATTCTCTTAACTTTAAAGGTCAAGAATACTCGTAGAACCGATTCGAATGAGAGGAAAAAATGTTCTTTAAAAATTTAGTGCTTTATTGATAGAAGTACTTACTTTTTTCTTAATGAAAAATTAAAGAATTTTAAAAAACAGTGGACCTGCAAAAGCAACTCCATTTTTTCAAACACTCCATGCTGTTCACTACAAATTGGAGGATAGTTTACAAAGCCAAAAAGATATCTTTGGGAAAAATATCGTATGTATATGAAAAAAACATATACATAGATAGATATATATTTATTTCTAAATCAATTCAAATAGTTACATTATAATATTTAAATAGTAAGTACTTAAACAGGAAAAATGAAATTATAATGACATTTTATATTTATATTGTATAATAAAAATAGTGTTAAATGCCATTTCAAAATTTATAACATTAGCAACATTATAACAGTGGGTGGGGTGACCCTTAACATGTAGTTTACAATTTTTGCAATAAATAAATTAAAGAAAAAAAAACTTACTAAACCAAGGAAGTTGAAAAGAATATAAATTTGAAAGAAATTATTTCGCCAGAAAAAGAAAAAGTATAAAGCATTTAAAAACAGTGAAGAGAAAATTATATAACCAGAATATCAGAATTCACTATAACTAAACATTAAGAAGACATTCCAAGTTTACGATATCTATATTCAAAAGCCAAGTTTTTAGGTGTCGTGTGAACGTAGCGGATTGTCTTAGTATCCTGATTGATTGTGGAAGTTTATTAAATAAACGGCAGGATGCCACAATATAAGAATTACGAAAAGCTGTAGTACGAAAGTTTGGCACAGAGACAATATTCAAAAAGTTAGCACGCAAATTATAATTATCAAGTACTCTAAAATTTAGATTTCCTGATCTTAAATAAAATATCTTTAGGACTTTAAAACAATATAAATGTCGGACAGGTAGAATTTTCAAATCTCGAAACAATGGAAGACTAGAATACAACCTATTTTTTTCTTAAGATATATTTTTGTAAAATCAGTAAAGGCTCGATTTTGTTAAAATAAGCTCCTCCCCAGCAACTAATGCCATACTGTAATTTCGAATAAAAGATACCATTTTATTGTTTTTAAAAGATTTGTAGAGCAAACATTACGTAAATAAAAAAAATTTCTGAGTGTGGAGCGGAAATATTGTTTCAATGTATCGGTGTGGTTAGAGAAACACATCTTAGAGTCAATGATGAGCCCCAAATATTTAAACTCATTGACTTTCTCAATTTGGAAATATTTATCGCTGCAGTTGAGATTGCTACAATAAGTGTAAGGCGGGGAACAAGAGCAGCTCCACAGTTTAAATTGTTGGCACTCAGGAGCATGGTAGACAAAATCAGCCTCAAAGTTATTTAGTCCTGACAAATTAAAAAACATAATTTTTGTTTTGGAACTTATTACCAGATAATGTTCTGCAAACCCGTTTCGCAGTAAGTTTAAGTCAAAATTTATATCACAAACTAGATTTAAGGGACAATCCGACGCATAGGCACAACCTACATCATCTGCAAATGCAGTGAGAACGCCCCTGAATTTTAACCCAAAAAGAGAATTTATATAGATTAAGAAAAGTATGGGTCCCAAAACAGAGCCTTGGGGTACCCCCAGATTAATATACTTTATTCCACTCCTGATCTCATCAATCTTAACTCTTTGTGATCTATTATTCAGGTAAGACCTGAACCAATCCAACATGAAGCCTCGAAAACCGGCTTTTTCAATCTTTGTCAACAAAATATTATGGTTCACCATATCGAAGGCTTTCGTAATGTCGACAAATAAGCCCGCACTCAACTTTTTACTGTCTAGGTTAGTACATATTTGAGAGCAAAAGTGTAGAAGAGCATCTTCATATAAGTAGTCAACGTCAATCGGAACCTCTTTCCAACCTCACAGCTCCGTGTAAGTCAAATATTGAAGATAGCGTACAGAACGATCAGTAAAGATGCTGGATTTGCCTTGCATTTTATTTACCATATTAAACAATTATGGTTATTAGAAATAAATAAAAGCGACCACAATTAATATTTATTCTAAACATTCCAGATATAATCGCAAGAGATTTTTTATTGATTGAAAATCATATTCTTAACACTTGCTTGTGTGAAGTCTTAAATCATTTTTACGACACTATCTGTGTCTATTTATTAGGTTTTTGTGCAATAAAATTGTAACTATGGCAAATAAAGAAATTAAGTGCATCATCACTCCATCACTCGTTAACAAAATAATTTATTATTACTCGTACAAAGGCAACCGTATTCTATGCTAGGGAGGATCTGTTTTTAATTAGCAAAACGCTTTTGCTTAAAAATTCAAACATTATTTTATTGACAAGGTAATAAGTCAAATTCACGCTTGCATCCTAACCACAAGATAATAATCTAATAGCCTCTGTCAATTCACTAGGAATTAGCAAAATTAAGTTTTTATCAAGAAATGATTCAGGTTCCGGTGATCGTGATGGTCAATGTGCATAGCATTGGCTTTTGATTTTAAATTCTTGTGAATCTTCACACATTGCACTCGTAATTCATGACTCGGCATGGTATTTCACATTCACTCCCGTCGTGGCATTTTTTGGTTGCATTCATCAACAACTTTAAAGACTTAAAAATAAAGTGCTCCACAACCGCGTCTTAAACATATTAAATCTTAAATTTCTTTGCTCAACTGGAAATCTTGCCACGTAGCCCTTTCCACTTCTTAAAGTAGTCCATACAATCCAAGATTTTTTTTTAATTTACCTTTCCTTGCTAAAATAGAAGGTGCAAGAATGTCGAGAGTATATCTGACAATATTTCGTCTTTTTGTGCATAAAACTTGTCACATTTCTCGCGTCATCTAGCAGCAGCAAGTGTCCATACAATTATTACTCGACACGTAATTTTTTGCAGAGTATAACTCCCTTATGAGAGAACTAAAGAATGGTAAACTATATACTGAAGGAAATTACGTCAAGATGCCTAATCCTTAAAATTTGTTATTGTTGTTCAAATTTATTTTTAGGTTTAAAGGATTTTCAGGCGCCAAAGTATAATTGTGATGAAGTTAAAGCACCCACTCAAGGCAAGGGTTAAATGCAACTGAAAGTAGTTTAGTCGAATAGAAATTGAATCAAATTGAGTCCAATACTATATGTCTTCAAACATTTTTCCATTCATATAGAGTTCGATTTAAACTCAAACCAGCACTGGTTCGTGTTTCGATACTTAATATCTCATTCAATATCGTCCTTGTAAACAGACGTTCTTGTAGACTAAGGCTGTATTTTGCATATTTGGTCCCACAATTTTTGATAGATTCAATCTAACCAATGATCGCTTATCAACTTTAATATCCGGCCATAGTAGTACGAGCAAAGTATATTGTATTCCGTGGAGGAGCTCCTTTTTAATTTGCCGCACTTCTGACAGCAATATTAAAATCTACAAATTTTTTCATGTTTTTCGTGCCTGCGTAGAATTTGTAACCACAGACGTGTTTAGAAATATAGTTTTTATTTTTTTTTCTTTAATATTCTGCATCACTTCAGACTACTCGTATGTCTTTCAAAATGTATTAACTAGCCCTGCATGTGGGGGCGAGTTCGTGCTTCCAGCCACTCATAACCTGGAGAAACAGACGCCCATTTTAGGTCAAATTCTAACGAGATCATGACTTGATGCTTATTTGTAGGCAACATCTGCATAAACTGCAAATTCCTCCACACCCATCTGTTGCTTGTTCTTATAAGAACACATTCCAATGAGCTTGAAAAAGTGTTGCTTTTAATCGGGATTTTAACCGAGTTTCTTATATTTTTGAGCTCATAAGAGCGTAGTCATTATTTTACGTTAATTCGTTAAATAAATTGATAAACTGGATAGGTTAGGTTAGGTTTTATGGGTTGACGTAGAGTGTGAACAAACTACGCCACACTTAGATCAGTATAGATCCATTGTGATGCCCAAGGATAAACTGGATAACAATAAAAATTAGATAAACGATAGGAATTTGAAAAATAAAAAAAACTTGTGGCACAGCACGTTTGGAACTCAATCTCCAAATCGTATCCAGAACTCCATGTTGACCATCTACCTAATAGGTGCATCCCAGAACAAGTATCTCTCCAGTTGGGCATTTAATAAAGATTTTTGAAGTCCCACCCCTTATATGTATCTTACCCCACTGCACTGTCTACACACCAAACTAAAACAACGAAACAAATTTAATAAAAATTCATTAAGTGATTCTTGAGTTACCGGAGTTACAAAAACCGTTTTCAAAAGTTTTGAAACTCCACCCAAAATATGTTTTTTTTTTTTTTTTAAAAAAAAAGGAAACTTCCAAATCCCGGAGTACTCAGACCCAATTTTCTGTTTCCATTGTACTACCAAGCAGTGGTTGGAGAAACTTAGATTTTATTCGCTTCTCTTTTATCATATGTTCGGGTGGCTGTGGTTGTTGTTCCCCGTCCGAGCTTGAACCTGCACAGTTCGGGTCACAAGCGAACATACTACCCTCTACACCGTGGCCAACCCCAAGTATGTAGAATATTTAGACAGGACAGGTAAAACCAACAACCAAATTTTATCATAAAAGAAGAGTTAACACTTCCCCAGCGGAATAGGTAGTCTGTACGTACACCTTCCGTTATTTGTTCGGATCCTGTTGAACGTCGACCAGTTCCAGATGGGTTCGAAACGATTATGTTATCAGCTTGCATAGATGCTTCCCATTCTGCTGCCCAAGCAAAAGTCTAATTAAATGCATCATGTGCTAGTTCTTCAGCCAGCTTTATGGTTGGATGCCGAGACTTTAGTCTCTGTTGACGTGACAAGGGAGCCGCAATGTATTCGCGAATGAGCAGTTCAGCATTTACCAGAACCTTATTGTGTTGGAGCAATACTTCTCTTAAGTGACAGATATGAGTCGCATGGTGTTGTTGAGTTATGTGTCCAGCACAGTTCAGCCACGCTGGAGCACAATATTCCACTGAAGAATACACGAGTACAAGCGCCGCAGTACGAAGCGTTGATCAGCCTGAAACCCAGGTTGATCCAATGAGTCGTTGAATGATGCTATTGGAGGTTTTAAGTTTTCCAGCCACGTTTGTTAATTGTTGGGGATCTGTCTAGGTATTTACAGTTCCGGCTATGGTTATATGAGGTATTGTTAGACTGGACATTCAGTATATTTGCAGTTAGTTGGTTAGGTGGAGACAGCAGACTTCTGTTTTAGACATACTTGGGTACAGTTTCCATTGTCTCAAGTATACATTGAGTTGCTCAATGTCTAGGGTTAAAGTTATTTCTGCATTATAGTAATTGCCAGGTCATCCGCATACCCAAATTTCTTCGATGTGGTCGTAAGTATATCGCAGATGTTCAAATTAAAGAGCAAAGGGGCGAGGACGGAGCCCTGGGGCAAACCATTGCTAAGCTCCCTTACTCTGCTTTTATTATCATTGATTTGGTAAGGGAGTACATAGGTTGTTGATAAAATGCGATGTTCTCAGGCATGGTATTGCTTTCAGCAGCTTGAAGATGATCCCATCCTATGTCGTATGCCGCGGTTAGGTCGACAAAAGCAACGAATGTTTTGAGCCTCCTCTCAAATCCTGCCTCGATGTGATGGCACCTGGTCCGTACAATCTCAGACTTTTCGGATTTCGCTGATATCGATTGTAGATAAGGCGTTCAAATAGTTTACAGCAAGAGCACTATGGGGCGATAGCTTTCCAGTAGGTCATTAGGTTTACTTGACGTGAGAATACGAGCTATGATTATGACTGATTCGAGTACACTGCTGTAGAATTCCGCTAGCCATCGTCTTGAGTTTTTTCCGCTTTGTGCAAGAAACCCCCGCCGTCTTTCCCGTCTTTACCGCCGAAAGAGCGGTGCTAGCCTCTTCGGGTGAGATGTAACGTTTTTGAGTTTCCTCAGCGCACGTTTTATGGTGACTGTAAGCTCCTTGCCAACGGGGGCACGAGAAACATCTACGATGCGGCTAGTCACTTTGTTCGGGTTTATGCAGAAACTTGTGGTGTTAGAGCTATTGCTTCCCCCAAATTTGCGTAGCAGACTCCAAGCCTTCCTGCTGGAGTGGGTAAAGTAAAGACGATTCACAGTTGGTATCCAGGCAAATGAATGACTGAATTTTTGTTGTTGTGCTAGTTGTTTTTAACGGGGTGGAGAATAGTATTTATACAGACCTACTCATTGACTTTCGAAAATTCCCAAAAATTTCATCGAATTCCCCATATTTAGCTGTTAAAATACGTTTAGCCTAGACAGCATCCGAAAACCTCTGACGCATGCTTTGAGTTATGTTACTCAAGTAGTACGTAGTATCCAGATGTTATTACTCGTAGAACCCCTTGTCTTATTTGTATTTATCGCTAAATAGTGTCAGAAATACTTCCCATCTCATGGCAGGGGCTTACCCCCACTAATTAATATCCACTTCACCTTCTCATTTGAGTTCAGTCAAGTTAGGTAAAATGAAAAAAAAAATTATATTTCGAATAAAATAGATTTGGAATTCCCCTTACGCAATGATGTGATTTTGTGGCATTCTTCTACAAACAAATGAGTGTCTACTGTCACCCATTGGACAGACATCGAAGGCGTCATTTGTTCCATAAGGAACGTACTAAAAAATAAAAATAACCATTTGGATTGAAAACATATTAATTCTGCTTAGGAGACATTCTGAAATAAAAAATTAAAATACCCTCCCCTTTCGCCGCCCTCAGCATTGTTAATGATCTCTGTCTTTTTTGTTTATTAAGAAAAATTAATTTTTTTTTTACCCACTTGTTTGCCATCAGAAAATTTAGAATCATTTTTTTTTTTTTTTTTTGTTTGTTGTTCCTCTCGAATCGTTTAATGAATGGGGAATCTGTCTGCTATTTTTGATTCTCTCAGACTCTGACTTAGTAACACATTTTTTCTTTCTCATACAGAAAAACAAAAAAAAAAAAAAAAAACAGCAAAGCTATAAAGTTAATTGGCTTAAATAGTCAGAATATTAATAATCCTTAATATGTTTGCTTATAAAAAGCAAAGAAAATAACGATGAAGCTATGCACTTTAAGCGAGGTGGGTAAATGAAAAAAAGTAATAAAAAGAAAGAAATATTTTGACGTCAATGTAATACACCAACAGAAACGACGGAAAAACGACGACGACGACGACGACGTAGAAAAAAAGCAAGAAGCAAATCAAATCAATGCGAAGACCTTGAAAGAAGGCCGAATGGGGAGAAAAGAAAAAAATATCTGAAAAATCTTATTTTTAATGATTTGTTGTAGATTTTTTTACACCTTTTATGTGAAATAAACAAACCTAAGGTGAACGGAGTAAATACGCCGTCCGTTGAAAACGAAAATGACAGTATGACAATAGATTCTGCGTAAATTGCAAAATACGAACTAGAAAATGAGATAAATTTTGCGGATACTTTTTATTTTAATGCGTTCTTTTGATACATGTGTCCATGAGTCATAATTAGATACGAGTACGACATGTTAAATGCAAATTAGAACGCCATGGTTTTATTGACGGGAAAAGGAATGCACTTGCGATGGTAGAGATCTCCATTTGCCTTTCATCACCTTACAAAGTAAACAAATTGCCGATCGCTGAGTTATAATTATTACATCGATTTGTTGTTGAATTTTATTGAATTTTTTTTTTTTTTACTCGTAATTGGTCAACCGTAAGCAAATTAACTTTTGTGGTACGATGCAGTGAGACTGAATAGCTATGCTATGGTTCTTTATAAAGACCGTAAATGATACGCTGCTCAATGGTATCCTGATTACATACATTGTGCTTCTTACTCGTAAATAGTGGCCCCTACTTCGGAATACCAGTTCTTATGATTTTTCTACCAACTCAAGCGTATGTGTACCAGTTTCAACGGTTCTATATTTAATCGAAAACAAAATTGTAGCAAATAAAAAATTGAAATTGTAGTATTTAGTAGCAGGAGTTACTTTGAATACATGGCTCTAGGACTTCTGGTTTTATTGGCATCAGAAGTTACATAAAAGTCATGGTTATGTAGCGGTTTCACACCACTCGTATGCAAAAAAAACCTCAGTAATAATGAATTTTTCGTTTAAAATGCAGTGAATGAAGTATTAACAAAAAATCGAGTTTATCTGAAAATTATAAAGTGTTTTGCAATGTACAGGGTGTCGCAAAATGACCTTTATGGTTTGAATTCGTTACAACTTTTTCATTTTAGAGTAAATTGTAATTTTGCTGTTAAGTATAGTAGACAAATGGAGAATTTTATTGACGTAAACGTGAAAGATTAAGTCTCCCAAATGGTGGCCATTTTCTGCTTCGCACATTCGTACTCTTTCCAACACATTTTCCAGCACCTTTCCCAAAATTTCAGGTGTTATGACAAGGATTTCAGTATTGGTTTCCAGTTGGGGGATGGTTGCTAGCTTATTGACGTACTCGTACACTCGTTCTATCAAATAGGCCAAAGAAAACAGTCGTAAGTGATTAAAGCTCGTCGCAGATGCCCCGTAACAGAGCCATTGTGTCCCTTGCAGTATGCGCTGTGGCTCCATTCAACCATAGTTGTGGATGGTTTTACACAGCTGGCCTCAACACATTTTCAAACGCTGTGCGATATTGAACAGCATTGATGGTAACTGCGGTACCGGCTTAATTTTCAAAGAAATATGGTCCAATGATCCTTTCGGAAGATACACCGCACCAAACAGTACACTAGTTACACAAGTGGGTGTAATTGTCACTGATAAACTACTCTTGGGTTCTCCGTAGTCCATTATCAAATTGCAACATAAGCAATCCATTGCTGGTAGTCTGTCGACGTTAATTCCTGCACATGTGCAATCTGGTCTCTAAAGAGACCTCCGCGATTGCGCGAGTTGAGCCGAAAGTTTCCTTGTTGATGTTTCTGGACTATCCTGTACACTCTCTAGTAAACGTTGATTATTCAAGTGCTTGACGAGTTTGATATTGACAGCTACTCAGCGGCCTCACGAACCTCTGCTTGGAATACACTGCAATGATCCGGTAGTCTAAAAGACTGGTTAATACCTAGGCTTACCGGCCCTCACACCATCATTTGTCTTAGAGCCGTAATTGGTTTCTAAAACCAAGTCTATCGCAGGTTCGGTCCCTACCTGTGTACCTATATTTTCTTCTCTATGTAATTCTTCAACAAATATTTCTTTCTATCCATGAAAGATACGAAGATCGTTTGAAAAGTTCTGAGCCTAACTGAGAAACAAGTCTGTTTTCAGTTCTAACTTTTTCAGCGATGCTCTAACCTCTTTAAGCCGTCCAAATAGTAACCAGCGTCTTGATATGCAAAGTAAGCATCTACGGATGCGATGGTCAAACTTTGACCTTAGGAAACGTTGCTCAAAACTGTGTACTCACTTTTTCTTTAAATGACGCTACAGTCCGGGGTGGATCAGATACTTAGACAGCTCAATCTTTTGCTAGCAGCCTCCAGTTTCGCACGCCAGGTTGAATGAGGTCCCTTTCCAACCTAAGGAGGATCTTTCTCTACTATGTTGTGCCACCTGAGTAAGCTTAGGGCCGGTAGCTGGTGTCCATATATTCTATTCGCACCTTCCTCATCAGGACAATTTTGCTGTAAAGCTCATATAGTTCATCGTTGAATCTGCAATTCCACACGCCATCAATACTAACTGGACCATGCATCACACGAATTATCTTCCTCGCGAAACTTATAAGGATACTTTTACCTCCTTTTTTCAATGTCCAGTAGGGACTTATTTAGAGTCGAAAGCCCAAAGAAACAGTGGTCTTTTATCTCAGCACTGGTTTGGTTTTCCGAGCTAACTGCAGAGCCTATGTAGAGAAAAGCATTAGCCACACTCAAAATGATGGTTGGTTGGTTGGTTTAAGAGGGTGAGCTTAACTTAGGCCCTGTTCCCCTTGTCTATGGAACTGTAAGGAATAGTGCTGTGCTTTGGGATCATGGAGAGTATCAACGGGAACTATATCGTATAGTGATCGGGGGAATCGTACTGTTCGTCTGGCGAACTTCAATATATCCCCGATTCCTTTCTTATTGAGGAGTGTAATATCCGGAATCCTTGGAGATCCCAGAATTTTCAGTAGCAGTGCAGTGGCAGAGGAAGTGTTCTATATCTTCCTCCTCCTCCTCGCAGTTTTCACAGATTGTTGTATCAGCTGTCCCGAACTTCGAAATGATAGTTACTGCATTCTTCTAATAATGTCAGTATCTTAGAGGTATGCGAGCAGTTGAACCGACTTTTGAAATACTATAATTCTGGTGTTAGCCTGCGAGTTTCGTATAATCCTTTCAAGTAACATCGCATCGCCATGACAATCGAGCGTTGCTGGATTTGATGGACATGAATAGAAAGAGTTAGGGAAGTAGAATAGGACAAGGCTAACCTTAGGGTTTAGTGTTATAGCAAAGAAATGAGAAGCGAGGCGCTTCTCTAATGAATTTAATTAGCAAACTGAAAGTTTCTATCCGTCATTGATAGCATCACTTAAACTCCAATTAGCGTCATGCGAATTTCCCTTCAAATCTACGCGTCAAATACAGGAAATTTACACATCTGTCCCCTAGAGGAAAATTTATATATACGTATATATGCAAAATTATTGGGTAATTAAGGTTCCACTAAACAAAACAAAAAACCACAACCTGACCTCTAACCAAATCACCTAATAGATATTCCACCTTAATTTTATCACACAAAAAACATCTTCAAAATGTATCTTAAAGTTTATTTATAAAGTACCTGCTTACGTATTGATCTACGCGCCTACTTCAATCACAAAAACGAACAACAACAAGAAACAAAAAAATCCCCCCAATCTCTAGGTCTACAGAAATGCTAATTAATTAAAAAAAAAAAATTGTTTTAATCAATTTCTTACCAGCTACCAGGTATCTCTATTAATAAATTCATTAGTCAAATGTAGCCAACTATGTTTGGTTAAACACATTTGAATAAAAATGCATTGGCAACGGTACTCAACAACAAGATTCTACAAGATTTTGAACTTAGTGCATTCCACAAAAAAAAAAAATTAACAATAAGCAATTAAAAAAAATATTGTCACTAAAAATAAAATGTCAAAGGTGGGGAAGAAGAAGAAAGAAGACCCTAAAAACAACAATCAACGGCTAATTTTGTGTGTCAGACATTTTGGAACTCACTGGCCGATACAACGATATAAAAGAAAAAAAAAAAAACGCTTCAAGTGGGCGCAATATGGATATTAACTATATACAGTCGATATACGAGTATATGCGGTATCTATAGGTATATGGTATTTTTATTGGCTCTCGAGAAACAGAGAGTGAAATCACAAAAAGCCATCATCGCTGTTTTATTGATAAATACTTCTTTTTTTTTTTTTTTGTTAAAAACAACAGCGAACCATCAATATATCGAGAAATGATCAAAAAGTGTAAATTAGCTGAATCAAATCGGATTTTTATTTTTTTTTTTTTTTTTGTTGGTCTCCCTCTCAGTCTTAGGCGGGGGATGGATATGAGGAGGAAAGATATGGGTTTTTGTATCTTCTGCGATGGGAATAAATTAACAAAATTTACGGAAATTTCGCAGAAGATACGCTCCAGAGATACGAGTATGTGTATGCTCTCGGCTTTACATGTTGTTGAATTGGATGTCCTTGAAGCGGTTTTTTGTATCTCAGGCTCTAATGTGAATATGTTTATGTAAATTTATTTTTATTACAATAATTTCCATTTCGATGTCGTCACTGTTGTTGGTCTTAGAGAAGATCATCTACTACCCAACGGATTTTTAAAATTCTCTTTATTTTTTGAACATTAAAGTCCAATTAAGAAAATTTTCCGTTTGACAAGCCAAGGAAGTTGTTAAATCAATGATCGTCATCGATTGGCGAGACTGTGTTTTATGTTGTCGATTCCGGTTCAGTGTGTTTATGCCTTAATGGGGCAACAGGGCAATTAGTTGAAGCCAATTGCAACTGTTGTTTTCGGGTATCTTAAATGCATGTTATTTTCACTATCAGACGAATATCAGTGTTTTCAGGTAGGTTTTTCGATTTTTTTTTCGATTTTTTTTCGAACGTAATTACCTTGATTTTTGAAAGTTTGTGTATGTTGTTCGTTTTGGGAAACAGGTTGACAGAAATCATTTTTTTTTTTTTTTTCGGATTGCAAATTCCGCCCTAAAGGTGTATGGCATAAGAAGGCATCTCATGTGGAGCCACTGTCACTGATCGGACAGGTGACAATGATGTGTGAAAATGCGTGACTTATTAAAAATAAATTAAAAGGCGGGTTTTCGAGCAATTAATTCGTCATTTTTTCGGTGGAAAAGAAGTTGTGACAGCTACACATAGTTGTGTTCATTAATTTTCGATTAGTTGGGATGTTCGTTTAACAATCGTGTTTAATGTCTTGAGGTGGATTTTTGATGATTGTAGACAAGTTACTTAGGCGGAACTTGTTGTGATTGACTCAGTGCACTTTAATGTGGTGAAAGTGCTTACATTATCACTGTACAGAGTACGGTAGGATACTCTTCTTTGGCTTCTTCTTCAGCTACATCAGGTTGTAAGAGTCGATAATATTGGCTCTTTGACATTAAAAGCTGATGAGAAACAGATTGGCGTGGCATAAAAACTCAAAATAATGGAATTCGTGATACTAAATTGCTAGGCTACCTTCAGATACCATTCAGAGGAAATGCTGAATTTTTAGAACTTCGGTTCTGTTTGAGGTTATGAGGCATTTTAGTAGAGAAGTTAATGCTGTTGTGTTTTGGTTTTAGAACTAAAACTGATGTTCTGAGGATATGACTAAAATTCTGCTCCACACCAGTACACGGTCTTAATTTGTTAGTCCACAGTGAAAAAGCCACGAAAGCACAAATATCAAACCATTTGCATGTATTGATGCAATCAGTGTAAAATCGTTTCATTCATTGAAAGAGAAGCCAAGTAGGTCACTGCAAATGGGATACGAAAATGAATAAGTTGAGGATATTGTACATCGCAGCAGGAACAAGCTATATAGTAAATGGAAACAAAATAGGTCCCAGCTTAATTGGGCTGCATATAAAGTGGCACGCAATAAGGTGACATGCATTGTTCGTCAGTCTAAGTGGAATTACTACTCCTCTAAGTTGAGCATCTCCCTACCTCCAAAAATGCTGTAGAAAAACCTGCGCGATATTGGTATCGGCAATAATGGTAGTAGAAATTGTTCCTTAGATCCTGATGAACTCAACAATTACTTTCTGGCTAATAATGCAGAGTCCAGCGGTCTGGAGTTTGATTTAAGCTCTGATACTCATGCGCAACATCAAGCTGAATTTGAAGCGATCTCGGAGGACTAAGTTCTAAGTATTCTTGCATCAATTAAATCGAATGCTACGGGTGATGTTGGATTGCCTTTACGTTTTGTGAAAATAGTTTTGCCACATATCTTAAGTCATCTTACTCATATAATTAACTTCTCTAAGCTTGAAAGTATGCAAGAGTGATACCAGTTGCAAAAAAGTCGAATGCTGCCATTGCCAGCGACTACAGGCCCATCAGCATTTTGCCGTGTCTGTCAAAAGTTTTGGAAAGTATACTGGCAAAGCAAATACAAAATCATCTCTCCGTTAATTCCTTATTAAGTCCGTTTCAATCTGGTTTTAGAACAAGACATGGCTGCTCATCTGCAATGGTCAATATCTTGGATGATGTACGCCTAGAATTTGATAAGGGTTTCGTAACTTTGCTATGCCTGTTGGACTTTTCTAAGGCTTTCGATAAAGTCAATCACAGTATCCTCTGCTGGAAACTTAAACACCTTTTTTTGGTTTTGGTGAAAGAGCTGTAAGACTATTGAAAAGTTTCTTGTCAAACAGGTGGCAGAGAGTTGTTGTCGAAGAAAAATGCTCCACGCTAAAACCCCTTACTCAAGGTGTACCCCAGGGTTCAATCAGAGGACCAATTTTGTTCTGCATTTTTATTAACGACCTGCCCTTGGTATGCAAACATGTCTCAGTATATTTATAAGCTGACGATGTTCAACTCTGTCTATCCCGGCACTTGAATAGAATAGATGAACTAGTTTCACATCTCAATGAGGATTTGGCTGCCATCAATTATTGGTCTGAAAAAAATGGTTTGTTTCTTAACCCAGCAAAGTCCCAGGTTATACCTATCTCAAAAAGGCTCTTCGATTTGAGTTTCGAACCTGACGTACGGCTATCCAACAACAAGCTGCAGCTGGTAGAATCATTCACCACCCTTGGCTTTGTAATTAGCCGCAACTTGTCTTGCTACAACCACGTCAACCTTGTAATAGACCGCATCTATGGGTGTCTGCGAAAACTTTGGCTCACTGGCAGCTTTACTCCGATTGAAACTCGTCGAAGACTTGTTCGTACACTAATCATCCCAATAATAACGTACGCTGGGGTCGTGTACTGTAGCCTTGACTCGCTATCACAACATAGGCTTCAGGTTGCTTTTAATGATGCAGTGCGATATGTTCATGGTCTTCGTAGGTATGATAGAATCTCAGTTCTCTCTAGGAACCTGCTAGGTTGTACATTACAGCAGTACGAGTAGTTAAATGCCAGAGCTTGTATATTCCTTCACAAAATTATCACATTAAAATCACCACCTTATTTATTTTGCAAGCTAGAATTTTCCTCTTTCCCGCAGGACTTTTAACATCAATATACCATGCTCTAGATTGTTTTTCATTCATGCCATTAGGTTATGGAATTCCCTACCTTTGAACATCAAAGGTACGTTAACAACCCCAGACTTTAAAATCGCTGTATTTAGCCACTTTTCGTCGCAGCAATAGCGGAATGTCATCAAATTGTTCTTTCCTTTTCTTTATTCCTTTTCCTTTTAATAAAATAAATTGAAATTGAAATTGTGTTCTACCTATTAAAATGCCCTGTCATAAGACCAAACCTCGTTAACCCTAACAAAATATTTCGAAGACGCAGATCATATTTTAAAGAGTCATAGCGTGTATAGGTTTTGTGTAGTTCCCTACGTATTCACAAGTACTAGTTGGGCCTCGTCGTACTGATTTAAAGAGGATAACACAAATCGCATTCAAATCGGTTCGGTGATTTGGTGTAACCAACCCGTACTCTTAATAAATCGTATCAGGCTCTTCATTGGAGCTTATAAGAGTTCCTCTATTCCTCACAAGCCGAATACTGTGGCTTTAAAGATTTAGACAATCACTCTACAATTTTTTGATCTTTTTTTTCTTCTTTGTGTCTTGGCTACTGAGCCTAATAGCGCAATATTAGTACAACTCCCCATTAGTAAAGGTTTCTCGTAATTTGTTCATTCACCCATAAGCTTCGAGACTTAGCACAGTTATAGTACTATACCCCGTGAGTCTTACAGATATTGACCTCGTCTATGTCCCTTAATTAATTCAGAGTTTGACGACAATTTAAGACCGTTCGTGATTTGATAGGGGGCTGGGCGTTCATTACTGCTAGGTCATAATGTTCGATGGATTTTGGTTTTTTTTTATAATTTGCACGTGTTAAAGGGTTTAGGACACGGGAGTTTTTTGTGGAAAGGGGAAGAGACAGAGAGAAAGACAGATTAGTGTAGTTGGTTTGAAACTCAGGTGGTATTAAGTTTCTGTAAACTCCAAGGGTGGCTGTCCAGATAACTGGGGAGTATTTTTGTTTGATTTCGCTATTATTTTTATTGCTTATGATTCACAGTATGTTTTTCCATCCTCCTAATGTCATCATCACGATCAAGTTGCATTTTAGCCATATGACCACCCTATGCCTTCAAAGTAGAGTTGACTTAGCTTTCGCAATTGATCAACTTTTTTATTTATTTCATGCGAAATAAATGGATGATTCTTGACATCAGGATTCGAACCGTGAACCAACAGCGTGACAAGCGATGATGTTACCACCACACCCTTTCTTTGTAAATATGCTCCAAGCTGCTCTGTAAATGGATACAATTCCAGCTTGTGAATAGGTACTAACTACTAAAAAAAAAAGAAGAAGCTCCAGCTTCAGTTATTATCTCTTTCAAGTTTGACTTCTGCATATAAAAATTGAGTTTTTTTTTTATTGAAATCGATACAAATACATGTCCGTGAGAAAGCTTTTAAGATGAATTACGCGATTGTAAATTGCAATTCCTAAAGGTTACTTACAATGGATTCACATATCACTTTAATTTTTAAATGATCGCCCTTTAAGGAGAGTGGTATCCAGTTCGTGCGCTATATTGACGTTACCCACTGCTATTGACGTTATCTTGAAATTTATTTTTACCTGAATGGTTTCTGAATAACAACCTGTCTTTTTCATACACACAAACAAATTGTATGTTATCGGTGCTTCTCCTCGGGGCTTCTAGATAATTAAACTAATCTATATGCCCTGAAGGTTGCATTAACCTTGGCACTTTAAGGTATTTGGATTAACCTCATTTTCTGTGATACAAGGTGCATTATTCACAGCAATTATATTAGTTCCTCACCTCAGGGCATTTGACTCACAGTCGGTTATCGTTTATTTCACGAGACTCACTTAAGGGCTCCTAAACTGCATTTTATGGATAGGAAAACACATAATATGTAGTTTTTTTTTTTTTATTATTTAATACCACCATAGGGTCAACATATCGACTATTCTGACACAAATCGCTGAAAGTAGTCTGCGACCCTGAAAAATTTGACTTCGGTTCTGATAATTTCATATTTAATTCTGGTTTTGTCTGAACATAAACGTAGCTTGCAACTGATCTTGCTTTTAGACTTTCCATAAAGAATGACGTTTTAGCTTCGATTTACTAATGCGATTCTGCCAGTAAGAATAACTGAATAATACCATTTGTATATGATCCTCAACGAGCATCTTTTAAGGATGGAAAGAGGCTAGATTTATTATTCTAATAGTTTTCCGGGTCTTCAAAGGTATTTCTCAAAGTGTATAACGCAGTTTTGCGTCGAAGCATTTAACTTGTCTGAAATCGTGCTCTTCCTTCAACCGCTGGTCAATTTGGAATCTAAAGCCAAACAAAATTCTCTTGTATTGATAATAAATCCATTCTCCGTTATAATCACACAATTTCTGTCATATTACCAACACCTTTTGCTAAGGCCCAATGGCAAAACATTCAGTCAAACACAAAAGCTTTGTTAATTGGGCAACCTCAATGCTAATCAGAGAATTTCTCCGAATGAAATGCAATCCGAATGCATTCAAACTTATCTATTTATCTTGTTTGACTTTTGTAGGGATACATTCGATATTCGATACATTCTCCGTCTTGTACGATTTTTGAATTCTTAATTTAGATACAAACAAAATAATAATAAAAAAAAAAAGGGCAAACAACCATAGACTCAGCCATCAATTAATTAAATACAATATATCCACACACTATGGATGGTAACGGTCTGCAATCAAGCCTATTATGGAAATCGATTTTCTCGAGAAAAATGTATCTCAACTGCTGGTGGTTTACTTTTACTTTGAATGAAAAGAAAAAAAAAAACTTTTTATAGTCCGTTTGTGGCGGTTTAAAATTTTCCGCTTGTAACAGCGAATTTAAAGAGTTTTTCTCAGTTCAAAGAGCAATATCTTTGAAATGTAATTAAACGCTTCATATCACGATGCTTACATATGCTTATTTTTGTAGCTAATTAGCATATTTTGCATGTCTATGCTTGTTTTATTGTTACGTTAAATGGTTAATATCTTTCCAAGAAATTGATTTCCAAATCCACCAACACCACTAACCACCAGGTGTTAAAAAAAAGAGTGTAAATAAAATAAAAAAAAACTTATGTTAGTTAGTAAAAAATTATATTTAGCACGTTATTATTTTATTATTCTTTGAATTAATTTGTCAACGAACGTTAATTGGACCCTTTTTAGGGAATTTTTCCTTTTTTTTTTACGTAACGTCACATGTATCTAAATTTGAAATTCTTTGCAAATATTTAGCAATTTTTGTCTATTTACACGTATCTCATGAGCAGAGGCATCCTTTCTCAGTTTGGTTAAATTGAGAGAGAATCCTGGAAATATTTATCAATGGTTTAGCACTAGCAGTTTGAGGGCAAATTCTTCAAGTCAAGTAGAGTGCGGATCAGAATTACATAACACTCCGTACAAAAGAACACCTGTGAATCATGCCGCCAATGTTCAGTATTATTTCCCTAAAGATCGGCATTGTTCCACTATTATGATCCCCGGGTTGCTTGAATTCTGAAATGAGTCGATGCGTCTATACGGATGGCTCCAAAACCAATGGTGTTGTCGCTTCTTTAAGGAAGTAAATATCATATTTTTTGTGGACCTCCCTGTACCATACTACCTGCAGATGATATTCGTGTCAAAAGCTGGCCAACCATTGCATCAGGGATCTTGCTTTAATTAGTTGACGTTGAATTTCAAAAACTTGAAGCAAAGGTACGAGTAGTATGGAAAGCTAAAATATACTTTTGTTTTCCGACTTTGAAGACAGAAAGCACAAGGGCGAGACTGAATACGGAAAACCTTTTTGTCTGAAACATACAGGCAGTCTGCCATAGACAGACAGGATGGTTTTGCCCTCTGTTTTTACAGAAGGCCAAAAATTGCCTGTCAAATCAGCTTAAGGGAAATTTTGTCTTGATGTCAGTATGCGCACTCCCATATACGTTCATAGCTTTCCCTCTTAAGACAGAATCGACGAAGGACAATGTTTTCCTCTCTACATGAAAAAAACTTAAAATTTATTCTTCCAAATAATGCTTCTGGGAATAAGAATGCCTAGGACCTACGAAGATGATGAAACGATTCTGGGCTGCATATATACTAATGCGTAGCAAATGCAGAGATAACAAAAACAAAGTACACGAGACGAGACTACTCCAGATCGCACTAGCTAGTAGGTACACGTACATGTTCAGCCCTATCCTTCAGCCCTATCCCTCAGAAGGTCACTTTATAAAGCCATATTTGATGTTGGAATATGCAATCAAAGAAGGTGCGCAATTAAGTTCTCTGTCAATAGATGACTCCAGCAGTAAGTGCTGGTCGATTTTGACCGAGCTTAGACATGTGGTAAACAAACTGTTTTGTGATATTGTTTTGACGTCATATACTCTTGGTTGTGTGGAAATGTCTGGTCTTGTGCCAAATAATCGTCATTTGCGGGAAGTGCTGATTTTCTTCTTTCATTCGAAAAAAACGGCGGCTGAAGCGCATCAAGATCTACAAAAAGTTTACGGAGATGCTGCTCTAAGTGAAACAACGTGCCGTGATTGGTTCCGTCGCTTCAAAGATGGTGATTTCGATGTTGACGTCCGCGTGAAGGAAGGCCAAAATCCTTCGAAGACGCTGAATTGGAGGCATTGCTTGATGAGGATTCGTGCCAAACGCAAGGACAGGTTGCTTCAGCATTAGGAGTTACACGTCAAGCCATTTCCAAGCGATTGCATGCGTTTGGAATGACTCAAAAACAAGGGACTTGGGTACCTTATGATTTGAAGCCAGGGGACGTTGAGCGTCGTTTTTCGCCTGTGAACTACTCCAGCGGCAAAAAAGGAAGGGTTTTTTTCATCGCATCGTGACGGGTGATGAAAAATGGATTCATTACAGCAACCCAAAGAAAAGAAAGTCATGGGGACTGCCCGGTCATGCTTCTACGTCGTCGGCTCGGCCGAATATTCACGCTGCGAAGATTATGCTGTGTATTTGGTGGGACCATGTCGGTGTCATTTATTATGAACGGTATCGACTTCAATTGATGCGATTGAGCCGAGCACTACGTGAAAAACGGCCACAGTACGAGCAGCGGCACGAAAAGTGATTCTACAGCATGACAACGCTGGGCCTCACGTTGTCAAACCCGCTAAAACCTACCTGGAAACGCTCAAATGGGAAGTCCCACCCCACCCGCCATATTCCCTAGATATTGCGCCATCCGATTATTACTTGTTCCGTTTGATGGCACATGGTCTGGCTGATCAGCAGTTCCGCTCATATGAAGACATCAAAAAATGGGTTGATTCGTGGATAGCCTCAAAAGATGAACACTTTTACCGTAACGGTATTCGAGCTCTGTTAGAAAGATGGGAAAAAGTTGTACGAGTAGCTAGCGATGGGCAATACTTTGAATGATTCATTTATAACCATTTTTTCACAATAAAGTTGCATTTTCATCAGACTTAGAACTTAGTTGCGCACCTAATACATATTCTGTAGCCTTTAAGTTCACCTACAGAAGATGCGAATTTATTGAGATTGAAAGACTGTACGTAGGGAATTGTTACTTTAGCTGATTTAGAGCTTTTGCGGTTATAACTACGGGATTATCGATTCACTGTGCTGTAACTCTCTTGTACTTCTTAGTAATATCCTTGTAACTGTAACTTCCCTATGTTTTAAGGCATTTATTCAATATGCGCCTGTGTCAGGTTTAAAGACCGAAAACGCTTACTGAACAAAAAAAACTACCACAAGATTCGTAACGTGCTCCACATCCGTTTAAAAACGCTTGTACCACGTTCTGATAATGTGAGAATGCCACTTCAATCATTGAGCCTAATATACTTGTACCCCTTGAGTAGTCCATAAAACTGCTAACCTAGATGGTACCATTCACTCGTTGTTTGGGTCACCTCACATCCATATGTTTAAAATGCCTAAGCCATCGGAGCTGTTCAATTTGAATGCTTTCAATGAAAACACACAAACTTTATAGTTTTGCTTTGTATCTTTTCATTCATTCGCCATTTACCTAGATTGAGCCATGAGTCTTAAGAATATTTTTTCTCTCCTAGAAACTTCTCCATTGTCCTTAATCATTTTCAACACACCAGATTGATACAGATAATATGATAACTTGACACATGACTCTGGTCCTTCTCAATGAAGATTTACTTCTCAATAGTCCAAGCGTTCAGCTGTTAGCATCTTAATTGTCACCGATTGTTACACTACTCGTATGGCCCAGTTGATGTTTTTAGGTTTTTAACTCGACCTCTATCTTATCTTCACTTCTTCTAACTCATCAGTTATATGAAAAAGTCCTCGTATAAATCTTCTAGAAGTGCTGATTTTGTATTTTAAATGTTTCCTGATACCAATAGATCATCTGTAATTCCCCAGGGTTATATGAGCACCTACTTACTCGAACTGTATTGGATGCGATTAAAATTAAATTGAAGCCTTACAGTCAGTAGTGGGCATCTACTTAAAGTCTTCGTTTTAATTTGAACATGGCTCGCGTTCTCCCTAAGCTTTTACATGCATAAATCCTTGCTTAAACTAACATACCTACCCGTAATGAAGGGAAAAAGATATCAAGCTATCGACTAGGTTCGCTTTTCAATAAAGCCTTTAGTAGCCTTATGTTCATTTCGATTGAACCATTTTACAGATTTGCCAGAACTTTGTGCAAAAAATTCCAGAAACTAATTCGCACCAATTTTGGTCGAATTACAAATCCAAATGAAAGCAACCTTGCTGTTGTTTCCACCTTTCAAAAGGTTACAAACGCTGTCTTACATGATCCGATAATGAACGAGTGTGTTAACATGAATTTTACCACACAAAAAATATTACATACATGTGATAATAACAATTAACTTTTATTCGAGCTTATTAAATTTAAACTCTAAAAAAAACTTTCTCTTGCTTTATGTATGCACTACACTTGTACTCTGTCAACCACCTATCTAACACATATTAATAACTTAACCTTTTCCTTAAATGTTTATTATATTTGTTTTTAATGACTTTTTTCTCTAAGAGTGTAAATAAAAATATTCTATGGTAAGTTTTATTGTCATCGAAACATCTCAAATTTCCGACACGGAAATGTCAAGCTCATTTGGAAGATTACTGTCTTAATTGAAATTATCGAATAAAATGTCGCTAGCTACAGTCATTCGATGATTTTTGAATTTTTATGGCTTTTTTTCAGTCCAATCAAAAATGTCTGCGTTTTACTACTTTTTTTGGGAGAATTTTTAAATGCTTAGTGGGCGATTTTTGTTTAACTTATGATATAGACACCTTTCGCTGAAGTATACCACATAGGATATAAAAAGAACCTATAAATAGTTAAATGACGCCAAGTGCTGCCGGTAATAAAACTACCAAGTTCGTTCGTCAACTCTTTTGATTGTTTCTTTTTTTTTTTTTTTTTTGTTGTTCCCATTTTATCTAATTTCTTATCTCTCGGATTTTGTGAGTGTCTTTAAGCGCCAAAATAACTCAATCAATCGCAAATTTTATGTCTTTCTACATCCGGAGAGGGGGGTAGAAGCCTCTTAATTAAGTCGCCCCACAAAAGTATAATTAAAACAAACAAAAATACCAATTGGCACGTGGTACGTTGCTTGATCATAATCTTTGCCCCTCAAAAAAGACTTAATGACTCTTTTTAAAGGCTATAACCGAATTCTTGAAAAAAGCATTCGGTTTTTACTCCACTTAAGCACCTTAATCACCACCGACAACCGACAACCGACTTGGCGGGGAGATAGAAAAATAAAATAAAAATACAAAAGCAAACAATAGAATATGTAGAATTCTCTTCTTCCATTCGTACAGCAAATCAATTGTATAAACTATTCAAAGAAAAATATTTTATTTCAGGTATTAGTTGTACAATCACCATCACCATCAATACAAATTAAAGAGCCACCACCCAGTCCTGGAAGTCCAACAAACGAAACAATGTACGCTGCCAGCGGCGGCACTCAAATTTACCTCCAGGTAAGAGTCAGTCACACACACATACTGTGAGATATTTCTAAAAGCTTAATCGCTCGCACAAAATTTGCGCATACAAAAAGAATCGAAATGGAAAAAATTAAGGAATCCAATTCAACATAATAGAGACCACATATTAATCAAAGCATAACAGCAGCTTTGGTGGTGGTGGTACTTTGCTGACCAAGATCTCTTTTTTCTATCGGGTGTTAAAAAATCTCCTAACATCTCATTAGTAAATCATTTCACTTTTCATCATTCGGCTTCAGATTTAATTCTGTTTTCATTTGCAAGTGGAATAACCGGAATTCTTCTATCTATCTACCTACCTATACTATATATTCTCGTTCTGTCTCACTTTTCCATTCTCATTTTGTATGTGTTAATTGGATTTTGATATTTGTGACGTTTTTAACAAAAGAAATTCCTTCCTTCTTCCCATTCTTCCACAATTCAGGGTCCACACCAGACAAGTACTTCGGTAACAGGTGGCACAAATGTTAACACACACAGTCCTAGCCCTGGACCGTATATCACACCGGATAGCTATGGAATGTATACAACACGTCTTGCCACTGGACCAACATCCACATTCATTTCAGAGCCATATTATAGAGAATATTTTGCCGATGGACAGGGTGGCTATGCACCCGCAACACGCACCGTCTATGGAGATAGTGATGGACCACAACCGGGTACAACCTACGAAGGACGTTTCACAACATCACACACAAAGAATGGTACACCTGTCTATGCGAAAACTGTTACAGCAGCCGGCTTAACAGTGGATTTACCAAGTCCCGATTCGGGAATTGGTGCTGATGCTATTACGCCGAGGGATCAAAATAATCTTCAACAGGTGCGTGTGTTTTGAGAGTAGATTGAGCCTCCTCCCCTTCTTCATTCCCCCGCATTATACAAATAACATATGAACAAATTAATGTAGCTAACCAAATCAAATAAATATTCATTTTAAGCTTATTTGTGTTTGAATGGTAAATAAGAAAAGAGTAAAATAAATTTCACCACTCATTCGCAATTTGTAATTTGTGTGTGTGTCAATTTATGTTTGCTGAGTACAGGCAGTTGGTCCTTCTTCTTCTATATAGAAAACAAGGCCACACCTTTTCTTTTTAGTTGCCAATTAGTTAGCATTCTCCCCCATTTAATGCTTGTAGTTCGAAATGAATTTGTTTTTGATATCTCTTTGAATGGTTTTTTTTTTTTTTTTTCTCTTTGTGTTTTGTTACAGTCATTCGATTACACGGAATTATGCCAACCTGGTACATTATTAGACAGTAGCGGTGCAATACCAGTTTCAGTTAGTAGTATGCAACGAGCTGTTAGTATTCATGGTGGTCAAAATAGTCCAACAACATCGTTAAGTGGTACACCAGGGACACCAGGAACAACACGATCAAGGCCATGGCATGATTTTGGACGACAAAGTGATGCGGACAAAATTCAAATACCAAAAATGTAAGTATAACAGTTTTATACCAGTGGTTGTACTGGCTTTTGATAGCTTATCTTATTTTGGAAAAAAAAAATTTATTCAAATACCAAAAAAAACGTAGACACACCGTCAAAATCTGGCTGAAGGAAACTCTGATTCTTGGATGTGTGTCTTAATAAAATTACCACTATTTTATACGTATATTGCCGCTATTGTCTTGATTTGTCTTAGATAACAAAATTTAAATGCACAACTAATTCTAACATCGAATTTTAAAAAAATAAGTCGATCAAGTATTTTTCCTTGAGTGAGTGCAATCACAGAGATGTAGATGTTTATACATCGACGGAGAATAGGTGGGGCGTGTTCTTATCAATCACCTTAACTCAACCTAGCAAACAATTTGGAATACCTGCCCAGGGTATTAGTCTTTATTACAATTTGGACATTAAAGGCAATTAAACACTC
This sequence comes from Pocota personata, assembly GCA_963082735.1. Taxonomy (NCBI): domain Eukaryota; kingdom Metazoa; phylum Arthropoda; class Insecta; order Diptera; family Syrphidae; genus Pocota; species Pocota personata. Next base: position 236,286,673 of record OY720430.1, on the reverse strand, counting down.
GAAGCTGGTAAAGTAAAGCAAGAGGAAATATAATATCTTAGCAGCCCCCTATCAAGTAATTCTACCAGAGGTGTCAAAGCCCCAGCTCTTGTAAAGCAAGGAAATCGCTTAATCTAAGCAATTAATATTGATGGTTAGTCTGTAGATCGCGCATATAAAATACAACAGTTCCCATTATGCAAAGAGGATGAGAGCTCTGCGACCGTCTTGCAACGTCTTGCTGAAATAAGTTTCGCGAAGATTGTAATACGAATGAGATCTACAACAGCACCTAGGTACACAAGTCTCCTAGCCTTGGTTAGTTACTATATTGAAAATCCTGAACATACGGTGATGTCAATTAGGTATTCTCTAGTCTTTTCGAAGATCTAGCTTATGGCGATGATTTAGTCGATTTTCCAGTCTTGATTGCGAACTGAAAACATTTTTTTACATTTCAACTACTGCAGTTTCCAAGAGTATTTTAATCAAATCCTCACAGGAATAACAACTCTCAGAAGACTTAAAATGAAAACATGACTCACGACTGCAGTCAATTCTACAAAATATTAGGACACATCTTCGATAAGTGGTCCACACTTGAACTTACATGGTTCAGTTGTAAAACATTTCAAAATGTGTCTCTGGTGACGCTTCCCTACCTTCAGCTCTGTTGACAACTGATAGTTTAGGTCGACCTCTAGCTAATAAATTGTAAAATAGCATTCTTCTTCTACACGGTAGGTTTTCATCTCAAAATTGTGACGCGAAAAGCCTCATATATGATCGAATGTCTAATTCTTGCTTCAAGTTCGCACCTCAGCTCTTTTGATTAAAAAACAAAAAATATAATTTAATTCCAGTAGCTTCCATTCGCATCTCATTTGCACCACATGACATTACAAAATCAAAGTTCCAACAAAAAAAAAAATTGTTCGAGACTAAATCGCAAAAAACTGCGACAAATAGTGATGCAGTACTTCCTTAAATCTCTCATTTAACAGAGATGCTCTACCCAATAGATGAGAGATATAAATACCAATGCAATCCATGATTTTAGCATTAGGGTGACACAAATGTAAAACGTATTCCCCGCAACTAAAGTCTCAGCCATTCACAACGGTAGAATTGTGATCGCTACGTTCTTCTCCCCATCTATCAGCTGGAAAGATAGACTCTATTTTAGTTTTTTTTTTTCTGCAATTTGAAACTGATTTCCGGGACACAAATGACAGCCAAGCTGCAAAGATAACGTGCATCCTACTTGTTGTGTAGTGGTCGGTGCCTCCATCTACCTACTCACGTCACATAAATTGAATTTCTTTCTGCTGCCTTTGCCCCATCGTTATCTGTTTGACAAAAAAAAAAAAAAAAAAAAGCGTACGACATGTGACATGCATTATATTAATAATGTATATGCTTCGATTTCCTTCTACTCAGACACTTATAATAATGCGCCATCTACCTACCAGCATGTTTCTGGTTTTTATTCATAATTCTGAAAGGTGCTCTGGTTGTCAGCTTTGGAGCAAAAAAAAAAATACAAAATAAAGAATCCACACCACACCTTGTTACGGTATTTTGTTGAACGAAAAACTCTCTCCAAAGAGATTTAGATGCAATTCTATGAATTCGATAAATCTACAGCAAAACTATTTTCGAGAGGAAATCTATCTCAACCTTGGCTTTGGCACTTGCTTTGATTTTATAGCTCTGTGGTTTGTTTGTCTTACCTTGCGGGCCAATTTCTTTCCAACACCAACCATGTAGCAATTTGCGAAGAATCTGCATTCTTTTGCCGAACAACCGCACTTAAACAGCAGTCGATATAATTTACTATAATGACTGCTTAAGAGTTGAATGGTTCGTGGTAGAATAAGGAGGGTGGTTGGTGGTAAAGTAAACCAAGAAAAACAAAAAAAAAAAAGTAAATAAAACCAACAACCAACCCGAACCGCGTACTCACTTAATCACGTGTGGCGCTCGTTCTGTGCGATCGTAAACTTGATGTATAAATTACCAATAACATTCGAGACGAAAGCGCATGCGCGTTTCCAGTAACCAACCGAGCACTATCGCCACCGACCAACCAGTCCCCACAGAACTATCTAAAAATGTCTGCCTGTTTGTCTATCTGTCTATACTCGTATGTGACCAAGATGACGGAGACACGCGTGAACATGGTGACGGTGGTAAGCAAAATTGGAAAAAAAAATTAAAGTCGTGTGTACCTACATGGGAACGTGTGCACGCGTCGTTCATTGGACGGGGGACACAAAAACTGAAAAAAAAAAAAACACCAAGAGTCAATCAATTATGGGAAACTATTGAATTGCGAGCGGGGTACCAGCAGATAAGCCTTAAAGTTTCTTTCTCTCTCTCTGTGCGAGATCTGAAGTGAAACATGAAACTTCAATTGGAGTATGATGTATATGGGCTCTATTCACGAGGAGAACTACTTGCATTCAATGCTGTGCGTAGTTCACCGAAGCGTTTATTCAAGAATTCTCGAATGAAGTGTAAACGCTGCAATGCCACATACTAGAAACCTCCAGTTGAATTTCGCACTGAATAATTTGCGTACGTACAAATTAATCAATTGATGTTGTTAACGTTACAGACTGACAGTCGGCAGCATTGAGCCCACATATACGCATTTTCAATAGCTTTGTCTGACTTCCGGATATCAGGCTATACTTAGATATTATGGGGACTCTGGAAGCAAATCTATTCAATAAAATTGCAGAATTGTTGATCATGTAACGTCAGAACACCTGCGATCCATCGATTTTGAATTCATGATGTTGACACTTCAACACCTGCCACTGGGTGTTGATTATAATAGAAAATTAATTTCGATTTGAGCATTCAATAGTTTCAGAGAGGGTTTTGTCGATAGCTGATGGGTGCCTTAGACAAGCGGCAACTCACCATTCTAGAATTGACTAAAGCTCGAAAGATATTTTAGATAAAATAAAAAGGATCCCATTTACATTGGATCGTTTTAAGACGGCGCTGGCTCCAGTCATCGAACATACGTTCATCTAACCAAATCTTTTAGACGATTTATTGCGTACTTATACTCTCTTCCAAGTCGACGTTTAGACCATCAAAAGCTTGGCTATAATTTCATTCCCATCGGGTTCTTGGAAATATTTAGAGGAGATAACTGCAGAGTCCAACGTCAACTGGATTTTAACTTTCTACGTGTGTTGTTGAACAATTCGCCGGAATGGTTTCCCACAAAATTTTCAACACAAAATCCTGTTCCTTTCATGGTGAATGCTTCCATCTCACTTCTTTAAAAGTTCTGGACTACTACTCGTAAATCTCTGCTTTTTCTCCAGCTCGCGATGCCCATTTTCTTTTTCCTTTATTCTACTCTTATATGTGAGTGTCGAATTGTTATATATTTTTTTTTTCACAACCCCGCGCCACTCTGCACCTTTCGGTATCTTGGGAACATGCACAAATGTTTTGGGCTTTTTCACGACTATGTTCCTGAGTAATATCCCAGTCGATATTAGAACCTCGCAACATTCAAATATGCAGCACAGTGCCCTTAGTCCGTAAGATGACGAATTAAGTTGACAGTCTTAAAGCTGTTGAGATGTGGAAACCTCGTGCTACAGACTACAATGTTTCGTCTCAATGTGCCGTCATGCTGACTGTGTTTTCCGATGGTCTTCCTAAGCCACCCGACCGAATGATATGGCCATTCAAAAACGATTTTCATTGCCTACTGGATAAAGTCGGTTATTTTGGAGGATTGCTTTCTTATAATTTTTAAAATTTTTTAAAGATTTGGCAGCCATGCTGTAATTTCAAGACTTAAAACTTGATTCGAAATAATTTTTCTCGTATCGCCCACATGTTCGTACTTAAAAACGGTTTCCATTAACTTGGGATTAAATTTGGACATTTCGAAGGACACACAAAATTAAAATAATTGGCATACATCTTGTGGAGAGTTTCGAAACCTAAAATTTCCATTTTAGTAATTTGCTTTCGTACGATGGACCGTTTTCGAGGTATTCACACTCGAAATCGCCGTCCATCTTGTAGAAAATTTCAAAACCTAAAATGTTGATCGTAATAATTTTCCACGTATGACACAACGTTTCTAAGTTATTCCCATTCAAAAACGGTAGCACCGCTGTATATGTATAGTTTCCTGGTGTAATACTAAAAAAACTAGATTATTGAGTTTACCTTTCCGCATTGACAATAGTTCCCTGTTTTCTTACAAAGAAATTACTTGCTCTGACATTGTCATACAAGGTGGAACAAAAGTAATGTCAAATGACTTTGTGCTTTGATATTTATGTTGTAGACAGAACAGAGAATTAGTTGGCAACAAGCAATTGAGCGATACATACCTGAAGAACGCGGAATTATTGTTACTGCTTATTTGACCAATATCCGGTCTGTTGTTCTAATGCATGGATCCAAAGCGGCGAAGCCCATTTCCACTTAAGTGGTTATGTGAATAAATAAAATTTGCGTTTCTGGGGCACGGAGAAATGCACAAAGAGCCATCGCATCCCCTCAAAGTGACTGGCATTTGTAGTGAAGAAGTGATTGGCCCTTATTATTTTGAGGACGCCGACGGCACCACCGTAACCGTAACTGGTGAGCGCTACAGACAGATGTTAAACGAGTTGCTGAATTGGGTCTCAAGCATTGTTGGTTCCAGCAAGACGGAGCTCACACAATTCGGGCAACGATGGAGATTTTGAATCACCAATTTCCGGGCCAATTCCGGGATTTGAACTGGCCGGCCAGATCACCAGATTTGACGGCGCGAGACTTCTTCCTTTGGGGCGTTTTCAAATCTCGCGTTTACCACAACAAACCACAAACCTTGCAAGTCTTGAAAGCCAACATTGAAGAAGAAATCACCGATTTGGAGCCAGCTGTTTTGCAAGCAACAGTGTGCATCTCCTCAAGAGGTGGTCATTTGACCGATATCATTTTTTCTTGAAAATAGAGCAGTTTTTTCAGTTCTAACGAAGTGGCAGCCAATTCACTTTAGCCAAACCCTCCTCAATGTTTCACATTTGGTCAGTGATTTCCACCTTTTATATGGATCCATCGAAATCGTCTGCACCACTCTTTCCGTGAGGTAACAGAGTTTAGATTTGACTATTTGATCATTTTATATATTTCCTGTCTAAGGCATTTCATTTTATTGCCAATGAGCTTGTGACCAATAACCCAATAGTGTTTAACATTGTACTACGAGCTCTTTGCGACAACATTCATACGAGTAGCCACCTGGCTGTTTATAAAAATTGTAATTCCACCTCCTGATATTGCCGTCATTGAAGTCAAGTTGGCGGCTGTTGTCATTGCTAGAACCTCTGCTTAAAAAATGTGGTCATGGAGCTGCGTTGCTCAAGGGTTTTAAAAGCGAACATTTGTCAGTTTTCAATATTTCGTTGGTTTACCATTTCTCCCCACTTGACATGGACAGGAAAAATGGCAAAATAGACGAAATAGTACGGATAAAATATTTATTCGTGCGTGCTCTGGCGATTAATTTTCCAGCATTCAGACTGACTAATACTCAGAGCTCCTTTTAGCTCTGACACTTCACCCCTCCAAATAATACGATTTCTCGAGCCCCTCAAAATAAGCGTTTTTTTCAGCGATGACCTCTTCATTCGACCCAAATCTCTTACCTCCGAAACATTTCTTCATGTTTGGAAACAAGAAATAGTCGCAGGGGCTAAATCTGGGGAATATCCTGGATGAGGAAGGAGTTCGTAGGCTAACTCATGCAATTTTGCCATTGCGACTGTGGACTTGTGCTCCGGTGCGTTGGCCTGGTGAAAAAAAACTTTTTTCTTCGCCAAATGCGGCCATTTTTGCTTCAAATTGGCTTTGAATCGATCCAGTAGCTCTGCGAAATATGCCCCGGTGATCGCTTTAAAAAAAACTGTCGCCAAGACCTTGTTTGCTGACAAACCCGCCTTGGCCTTCTTCGGCTTCGATTCACCAGGAAAAGTCCATTGTTTTGACTGTTTCTTGGTTTCTGGTGTGTTGTGGTGAATCCAGGTTTCATCCACGGGTACAAAACGGCGCAAAAACTCCGCCGAATTTTTCTGGAACATCGCCAAACACACCTTTGAAGTTGTCAAACGAATGCGTTTGTTGTCGATTGTGAGCAAACGCGGCACCCATCTTGCTGAAAGCTTTTTCATGTCCAAATATTTATGTAAAATCGAAACCAGTGAGCCATGTGATAAGCCTGTGGCCTCTTCAAGCTCGCGCGCACTTTCACTCGCCGATCGTCCATTATCAAACCATGGATTTTGTCGACCATTTCTGGTGTTCGGCGTCACTTGTGCTTAACGACTGCACCGAAATTGAGTAAACCAGTGGTGAATGGTTCCAATCGATGGTGAAGAGTCCCCATAATATTTGTGAAGCTTTGTTTGGTTTGCGTGATAGTTTTTTCTCGCAAAAAATAGTGTTTAATAGCACTCGAAATTCACTTTTTCAATTTTAACGAAAATGCTAGTAGGCGTCTATATAAAATGGCTGCCACAACAAAACTATTTGACAGATCTGTCAAATTTGGGTGCGTTCTCTTGGAAGATGATTCTTGACGAAAAAAAATTAAATTTAAGGTGACGACACAATTTGTGTTAATTTTCAGGGACTTATTTACCCACCCTCGTAGTCATATGATTTTAAGCAGTGCCTGATCCATATGATGAAAACCAGTTGCAAAACGTCATTAGTCCACATTGCAGTAGCCTTCCATAACACGTTTTCTTTCGACGAAACTACGGATTAAGATATAAAATATCCATAAATCTTAACCATTGGCTAGTTCCGTGAAAAGGTGTAAATGTACATTCAATCCATACACACCTCATATTGAGTTCAACACAATCTCAATCGAAATTTTGACATTTATGCCCGCAGTAAAGGCATTTTTAAATTTGTGTACTACTTAACCAAAATTAAATTCAAAAATCATTGGTTTTTAAGAAATCCCACTCGAAAAAAATTCAACTTTAATGGCGCAATTACCTCGAAATTCAAATTCGATAAAATACGAGCTACCGACATATTGAGGTGTCCGCTTATGACTAACAGTCCATTAAAATAGATGTTTTATTTTGACTTATATATTTATTGTTTTTCTTTTCAGATTCGTAAATGTAGGATTTAGATACCATCTAGAAAGTCCAATTAGTTCGTCACAACGACGTGAAGACGATCGAATAACGTACATCAATAAAGGACAATTTTACGGCATCACATTGGAGTATATTCCAGATGCAGATAAACCCATCAAGAATACCACAGTTAAGGTGAGTCTTACTTGCATAACGAAAATTTGTCATAGAATTTGTTAAATATAAAAAATCTACAACAATTCGATACGCGCGCACATACGAGTACTCGTACATATCCTTTTTAGAGGATTCATCATCAATCACGTCGTCCGAAAAAATTTGCATATACTCGTAACGATAGGTTGTGCGCGTCGTTCAGTTTGCTTTGCGCGCAGATGCTCTAAAACAAACAAAGATTTTTGCTTGTATTAACACGTAACCCTTTTTCGGTGTGCGTATAGGTAGTACGTATGCGCCTTGCTATAATCATTCATCATTATTCGAAGAGATCCCCGAAACACACAGGAATACACGTTGAATCATTCTTTGCTTTGATGAATCGTTTGCATAATCAAAGAAGACAAAACGCACTTATCATCGTCACAAGATCATCAATGTCATTTTTCTTCGGCTCTTATCCTCAAGTGAAAAAGGAAGAATGTGATTACCCCTCAGGACAGGACATATACGTATTCTTCTCTCTTCCTTCCGGGTTCAGTTGTGTTACGGTTGTGTGTCATGTAATTCGACTCACCCTCAATTTGAAATACCGAATGACGTGCGAGTAAAAGGATTTGAAAGGATCCTTTGATTGTTTCACGATTTGTAGTGCTCCCGTTTCAGTGGCAGTTTTTCTGCTCGGATGTGTGTGCTAAAAATGGAAATGACGAGATGAGTGATGAAAGATAAGAAGAAAGGAATTTCCTTTTCGAAGATTTCTTGTATCTTTTTTTTTCTGTTTGGATAACAATCTCCCATATCCTTAGGGCGGATCGTATAACTCAGTGTTTTGCTATGCAAATTTAGTTCCGATTTTATAATCATTTCAACAAACACTCGTACGTACGAGTATATGCGGATTGTTTACTTTTGCCATTTTCACATCCCAATGAATAAATTGCTTCAAGGATTTCGTTTGGGTGGGAACATTTTCGTTGTTGGAAGGGAATTTTGTTGCGTTTGGGATTCGAAACTGTTGGAGATTTGAAGAGCTAGATAACGACTGTTACTGCTTTTGAATGGTTTTAAACATTTCAGAGTTTGAAGATCGAAGTTATATGTTCTCGTAGGTGAGCATTTTGAAACTATACTCCACCTGATGTCGTTTGACAATGTCTTGTGAGAATCTAGCCGGAGTAAACCAATGCATCGTGTGGTTTTTGTTTGAAGGATCAACCCTTAAGTCCTACTCGAGATCTCCATAACGTGTATTGCAATTGGCTAATAGGCCATACTATTTGCCACTATTTTACCCTACAATGGATGGGCTATTCTGCCCTCAACAGCCCCCTTCGAATTCTAAACTCTTTCCGCAAGCACACAAACTGTGATCCGCGTCTCGGTACTTCGTCAGCTTGGTCGTGTCTTTTTGTGTCACTATGATCTGCAATTCGACCAAGGAGACCGTCGCAAGTTGAACTGTACCACCAAGCAGATTTGTTTTCTCCGAAAATAGTAATCCAAATCTCGCAACCCTCAGACTGAATTTGGTCAATCGTATGACACTACCAGGCAAGAACCCCTTTCTGACGTAGTGGTTGGAGAAACTTAGATTTTATTCGTTTTTCTTTAATGTTCAGGTGACCGTTCGCATCATAAGCAACCAATAGTCAGAGAGCTTGGTCATTTTGTTATATTCGTCAGGTGTATTACATGAAAATGCCAGAGTAATTGAGGTTAGGCTGATCGCTAAACTGGCAAGCATACTTCGATACCGACTTTTAAAAGTGGCCCGTGTTCTGCAGACCTCCTGAATTGCTGGTAGCCCACATTGGAAGGTACTGACAGAATGGTGAGTGATAGGACTAGAGAATACCAGCACTAACCTCATCTGTACCTCTTCGTGTGAATGGCCTTTGGTTACACCAACATTCTGGGCTCGTTACCAAGGGTAACTGATAATTTCTCAAACTTACTCAATCTCCCCTAAACTGAACTTCAGAAAATATTTTGCAATAAGTTTTCCGAAATGGAAGAACGGATAGATTTTATTTCAGTCTTTGGTAGAGATTACTTCAATAAAATCTATCACCACACCGCTCTTGCATTTCGCTCATATTGGGAAACTCAGTTTAGGGGCGATAGAGTAAGTTTGAGAAATTATCAGTTCCTTCGGTAACAAGTCCAGAATGTTGGTGTAACCAAAGGCTTTTCTTACATGGATATACATGGATACACATGTGATCAAAGTGGTAATTGATTGAAGTTACGAACTAGCCACTGATTTCTATTTCGTCATATTCCGCACACGAAGCTACGCAAATGTAACTACAGTTTTACAGCAAACAATAATTTCGCAGCACGCATACGTAAAGACCTCTTCACGATTAGCAATGTGCCGCTGTTTGATTAAGTTAACAACTTCGGCAGTCAGCTACAGGCTAGTGACTTGAGATCAGGTTTTTTTTTATAGCTCCATGTGCAAACGTAGGATAGCGGGTGTTATTCTTAGTACGTAGGATAAGAGGTAACAAGTTCAAGGAATGGTCTATCGGATACCACTTTATGGCGCTTGTGGTACATATATATAGATTCCTTTCAACCTACAATCCTAACTCAATGCACGTCACCAGGTTTTGATCCGTAAGTAGAAATAGAACTTATAGCTGTGAAGCCTTCTAGACTTAAAGAGATAGTGCTATCTACTCGTAGCTCAGCCGGAACCCAGATATACCGGTTCAGTTCGCCAATAATAACGAATAATGTTAGTGAAGATCGTTGATTTTCCATAAAATCTCGAACGTAAATATCAGAGGAGAATTTACAGAATCTGGCGATATAGGCCCGGCGAGTGGCGGCATAATGAATTGTAGGTAATGAGCATACGCAAGCGAGATCATATTGGTCTTCAAATATTGTGTCTTTTGGCACCTTGGCTCAGTGGTTGATTGTGCGATCACTATAAATCCGATAAACCCAAAAACAAAGAAAAGTAAAATTGTCACGAGAAGCTCCACTCAATCTAAAAAAAAACTGTCCTTCGGAATCGGCATAAAACAGTACCATTCTTGTATTGCCCAACACGATTGGTTGCGAGTAGCTATTCAAATATTTATTTATTAATGTATCCCTTGCACTTTTTCTTTATGTCAGGCACAGAACACATCTGCAAAGTGTTAAGTTTTACCACTTATTGTTTAGACAAATCGTCACTGCAACCATTTCAATGAAATAGAAATGCCTTATACCCATCCATCTCATTCCATACGCATTCTTTCGACACATCAAACTTATTTTCAGATATTTTTCCTCGATATCGCCTAAGTACTTCTTTCATTTTCTCCATGATTGGCCTTCAGCAGTGGCAGCCACTACTGGTAACAACCTTTAACGGTAAACGGTGACCATTTTAAGGCGTGCGAGAGATCCAAACACACAACCATGGATGGATAATCATTTTATAGGAACAAAAGAAATGTTGTGCATTTATAATTTCTCTGCGCTCCGCTCCCCCTCCAGCACCAGTGATAGTAATAGATCAGCGTACACGCTCCACAATGTTTGGTCTACCACTGGTGGCTACGCTGTTACGCTCTGCAATTTTAATTAAGATTTATATCGGCATAGAAACACCTTGTTAACATGTAAACCCATTTCTTGCGTTTCGGTACACATCTTTTCGCATCATTTCTCTCTCGTGTTTGGCAAAAAAAAAAAACCTGCTGCACTCCAACGAACAAAGTCTGAATGGAGGAGCTCACTCTTGGTACGAGTAGTATCACACTGAGGCGAAAGGAAAAAGTGTAGCATACGCCTCTTAACTATGAAATTCCTTGAAAAAATTGTATTTTACAGAGACTTTCTTTTTTTTATTTTCCTTAACTTTGACGGCATCTTAGCGCGCAGACTATCTCTGCAATATCGGTAGTTCTCCCTGCCGGTGGTGATGTAGAGGAACCTTGTTAACATAAAAATCCAATTAATTACACTATGATCCCGAAACTGTGTCAAGATTAATTTATATTTGTTTTCGAATGCGCCTTCTACACTGAGCCGAACAAAGGATCATCAACCTCGACATGATCCTTTTTTTTCCGTTTCATCCCTGACGTAGACCCTTTCTACGTTGACTTTGCATAAATCAAGGAAAAGGAGAATAAAATGCAAAAAATTAAGACGAAAGAAAGGATACATCCATGAGTGATGATGATGACGATGATGCTGTGAATCCTTTACTTCCTTGCGTGCTGCAGTTGGCTTTCCTTTTTTTCTAGACAGTGGAGAAAAATTTGCCTCAAAGTCAAGGAAAAGGGCGTTGGACCATAAAACAGTCAAAAGCCAGAAAGAGGGAACCATCTGACATTCAATAAATTAAAGTGGAACACACTGTTCTTCCGGGCATAGTTAAGTTACCTTACCCGCGATTCCAATGAAGGATTTTTTTTTTCTTTGTCGTGTACTCGTATGTCTGCACTAGAATCTAGTTACGACTTTGCTTTATAGTTTTTGGCAATTAAAAAAGAAGATTTTATTTTTTTTATGGTTTAAGTTCACAAACGTGTGGAATAGCAGCCTTCACGGCTGCGGACTTCTTAAGAGCCATACGGGGGTACGAGAGTATGAGTTAATTGTTAAGGCTGTGTCTTATTGCAGTGATTATGCGACTGCTGGCTGTCATATTTTCGTTCATTTTAGTCATCTTCATGAGAATCGGTGTTGAAATGCGTTTCGCTTTTTTTTTTTTTTTGCTCTGCGGTTTATCTCTTTGCTTGCTTAATCGGAGTTTTTTAAATGGCTCGCGCTTTTATGGTTACGGTATTTGCAACATTCATTGCGGCGAGTTTTGTTTTTTATACTTTTATTGTTCTTTTATTAGATGTGGTATATGAGTGTCATTTCAGTGTAAAGTGGTAGGTTTCAGGTAAAACTCTTTTCATTGAGAGAGGGGTTATAGTGCGTAGATACTTGGAATAGGCACTAAGTGACCTTTGTTGTGTTGTTGATGTAAAAGGCTTCGTCAATAGTTGTACCATAAAGCACGGCAGTTGTTTGAGTTACGTTGCGGATATTGAATTAATATGATGTACATAGCTTTGAGTTTCTGCAATAATTCTCTATGCCCATCTTTATGGTGTAGTAGGAGCGACGTGAAGATCTTTTTAAATCAAACTCTCCACTCCAATAAAGTGAAATCTAGGTATGCAATTCGAGCGGAACAAGGTTCTGTTTCATTGTTCTAAGATCTAAAAGCGTTTCGAGTTCTCTGACATGCCACATACTTACGTATCCTAGATACATTTGAATTGGTTATTTCGGAAGCGATACGTGTGACATGTTTTGAGTTAAAAATGTGTTATTATACAGTATACTCGCTGGTACTGGAAAAACTCTTGTTTCCGACGTTTCTACACTGTTTCTACATTTTTCTTCACCACTTTGCTTCGCATGCTTCCAGTTAAGGAAGGTTAACTATTCAATATGTGACAACAGGAGATATCCTCACCTTCAAAGACTAGTGGCCGAAGTACTTAATACAAAATGATGTCATTTTCGAATAAAATGGTGAGCCGATGAATTCCTAAAGATCGGAAACAAAGTTTTATGACCTCAACGTACATACATAATAGTGTAGTTCAGTAAACAATCTAATTTCGTTTGAAGATAATTTATCGGTGGATTGATAAAAAATAGTTCACATTAGGGAAATCCAGAAACGCACCAGCTCTACCTTCAGCAAAAGCATGTCCTAAAGGCGTAGTGACCATCAATGAAAATAAAAATGCAGGATCTAAGAAACTCAGGATCTGACGTAGGGAGCCTACGTGGCTCTTTATGCATGTAAGAGAGCTTTCGGGACAACATGGAGCTTTAAACCAAAAATACTGTACAGCGATGAAAAGGCCAAGTCGATTATCTGGTGGAAAGCACTTACAAAGAAATGCCATCTCACGAATGTTACAAAAATTTAGCGGTGACGGGATCGATGAGATCAACACCAACGGCAGCTCTGGAAATAATACTGAATCTTCCTCCTCTGGACATATATTGCGAAGATTGGGCAGCTAAAACTGCAATAAGACTCAGGGAATCCAGTCTATGGACAACAAGTCCCTGTGGCCACGCCTCAATTCTAACTTCAATGGAAAGTTTCGAAAATCCAGACGGAAACGGACTAGATCATCCCACTCTTAGAATGCAACCGGAGATCCTCTATTAGAATTCCTAGCAGAGATGAATGGGATAGGGTAGTTTGTACCGTAGGTGAACTGGCTATATATAATACATAGGTACATATACCGACTGATTCAAAATGGACATTGGAACGGGAGCTGTGCGCCTCACGAATGGTTGGGACCTACAATTTTATGCCGTTTCCGAAGGGCAATTTTTTTTCGATTGAAAGAAGCTTCTCATGACAATTTTACCCTCTGATATTTGTCAGACGTTCGCGAGAGGTAGGACCGTGAGAAAACTTGTTTTTTTTTTATTTTTGTGTTTTTTTTTTGGATTCGAACCTTAAACCTGTCGCTCAACGATCGCACACTTAACCACTGAGCCACGGCTCCCAAGCTCGTAAAACTTTGTAAAATAAAATTGAATACGATATCAGCAATTAACACGGTGACATATGAGTGTCTCTGGTAACGAAAAGGCGGATGAACGAGCCAGAAACGGGTCCGGCGAAAATATTTCCCAGGCTCTAATCGAAGCTAGCATACCGCTTAGCACACTAGATGTTGGTGTCAAATAGACACATGTGCTATGGCTAGACTGTTATGGCCAGCCTTCGATAAGAATAGATCTATTAGTCTAGTAAAGCTTAGTCGTAATGAAATTCGAACATTTGCTGACATTCTCACTGGTCATTGCAACTATTATTGTAGAAGCTGTAGGGACGAGAAAGAAATAGAGTCTATTCGTCATCTACTGTGTAACTCTCTGGCGCTAACCCTCAAGAGAAGCACAGCTCTTGGCCGCAAATTCTTCTCAGGACTATAGAACGTTCGAAATAACGAACTTAACAAGCTCCTGAGATTCATTCGTTTAACTGGGTGGTTTTAACTAGCCGTTGACTCAAAAATTGTACGTTCTCAAGATTTTTCGACAAATTGAGCACAATGGACTCTATGTGATCTAAGTGAACCGTTGACAATCCTGTCAACAATTGCAATAATTTACCTAACCTAACCTCTTGCCCTGTACCCATCGTTGTAAATTTGTTTTACTAATTTTTTTTTCACGAACTACGATGACCTAAACAAAATAGAGTCGAATGGGTCTAACAAAATCGATCCAATCATAGCCGAGAAATAGTCAATTTTCAATTTGAATTTTGAGGTTAGAATGAAAACTCCAATTGAAGTTTAAAGAAAATCCGTCCAACCGTTCCAACTCAGTTCTACAATACAAAAACAGAAATATTTTTCCAATTTTTACTCTAACCCCTAACACTTTTTTTTCACTTTGAAAGCATGTGCAAGTTAAAAAAAAAAGCTCACCTTCGGTCCAAATTTCAACTTTCTACGTCCACCGCTTTAACAGACAGACGTACAGAGGAACAGACAATTGAGTCCAACTATAAGGTTGCCGTTCTTTTTTTTACCTTAAAAGTACTGGAATCCGGAAAAAAATACGTCTCCACTTCTGACACCGGCCATTTCAAATAAAACATCTCGATGAAGTCCAAAATTGTGTGTATTTTGTTGTATTATGGCTTTAAAATGCTCGTCGTGAAATGAGTTCTGTCCATATCTCTAAAATTGAACTTGAGACTTTTCGAGTTGATGTGTCCTCAAAGTCGTGACTGAGAATCGGTATAACAAGAAGTTGTTCGAAATAAGTGTTTTAAGCTAGTTGTCTATTCCTTTTATTTTCGAATGAAAATGTCAGAAGTGGAAAATTATTCATTGCATTTAGTTAAAACATTAATTATTTTCTTTTGGCGAAACGAAAGTTAATTGAAAGCCCTTAGGGTTCATCTAAGTAGTTTTAGTTACATTTATACAAATAAATGTAACCACTTCTGACACTCAAATAAAATTCACATACACAACTGGAAAGATGTTTTAAAAGCATACTGTAACTAGTTACTCTTTCTTGATTGTGTTTAGAGACTAATCGGTATCAAGCAGATAGCAAGATTCAATCTGCTAAACCTTAAAGTCTGCCTCAGATTTGACCTAGACTTTCGGCTATTTATCTAAGTCTGTAAATTGGTGTTCAATGTAGGTATTTGACGAATGTGGCTCAAATTGTGTGTGTTATCGTAAGGTGACCCCACATTTGCGGATCAAATAAGGTACAGCAATTATTGATAATGTTTTCGTTGCTCCTCACCAGAATTTATCACAATATCATGCCTAGACTTTTAGATCTCAACACACAGCAAAGCGACATGACATCTACCATGAATCTTCACTGGAGACCAATGTGAAAACCTTCCTTTCAATGTCCTTCGACTCATAGCCAAATGCCATGCTACTGCCACGCCGCTGCTACATCAAATGCCATGTCGCTTTGGTGCGCATTAGGCCATGGTATTGTGATCTGATATCTATTTTGATGGGGCTTCTAGTGCCATTATTTCATAAAAATCGTTATTTCTATCGATATAACGCACTAAACTGCTTCCCCAGTGCTTGTGGCCATAGCATTAATATGTTGCGTAACTGAATTAAATTTCCAATCACCGATAGTGCATTCACGAAATGGATATTTTTTTTAAATTATACACCTTTCAGGTGGCACTGCCTTCATAATTGACACGATAAACTGGCCTCTAATCATAATCTGTTTACGTGTACCTATACTTCGCATAGAAAATGATGTGCTGCCCACTTGTGCATTTCACAACTCTCTGTTTTTCACCCAATGGACTTCCTTCAAAGCACTCCAATTTAGCCAATCTTTGCGAATTTTTTTCTAACACCGCTATTACCACAAATAATAATTAAGATTGCGACCAATAGTTAACAAGCCGGGAAAATCGCATCACTTTGCACGATTTTCCTCTGGTCTCTTGATGCATTCCTCAGCAGCACCCAATCCCAGCCACTTTGTATCGAAATACTTTTCATACCAAACTCCACATACACATGCGGCACTTTGGTTAATTCCTCTCTCACACTGTGTGTACGCAATCTAATGCATTATGAATGACTGCAATTGCGCTACTACCATACCGCCGCCATCAGTGCAAAAGTTCGAAGTAATTTTCTCCAAATGACCCTTATCTTATGGCTGACAAAAAATTTCTTTTTTTATGCGTCTTCCGCTGACTTTGTAGAGTCTTACACCAGTCGGTGGTACTATGCCATTTAACTCATTACTATGGATCAAAATGATTGGCGCTGAGAAGAAGAACCAACAACCAACAGCAGCTGGTTTGTATTTATAATTGCATCTCTTGCGGTAGCGCAATAGAAGTCCAATAATTGTGCAGATAAGAGTAAGAGCATATATGTGTTATAGTATTTTATGGGGGAAGTTAATACTAGAAAAATATTTCTAATGAATTGGTAGTAACATTGCAATTTAATTTTTTTTTTTTTCTTATTTTTCTATTTGCAGAGTGTAATCATGTTAATGTTCCGAGAAGAGAAAAGCCCCGAAGATGAAATCAAAGCCTGGCAATTCTGGCATAGTAGACAACATTCTGTGAAACAAAGAATACTAGATGCGGGTAAGTGTATTTTTTTTTTTTTTTTTGGTAAAGGAGAAAATAGCAGTGGGACCACTTAAGTATTAAAAATGTATTGACAGTTAGTTTGCAGTAAATTTAGCGTAGGTAGCTACTTCACTTGGAGTGTAAAAGACTGACAACAGTTCGTTAGAAGAGGTACTTCACTTGCTTTAACAAGCTAGCGGAACAAGGAGATTCGACCTCATATATAAAACCAGTAAGGTGGCAACACTTAAAAAAAAAAAAAAGATTTGAATCAATAAAATATATTGGTTACAACAGCTAGATCTTTGAATACTTCTAGACTCTTGGAGCGTTGGCATACGCAACTGCACAAAGTGGCTTGTAGCTTGAATATCACCGCTAATGGCAGACCGCACACAGACCTTTTCTTTATTGGAGACAGAGCATACCAGTCACCGTAGTGGTACAGTTTCCTACTCTTTCAAGTTTTCACCCACAGCAGCTCATCGTTGAAAGTTATCAAAGCCAGTTTTTTAGTTAAGAGGTCCCCTAATGCAAAATTTGAGCTTGCATAAATGTACAGAATCGTGATTCTAGATCCGAAACTTAGTTGGAAACTTATAGAGCAGCGGGTTAAGAAAGCAAGTGTGGCTTTCTATACCTGCAGCAGAACATAGGGTAAAAAATGGGATCTTCAGCCGAAGATGACCCTATGAATGTACACAGCATAGTATGGTGAAACATCAACAGAATCAAAAAAGCACAAAAATTGGCATGTGTAGGTATCACAGGCATCATTGAGATCTTGTCCAACAGATACTCTAAGTGTGATCCTGCATCTGATCCCTCTTGAACTCCACATTAGTTTTTTAGCTATATGCAGCGCCGTCCGGCTCAGGGAAACTGGTTGCTGGACAGCAAAGCCATATGGCCACTGTTAGGTCCTGGAGACGATACCAAGTGAACTGGTGACATCTCCGATCGATTATAAGACTCCTACCCTCGACTTCAGCAAACCTTTTTCAGTAAAGTTCCCTACCAGAGCAGAATAGAAGAACGGAATGGTAATCAATAACTTTGATATCTGTATATAATATATATGAATGGATCTGGGTCCCTGGACACAGTAATTATGAGGGTAACGAGCAGCTCTTAACGGCTCGCTAGCGGAAAGAGTAAATATTCCGATAGGAGTCGTTAAGGGCAATTTATATCTTCACTTTCCTCAGCTAGCCAATCTCGGGTGGAACAACCTTACCAATTGTGCCATATCAAGAAAGATATGGCCTAGCCAGTTAAACGAGCTACTAGGCAGATCAAGGCCTGATATTGCCAGGCCACTGGCCTATAGGTGACCATGCGGCCAAGCTTGGCATTCCTCACAACACTTTCTGTCGCAGCTGCAAAGACAGCAATGAGAGGGAATCCCTTTTCCACTTCAATTCAACCAGACAACACACGTAAGGTATTTCTTTCTTTGATGATTTCAGAGAGATAGCCTCTAAATGGATTGGAGAACTAAGCCTGTTTCTGAACTCTACGGGCTGGGTTTAATTATATTCTTTTATCTCCAATAACACACTCAAAACGGCACACTTAGAGCTAATTGGATTCTTTTTTGAACCACCACTTTACCTACCTACCTACCTATCTAAATGTACAGAGATTGATGTAATAATCAACGATGTATTGTGGACAAAAACAACCCCCAGTTCAGCACAATAATTAGAAACCATGGTTACACTTGCGTAGCATCGTGTGCGAGTAAATACAAATCAGTGACCAGTTTCTGATTTCAATCACTTACCACTTTTGTGCTGCTCCACTTGCAAATTACCTTAGAGGCTTGTACCCAAACATATGTTTCTACTTTAGATTTATTATAAAGAAAAACAACTACGAATTAACTTCAAGAGAAACTTCTTTTGAAATAAGTTTGGAATTCACAGTTCCCAAAGAATATTAATGACTCATGAGTTTTTGTCCACAACTTCAAAAAATCAAGAACCTAATAAAAATTTAATGAACAATTCTGAATCCTAGGTAGTGCCAGCTTAGAACAATTAAGAAAATTAATATGATACTGCGGGAATAGTGCCCCATAAATATTCTTACATATCTGCCATCTACCCATCGCCATGATGGTTTGAAATTTGTTGATATCGTTTCGTTTGTTCTCCTGTTCAATAGAAGAGAGGAGAACTCTCCCACCATCTCATTTAAACTTAAGGATTTTATCCTGGACTGTCCGTTAATGAAGTCTAGATCAATCGAGTTAAGTTTTGTTCACAGATGAAAATTCTTACCTAAGAAGAAAACGCAGTGCCATTTGCTCTACCTTCTGCATGCGGTTCAACTTGCAACTGCAAGCCAACCTATAATTAATGAACATATATATTCGATTGGAACCAGCTGTATGATTGTTTTGCAAACGTATAATTAAACGGACTACCTATGGTCCTTAATACATGGAAATGTCTATGTGTCTTCAGTTGAAATCGTCAACGAGAACTGATGCGGTTAACATGTCTTGCTGGCTTGTTTCATCTCAGAGTTATTACTCCCATTCTTACAACGCCGTAAGACTCGCAATCTTTGTGAAAGCGAAATCTGTAAAACAAAAAATCTATGGCAAATTGAAAATGGATACAGTGAACTTCAGCCAAGCAATCACTGCCATCAAAAATTTGAGAATATTTTTTACCAGACAAAACCTACATTACAGTGATTGCACAGGATGTGTATTGGATATCAAACTTAAGTAAGAAGTCGTGACTAGCAGTCATGTGCGTGATTATCTGGTGACAATTTTGATGAAAGTCAAATTCGCCAACATTAGCCAAATATACACCACAAAAGAAAAATAATACCTCGTTAATCAAACTTACGACTACGATCCTAAATACGATATAATAATCCTCATTAGTGGTCTTAAAGTAAAAATTGGAAAGGAAGGTATCTTTGACATTACGAGTATATCCGGAAATGGGCGCAAGTCAATCGACTTAATTGCAAAACATCAGCACGCGATTCTTACACGTCAATATTTCAAATTAAACTTAGCAATCTTCTAACCAACAAACAGTCAACCAGACTGATTATAATCTTTGTCTGTACACTTCAGCCAATAGCCAAGGTACGTATGCAGATATTCCGATCGGCATAACACGGAAGAAGTGTTTTGATCAATTTTAACTTTATCAGAGAGCCGGGTGTTTCATAATATCTCGAGAAGATCAATGCCGCAGAATACCAGTAGCACTATTGCCAGGAAACCATTATTATTACCTGATAAAGAGTATCGTGAAGTTTATACAGGAAAGTATTTAAGGAGAAAAGAAAGAAGAACATAAATTTCTGGGAAAAAGGAAGAAAATGCAGAGTGTTCAAAAATTGCACCCGGAGATTAAAACAACACGCCAAAGCTTCATAAGCCGATCCAAATTCTATGGAAATAATAAAGAAACCTTATTAGTAGGATCACTGTCAGTTCTGAGAGATGATCAACATTCCGCAGCAGCCAACTTTTCAAAGCAAAGAAAAGTATTGCAATTTGATTAAGTCATCTGTAAAATATTAAACACTTCGACGCACTTACATTTCTCAGTAAAAGCGAGGCAGTAGCCCTTTGTGGAATTTCCGTCAAACTTAATCAAGCAGCAACATTGGCAGACCTTCTGCATCAATTCGTAAACTAGACGATGTAATTTTATCAAGTCATCAGTCTATCGTAAAGACTTCACGAAAACCCTTCCTTAGAAAAAATCTTAAAACATTTGTACGCTTTTTTGCTGATTTCTAGACGGTTTTCCAAATAGATTACATTCCTCATTATTTAAATTTTGTATCGCTAAAAACTCAGTATCGGCGTGTTGTTGAAATTGATTTCCTTGCCAAAACCCATCGTCTGCTTAATACCCTTAACCTGTACAGGTAAATACAAATTTTTAATGAAACCAATATTCTAAAATCCGTTTAAAAACCCCCGCTTGTATACCTCTCTTCTCTCGAACACTCTCTCATTAAGAAACCAACTGTCATCTGAAGTCTTGAAATCCATTGAGAATTCCTTTTTCATTATGTCCCCACTAATGGCCGAGCATCGAAGTAGTATCATAATCCCAATCATGCCCCATCACCGTGTGACCATTATCCGAGTTTAATTTATCTACCATTCCCATTCAGACCCTTCAAATGGACACACAATACACAAATACACACTGTTTCTTTCGCATCCAAAAGATACTCATCTATTTTGGGTATCAAAACAGATTTTCACAGGTGAAACTTAGAGAAACATTCTTGCTTTTCTTTCTGGAATCACCATAGAGGATGGAGACTCTACAAAGAATAATGGAAAAGCATAGCTATTATCCAGCATCAAAGCAACGCATCTCCTGTGGTGATACGAAATTGTCTACGAGTCATAATTTCAAATTATTGTTGACACTTTGACTGCGTGAGTCTGTGTGTTTGTATCGAAACATGAAACTGTTAAACAATTATTTTTTGTTACAATATTATTTCAATGTCTCTCTGTGGAAATCCAATATCTACCCAGCTACGATGCAATAATAATAAACTCTCGGCTCTCGTAGAGATAGAAAATAGTTCTAGATGTGCAAGATTCAAGGAAATTAGAGCGATTTTCGACTTTGAAAAATCGATGGCGCATAACCAACTGTCGCTGGACTTAAATTATCCACAAGTGCAATGTGACAGAATGTTGCAAATTGTCGATAACAATCGCAACATGCTAGCTCTTGCTTGTAACTGTGCGACAATTTTATCGAAAAAAAAAAAACTTAAAAACAAAAAACTCCACAAAATGATTATCAATTTCACCTGTTTGCCAAGTTATATACCATGAGAGCGCACTCCTTGCGGTCATTTTATTTCTGAGAACAAAAAGAAGAAAAAGAAATTCCCCACAGCTAAAGGACATTTAATGTTCAATCTACAGACGAGATACATTCGAAGCGATAAGTAATTAGTTGGTTGTCGTGTTTAACGGCAAACGGCAAAAAAGAATCTGTTGAAAGAAAAACAAAAATCAAACTGGCATTGAATATGCAAATGAACCTTGAGGGGGAGAGAATACTTTATAGATAGGACAGGACAACGCTTCTGGCGTTGTCTTTTTTTTTCAAAAATAAATCAAACCAGAATTTATCTTGTAATTATTGGACGAAATGTGTAACCAGGTGTGTACTGCAGTTATAAATTCCTTTTGGGTTATTCGATACTATTTTTGCGTTTGGTGGAAATCTAAATTTATTGACAGTACTATTTATGTATTTTGATTAATGATAATGAATTGAGGGACATGAGTGCGAGTATGTTATAAACATTTTTTTCCTTGTTTCTTTGTAGATACAAAAAATTCAGTTGGTCTTGTTGGCTGTATTGAGGAAGTCTCACACAACGCTATTGCGGTCTATTGGAATCCATTGGAAAGTTCTGCTAAGGTAAGTGTTTGATTTTTTTTTATTTTAAACTTTCCTTTTAAATAAAAGAGTTGGTGTGAGAACTTGATTTTTGCTAATCACGATTTAGGAAATCGATTTACCCGGTAGTGGATCGTTAAAATTTTAAAAAGACGCCGTTTGAATGAAAGAAGTTCTGCAAATAAAAATAGTTTGTGTCTATGTTCTGTGGTTAGCTAGTACGCAAGCTTAGTATCACTAATATGACTAAATAAGCTTTAGAAACGACTCTTTAATGAAAGGGAAACTTTAATGAAAACTCTTTACAAAGAGGTGATAAATAATACAGCAGAGGGTTGTGATAGAAAGAGAGCAGAAATGTAAGCAATCGCCGTAACATACTAAAGTAGAGAGGCTCACAAGCTTATCAAGAATATAATTCCTTTTGACTATTTTCACTGGAAAGTACTTAATCAAATACTTAGAAACATTTTACATGACTTTCATGTGCATATAAATACAGTCTTTAATACTTTGCAGTCTTTAATCCTTAGAGTCCTTATTACTTTGCATTATTAATAATTTTTTTGAACAAAATTAGAATTCAACGACTTTTCACATTAAGCAATCATGATGCACAGCTCTTAATGGGCCTCCCAACTTTTTACTATTCCCTCAACTCAACTACCTCAGACACTTACCAAGTTTGCCTCGAAAATTAAGAAACGACGGAGCACATTTTGTTTAAGTCCAGTCACAGCTCTCTGCAGGCTTAAATATGTTGGTAGCGGTTTCTCTTCCTCATTCAAAATTAATACCTCATTTATCAAAAATAAACCATCAGGTTGTGTCATACTTAATTGTGATTGCTCGTCTGTGCGCCTTGGTTTTATTTATTTTGTTGACTGCATCCACATTTGGGGACAGCGTTTTGATCTCCATGACAGGAAATCGCCTTTTCTCAAATGCGTTCCCGTAATGTCACCTGTTGATATCCTTCAAAACAAGTAAACTGTCCAGTGTCTTTTGTGACAGCAGCTTCGATCAACCTTCTTTTCTTTATCGAAACAGAGCAAACCCTTTGCGAATATAAAAGACTTGACGTGCGAACTTGATTTTTAAAAGTTGATTTTTGAAGAAAGTTCAATTTCGATTACTCGTCATATCTAAGACGACGACTTTGTTTATCTTATTAAACTTCGTATTCACATTCACATCCTGTTGTTCCATTTGCAAATGTTTCATTCCTTCTCCACATTGAACATTGTTAGATTGCCTCGTTGAAAAACCGTCATCGTCGTCGTTTACAAAGTTATTAATAATTAAGTTGCTTCATATGCCAACAATCAACTACTATGCCACAGAGAGTATACAAACTAACGGGCTAGATTAATTTTGCCACAGTTTACAGTCAATGAATTTAATGATAATGAAAACTCATAAATATCAAAAACCGATTAAACCTAATCAAGCTTAATTGCAATTTGCAAACGGCCACGATTGCTAGGACGATGCAATGAGTCTATCTCTCTCTCTGTGTTGGTCTCCATCTTTGTGTTTAAGAGTGCACTCCCCAAGGCGGTAATATTGCTAAACAAAAAATGGAACAAAAAACATCATACTCGTACGTACGTGTGGTAGGAAAAAACGGATGGAAATTTATTATGCATACCCACATGTGCGCCTGAGTTATGAAAAATATCTCAATTTCCGTTTCTGGAATTACGTAGATCGAAAAAGTGACTCTAGTTTAGCAGTATGTTACACTGGAGTATGTATTTTTTTTTTTGCTTGTAGCTGGAAGGTATTTCTCTCTTTCTGTACAGTGTGCACCTGGAGACTATAAAACACATTTTTCATTTTTATGTAGAACATATCTTTTGTGGGCATGAAGTCAATATAATTTTGTTTTTTCTTGTATTTTTTGGAGCAAAGAATCTAGATGAAAAATTAGCCATTGGCTTAGAGTGAAGGAGATATGTATTCATTACCACTAGCTACCTACTACAATTACGAACTCATTTGCCTTCGCATCTCGAGTAGAATCCATTCATACGAAACGACACAATACCGCTGGAAGGTATCTTTGTGCAAACACAATGAGATATATGTGGAAATCGATAGAGTAGTGCTCCCACCTACCACATATTTCATGTATCACGTGTTATTATCAAACAGATTGATCGGAATTGAATTTGTTTTGTTCTTATATTAGGCAACATTGAAAGAGCACTTTACCACTTAGTGGTTACCATTGTAAGTACTAAATTGTGTGTTATTGACGAATTTCATTCCTGCATACTATAGGACATTGAACCCCTGCAGGCTTGAGATACGTGTTACCATTTTTTCATTGCAAATGTCCGGAAATATACCTAAAGAGTCGTAGAGTAGTTTTCTGCTTATTAACCCATTAGTCAAAGGTATATACATACTAAATCCAAGTTGTTTCTGTGAATTAATTTATAAATGGTGGACAGCAATTAATTGCGAATTGCTGTGTAATTGCTACCTCATGTCAATAATTGCATTTCGTATTCGTCGTCGTCACCGTCGTTGTTGTCGCTTTAGAGTGCACACTAAATATGAGTTGAAGTTGAAAAAAAAAACCTGAGCCGTGTTGCATAAATTACCTGGCAACTAAACAGTCTGTAAATCATTTAAAGTTTTTATTTTCTGAGCCAAAGTTTATTTCCCACAGAGAATTGGTCAAGTTGGTGGTTGAGTACTGGACTGTGCTGCTGGTGTTGGATTTTTCCAGTGGATGATGACAAATCGACTGGCAAATAGAATTAAAAATATAATTTCAATTTTAAATGCAAATATCAAAGTCTTGTCATACAAATTTAATTTATTTATCTTCGATTAAACTTAATGACTTATTTATTTTTGTTTATTTTGTATTTTTCTAGTTTAAAGCGCACAGAATATGTTATGATTTGCATATTGACTGGCTAAGGTGATATTTAGTTTCATCCCAATGAACAGAGTAAACAATCTATTTAAAGGTCGTCGGGGCTATACGAGTAGGTAATCCTTGAAAGCCGCCATTGCTTTTTCCTGAATTCTTTCACTTTTTATACTTTGTGTGACTCAAATATGGAATGTGACGCATTACTATATGTAGAAATCTAGAAAACGCACTTTAATGATTTGGCAACAATATATTGTAGGATGCGTGTGCTGTTCTTAAATAAATTTGCTAGATATCAGCCATGAATAGCCTGCTTATCGAACCATTGGAGAAAGAGATCCCCTTTATTCCCTTGAGGATCTTAAGGCATTTACATGTTCATGCTTCCAAGTAATGTGTATTCACTCTCTCCAGCCTAAAATCTTTAGCTACTGAGATGAGATTTTTTTCGGTCTATGCCAGTTATATTGCTGTTTGATTGTAGATTGCGATTTGTATTTAGTATTTTATGGATCTTCTCTGCCATACACAGGGATTGTACTCTCCTTCTGGAAATTAATATGTGTCCATGTACTTGCTTAATTAGTTTAGATGGCACTACAGTACTTAGCCAGTTGCCTCCAACTGCGTACATCAAGTGGATCGAGGTCCCTTTCCAACTGCTCACGCCGCGTTAAGTGTGGGCTTACTTTACAGCGCTGTCCATCTAAAGTCCATGAAGAGTGTCGATTCATTCAGCCATCTAATTTGAACCTTTGCGATAGCCCGTGCAGTTCGCAGTTTAATTTTCTCCTCCACACTCCGATAATACAAATGGGAATAAAAATTGCTCGGGGAACTACTCAATTGTTTTCGTAGCTCAAGGGATTGTCAAGATTAATTCTTCTCTTACACTGGTATCATTTGGATTGTTCACAGTCCAACAATCTAGCAGTATATTGTAACGTTCTATCGAAGTCGCCAATGCTGAATGACGACAGAATGCGAGTCAGTGATGGCCCGCTGCGTTTTTTCGATCACGTCGCTGCCATCGGTGCATGCCAGTATTTGCACAGATTTTTGAAAAATTATACCTATGGCGTTACGAAAACTTTTTCATGAAAGCTAAAAGTTGTATGAGCGCTTCTGGTCGGCTTTTTAGAATGTCTCCCTTCGTTGTTAGACTATTAAAATGCTTCTATTTAGAGCACGCACTTGAAATTGAAGCCTGATTCTGTCAGAATTAAAATGTATCCATTATGAAGTTATCGAGGTCCAAGGTCCAAGCAAGCACTTAGTTACTACGCTATTCTCCGGAACCAAGTTTTTTACAGTCAGCAGTTTCCTCACGAATCATCAATCGGATTCTCGTTATTTTGAAAACTAACATCTATTTGGGAGATGTTAGTGTTCCGGGTGCAGCTACTTCCTTCTCACATGCAAACGGTTCTGAGCTGCCACTCCAATAAAATCTCAAATGTCCTTTCGACTTCTGATATCTCAGTAGCATAAAGTTCTCCTCATACATCATCAGTTGCCTAGCTACAAAAATATATAGCTGCGCTTTAAGCTTAAACAAAGTAGCTTAGGATCAACCGTAGCTAAAGATCGCAGTTTTAATCGTCTTCAAGCAAAAGTTTATCATCACTGGGAGTTTGAAAAAACTGTCTTAAGATTCAATCTACTACGAAAACTAGGGGTGCCGACCCCAATACGCTACTAGCTGATCCAAATTTACCATTAGTCATCTATACGTTGCTAACAACATTAACCACTTGTTTTGCATAGGCAATGGAGTTGCAGTTTCATTAATTTATCCCAAGAATACTCTATGCAACTTTGTAATTAGATCTAGATTCCAAGTTATGCTCTAAATTCAGGTCTTCGCTGAATTTACAAATTGCCTTTCACCATCGCTAGTGCGCGACAATTATTTGCTCAACATATGTGAAACACCAACAGAAAGTAACTCACGATGGCTCAGTTGTTAAGTGCGTGGACCACTGAGCGGGTAACTCAGGTTCGAGTCCCAGAAACACCAAAGATTTTTCACTATCCCACCTCTCGGAAACGTCTGATAAACATCCAAAAATGTCAATAAATTGTAGGTCTCTTTAATTGGTATAAACACACTCGCAGCCAGGCTATACGGGGGGTCTAGAACCAAGACTGGCAATCTCTACTCGACACAATTTTACAAGAGAGGCGAATTTCCTATAACGAATTGACTTAAAGGTTTTCCTTCCGAAATAAGAAAGTTTGAAGAATGTAAGCCAGGTTTGAAAGCAAATAAGTTTACAGTCAGATCACATGTAAGAATGATGTCTCTACTTTAACTTCATTCTGGAAAAAAAAAGAATAAAAGGAGATGCCATGTATGGTCTTAATATTTCTGCGGTTGCTGACTTTAGACCAACCACATAAAGTTTGAAAAAGTGGGTGAAAGTTTAGTCCAGCTGGAAAAATAGTTGTGACTTCACAAGCTTAAACGCTTTTTACAGGCTATTTGCTAGAAAATATGTCAGACAAATGCCTTCTAATAAGTCCCGATGGAAGCATAGGCTCATATGTAAATACATTTAATTTGGTGAATTGTTTGTGAAAGAGCCAAAATAATAATTCGCCACTTTTTCAGATTGTCTCTTTTAGAACCAATCCACGTTTCTAAATGTTACACTTCGTACAGATTCTCACTATGAAATGATCTGCTAAACATTGAATTATGCTTTGCATTTCCTTTTCTGAGGATTAATAATCAGTTCAATCAAAGTCTAAGATCACCGTACAATCTTTAGTGAGAAAGTCGTTCAATACAACATTCGATTCAATAAAAAACCATACCTTTATTCATACAATTTCCCGTCTATGATATATGATCCAATTTATCGCACTTTCATAATGCAGCTGATTATCAGATACAGCAACAGATGCATACCAACTACAAAAGAAAAAAAACAACTCACACATACAAAAAACAACATTATTAGCCCACATGTCCACCTTATCAGGTTTCCTTCACTAATTTATCACAAAATTATTGCAATAAATTACTACATTGATTCCGTTCCGAGAGTGTCGAGAGTGTCGAGAGTGTCGAGAGTGCAACAGATGTGTGTTGCCATAATGCAAGCAGTCGCAGTAACACCAACTCCACCTCTCACCAGCACGTACCCATCAGACGTAAATTCACAATCCGCATGCATTTATTTATTCAAATAATGAAATATCCCAAAAATATAAACAAAAAAAAGTGATGTTGGTGTTAAGACCTGCCACCACCACCATCACCATCTCAACAACACATAGAGAATATATTTTACAATCGAATAAGATAAATCTCGAATTATAGGGAAAACCGCTTAACGCAGTCATTATCTAATCTGCCCCTCTCAAGACCGAATGAAAAAGACACAAAAAAAATGCGTATACGACAAATCTTGTCCAATGTCGAAACAACTCACAAAATACCGTCAAATCCAATAAATTTTCTTATAATAAATTCAAAAGAAATATATACAGGTTGTATATATAAATATCCACCTGGTATACGAATATAATCGTCATACTACGAGATGTATTCAAATTAGACACTCAATTCCATGGCGATTCCAATAAATTGTGACAAAGAGAAAATGGTAATCTAAAAGGGCTAACCTCTAGCTAACCATACGCACCTGAACCATAGAGGAAATGGTTTTTATTCAAAAGTTTGAACGCACATACTCGTACCTTCTTCATCTTTGATTCAGAATTCGGAATCAATACGAAGAGGGTATCTTTATCTATGCTGGGTTTTGCGTTA
Organism: Pocota personata; assembly: GCA_963082735.1. Lineage (NCBI taxonomy): Eukaryota > Metazoa > Arthropoda > Insecta > Diptera > Syrphidae > Pocota > Pocota personata. The sequence continues at coordinate 236,257,635 of OY720430.1, read as the reverse complement.
ATAGCTACTCACGCACTCAGGCTGGGGCCACTACTGATAAGAATCTCTGAAATTTATACAGAGTCTCTATTTTTTTTTTTTTTGTTTTCTTTCTTGCTTCCATTTCCATTGATGGTAAATCTTCCACATCTTCAGTTTAGTCCAACTGTATTTGCCTAAATATCTAGGCAAACGTTTTCGGATTGAAAAATCTCTCATAGATAGAAATCGGTTGGAGAAGAAGAAGAATAAAATATTTATCTATACGCAATTGATTACCACAAGCTGCTCCTTCATCGGTGCAACAGTACGAGTATACACCATCATCGATCAGTGGGTACAGTGGGCTGTTGTGGCATTTTTGTGCAGATTGCGCACAAATGCCTTAAAAATTATTCTCATTTGGCGAAGCTGTAACAGTAGACAGCTTCAGCGACGTCGCCGTTGTCTTCGTCGTCAACTCGGAATTCCTTCGAGAGTTTCTTGGATTTATTTATTTTTTTTTTTTTTTGTATTTTTTTGTAATCGAATGCAGTTGTTACTGTTGGATTCAAACAACAGCATCATAGCAATGGCTACCACCATTAGACATATGTTTCGCATTATTTAAAACAAAAGACTTTTGCCCATCTACAGGTGTGGTGTGTGTGGCGGACTTCCTCCATTGCGAAAGCGGTCCGGTGCATGATTATCATCCATGGACACACATCCATGATGCAGACAATTGTTGTGTGTTGCAGTTCTCAGAATGGACAATTGTTACGAGTATGTTTCCCTGTTTGTTTAGGTTTTTCTTCTGTTCGAATGGAATGTGATCGATTGTGAGAGGAATAGGAAATTTGATTCCGTGTTAATTACAGAATTTTTCTTTAATTTCTGATCTGGCAAAGAAAAGGGAATTCTTTGAGACAAATGATCGAAATACTCGTACATACATTCCACATTTCTGATTTCTATTTGCCATTCTGGTGCAGAAATGATTTATATGGTTGTCGGCCATAACAATTCAAACACATTTTTATATGTACTTAAGGATAAACATTGAATTGAAAGCAGGATACACCTTCTTTGGATACTATGAGACAGATTTTTGAAATAGTTTTAAGTAAAGAATACGTTTGTATAACAGCAATAGAAGGCTTTTACATGAAGTGCTTTAGTGAAAAAGTTTGTCACAACTTCCCTTTGACACTAAACATAGACCCTTCTTACTTTGCTTTAAATGGCAGTAGAGTCCATGGTAGTTAGGTGGCACGTTTTTTACTTGCATACGCCAAGTTGATTGAGGTCCTCTTCCACTTTTGTATGCCAGAAGACTCATCGGTCCGGAGCATTACTATTTTACATAACAAAGCCATCGTACACTGTATGCGTATTTTCTTAAACAGATAAATATCAGTACACTTCGTGGTTGAACCATCTCCTCCTTGTCTTTCGAAAACAGCAAGAACACTTTCACTTTGACAATGACCACTGTTCTGTAGTATGGATGATAAGGGTTTATAGAGCAGTCCATTCGTTCTTTTAAATAGGGATCTGCTAATCAACTGCCTCCTTAGCCCGTGGAAATAGCAGTTGACAAGGGTTGATCTTAACGCTGATATTGTTGGCAGAATTTACTGCAATTTAGACAAATCAATTGACTACCTCGAAGTTATAGTTATCCATCGTAATGTTGACAGCATACACTTCGACTTATCCCTATTTATAACAAGACCCATCCTGGCTGCCTCTGATTCGATGCTTGCGAATGCGCTTCATTCTAACGATGATGCCAATGTCGTCCGCATGGCCAAGTAGTTGCACTGACTTACGAGGGTGGGTCAATAAGTCCCTGAAAAATGAAATAAGGAACAATCTTTTCGGTATAAAAACATTTTATTTTTCAACATAGTCTCCTTCTAGCTCTACGAGAATAGGCTTCATCCAACGTTTCTCCAATTTGTTGATGCCCTTCAAATAATACGATTTCTCGAGCCCCTCAAAATAAGCGTTTTTTTCAGCGATGGCCTCTTCATTCGACCCAAATCTCTTACCTCCGAGCCATTTCTTCATGTTTGGAAACAAGAAATAATCGCAGAGGGCTAAATCTGGGGAATATGCTGGATGAGGGAGGAGTTTGTAGCCTAACTCATGCAATTTTGCCATTGCGACTGCGGACTTGTGCGCCTGTGCGTTGTTCTAGTGAAAAAGAACTTTTTTCTTCGCCAAATGCGGCCATTTTTGCTTCAAATCGGCTTGGAATCGATCCAGCAGCTCTGCGTAATATCGTGATCGTGATCGGTGATCGTTTTACCCTTTTCAAGGTAATCGATGTGAATAACACCGCGCGCATCCCAAAAACTGTCGCCATGACCTTGTTTGCTGACAAACCCGCCTTGGTCTTCTTCGGCTTCGATTCACCAGGAGAAGTCCATTGTTTTGACTGTCCCTTGGTTTCTGGTGTGTTGTGGTGAATCCAGGTTTTATCCACGGTTACGAAACGGCGCAAAAACTCAGCCGAATTTTTCTGGAACATCGCCAAACGTTGTGAAACGAATGCGTTTGTTGTCGATTGTGAGCAAACGCGGCACCCGTCTTGCGGAAAGCTTTTCATGTCCAAATATTTATGTAAAATCGAAATCACTGAGCCATGTGATAAGCCTGTGGCCTCTTCAAGCTCGCGCACTTTCACTCGCCATGGATTTTGTCGACCATTTCTGGTGTTCGGCGTCAATTGTGCTTGAACGACCGCACCGAAATTGAGTAAACCAGTGGTGAATGGTTCCGATCGATGGTGAAGAGTCCCCATAATATTTGTGAAGCTTTGTTTGGTTTGCGTGATAGTTTTTTCTCGCAAAAAAAAGTGTTTAATGAGCACTCGAAATTCACTTTTTTCCACTTTAACGAAAATGCTAGTAGGCGTCTATATAAAATGGCTGCGCTGCCACAACAGAACTATTTAACAGATCTGTCTGAAAATTTGGGTGCGTTCTTTTGAAAGATGATTCTTGACAAAAAAAAAAAAAATAAGGTGACAACACAATTTGTTTTAATTTACAGGGACTTATTGACCCACCGTCGTATGGAGAATAGTGCGATGTTGACTCGTGAGTTTCGCACTATATTGTCTGCACGCAATTGAAGAAACTTCACAACAATGAGTCAACTTATCGAAAACCTCTAATACTTAACAGAGCATCGAGCGTTTTCCATCGTCATTCAGCACAAGTTTAACACCATCTTGATTTATTGAGCAATCTGTAGCATTGAAATCAATTTTCTCGAGAATTTGGTCTACCGTCGATTTTCTAGATCTAAAACCACTCTGATAACTACCAATCAGTGTCGAAATGGAGTTTTAGGTGCTCAGAAACTGCTCTTGAATTGACATATCTTACCAGGTCAAGTAAAGCGTCGGCTTTGTTGAATATAAATATATCGCTGCCTCGACTTAGGTCCTGTTGGATGGATGAAGTAGTTGGCTATCCTCCAGATGAAGATTATCAGACTGCCTGACAGCGAGATTTTGAATTTCCTCTCCGTTGAACAGTCCGCAGAAGTCCCATATTTTCAGCAACGACTGCGATTCCACTTCGGCGTTCTCGTCTTTGTCCTTCCAAGCTCCGGTTTGGCCTTTTCCCTCTCAAAAAAATTCCATACGTCTTCCCTGCTGCACACCTTTGTATTTCCTTTTCCTGCTTATAAAACTGACGAGCAGTTTTTACTCCTTTTTTTTTAGTGACGCTCTGTACGCTTAATTTTACTCCACATTTGTCTTTCCGCATTCAGTATGAAACCAAAGATTTCATGCAGATGGTGGCAGTGCTACCACTAGTCTTTCACGCTTACTGTTGCCAAAGGTTCTGTCAGTAATTTACGATTCCAGCTTTTCAAAATTGAAGTTACTCACGTTGATGTTTCTGGACGTAGTATCATTGGATATTCGCATCCTTACCTTACACCTGATGAGTGTTCCCCGTCGATCGCAATACGATCAATATGATTGGCAATGTCTTGATCAACTTCCATGTTGGCTTGTGGATAACGAAATGTGGGAACTTCGTGCTACATACTAGAATACACAAAATCGATGAAAGTGAATTCGTTTCCGTTGCTGATGTTGTGATAGCCATGTTCCCCGATAGACCTACCAAAGATGTTCTCTCTCCCGATTTTAACGTTGAAAATCTAAATTCCTTTGTTAATTTTCGCCTCTAAATAAATACAAATAATTTTTTTTCCTTTCTTTCTTTTTTTTCAGATCAATATTGCCGTTCAGTGCCTAAGTACGGATTTCAGTAGCCAGAAAGGTGTAAAGGTAAGTCAAAGAAAAACCTCACTTCTATTTTAACCAAACCTTTCAATTAACCTCCTGCTATTCTGTAAATGAAAATATCCACAAAAAGCAAAAAAAAAAAAAAAATCAAACGCCAATGAATCAAAAAATTTGAAGGCAATTCACACAATTGCCGAGCAGACAAAAAGAAAGAAATTTAATTGTCACTCTCTATTATTCCACAGCATGTGGGGGGGGGGGAAAGAGGGAGAATCATAAAATTTAAGAAAAAAATAAAAAATCCTTCCATCATCCTTCATATCAAAAGAATTCACCGTCCTTATACTCGGTGCATCCGTCAGATATAAATAAGTTACTTTTTCATTTCGTGTGTTATTTGGCGTTTCAATCATTTCCAACCTGCCTATCACTGAAGATTACACTCGCACACGTTTTTATTGTGTGTTTCCTTGGTGTGCATTTTATTAGAAAAAAAAAATGTAACCATGGTTACGATTGAACGAAAATTTCCACATAGGGGGTTACTTTTTAGTGTGGGAACACACACAAAAAAGAATCCAAGAAGCAAACTGCGCGCGCATAACTCCTTTGATTGAGTACGAACGCAAGTAAACACCTGTGCATTTGGAACGTTTTGTTATTCTTTCCGATGGAGTTTGTTTAATTCGATTTATTACTGCGGAATGTGGTAATAAATATAAGGCATTCACGGCAACAATTCATCTAAGATATTCTGACAGCTCAAGGAGGTACATTGCTGAAGGATATTAAACTGAATATTACGATAGAAACGGTTCTAGATCTTTCTGAATATTCTCTTGTTTTACACTTGGACCACATGGAGTGTATTGTTCACAATTTGTTTAAAAACCCAGGAAAACTACAATTTTAACAACCGCTAATTAAATCACACAGATAAACTAATAATAGGTAAGCGTAGGTCCTCCAGATCTGTGAAGAAGTTACTGCCAGGAGTTGTGCTTCTTTTAAAGGCTAGTGCAGGACAGTCACACAGTAGATGGCGAATACTCGTAGATTCTATTTCTTACCGAGCTGTGTCTAGTCAAAATGCCAAAAACTGTTCGAATTTCCTTACGACTAAGATTTATTATTAGTAGCACATGTATCTGATATCATGATTGATACCACCGGACAGATTCTATTCCTATTTCCCTATATGTATGAGTAGTGTGCTAAGCGGTGTACTAGCCTCAATTAGGACCTGTGAGGAATTCAAACTAGCCAGTTCATCCACCTCTTTGTTTCCAGAGACACCTACATATCCCGGCACCCAGTTAAGGGTAACCGTATTGATTGTTGATAACTCATTCAGTTTTGTTTACGAGCTTTGATCTTATCGAAGTTGATTGCAACGCCTTAATGGCGGCTTGGGTATCAATAATCATTTCTCCTGCTTGCATTATTAACTTCAGCTTGGAAAGCGCTACAGCCATCTTTGAGTAGATATATCATAGATAGCCAGTTCGTCTTGAGTGCAAACTCTACCCTCACCCTATTCTTGTCTGCTATTAATTCTGATAGTGGGATGATGTAGTCTGTTTTCGTAACTAGTATGGCTTAACTGATTTGAAAGAAATTTATTTTTTGCAACGAAGAAGATGTAAGTACTTTTGAAATCACATCACTGTTACTCTAAGCCAAATAATTTGTTTAATTGACCACCAACCATGTAACACAAGCAGATAGTATCAAGAACTTCAATTGCGAAGGATTATTTGTGCAGAAATTCAGTTACACAAATCTACAGAGGCCTTCAAATAATTGAAGTTAAGGCCGAATCTATTGTATGGGAATTAGTTTGAGTAAATTAATTATCGTTGGATATACTTAGTTTTAGTTGGTCAATAGTCCTTAGCTTGTTTTATCTCTGCAGAAGAAGTCTGACGCTGATAAGTCAGATAATGATCTTGGTGGTCAATCAATGCTACCAAATTTTACCAGAAAGATTCTCCTTAAGATTTCCGTTGAAATAGTATCTGTAGCATCAATATCGACCATCCTTTATTTTCCGTAAAACGCAGGCCCTTTATGGCACCACTAAGTACTTACTTTCTCCAGGATTACTAGCTAATGGATTCGACTTCCTATTTTATTTATGCGAGTCTAATGATTAAGCTCTATCTATGTGAGGTGTGATGTAGATATGCATGATAAAGTATAGCTAAGAACTTTCAACAATTTTTGGGAGAACTTACATTCAATCGAGAATTATTTATATAAAGTGCCACCTCCCAACCGCCAATAGTTATCGTTCAACTCTCTGAATTCCGATCACTTTTATTGAAATTTCGTAGGTCTATTTTCCTACTATTCGCCTTGACATAGACTTTGGGTCAAAAGGACGGTAGACCCAATGACTAGATTTACTTGATGCTCCAGATCCTTAGTGCCTGAACGTTGAGGTTTTTGCTGGTCTTTGTACAATCTTTCATGTGCCTTGGGCATCTCTATAAGATCTGCTCAAACAATTTCTGCCAATCCATTGATCCAAGTTTCATCTGTATGTTAGTGTAGTCTTTATTCCACAGAAGCTTATAAAATACTATACTGTGATTTACGTGTTTCTTTCTCTCTTGACTACACTTGTTGGCGTGACAATTAGCATCTGTTGGTAACAACTATTATAAGCTCTTGAAATGGATTTAGATGGCAGCCTTGTGGCTTCAGAATTTCCAGCTTAAATTTACTCACTTCTTATTAGCAAGATTCTAGCTGAACGCTGGCAGACCGCAGAATCACCTTTTTTCAAGTACTAACGGGAGTTCGGTGAAGACTTATATTTTTTAAATATTTCAAGTCACTGCCGTGCAGAATTTTAGATTTCTATTAAGTAGTATTCAGTAGCCTTACCATTTTTATCTTTCCTCATTCGATTCATTAGGATCTTAGTAAAAGGAGTTTCTCCCTACAAGAGTGTGCTTGTTCACAGTCGTTCGTACAGTTTAGTGCTAAAAATGATTTTCTATCAAGGTTTGCCGTTACTTACAAATAATCAACTGCTCAGGATAGAATGTACGAGGATCATTTGTACGCTGTTTATTTGTTTAACAGCGTCGGTAGTGGGATTGGTGGATTAGTTTCGGGATTTCCATTCTCACCCTATATGCATCATTGGCGTTGCTTACTAGTATCAAGCCGTACGCCGTCATCCAAATCCATCTTTTATATAAAAGGTAATACTTTCCACTTCTTAGGACAAACTCAATCAGGTCCTAAACCGCGACACCGAGCCTGATTTACATCGGGTGTGTTTCAGCTCCACCTGTAGTCAACGAGAGCACAATCTTTTCAATGCACTAAAAGTTGAGGTAAGAGAGTTCAACCTTGTGGAACCCCACTTTCTTCCTCGCACTGAGCTTCTAAAAGGAACCCATAGCATCTTGTCAGAAAGATTTTATATTTAACTTGGCTTACTACGTTTATATCTACATGCCATCGATAACAATAAATAAGTAGACTTTGTAGTTCAACGGAAAAACATGTGTCGCTTATGGTACCTTAAAATCTAAGCGAATACATAGTCGTTGCATACGTTGTTCTTCCTAAGTATTAAAGATGATTTCAACAGGCTTTTGATTTTGTTTGTAGCCTGTTGATACGCAATCATGATGCTTCACTTGATTTCACTACAGGTTTCTTCAAGTCCATATCTCATTGTAGCATCATCGTTGAATTTGCTGCTTGTCCACACGGCTATAAAAGCCATCATTAATTTAGAAATACGTTTAACAAAATTCTGTTTAGACAAGCATTTTCGTTATGATTTGATTCAATGGAAGTTTGTTGACGTTCTTGGCTCTTTTCTCCTCTTAACAGTGGAAGCAAAATGAGCCCGAAAGACTGGCCCTTCCACACTCGGATCAACGTAACTAATTGTAAATCACGGCGTATAAAAATAATCAAGAAACTACCAGCTAGGCGCTAAAAATCCTTCATTTCCCAATCTCCAATTTAACGGTTTCTACACCACAATCCACCTAATAAGGGCATAAAACTTGAAAACATAAAATTTTTTCCCGATAAGAACCGTGAAGTGATGGGGAAGCGTATAACGAATTGCTCATCACATCATCACACCTGTTCACAATTTCATTGTTTCGTTACCGTAAAATCTGTTCCCACTCTCCGAACTCCATTTGCATAATCAACAAAAAAATGTTTTCATTTTAACGATTTTGTATACAGAGTTTACCTTGTGTTTTTTTTTAAAAAAAAAAAAAAAAAAAAAAGTTTTAAAAGCTTAAAAGACTTTCAAGATAAAAGATTGAAAATTTGTATTTTAATTAGAAGCATGCTACTAAAAATCGATCGTTTTTCCGCCCAAAAACGAGTGGGCCCAAGACACTTTTATTTAACTGTACCATTGTAATTAACATATACGATACGATGTATAGCATCATCACATTAGCCAAGCTAACAGAGCGCCCACATGAAGGACGGCGCTCTAATCATCATCTACCTATCGCCTTCGATACCCACTAGCTATTAATAATAATGGAGTTTTTATTTCTTACCTTTTTTTGTTTTGTTTCGACATGCAAAATTGAATAGGCTTTTTAAAAATAAATTAAATAAAAAAAAAAAAAAAATAGAAAACATTTGTCCCATGGAAAGCCTTCTCTTCTCATCGATCGAAAAGTATCTATACATATACGTGTTGTATACCTCGACTTAAGGCCGTGTTCCGAGAGTTTGTTGTCCGTTTCCTAGAGCACATTATTCATCATAATTCTCTCTGTCCATGGGACAGACAAAAAGTGGAAAAAATAAATAAATTTAATTCGTAAGATTAATGCACGCAATAGAGTTGACACGTTGTCATGTTGTTCTGCGAATAAATTAATTTTCATTTTCGTTTCGCACGCACCTCTTCATGGTTACCATGGTGGACATGCAGTGCAGAGAGAGTCCTGCCAACGCATTAGGAGACACAACCTCTTATATGATTGATGGATAGTGATTTAATTAAAAATTTATAATTGTCCAATACCACGGATATGCGAAACGACGCGACGGTCAACCATTTTCGTCTTATCGATGAAAAGAAACAAGTCAATAGATACGAGTACACATCCACACAGATATTTTCTCATGGTGACTAAAGTGGCTACAAACTACACCTCTCGGACTGTCTGAGTGTTCAATTAATGTTAATACACCTAATTTTGACGGCAAAAAAAAAACTATAAGAAAAAAATTGCAGCTATAAGAGAAAAAAACAAAGAAAAAAAAGATATTTATAGGAAAAATTAACATTTAATTGATCACCGCGCCAAGATTTCTTTCATATTTAAATTTTTGTTTTTTCATTTAAGTGTTGGCGCGCAGTTAATTGCTGCCATTGCGCATAGCACTTGCGAAATTAATTTCAATCCAATAATGATTTGTGTGCTTAGATTGTTAGGTTGCTCTTGTTTCTCTTAGTCATATGTTTGTATGGCTATTTGTTGTAGTGTATAATTGTTGTGCTTTTAATCTCGTAATTGGGTCTGTAAGGTTGTTTGGCTGTTATTAAAGAAATATACATTTTATTTTTTTTTTATTTCAGGGTCTACCACTGCATATACAAATTGACACATTTGAGGATCCGCGGGATACACAAGTTTTCCATCGAGGCTATTGCCAAATAAAAGTCTTCTGCGATAAGGTAAGTCCGCATCTTTACGAATACATCCATGTCATTGCAATTAAAAGCACCATGCTTTTTTTTTTCTTAATCCACTCTGTATTTGTATGGATGAGAAACATCGGGATTATAACACACTCAGAGATAGAGGTAGGCGTCAATCAATGACAGCCTACTTTAAGAGCCCATCAACATAGCCAGGTGTATTGCGAATCCTTAATTAGTAACACACTCGCACTCGAAATGGAGAGAAAATACAAATTAAATTGGTTTTAGCGTTGCAGTTGGAACGGAGAAAAAAAAAACAAACAAAAACACCAAAGAAAAACCAACTTCAATCTTCAACTGTCAGCTTATGGGGGGATTACACTACGTATATAACATAACTCTATGTCGGACACTAAGTGCAATGGCTATTTGCTTTTAATTTTTCAATTAAAATCTTTCAATTTTGATTTCATTTTCCTTTTTTTTCTATACTCGTATCTCTTATTGAATATTGCATCTGAGTGGCTGTCTGGTATTTGTCAAGTCGGAGAGTTTGTTTTTTTTTTTATTTATTTTAAAAATACTAGTCATGTCTTCTCTTTTGACAAATCAAACCGCACAGAGAGTGGCGGTATACGGTGGTGGTATCAGGAAATTTATGGCACAATCGATTAAAATAGTAATTCTATAAATAATATTTGTTCATTGTACGAGTAGCTTTGTCGTTTGACAACCGTTATACAGGTTAATTATCGAGAATTTATTTCCATTGTTTTGAAAATTGGCTTTTAAACTGTACGAGTATATTGAAATACTAATAATAATTTGTGAGATCATATCTTAAAATACACGCTCAGACGAAGAGATAATAATTAAGTTTCGTGATTTAGTTGATTGGTTCAAGACACGGCGCTGATTTGCTTTAGACAATTAGGAGACATTTTGCAAGCTTGTGTTATGGAAAGAGACATTTTCGGAAATCGATACAGGATGCTGAAAATTTTTACATTTAACTAAATAATTTTAGATAGGGAAGATACCATGTGATTCCTTGTTCTCAGATCTGAAGTAGTGTTGTACTTCAGTCTACTCCTACTTTCATCGATAAGCAATTTAGGTCATAATGTTGTGTGTTAATCAAAGTCTAATGTTCGAATGTTCCTTCAATCCCATGCACATACGAGTAGTTTACTAGCGCATGTTAGCTACTTTCAAATTAACCAAAAGAGTTGACGCACGAACTTTGTTTGAGTTCTCTAATATTGATGCACTAATTTTGCGCAGGTAGATGACTAGCTTTTTATTTTGACTATCTATCCAAGCCGCCGACGTTCGGTGTATTTTCTGGTTGACTACTAGACCAATTTTAGGCGCATCTATTTCGGTGCCTTGTACGTTTCTTACCATATCATTAATTAGCTCGTCGGCTCTGGCAGTCTTGTTTGATGTAAGTAGATTTTCAGCATCTACTGTGACTCTTGTTGAATAGTCTGTAGTAGTGTTGCTTCCAGAACCTCAACATATACTACGAGATTCTATTCTTTAAACAGTCTGTAGAAGTGTTGCGTCTAGATCCTCAGCACCTACTGTGACTACTACCATATTCCCTTCTTTAGTCGTATCTCTGCAGGCTTCTGGTCGATATTTGTAGTACTGCAACCAGTATTTACTGTGACTCTACTACCAGATTCCCTTCTTTATCTCTGTAGGCTTCTAGTCAAGATTTGTAGCCTTGCAACGACCTTTTTATCAGCTGGTAGAACTTTCGAACATCACACCTGCAGTAACATCTCTCCGTTGTCCGCATGCTTCTCATGTTCAATCGGTTTTCCTGCCTTTTGTTGGACATATTGTCACTTGTTTTCTGCACTTGATGTGACTTCTTGAAAAGGTTTAGGGACAAATGGTCTGCGGAAATTCTGGCACTCCCTTGCAATTGCGGCCTTTTAACGTTGAATTTTTTTACAGTACCTCTTTAAAATTGCGATGAGTTTCATATGCGTATCTGCAACTAATCGTTGTTGACTGCTTAGAAAATCCCCTTGGTTTGAGCGCGTTGCAGTTAACCTGACTGATCTTTTTATGTATATTGCGGTGCTGCCAAACATTCTCCCTTCTACCTTTTTATTCCATTCCTAAGCTTGACAATGTTCTGTTCCTCAATTTATCTCTGAGTACATTCCATTGTCTAAGTTGACCGTAGTGGCAAGATAAATAGAATTTGTTTCAGATTTCCGAAATCACTGCTGACGATTATTATATTTTACCAGAGTTAATGTTGAAAAAATGACTTGTTAGCCTACAAAAATATTTTTGTATTCATTTTATTTACGCCCAGACTCATTTTAAGAGCTTCCATTATCTTCTGCAATCCTTACTAAAGTCTCAACTGGCAGCGTGTATATGTTGGCATTAATTTGAAGACAATAGTTAATAAAGATAGACGACATCATATCATCCTGTGGAAAACGTTTCTACTAATGGAGAAGGGGTCTTGTATCTCGTCCTCTAAATAAATGTTCTCCGAAATCATCATTAAAAAATTTTTTGGAAAAAGAATCAATGTGATATAATTTTTTATCAGACAAAGTCCATTTTATTTCCATTTCTGTACACGCTTATCTAACTACCAGCCACATTGTCATATGAGTCTATTCCAAACCCATCTACTGCCTCCCATTTGACCACTATTGTTTGCGTTGGATAAAACATTTATTATCTGACTCAATAATTTACATATGCTACTAGATTACATTTCGTTTCTTTAAAAGAAAGAAAAGAAAGACCAGCGATTGATAGATTCATAAACAGAAGCAAAAGAACTTCTGAATGACCAGTTTTATTTTAATTCATTTAATTTTTCTCTTCTGTAACAAAGAATTCATCTGTATTAGGTTAGGTTACCAGAAGCGGGTGGGATGTTAGCAAATAATTTAAAAAAAAAAAAATCCACCACGTTCTGAATGTCCATGTTAAGTTCATGTAACTTTTTTGAAATTGTTTTTCTTTACACCACTAGCACGCGTTGGTACAGTATCAATGATCCTTCTTAAAATAAAAACACAACAGAAAACCCCAAAGACAAGCAAAGAAGTTGTAGCCGGCATGTACTAACATGGATTCCGATATTTATTCTATGTCTATTTTACCTATACACCCTGGTGTGTGTTACAAGACTTTTCCGTTTCAGATGGTTGTAGTCGATGTTTTTCCTTTTTTTTATTTCATTTTCGTTCCTTTTTTTCAGTTTAATCGTAAATTTATGTGCGACTAGGGCATTGAGCGTACACAAAACACCTACCACCATCGCGAAAATCGACACCTTTCGGCGAACAAACTTCCTTTTAGAAAGTTTTCCATCATTTGAAATAATAAATCCATTAGCGACACGGAAAAGAAGTTATTTTGCTAGAGAGGATACATTGTCAAAAGAAGCGATATTGAAAGATGGATGGAGGTCAGAGTGGGATGAGCTAGCGCGCAATGGTGGTAGATAAACATACAGCGAATCTCGAATTTATGTAGAAGAGCACGATTAGGAGAGCACACAACAGATGCATCATATTTCGATTGGTTAATGTGTTATTCGCTTTCTTTAGTGAATTAGACATTAACAGCGATCGAGTGAGGGAAACAAATAGGGGGGAACGTGTAACCCCTTGTTGTTTGGCTTTGATCTTTGCGCGATTGAAGTTGGTTTTGTCGGAGTCGTGTAATTCTCGGGGGAGTGGGAAACATTTTTTTTTTCTCGCACCTAGATACATGAGGTGTTAAAGTTCAAGCGAGGAAAATTGCATTGAATTCAAGATTGTAGGTAGTCGTGAAGCGATTGCTTAATGAACTGTTATTAACTTAAAATGCACTTGAGATGAAGGTTTCTGCTTACATGAAATTTATACATTTTTTTTCCATCGAAAGAGGAACGAAGAAAGTTTGCGAAAAGATTTAAAGGGGTGGTGGAATCCTTAATTATATTGGATCGTGTTCAGGTATCACATCATTTGTATACTTTTGCAGAAGTTTATAGAATTTTGTTCATTTTTCTTTGAGAAATCGGACTTTTGTTATGCGAAAAATGGATGAGTAGACGACATGCCTTTAGCTGCAGAGCTTTTACCGTTGAGGAATGCAACCATTTTGTATAGATCTCTGTGTAGCTATCTCCAAATAAGATATTCAATTTATTTAGCTCCATTGAAGATCATGCTTGAACGAAACTACTCCATCTTTGAGTTTTCGAATTTTTGAAGGGTTTTGGATAAAAGATTTGGTCCAGATCATCGGGGACTCATAACAATTTTATTTAAAGAGATGGGATTGTCTGAGTTGTGTCCCTTGAATTCTCTATGAAATAAAATCGACTAGTTAACCATTGCTGTTAAATTTCGTTCTCCATTAGCTTCTCATTAGTGGAGTCGTGTGGAGACAAATCGCCTTATCTTGCTGATATCAAGACCTGACAGATCATTTAGATCTTTGTAATGGTCCACGGTTTTCCTTCTTAGAATGGATAGAGCAGGACAGGTGCATAGAAGGTGAGTTACCCGCTCCACTTACTCCTCTGCAGAAATCGTTGGAGGATACTCCCTCTTCTTGTATGTTTTCCTATCAAACAATGCCCCGTTTACTCCAATTGTAGAACTTATGTAACCTACTTATCCTACTTCATCGAAGACTATGTATATTTTCTTTGAAATTTAAGACCTCACTCACACATCGAATATTGAATTCGCACAATTTTTCCTTCAATCGCATAAAAGTTACTACAAAACATCTGAAGCTGAACATTTTTTCAGAAATCCTTTTTTACCTTGAAAATGAGCATGTTCGACGTCAACTCTTTTATTTTATATTTCAATTTTATTGAAAGATACGCATCATTATTATAGAATCATATTATACCAAAAATGGACAGGTTCGCACACCAACTCTTTTGTTTTTCGAACTCAATTTCAATTCACATGAGCTATAATTTTTCTTTGTGTTTTAAGGTCCCGCACCGCTTGATTTTCCTTAATTAAATCTCATCAATCGATAACGCTACCACTTCAAATCCTCGCCCATCAACACAAAGCTGTACCAACTTTCTAATTAAATCAAGATGATGATCGGGGAATTTGAAGAAAATATCTGTAAATCTCACTGGCGAATTGAAATTCGATACGCTCCAAAAGCCATCTTGATAAATTTCTTTTGATTGGATTCCTGGACAGAGATTGGAATTGGATCCCGAAAATTTTGTGAGCGGTACACTCACAAGAACAAATTGCGATTAAGATCGAGAGTTGTATACATTCGAGTGTGATTATATTTTAAGATGGACGCTTTTTTTCTCCCTTCCCCTTCTTTGTTTAAATTCAACAACGTTCGAATCACTTTCTCGATCGATTTATCATTACCTCAAAAAATACTGAATAATAAGAACGGATAAAACGTACGAGGCCAAGGCGGTTGATGGAAAACCAACAATATTGGGTGGATATCCTATAACACTCCACGCGTAAAAAAATAAACCAAAAGAAAAAAAAAAAAAAAACTTAATGATATGAAATGCCCACGAAATAATTTATTAAACGCGGTTTTAAATTTTCTCCAAGAAGCACAGAGGTGGAAAAGGAAAAAAATCGAAAAATCGCACTGAAAATGAAAAAGTGAGTGTAAAAGTGAAGGGCAGTGATGCATGTGATGCCAATATGCAGTATAACAAGGGCACAAGGGTGTAGGCTTTATACACAGACTCACAGAGCAAAGCAAAGTTATGACCAAAACACAAACCCGCTATCATTTTACATAAGATCAATGAGGTTCTCAATTTTTAATTTTTTTTTTCTCGTTGCTGTTGCTGTAACGCAACTTATACAATGTACAAGTAAGACATCTTGAGGCAGAAGGAGGAGGTGGACATGAAAAGAGAACACAGCACAACAAGTGCGCGCGGCTTTGATGCAATCGAAACTTAATTTTTTTTTTTTTTTTTTTTGCAAAGTAATATGTCTTAAATTATGCTACGGTGGATTGGTTTTCTTACGAAGTAAACACACACGCTCAGGTATACGAGTACTCTTTATCTTGACAGTTTTCTTAAAAAAAGAAAAAATAAGTTGGCTTCCCTCGAGAGGAAGATGATGATGATGAAAACATGAAGAACCAAGTATAAGGGGGACACCACCACCACGTTTTGTTCCCTCTTTCATAACACAGAATAGAGGAAGATTGTGCACACGCAAAATAATGTTAAAGGTATTATGCGACACATACCCTTTTTACACCTCCGGATTAAAAAAATACGTGCAAAACAATAACAAGATACCTGTTGACAGTGTTCGATCATCATGCGAAAAGCCATTGCTATCGACACGGGCAGCAAAGTGCACAAGGGTGTTTTGCATAATGCGATGCGGCACACACGCTTACGCATTATAATGCCGCATACCCGAATGGGGGTATAAGATGACGGTATTATAGCCATTGTAATGCAGTCAATCGTATCGATTTCATAATAATACGATCGGGATTGTGTGAGATGATGATGGCTGGCTGGCTGGCTGGTTCACTGGATGGTGATGATGTTAATGATCATGAACGCAATGGAATAAAAATTGAAAGTAAAGAAGTTTTAAGTATTATTCCTGGGATGTAGGATTGTCTGATTAGACTATAGAAGTTGGTTCTAAATACGTAGTTATAAAAGGTCAAACATGTACCGAACATACCACGTAATTAGGTGAAAGTTGCTGCAAGAAATGTCTGACAGAAATCCCCTACTTACCACCGACAAAATCATCTAATCCACTTAGCTGATGAAAATCTAGAGATACTGAAGCGCACACCAGTCACTCGATGACACTGACTAACTGATCGACTACAAAAAAAAAACTTGTGTAAATACCTTCACTACGATGCAAGAAATATGAATCTTTACACTAAGCCTATGCGTAATTAAAATCGAGTGAAAATTGCATGTACTTACGAGTAGTTGCACTACAGCACCTCATTCTCATCATCGTCATCAGCGGCAAAAAAAAAAAAAAACATCTCGTTGAAAGGAAGGATAAATGAAAAAAAAAAAATACCTGCCAACAACCCATTGATGAGAGAGACTCTGAAAGAAGATTAAGTTATATCTCATTAAGAAGGAAATTGATGTGATAAAAATTAGCAATGGAAAGATATAAAAAAGCAAATACAGCAAAGAAAAATAACCACGATGAAAGTGCGTGGTCCCGTTCAGTGCATGATCACCATAGAAATTGTAATAAATCTAGGATTTGTATCTTCTTGTTTTTTTCAATAAATGTCGCGAAAGGTGAAGCAGCAGGGGACACTCTGCTACCCTTCTACATTGTGAGACTTTTTCCTAGATGAGAGTTTAGTATGTAAAACATTGCAATGTAGACGTGGTGGAATAGAGTCCAATAGGTGATCAAAATTCGAGGAGATTGAATAATGTAGATAGAGTCGAGGAGGCAATGGACACTAGAGTAGGACGATAGGGGTTTAGCGAAGATGTAAATGGATTGCAGAGACGGACACACCGATAATGTTAATGGGCCCACGTAAAACATGATAAATGACAGGTTGCCAACATTATATCCCACAAACTCTATCATTAGGTATACATTCCATCTTGAAAAAAGGCATACACTCTACTGAATAGACAATTTTATTACGATTCGATGGAGTTCTTTTTCCGTTTCCTTTTTTGCACTATTACACTTAGGAAGTGCAAAGAGAGAGAGAGGATCAAGACTATTTTGAAGTATTAAATACCATGTTCGACATGATACCCCTCCGCAACTATACACACGAGAGCAAGCAAATTCCATTTATGCATCCACTCAAAAGAGTGTAACTGTAACAGCATGATGTAGACACCCAGATGATTCATATCCTGTTCTAGATACCAAACGAGGTGATACTCCAGAGGGGATAGATAACTACGCAAAGAGGTGTTCGTGTTTCAATTAAACGGCGAGAGAAAAGAAAATCAAATCCATAAATACGTAATAAATTGGTTAATAATATTATTGACGTGCTATTGAATATTCATATTTGATGGTGGTGTGGAAAATTTCACTTGCAGCAATTGGCTCTTAGTCAGTCGCAGATACAACGCATTTGCATAGGAATTCCAATCAATCAAAAATTGTTTTTTTTTTTTCCCTTGTTTTTTGTATCTGCATCTGTGTTTTGCAATTTTTTTTTCGCTCTATGCAGATTCAGCTATAAATGGAAAGTAAGAAATATTCGTAAAAAAAGAAAAATAAATAATTATTATAATCGACTCTAGGAGGTGGTGACTACAAGCACACTGCACCGTCACACAAATCATTGCAACACATTTGCATTGCGCACCTCCTTGCCAATCGATCGTATGCCTAATGTCATGAGGTTGACTTATACTCAGGTTTAGAGCTTACCTCAAGCCAAAGTTCAAATGCCATTTAGCCGATTGCTACATCTTGAGATTTACCTCTTTTGTCCATCTACACATTCCACATAAAAATAAGAAAAATTGGTATATCGCGTGCCAACTGATTGACAATGTTTTGTAATTACCATGCGATGTAGCTTCCTAGAATAACATAGATACAGATACAGATGTTATGTCGGCTTAGAGTGCAAATTATACTGTCACTGACTGTTATTGCTGAAGAGAGATGGTAGGTGCATGCTATCATGCAGCGATTAAGATAGATCCTTGTAATTAGATGCCAAGATACCGATGGGGCCAAGACGGAAGTCCATCTATCTAACGTAAACGAAGATTACATCTCATCATCAATCCGTTTCAAATAATTCTCTCTGAGTGCTCTGTGTGTGTGTGTGTGTGTGTGTGTTCAATTAAATACAATTAGAGCAGACAATCTGCAGATCCATATCTGCATACAACCATGGATAATAAATCTAATCTAATTTTGAATTATTTATTATCGCCAATAAAAAGCGGAAAAATATCCCCAGAGTATAGTAGTACACAGAAGGTGGTAGTCTCTATATGTGTTACACTTTTTTCTATGGCACATCTCCCACAGTTCTTTCTGAGGATGAAGATGGGATCTCTATTCCACTGTTATTATTTATTTCAATGCATTTTACGCTTAACAGCAGTGTATATCCATCACGTGTCAGATTATCATTAAAAATTTTGTCCGGCATATTAGAGAAGAAGAAATAGTCTGTGTGCGGGGAACATGTCAATTTCGTTTCGCGATAACGATACGAGTATATGGAAAGGATGCACAGAGCCTTGCCACATTTTCATCATCAGCCAGCGCTAAGTGGCACTCGTAGTATATTAACTGTTTGGTGCAAGAAATTCCACAACAGATGTTACATTTGCAGAAAAAAAACAAAACACAAACAACCATACACACACACATTAGGTGGGGTTAAATAATCACATTAAAGTATCTAATTGCCCTGAAGGCAGTTATTGCTGCAACAGTGAAGGAGAAGATGGTGTACTCCATTGTTTGTGGTAAGATGGGTTCTTATTGATTCGCTAGAGTGGTAGAGGGGAAGTATGCACAGAGATTCAATGATTGGCAGGACGAATTGAAATTGTAATGGTAATGTGGGCTTGTGATGGTCATTTAGTTGCCGATGTAAAGAAAGTGTGCCTATGTACGTGAATATCTTTAGCTGTTTTGTATTATACACTTAAATAAATTACATGAAATTAGATCAAACAGAAATTTACCAGTGAACCCATTAACCTTTTCGACATGATTGCTGCGACCGTCAACTATGACAGAGCAATGTTTTGGGTGTGGGTTTGTTGAGATTTTTAATTAAATAGCCTTCAAACTTTATGATTGATATAGATTGTAGTCGCTGAGCTTTTAACCCTGATTCGAACGTCAATTAAGATTCAACTTCCTAAATTGCAAATCAACTAAAGCAAGTAGTTTAAAATATTTCATCATATTTCTAAGAAGGACGGAGATTAATGGTTATTTTTTGAAGTTCAATGCAATGATGCTAGATCACATCATTTGTTTTACTTGAAAACTTTACCTAGAAGACCAATCTAAATGTTTCGTCAAATAGCTTTTAAATCCAGTTGATGAACTACTTTTGACAAATGTTTTTGAAAATAACAATACATTAGAATGGCCATCGAATTTGAGAATGATGCGCTTAATAAATCGCAAATGAATACAAATTGATACTAAAACTTATATTCGCTTGAAGAAACAGTTAAGGAGTTGCTGTTAGAAGTTAAAATAACACTCACTGATCCATAGCTCTCCATTTATAATACTAAAGACTGCTCTGACCTGCATTTGCATCATTTCACGGCGTACAGGGAACAAATTTGTGCTAGTTCGCTGCTCAACTCTTTTGTGTGTCTACAGTGGAAGAAATCATTTTTTTTATTTTTTATTTAAAAAGCACTTAGAAATAATTCATCTAGCTATACAGTGAATAAAGCGACGCACTAAGTTTTGAGATTAAGGGTAAAGCTCTGTTTATCTCGCAACTATTTGAAGAATACGGCTCAGATTAGGAGTGAACGCATTGATTACTGATCGTGCTGCCGACTATTGTAGTCTCGGCCCTCTTCGAAACACAGTTTGGATATCCCGAATCTGAGATCTGCAATTCTAATGTGTGTTTATTGTACAATTTTTCGGAATACCCTGAAAATTTTTAGCGGACAAGTCGTAAGGGTATAGATTCTTAAACGTTGATTGTTACATGCTGTACCAAATATTACCTCCACAACTAGAAACCATTTATTAAGACTATCAACAATAAAATACATATATTAGGATACTTTGTGGTAATAGTTTTGTTCTGACTATTTCAATCGCATACTTTTCAGTAGCACATTCTAAGAAGAACGCCAACTACTTCTCCCATGAACTCTTCAAAACACCTTGAAATATGAACACAATCAAGAAACTTATTAAATCTCTGTAAAGTTGTACGTATTCTTCCCTCAATGGCTTGTGAAAGAGGGACATCCATCTACAACACTATACCCCATACAAGCCCGCTATTTAAACTAAAACAAACCCCGACCATTTAATTACGGAAGTACTTGAGAAAAGCCGATTACCACCTAATAAACCCATTACAAAAGCTTCCCTCCAATTAAGTACTTCTTCTTTTCCCATCCAGCTGTCCATCCACTTCGCAGTTTAAAACGCAACAACCTATGTTCTTCATACCATTAATTTATGAATGCGTCGACCAATCAATCAATTAGATAAAAAAAAATCCATAAAAATATCGATAAATAAAAAATTATCTCTCATAAGTAGCAAGTCATTAGATTTGATGAATTGTTTACGCGCGCAATAACACATCCAATTCAATGTGCGATGATGGTGGATAAAAACACCGCGGTGTTGGTGGTTTGTTTGGCATTTGATGATGACTTTCGTCATTCGGCTAAGATGTGATTTGACTGAAATGATGACTTCATATGTATAGCGTGAAAAAGCGGCCAATGTAGGGCACAAAGAAAAATACCTACGTTGTTTTTTTTTTCTCATTTTTCTTCCTAACCATGACCTTGAAAATGAAAAAAATTGTTGGCGGAATTATAAAAGAGTGAATAGATTTTCGGAGGAATGAAACGCAAAAAAAAAATCAATCATTCGGAAGTAACAATAGCTTCTGTGTTTGCTTGCTGTTTTTTTTTTTTTTTTTGATTTTTTTCTGGTGACAATAATCCAATATTGATTACAAAATTTTCATTCTTCAATGGGTAACAAGGGCATGATTGAGTGTTTCGCGTGATATAACAATGAAAAAGTGAGTGGTAGTTTACTGATGGTGGAGGTGGTAGAACGTAGGTCAGTTAGATAAAGGGGAATGAGGTGACAAAAAGTTATTGTAATTTGAATATATCTCTAATGGAAATTTTTATTTTTCAAAGAAAATGAGTGACGAAGTTAAAGGGGCAATGATCAGAATTTTTAATTCTACTAAGAAGGAAGTGTTTGTAGAAATATTCTTTAGAGTTATAGAGATATAATATCAGAGGTCATGATCTCATTTTTAAGTTAAATTGTTTTGAGATATACTATACGAAATGTTCCAAAAGGTTAGAAATTTTGACTTAAGCCAAGAAACTGCCACTTATCAGCTGAAGACTACGCCATGGTCAGTTACTAAACATTCAACATTTATAGATTTGCTTTAAGCTTTTTAGTATTATGTACTTTAACTAACATTTTATTTTTATTTTTATTTCAGGGTGCTGAGCGCAAAACACGTGACGAAGAAAGACGAGCGGCCAAACGTAAAATGACCGCTACCGGTAGGAAAAAGCTCGATGAACTCTATCATCCTGTTACAGATCGTTCTGAATTCTATGCAATGCAAGATATAAGCAAACCACCTGTACTATTCTCCCCCGCCGATGATTTGGAAAAGGTGAGTGGAATTATACTTTCTGATTATTGATCATTGTTACAGTGAATTTGACGTTTTGTCTAGAACTAACAAAAATAATATTTGTTCCTCCTATGGAAGTCCTAAAGTAATTTTGTGACTTAAAAATATCCTACTGTAGGACTCAATCAAAGGTGTTTTTAGATCATTAAACTTTTGAATATTAAACTGCTGAACCAGTGTTTTATCTTCGTTAAAATATCTGCGGTTCCTTTGACTGCGATGTCGTACATCATATATTCCCAAACGGTTTTCACGGATGGTGGTGCACTTTAGTGTTGGTTATATGAGCTCATACTTCCACCAAA
The DNA here is from genome assembly GCA_963082735.1 of Pocota personata. Classification (NCBI taxonomy): domain Eukaryota; kingdom Metazoa; phylum Arthropoda; class Insecta; order Diptera; family Syrphidae; genus Pocota; species Pocota personata. The sequence continues at coordinate 236,235,023 of OY720430.1, read as the reverse complement.
CTTATTAATTTCAGCTTATTATCCTCGATAATCTCTGGATGCGTCTAATGAAATGAAATGCTCTTTGATCAAGTCATCTTTTCTTGCCCTCCACATTTTGTTTCATTACTTTCAATGCTTTATCTTTCTCCTCCACTACCGGCAGATTCGCCAGAGGGTTTTCTCAAATATTAGCGGGGCTGAAGATCGGTTCGATGTCGAATGTTTCACTAGACAATAGGCCCCGGGAATTTTTTTTATCTCAGTTTGAGAGACTACGCTATTATATTCAAGAAACAACTGTAACTCGCTGCCCGTCCTTATTACATCTTCGTGCAAAAGTTTCATAGTTTCATGCAAAAGTTTTTAGAACATTGTCGCATGAGTTGCTCATCAGATGAATATTCTCTCCAGCCATTTGGTGAATGATCAGAAATTAACAATTCAGAAACGGCCGAGTAAAAATAGCAAAATAGAGTGCTTTTTTTACAAACTTCTCTCAGGAGATATGATGCCATTTGTACCCCACAACCTAAACAGTCTGAGTCCATTTTAAGCGTAGTGGCCACGTTTTCATCTTCAACATTCACATTTGAATATTCTGCAGTTCTTGCAATTATAATTTTTCCATATGACGACACCTTCCTCACGCATTATGAATTCATTTACACTTCTTTAAGATCCATCAGGACCTTACTTATAAAATAATTCGTTTTCATGAGCCCCTCAACAAAACTCTAAATGCCAATTAAGTTGGGCACTTTTTTCCAGACGGTAATATGTGACAATGCTGGTGTAATGGGTTTCACAAAAATTCTGGACGATGTCCTGTTCTGTCTGATATCTTCATACTTTTTCCTTCATTCAAATGTTGTTCCCGATTCGGCGAATTATAGATATTCAGAGTCATTGATTCTCTCTTACACCGCATTTGATGTTGATTTGGTCGAAGTATCAGTTTTCGCTTTCAAAACATTTGCATTAAATAAATCCAGCATCTCCCAGTCTCTTTAAACCGTCGTTCCAAACTTTGGAGATGTTCGCCATCGTGTTTGCCATTCATCGAAATGTCATCAAGAAAATATTGTAACACTTACTTCTAACCAAAAGAAGCATAAAAGAGATATACCAAAATAAATTTAGATAAGCAGAAGGTCAGTTAAAATGTGAATCAAATGTGTTTCGTTGGCTATCGTAGAAATTCTCATGTTCTTTAAGAACTCTAATTATTTATATTGGTGCCGAAACCCGGGAAACATCGCAATACACATAAACACTTCAATTTAAGGCTTTTTAATGAAAAAAGAAAAGCGTTCTATTTTATATAAACTATGTACATTAAAAGTTTTAGCTTCAGCTGGTGAACATGTAATGAAGAAGCAAAGTAGATTTTGGAAAATAAAAAATGAATTAAGTTGTTGAAGTCTTGAATGTACCCAATACTTAGAGACAACTTCCTAAGCAAATGTTTTAAGCGAGCGTTATTTTTTTACTGCAGCATTTTTATTATAATTTTTTTTTTTTTTTTTTTTCTTACAACTAACCATTTACTTTTCCAGCAGACCTTCTATGGCCATGAGACTGATTCGTTATCTGGTACACCAGACCTCAAAGGTGCATCACCGTTTCTACTGCATGGACAAAAAGTTGGTACCCCCACACTCAAATTCCACAATCATTTTCCCCCAGACGTGCAGACGTGAGTAGTAAAAATCGAAATTCCAAGTTGAAATAGATGCCATCATTATCATGCAAAGGATATTATTAACTTTTTCTTTTCCTCCTCATTTTAGTGACAAAAAAGATCACATTCTGGAACAGAGTTTAGTCTCTGGTTCAATGTCTGAATTCGGTCCACCAATCAAACGTGGCCGTATGTCACCGCCGATTAGTGAACGTGTCATGCTCTATGTGCGACAAGAGAATGAAGATGTCTATACGCCATTGCATGTTGTGCCACCGACCACCATCGGACTTTTAAATGCGGTAAGTTTCCAAAAAAAAAAAAAAAACTCCTTAGAGTCCTCTAGTCCCACATCCCCTATCCAATAAAATAAAATTCATTTTACATTATTTTCATCTATTTAACTTTGTTTTTTGTTCATTTTGGTAAAAAGAAAATTTCTTAATCTTTACACAATTTAATTGGACAAACCAAAATGTTCAAATGCCTTTCATTCTTAAATAAATAAAAAATAATAATAATCAAACAACAATTAATATCAGTAAAAAGTTTACAAAAAAAAAAAAAGAAAAACTTCTGCGCCAATAACAAAAATGTTTTTATGTACTACACTGTCTTCAATTTAATGCAAAAGAATTGTTTAAACAAATAATTTATTTATTTATTTTATAATTGTTTCCTTTTTTTGCAAAATGTGTGAAAATTGTTTTAATGCATTTAGCGGCAATAAAAATAAAAGATTTAATTTTTTTTTTTTAAATGTATGTATTAACAAAAAAAAACAATTTATGACTTGTGGCCAACAACCGCATGAAAGGGAGGAATGTACTGTGTGTGATTAATGCAATTAGCGCTTAAATTAAAAAAAAAAAAATTAAAACAAAATAAATTTAACGCTTAATACAATTATAAGGTTTTTATTCTATAAAAGCATCATCATTCACCACCAGACCAAAACCATTTATATGTCAACATATTCTCTTTTTTTTAATTAATTTAATTTCCTTTTTTTTAAAGTGGTAGCATTATTAACAAAAGAAAAATGTCCTCGCTCACTCTTTCTAACCGCACCATCATGGAAAAAAGAAATATTTTTTTTTTTTAGATTAAAATGCCGCAACCATTAAACATTTTCTTTTTCATAATAACAATGATAATTTATGTGTAGTTTTAGTGTGTGTGTGCTTAAAATTTGTTTGTTTTTTTTAAGCGACGACGTATTGGGTAATTACTCAAAATATGCTTCCGTATTTGATAGACAAAGTGAATTGAATTTCATTTCTTTCGATTTGGATTTGTTTTGGTGAAGATTTTTTGTTCAACAAATGTGCGCATGCAAATTGTTGCTAATTGAAAGCGTGGGAGGAAATTTATTTTTAGAGTTAGCAGAGACTGCCTTAAAAAATGATCCAGTAGTAGATTCACTCAAAATGTCGCTAAAAGCGAAATTAACTAAAAAGCCGCCTGAGGAATATTGAATTGTTTTGTCATTTTAAAAAGTTCTTTATAGGGACATAACAATTTTGTATTTTAATACAAACACACCCTTAAACTTTTTTTTATGATCTGTAAATGTCAAAACGTCAGTCAAGATTTACGTTTTTCTCATGGTGAAATTCACAAACGAGCAACGTTTGGAAATTATTAAAAATTTCTACCGAAATTCTGGGTCGGTGGTCGCAACTTTAGGAGCGCTTACTCCAATTTTCGGTCGTAATAATCGTCCCACCAGACAGGCTGTGCGTGCTATAGTGGATAAATTCGAATCACTATTGAATGTTTCTGTGCCAATGAGACAGCGTACTGGTCGAAGTACCGAAAATATCGCTGCCGTAAGTGCTTCAGTTCAAAATGAGCCAAATCAGTGATTCCACGCCGTTCACACGAATTGGAAAGCTCTCAGTCCACATTGTGACGAATTTTGCATAAAGATCTTGGGCTACACCCTTACAAGATAAAATTAACTCAAGAACTGAAGCCTCTTGATCATTTGAAGCGCCGAAACTTCTCCGATTGGGCTCTGCAAAAGATTAAAGAAAATCCTGAATTTCATCGAAAAATCAACTTCGGCGATGAAGCTCATTTTTGGCTAATGGCTGTGTGAATAAACAAAATATGCATTATTGGACAGCAACAAACCCAGAATCTCCATTGCATCCACAAAAAGTGACCGTATGGTGTGGATTTCATGCCGGAGGTGTGATTGGACCATATTTTTTCGTCGACGAAAATGATCGCCATGTTACGGTCAATGGAGTTCGCTGTCGTGTTATGTTGGAAGACTATTTTTGGCCAGAATTGGATGGACTTGACACCAGTGATATGTGGTTCCAACAAGATGGTGCCACATGCCACACAGCTGATCAAACAATTGATCTACTAAAGGGGAAGTTTGGTAATCGTGTAATCTCGAGAAATAGTCCGGTCATATGCCCAGCTCGCTCATGCGATTTAACGCCGATGGTTGGTTTATGCCAATAAGCCAACAACGAAGAGCTCAGGAATAATATCGAATGCGAAATTGCCGGCCGAGTGGTGGAAATTGGCTCCAAAGAATCGATCGCTGCAAACGTGCTCGCAGTGGTCATATGAACGAGATCGAATTCCATACTTAAATTTAACATGTGTACTACACCTGGAATAAATATCAGCCAGATATCTCAATTATTCTGTGTTTTATTTAAATACAAAATTTGTATGCCCTTATTGAGAAACCCTGTATATAACGACCATTCAGGTTACTTGCTCAGTTACGTGGCCTGAGGCTCCAGATCAAGTTCACATTTCAATCTACTGTTAGGAATGAAATTACTAAGCTGCCAAATCGACTAAAGTTTGATTTATTTTACAATATTATTCAGTTAATGCAAATGCTTCCTCATCGAATTAATTTACTGAGCAAAATACACCCCTTTCCTTTAAGGAAGCATGTTCTTATATACAAGTAGCTTGACCTTAACAATTAATGTAATTTAAGTCGACTTAATGGTACCACAATATTCGCAATTATTTAAAGTTTCTTCTGTCACCTTTTTTGTTCAATATCTATTCACTTGAATGAAAACTTTGACCGTCTCTACTGAAAATGTTTCGAAATGAACTTAAGTTACTGTCATATGGCCATAAAAATGTTACAATAAGTCGCAGTCTGCTAGGGACTAGCTGCAACATGGTTCAAGAAATTGGAAATTTTTTACGTTTTGATTAGAATACATCATCTGTCAAATGGCGATCATTTTCGTTAAAGAAAAAATTAGCTATTTTATAAAATTTTGCATAACTTTATTCAATATTTTAGCGAACAGTCTCCTTCATCTACTCTACCAGTAGAGCTAGAAGGTTGTCGACATAAACCTTTCCCTTCGAATTGCCTTACAAAATGTAATCTGGGACAGTGAAATCAGATAATCTTTCCATCAACAAAAATATTTGTTTCCTTGCGGACTGTATTTCCTTTAAGTCCGTTCTACCGATTTCACTTTTCCTCAAATCAGTGATCTCACAATTTTATTCATACAAAGCCCTTCAACATTGCTAACCAGTAAGGATGCATTGCTTACGGCATCTTCGAGAAAATAAGTCCCAATAATTTTATTTAAAGGCTGCTATTTTGCTTGTTTATGTATCGACTTTGATGGAAATGGACTTCATGAGTCATAATTATTTTCTTGTCACAATTAATAATTCCTTCGTTGTAGTTTTGGATGTCGAGTGGGAGTTTCATAGCAATTTGTAGTATCTGTAGAGTAGTCTGCTGATATACCTCAGGGACATAGGAGAAATGTCCGTTTTCGTAATGCAATGCCTTCTCGATATCTCTATACTTTCGCGCACAAAATGCAGAAATATTTTCGCCCAAACCACTTGTTCACAACCTGTCACGGTGCCTACGTTCCATTATATTTGAATCTGACTCTGAGTCTTTCTTCACCAAACTTGCATTAGTCTCCATGACTTTTTTTTTACTTAACAAAATTTCTCCAATGCTTAAAGCATACTCGTAGTACGCTGAATACATTTTTTTTCCAAGACATTGCTTGCTGGTACGCAGTTCGAGCAAAATGGAGTGCAAAATTGGTGTCTCAGCTGAAGTCTCCACAAGTAAATTTGCCTTAATTTTGCTTGGGTAATTTGGAGAGGAAGAGGAGAGGAAAAATTTGGCAGGAATTTTGTTTTGCTCGAACGGCATACTGCGCTTGAAATATTGGAACCTTAATATTGGAACCATAAACCTAAACCTAGTATGCTATCCGAGGAAAGGTATCTAAATCACTCGACAAAATATATACAAAACACAGACAAAATCAATTTGTAGAGACTTTCGTGTGTCTTATTCGAAAACTTTTTATTTAACAACTATTCTTTTCCCGCATCAGTTTCTGTTGTCGAACTAATTTTACAAGTTAAAATTTTTGTTTAAATTTTTTTATTCCGAACAATAAAATGCTGGTAAAATGTTTGTGGAGACTTTAGTCGAGACACATATTTTGCCTTGAATTTTGCTTTGAATTTTGCCAGGGCATGATTTGTATGGAAAATTGTGTTTTTCTCAAACAGCGTACTAGACTTTATGATATCTGATCGGCCTATAAAATTTATTTTAACTAAGTCTTTGAGCTGGAATTTTTTTAGCACATATATATGCATACAGGTGAACTCGACCAGATCATCTAATTTCCCGCGTCTATGACATTACGAAACCTCTAGCTCTTAGTTAGTGAAGTCTTCAGGGATTACTAGTCGTTTAGACTACTTTTCGATTAAAATACACTTTCTAAATACTCCTAGAAAATTTACAACATTTTTCAAAATTCGTAATAGGTGGTTGGTCAACAAGAAATATTTCCTTTAATGATGACTAGTGTCAACCAAGTAGCTCAAATAGATATGCATACAAAATTTTATATGATGAGGTCGCATATACCAGTGATTTAATTTGTTTTCTTGTTCGGCAAGGTTTTCAATCTTACTAATTCCTGTTGATGTTGTATAAAAATGTCGAAGCTTATATCTTACTATCAGCTACAGTTAACCATTCATTGTAGTCTTTGAGTCAAGATCTTTTCGACTTTATTTTGATCTCTCTTTCCATTATTAACATTTTTCCAGAGCTGAAAATTCACCATTTGTTAATATCAGAGCTGCAGCTACAGCCCTCCACCTGTTGGAAACCCACAACCATTTGATATATTGTCGGCATTGAATACCCAAGATTATTTCCAACTAATTTCGCTTAGCAACAAAAGCGGCAAATCTTATGTCTATTAATGCATATCATCTATTCAAATCAATTTCTAACACACCCGCATTAAATTAACATAATCTATCTCAATAAATCCAAAAATAAAATATCACTTCCACAGCCGACCATAAAATACCTATCTCTCTCGCTTTACCATATTTCACTTAAAAAAAAAAAAAAAAAAATAAACCTAAACTAAATCAAATGGAATTAATTACCCAACAACACATTTGCTCCTTATCACCGCAACCTGTGATACACTTCTCTGTGTACCTTTGCCGAAGTGGAAAACGGCTCACCTCAGGGACACAAATGTATACCCAGATATTTCTGATAATCAACCTGAAGTAAAATAATATACATATATATTTGTATATATTTCAATTCAACATCAAATACAAAAACCAAACCGAAAAACTCACATTTCATTGCATTTCATTATTTTCATTTGAATTTTTATCTCTCAATGTCATCCGTATTCACACACACGCACACATATACACTATACACCAACACAAGATGGACAGAATAAAAAAAAAACAGTTCAATATATTCAATCGATGGATAATTAATGCTTTATACGATTGTCGGAACAGGTGACAATGCAGGTAATCAAGCGAAAAGCAACAAAGACAGACAAAATGTTTAAAAAAAAAGATACAAAAAAATATCCAAAAAAAAAAAAGATACAAACAACTCAAATTCAATCAGAGTGTTAAGTATAGTTAGCAAATTTTGTTGTTATGTTATATTTTTTTTTTCTCCTTCTGTATTATTGGCACAAAAGTTTTTTTTTCTTATTTAAGAATATTTTTTAGCATTTTCAAAATTTTTTTGTTTTTGTTTTTTTTTTTTTAATATTGATGAACAAAAGACAAAAATAAATTAGATGAGATTTAATTAAAAAAGTGGGAAAAACCAAACAAAAACAACAACATTATGTTTATCTTAATTGCAGATCGAAAATAAATACAAAATCTCCACATCGAGTATAAATAATATTTATCGTACAAATAAAAAGGGGTAAGTACTAACCAAAGATGGAAACAGATACACGTACTAAGAGTTTTTTTTTACATTATTTATTATTTTGTATACTCGTAGTTTTTAGGATTTTAATGAAAATGAAGACACAAACACAGAACACCGCATTTGCATCTGCACGATAATAATAAAACCTTCAATCCTTGCATTACTTTAAGAAATATAAATGCGTTGTAGTGCTTAATTGTTTTTATATGCATTTTTTTTTTCCATATTAACTATAATCACTTGGAGGTCTGTGTTTTTTTTTTTTTTTAATGGGTTTATGGTTGTTTGTAGTTAATTTTATTAATTTTTAACTTAATTTGTGATGAGAAAGGATGGATGTGATGCATTTGGAGCACATTTGAGATACTATCATAGAAGTAATGAAATTGGGTAGAGAATATCTAAACAGTGACTTTAATTTACTTGGAACTACATACATATGAATAATATAAGTGGCAAATAATCCATAAAAGATTGAATAACGATTTTCTGCACCTACAGAAGAAAGCTCGAATTACTCGAATTTCGTTTAAGTAAACCTGTCATATGGCATCTGTCAAATCCATCTGTCATACGTAGTTAGTTCATGCCTTGCCATTTTACAATATGGACTGTTTAACCACCGCCATAGACCATAGAATGAATTGACGCCGGTTTTTCGAACAAAATATTCTTCAGCGATGAGGCAACAAAAAAAAATTGCAGAATTTTGGGTTTTGAGAATCTAAATGTGATCATTGAGAGGCCATTAAATTCCATACCGGTGACAGTTTGGTGTGCGCTGTATTATGGTGACTTCTATGCGCTATGGTCAAATGATAACCAACTTTTTTTGCCTGAGTTTGAAAGACATTGATGTGAGCGACATCTAGTTCCAACAGAACTAGGCTCACAACACAGGCAAATTTGGCTCAAGAATCGAAGTTTGCAAACAATCCCGTGACGGTCATTTAACCAATATTGTATTCCATAGGCATAGTCCAAAATTTAAAACAGTAAAGAAATTTTATTGAAATCTTAAATACGTCTTATTTTATTGAAAATTAAAATGAATAGCCGTGTATTTACCGCATTCTGAAAATTCTTGTCTCAATATTCCATATCTGACAGTTCATACGTTTTTACGCGGAAATACCCGAATGAACATGACGTTTCTAATGAGCTGTTGTCTGAGATTTACTTTAGAACTATGTAGTCTTCTTTTATTGTACAAATATACAAACAATTTGATTTTTATACGGTTTTAGTTTATTTATTAGGAAATTCTCAACTATTTCACATATTTTAATCTAGTAATTTGTCTTCTACGTCACTAAGCATTATTTTGCAGGCAGCGATATGTCATCTGTTCATTTAATAAATTTGAGTATTTTTTTTGGCTAAATCCCAGAAGAGCGAACAAGTACGTAAATATATTTTGTGCTAAAACTTGCCAAATGTCAAATAAAAACATAGGGCCCCCATTACACAGTTTTTTGTTGATCTTCTATTTCATTAGTCGGTTATTATGAAATGATCATTACGCAACCATTGGAGAATTGTCGATTCGAAAGGAGGAGAAGAAGTGATGGATGCAAACCATGATCTCTAAAAACCACCATAATTTGTAGAAGTTCCAGATGAATAGTCATTCCTTTTGATTGTGTAGTTTTTGTGTATCATATTTATGACGACTTTGCTTAATGCAAAATCTTTTTGGAAGTCCTTGGCTTAAGCTACCAACCAAAGCAAAAACATGCCATCATGTACAAATCCTATTTACGGACATGTGAATGAATTCCTTTCAGCTCGTCTAACTTGCAAGACATTTCCTATGCAGCCCCGCACTAATTTTTTTCAGGGAAACTCACTCTTCATTCGTCTTATGTTTGTGGCTTTATTGGACAGCCTACCTAACCCTTTCACAGAAGTCTATTCGTTTCCTGAACCGTTCACTTACACAGCTGTTAGAGAAATGGTTCAGCCAAAGCACCTGCGACAAAATTCTGAGACAACCTTTAAGAATAGTTTGCAGCTTTGTTATGAAAGCACCGCGTTTGGATGGATTAGTTGCACCTCATTATTTAACGTGTTTATGTAGATTGATCATCTCAATCTTAGACAACATATAGAGTACAGACTTTGTTTTCCCAATGCGAGTACGCACAACAATTTCCGTGCAACAGTTGATGGACATGATATCCAGCAGTACCTACTTGTTAGTTCGAGGGTCTGCAAATAACGAAATGTTTAAAATTGATTGTAAGACTCCTGTAGATTTTACTGTTTCTCACCAACAAAGCACGTCGGTTGCCACCTTAAAGAGTTATTGCTATAGTTCACTTTAGTCAAACACAACTTTTAAAATGGAATAATTATTCTCTTACTCCACTCATCATTGAATGTCTCAGTATCAAAGTTCTTACAATGTGGATGCTGTTGGCGAAGCATGGCATAAATTCCGCCGAACCATTTCATTCTGGGTGTCGTGGCCCTGTGGTTAGTACATTGCATTACTGACCTTCAGGTTCGAATCCCAATAAAAATACGAAACTGTTTTTTTTCACGGTTCCTCCTCTCGCGAATGTCTGACAAACTTTTGAGAGTAAAATTGTCATGAGTGGCTTCGCAATATCTTCGTTTGAATTCAGCAATAGAACTGTAGGGCCCTTCCATTCTTGCAGACAAATATAACGCACGCAACATGAATTGCTGGAGGAAGCGGCCAGTCACTGTTCAAAAATTTTCTGAGGTTTAAAAGCAAAACTACTCCAGGCTTGGGTACACTTCCATACGGAGAGTAAAACAGTAACTCAAGCTCAGCCGCCTTAAACGATTATATCGCTCAGTCAACTCTATTTTCTTGCTTTTTTTACATTTTTCTAAAGATCCTAATTCATTGAATGGGTGTTTTCTATTTAAACGTTATGTTACCTATTTTTGTAATTAGCCTCGCTTAAACCTGATCAAAGCCCGATACCTCTTTGCAAAAACACAAGTAGACTATGTGTCACCATACCACAGAACTAAAAATATTTAAGCATAAATAATCGACCAAACTCATCATTATAACCAATTTTCAGATGTTTTATTGTTAAAATATTTTTTTATAAGTATCCATTATCATTCGTATCCGTAAGGAGATATTAAAATATTTTGTGCAATTAATTCATCTGTCTGGTGAATCCAATAATTACATTCTGTCTATATGCGAATTTTATGCAAATTCGAAAATCTCTTAAAAAGAATATGTATCAGCATCCATTTTGCTCACATGAATGCAATATATTTTGCATTAAGTTTTATTCTTTTATCGAAACAAGTTTTTGCAAAAAATAAAATAAAAATAATAAATAAAATACAAAAAATTATTAATAAGAAGAATCCATTATATCGCGTAGCGCGTGTACTCTTTAAACAAACAAACAAGTTAGCTTAACTTCACTCTTACTCATCAATTTCATTCCTTTTGTATAATTTCAGGATTACTGCGAAAATTGATGATGATATGCTTTCGTATTACTGCAACGAAGACATATTCCTGCTAGAAGTGCAGCAAGTTGAAGATGACCTATATGACATAACCCTGACCGAGCTTCCCAATCATTGATGCAAAGCCATGACTACTTTTTCCCCCTCCCACAGACGTATCACAAGAATTATTTAAAACAAAACAGAACAAACAATACACAAAATAAAAACAAAATCAAGTTATAGTTAAGAAAACAACAAAAGTATATAAATATCTATCTATGTTTACTTAATTTAAAAAATCAACAATAATATTTTTTTTTTTTTTTATAAATAATAATATATTTTGCGCTGCAAGTGGACGTTCGTTAACGTATATACTCTTAAGTTTAAATTCAAAAGTAGAGTGAAACTTTTTTTTTCTTACAAACATTTCTTTATGTTTTTTTTTTTTTTTTCTTATTTAATAATGTTTTTGTGTTAAGAGAAAATTGTAAGACAAATTTATTTTCCGAGAGATTACATTCTTAACAAATTTAGTGCCTAGTTTTAAGTGTAAAAACGTAAAAAATTAAAAAAAAAAAAAAAAACAAAAAACAAACCGATTGAAATTAACATGAAACATAAAAAATACAAATTAGTTTTTAAGGAAACTTAAAAAAAAAAAAAAAAAAATTGTTAATCGTTAAATATTATGTATACTCCATCTTAAGGCTCTTCTGTAATTTAATTTTCAAATAACAATTCTCTACAAAGCAAATTTTGTAATACTCTTAAAATTAAAACATTTCAATATATGTACTCTTCTCGTTTTTTTTTTAAATTAATTTTATGTTCTGTTTGGCGTGTGTAATTTTGTTTAAATAAATAGAAAAGGGAAAAATTCAAAATTATTATTTTTTTTTTTTTTTTTTTTCTTTTCCAAATCGAGAGATCTCAACAAAATTCTCTATTTCACAAAATAAAATATGAAATACTATATACGAACATAACTGTCATAAAGTGAAGCTTAATTTTTTATTTTTTTATTTAAAGTTAAAATTGACACAAAAAGCAATAACAATTCTAAATACTTAGATTTAATGAAGACGACAGGATGATGATCAAATGGGTTTGACAGCAAACTCAACAATCAACAAAATCTTTAACGTTGATGAAAAATATTGAAAAAATAAAAAATAAAAACAAACATCATGTGATTAAAAAAAAAAAGAAACTAAATAAAATAATTATTTTAGTAAAATTGTAAATACGAAAAAAAAAAAAAAAAGAAGAAAAATGAGAAAAATAAATCCAATTCGAGAGCATTCCAACAGCAAAATGAAAAATAATTTTAGTTAAACGAAAAAAATGCATCTTCCGTAATTTAAAATTACAAAGCAAAAAAAATGTTTTTATTATTTTTAAAACTTTGAAGTAATTTTCTTAGAATTTAGTGCTTGTTCTTAATTTAAAAACAAAAAAAAAATAATAATAATAATATTTTTCTTTTTCTTCTTAAGGTCCATAGATGATAGATTTTTGCTGATTATATTGTTTTCTTTTTTTTATTTGCAACTTTTTACTATGAAACACACCTTTTTTTTATATGTTTAGTTATTATTTTTCTATGTTATTTTTAATATTAAAAATTGCTATGTTACAATTTTGTTAGATACAATCGGAAATTCACGTTTCTTAGTAAGATTATTATTTTTTTTTTCTAGTTTTTAAGAACAATAACGTTTTTATCTTGCCGAACAATATACAATCATACACATATATCAATTTTTTTTTTTACAAATAGACATTGTGTCGTAAGAGCGTAGTAACGAAAAAAAAAAAAATGAGAAAGTATATGTTTAAACGTACCTATTATAATGAAGACGAACAAAATATTTTTTTATATATATATTTTATTATTATTTTATTATAATAGTAGAATAAATGTTTTTATTCAAAAGAAAATTGCTGGGTGTTTTTTTTTTTTATTGGAATTATTAAGTCCACTATTAAAGAGGCCTTTCAAACAAAGATGCAGGTGCAATTAAATAAAGTGCACGACTGTTTGTTTTACTCCATTTTCCTTCGGGCTTCCCACTACTCGTATAGCGCTGTTAGGTTGTTTTCTTGTTGGTGTTGCTGGTTGAGGTTCGGGCAGGTGAGGAGGTGTTGTTGGTCCGCATTCGTGTCGTTACAGAGTGAGCAGTTGGTATTCGGTTTTATCACGATTCTGAATATGTGGTGGGTTAGACAATCATGTTTAGTAGCCATTCTCAACTGCGCCACTACTTCTCGTCTTGGGGCTTCAGAGTTAGCCCTGCATAGCTCTTTAATTTATTAATTAAAGTTCACGACTGTGTCGCACATAATTCCATCTACATATGTACATATATGTTTTCATTTGCAAATCACTCCTATTTTAAATTTAAATAAATTCGTAAAATGTTTTTCTTTTTAGCATATTTAAACCCCAAATCAAATATGAAATTTGATCAAAATCTTTTCAAAATCAAGCATTACTAAAGTACCGTTAATTTGGGGTTAGGATGAAATCGGATTGTGATCTCACAGACCCCAGATATGAAGTTTGAAGAAAATCCGTCCAGCCGTTTAGGGTGCAGTCGACAATTCATGCAGAATTGAGAGACCTAATTTTCAGAGATCCTCTATTATAAAGGATTATTCCATAGTGTCATCCATAGTGGCTGTTGCTGATGTTGCTGATTCTAAGAGGATCGACAATTTGAACATGCCCATGAATATTAATTGCTCTGTCGTTTTAAAACGTTTTGAAATTCATATTCGTTGGACGTACTACTTTTTTAGTGCTGTATTTTGCTATACATTTAATTTAATAAACTTAAATCTACTTAAGGAAAGTGCGTTTTTATGTTGTTGTAAACAACAGTGTCATATAGCTAATTCTTCTGAGAATCCAAATATAAATCGTTGAGAGGCCATTACATCCACCACGGGTGACAGTTTGGTGAGCGCTGTCCAGTGGTGGACTAAGAATTCTCTGCACTATGGTCAAGTGATAACCAACTTTTGGCCCGAGTTTGAAGCCACAGGTGTGAGCGATAAAAGGACGGGGCTACGTGTCACACAACACAGGCAAATTTGGGTCCATTGTACTTAAAGTTCAATCAATTGGCCACCGAGATAGTGTGGTTTAGCTCCATTGGATTTATTTGTGTGGGGTATGCTAAAATTGTGTCTTTGCACACAATTTCCCAACTTTGGAGCACTTAAAAACCAACATCCGTTAAGTTATGGCCGGCAATACAAACAGAAAAGTGCAGAAAAATTACCTTACAAGAATCGAAGTTTTCAAAAACTCCCGTGGCGACCATTTAACCTATGTTGTATTCCATACATAATGGCATAGTCCAAAATTTAAAACCGTAAACAAATTTCATTGAAATCTTTAATACTTTTTATTTTATTTAAATTAAAATCCTAAGGCAAAAAATGTATACTTGACCTTTTAGGTGTAAGTAAAAAATAAGGTGACATACGTACTTGAAATAAAATACACACAAGTTGAGCAATCAGCCAACGTTTTTTTTATTCGATAGATAATTTTATGGCATTAATGAGCGTCTCAGGACCTGCATCCTGAAGTTCCAATTTTGGACCACTTTTTCGAGTATTTGAGACCGTATCTCACGAATGGTGCACTCGATGTTGGCTTCCAAGGTTGAAATCGTTGTTGACTTGTCCTTATAGACCAACGACTTCAAATACCCCTACAGAAAATAGTCCAGCGCCGCCAAATCACACGATCTTAAGGCCAGGTAACAGGTCAATGGAGGTTATATTTTGATTTCCTTCCTTTTTGAAGAAGTAGAGCCCGATGCGTTTTTCGGAGTGCATCGGTAACTGATGGATCACCTTTGGATTGCTCTCGCTCCAAAGCCGACAAATTTTGCTTATTCACAAAGCCACTGAGACAGAAGTGAGCCTCATTACTGAACAAAATTAAACGGTTAAAATATGGATTGACTTCCAACTGTTCAAGCGCTCAATCACTGAACTCACGGGGCAAGCGATAATAACTCGCCTTCACTTCTTACACCAATTGAATCTTGTAAACGTGTAAACCAAGATTCTTGCGCAAAATCTTCCACAAAGTCGATGAACACAGGCCATGTTCTTGCGCACAATGACGAATCGATGAATTAGGATCTGCCGCAACACTGACCTCAACGGCCTTGTCGGTGGCTTGGAGTCTAAAAGAGTAAATATAGCGCTCTATAAACATTTTTTACTGAACACTGATTTTTGAAATAGATTTCCACAATCTGTAAACGCTGCTCCGATGCAAGTCTTTGCATAATAGTTTGGCAAACAATACTGAATAAAAGGATGGTGTCAGATGTCAGATTATCTATCAGCTGTCTGAGTGTTGCCATATTGAAGAAAACATTTAAAAAAAACACCATTTATATGCTATTTGATTGCAAATAACTGCATATTTGTTGAAAAATATTGCCATGTCCTTGCCAATATTGCTAGATATCCATTTCGAATTGTGTAACGTCGCCCATTTCATAAACCAGTCAATAACTGAAGACTGTTGCCTTTGTACATGATTTTTTATTTGCTAATAGCCTAGTAGTCCTTCTACTGTTTATTTCAAATAAATACTACTTGAATTAAAGAGCATTACTACCGCTATGCTAGCACAATACTATGATACTTCAAATTCTACCGCTATGTACGATACTACGGCGGGGCGGATAAATTGTAGACAACCCGCTGCAGTAACGAGTATTTGTACGCCCTATCTAGAATAACGAGTAAAAGTACATCACTGACGAGTGTATTTTCAGGTGCCATTGTGGATGCCACAGTCGGGCGTATGGGCACATCCATTCGCATTATTGCCAGTGTCAATGTATAGATGTCAGTAGTGTGGCGCAGCCATTTGTATTATTGCCAGTGCTAAAGTGTAGATGTCGCAGTGAAAGTGTTAGCGCAGCCATTTAACAAACAAAACAAAAATAAAATTTTCAAGCACTCAATGGATCCTGTAATAAAAATATATAGTAAATTAAATATAAAAAAAAAACTGCTAAAAGATCCGCTGAGTGCTTGAAAATTAAATTTATTTTGATCTCTTCAAAATTTATGTTTGGAGAGATATTCGGCCATATTGCGAGTGTCAATTCACTGCACAACAGCATGTCTGATGACTGGGTTATGTTGCGTGATATTAGTCCAATTTTTGATGACGATTACAAATCTGTCTGAAATTTCAGTATCGGCTCTAGTTTGAAAAATATGACGCATGGGTCTTTTTATTAAAAAACACTGCGTATTAGAAGAATATCTCATTTTATTTATGTATTAAATTGAAAAAAAAACTTTCTTTTATAGGATTTCTTGCTGAAGTTGAAGGCAGAGAGCTGTTCTGTATGCACCAACAATAGTCAGCTATCATGTGTGCTTTCCAATAGCCCTGGTAACGTTCCTCCATCGTACGAAGATCTTGGTGAAATCGCTCGCCTTTTCTTCACTAAGATCCCAAATAGTCCAAGTAGTTGTGAAGAAAGTGCAACTTGATGCTCATGTTACATCCAATCCTTTGAAAGTGGCTCATCAGTTGGTCGACGTGTTGAGAATAGTCAGGACTTTTCTTAATTCCCAAAAAAAATTGTACAATCCAAACAAACTCCATTTTACGGAAACAAAACAGTTTCCGTAAAATTTGAGTCTTTAATAACGATCTTATCTGTGGCCCGTTAAAAATGCCCGCTTTAATTTTTTCTGCACTCAGTTTTGAAAACTTTTTTGATAGAAAAAGGAAACAATTTCCATTTTTGTCAAGGCTTTTACATATTGTTTTATAAGCCCTAGTTTTATGTGTAATGGAGGCAGAGGTTTATCACATTCTGCTGTCCATTCTTCTTCCCGAGTAGGCCATTCTTTTTTAATCCAATATTGGTTTTTAGCTCTACTGTCCCACAAGCAAAGAAAACATTCGGTACTTTGTGTAACCACCTTGTTGGCCTAAAAAAAGATGACCATTTTTAAATCAACACATATAAGCCACTTGTGTTCCTCATATTTAATTTTGTCCAAAACTAGAGCAATAGTTTTATATTCTTCTTTTACTTTTGTAGAATGTGCAATAGGCAACGACCCTAATTTATTCCCATTGTGTAAGAGAACACATTTTAAACTCCGTTTTGACGAATCTATGAATAAACGCCACTCGCTTGAAACGTAGTTTTGTAATCCCATTGCAGCCATTAATTCAGGTACAACTTTACAAAATACGAAGTCATCATCTTCAGCAAAATATTTTAGGAGATTTTGTTCTCTTTTGCGGTAATAAGAAATTTTAGTTTCTTTTGTTACTAAGTTTCTTTCTTTTAGCCTAGAAGCCTAAATTTCTGAAGCAGACTTTGATAATCCCAGATCTCTGATAAGGTCATTTAAATCATCTTGGTTAAATGGTTTTGGTGTTTCCAGGTCACAATCAAAGTCACTGTCACTACTCTCAGTTTTCGCCTCAACATGCATAGGCTCTTCTTGTGAAGCATCAGTTTGAGGTTCAGGTGACATTTTATGGCTCAAAACACGTCTATATGCCGATCGTATACAAGGATATTTCCATTTGCCTCGATTTTTTCGATTAATGCCGGTTATATTCACCATACAAAAATTACAGTCATCGTGGTGGTTCACGGGTTCATTCCAGATCATTTACAACGGGTGACCAAAGTAATTTTTGTAAGCCTCAATTACGAACGCTGTCACATTTAAACGGTTTTCTTTGAACATTTGTATACTCTCCGCAAATGTAACAAAAATGATTCGATTTATTCGCACAAACTCTTCTTGACGATGCCATATCAAATAGTATAAAGAAAACTTAATATTTTATTACTTATTCGCAAATTTAGACCGTAACACAGCGATTTTTAAATGAAAGCTATAACTCGTATACAAGAGCTGTTGCAAATAAAATGAGGGTATATGTAGAATCAGCGACGTCAAATTAGTCAACATCATGTGACAAAACCTATTCATCAGAAAAAGTTGCTAATTTTGTCGTGCAGTATTATCAATCAATTGACTATTAACAAATTTATCAATCCAAACAATTTTCGGTATTGTGTAACTCGTTTGATAAAATCTGTGAATAAATTGACTGTTGTAGATGAGACAGAATTTGACAGTTGTCAACAACAGATTATATTAAATATTAAAATGTGTTGAGTTGAATTGGTTTTTGACGATGATGAAGATGAACAGTTTTCAGGTTTTTTGTAAACTTTCAGGAGACGAAGGCAGTTAACAGATGCTTCTAATTATCTCGAATTAGAGGAAAGTATGTCGGTACATAGTTCCGCAAAATTCGTTCTTATGGGTAATCCTTTTCAGTTTTGTGAAGAATTTTCGTTCATTGAAGGCAGAGTTTTCCTATTTATTGCATGAAATAGAGGGAAAGTTAAAACCAGCTAAAAGAACTACATCAATACCGGGCGTAATAAAGCTTGCCACAGCATTGCGGTCAACTGCGTCGGCTCTAAAAGATGTTTTTAATGCACTCGAAGCACACATTTGTGCGAAATGGATAAAGTTCAACTACTCCAATGCTGAGAAACTACGGGAAAAAAAAAATTTTTTCGAAAGAAGTGGAATACTGGGTGTAATAGGCTGTATTTCACACCCTTTGCCATTTATGCCAGTCGCGTTGTGGAAAAAATTGTTGCAAAAATGTTTTCGAGCAAATTCCTTTTGCAATGTTTTGATTCTCGGTCATTAATTGGACCAATCGCTCCAATTGTTTCGTGTTGCTTACTATTTTGGCCCTAAAACCATAAATGTTCTTTGTTATAAATACGTGAAAATATTACAAAAATTTACATTTTTCTTCGTAGCGTCTACCTTTGTCGTCCACAACAATGCAATTAATATTTATCAAAAAAAATTTGATTTCAATTGACAATCACAATACCACTTTGGCTCCATTCAAAATGAAAATTTGACACAAATTGACTATAGTCAATCTGTCATTGATAATTGTCAATCGCAAGACTCAAATGTTTTGATAAGTATCGTTTATCGTTTATTTTTTGACACTCGCAATAGGGGTGATTGAGTTTGCGTATATTAGGGATTCTTTGTTCTTCGTTTCACTATGAGACGACCAGTATGACTAGGATATGGAGATCCATTCTCAGGGTCACTAAGATTTATTGTCACGTCATGGCGACAGTTAAGGCAAGACAACAATCATTTTAGGATAGCCGACTGGTGTTCGTGAGACACGATTTGAAATCTTCATTTGATAGCTACTGCGCCTTGAACACGACATTATACATACAGAAAGGCGCTGTCAGTATGTGCGACAACTGATATGGACTCACCCACAAATCGTGTCCAATTTATTGAAGCGGGGAATACTCAATCACCTAGCTTACCCATAATTCAAATTAGAATTACCTTTGCATCTAAATTATGTGAGCCCGTCGTCCCACAAATTGCAAATTTATTCGCAAAACTAATAAAAATAAATAATGCACATACCGACGGCAAAACAAATTTAACAGATGAAATCTTAAGCTATCTGCGTCGCTAGATCGTATCTAACAAACTTATTCATTTGGAATGACTCATCTTCGTGGTAATCCGAGTCCACAACGAAAACCTGCACCACATCATCGTATTCGTAGGTACGCTTCAGAACAACGTTCGTTAGGACCAAATGAGTGATTTTTATTAGACCCAATTTGGCTGGACAGACAGTCAAAGGAAACTCTTTACTCTGTCCCGGATCGAGGTTGCCTAGATTAAATTCAGCAGACCCAGTGTAGTCGCAACCAAAGCTGGTTTTTGTGCCCAACTTGGCGTTTAGTTCCATTGGACGATCAGAAGTATTTGTTACGCGGCAGATGAATGTGAATGGTTCTCCAATTTTTACAATATTCTTTGCTTCCACTACGTCCATTCGGACATCTGTGTATTCAAAAGGCTGAGGACAATAAAAAAAAAGTGGCTTCTGGTTAAATAACTTAAAAAGGTGTTCACATACAATTCTCTGTAGCTGACTGGTTTGAAGGCGGCCTTTTTCGCCCAAATTCGATCTCCAGACGATGTCCAGTTTACCGATTGTATTGGCAGCTCGTAGAGCTTTAATATCTTTTGCGATTTCTGGTATTGGCTGGAGGAGTATAAAGATAAGCAGTATATCCTAACGACATGGTCGGGGGAAAAGTTACCTTAATGCAGTAAAGAAACTGGCAGCTATTGTTGGGTTGAAGCATGTTCTTCGAAGAGAACACCGATTCGCCATTGGGAAGAGTGTTCAGAGGTGTCACTACATTAAAACAAAGTCAAATTTATTTAATTCTATCTTGTAGCCTCACCTGTATAATGCTCCGAACTATCCAGTTCAACTTTCTCCAGACAAAACGGTCCGGTAGTGATATTTTGTATCTAAAACCAGACTATTCCGTTCAAACTGATCTAAAAACCCTGTATTTCTGCCATCTTACCTGTGCCTCCAAGTAAATCTCACCCATTTCCACATTATAGAACTTTGTCTTCACATCGAGCGGCTTGAGAACTTGGAATTTAAAGTACTTCCGGAAGTATTGTTGGAATCCAGCTGGAGTTGAGTAGTTCACTTCGCACACCAATCTACAATAAAAAGTTGATGATATAAGGGACTGTCCACCCAACACATCCAACCTACATATGAGCTCCAATCTCCTTGACTTCATAATG
Source organism: Pocota personata (assembly GCA_963082735.1). Classification (NCBI taxonomy): domain Eukaryota; kingdom Metazoa; phylum Arthropoda; class Insecta; order Diptera; family Syrphidae; genus Pocota; species Pocota personata. Next base: position 236,213,910 of record OY720430.1, on the reverse strand, counting down.
AATCACATCATCGAGCGTATCGTCCGCATTAAGTGTCGTCGGCTTATCATGCATTGGTAAGTTGATTCTCGTTGTAATCGACTGCAAATCAGCTTTAACAGTCACCCCCTCCACTGGGTGGGTAGTGCAGTTATGAACACAAATGTAACTGGAGAACGTCTCGCCTAGGTAAATGTTTCCAAAACTCTGAGGCAAAAGCATAAATTGACCGGCAGCAAGTGTTTCTGCCCCGGCTACTGCGGCACCATCATTCTCGAGCACTTTTTGGAAACTATTCTGGGGAAGATCTCGCGATTCGCTGGTGATAATTTGTGGGCTGACCAGAGTGGGACGGGTGAGGCGCATCACTAGAAGAAGAAAGTGTTTTGTACGGAAGAGATTTAGATTGTTACTTTGTGTGGCTTACCTTTCAGAGCAAGAAGATGCTCAGTAGGTTCCGGAACATTCATTTTTTACAAATTAGATTATTTTTGCTTGCAACTCCTAAGAAAAGAAAATTTGTTTTGCCAAAAAGAAACTGCAATATGTCACATTGACAGTCAAAATATTTCAGCTGTGACGTGATTTGTTACTTAAGGGCTTGTGTACACTAATTAATTTGCCATTCAAAATTTTGAGCTCAGAATTTGTTGTCATGGATGGACAAAATGATGTAATGGTGCCAAATTGCCTATAAAACACGAAAATAAAAGCCATTTTGTGCTAAATAATATAATTCATAGTGTAAAAATTGCGGTGATCCTAGAAGTATGGATCACGGATATTTAACATTGCTTGGAAAAAATATGACGAAATTGGAATAGTTACTTGGCGTACATCAAGTATTTAAAGTATTTAAGGTTTAGCGTGGGTAGCTCTCTTCGCTCGCGGTCAGGATCTATAACTTCAACGAGTATTCATGCAACAGCCAGTTACCGTACCTAATACATTAGAGATAAGCTGATTTCGCATGTACTACATAAAACTTGAATCGCTTATTTCGTGTTTTATAAGTTTTATATAAAATTTGATAAAAAAAATATATATATATATGGCATAATGGAAAACATAGCCTGTTTAATTGTGCTGATTTTAAAACTGTAATAAAAAAGAGTCTAAGTTAAAGCCATTTCAAGTTACCATGTCAGAGCAAAACGTATAGAGTACAACAAGACCCGGTTATGAAAAATGTGTTTTTCCTCTCGAGCGACTCAGCCAGCTATTATATTATATTAATACGCGTTAAACAAAAAAAAATCCAAAATCCATCGGGTGTTGTTGTTGTACGTCACACACTTTGCACTAAAATTACACTGGACCTAAAATGCGTTAATCATACATATATCGGTAAGGGAGAACCAAAATTTGTTGGCACTTTTAAATTTCTTCTGAGCTAATATATTTAAATAATTTATATCCGAGCATGATTCTCACAGGACAACACGTAACGAAATAGCAGAAAAATGCATTGAAATAGCACGGTTAATATCAAATAGACATTTTCCAAACTATAGTCAATACCTCTCAGTCAATTTATTTTGATCCCCAAGAGCCCGACATTTGATTAAATTGCACACATACGACTTTTCAGAACATAATTTTGCATGATTCTGGCCCCTGGTGTTTCTTAGCAACTTAAAATGGAGTCCCTCACGAAAGTTTTAAAAATATTCAAAATTAAAAATGCCAAAAGAAGATTATCAGTCACCCCCCTGGATAATTTACTTTGTTCTGTACCCATTTGCCACCTCATTTGCTGGTAATGAGATAATTTAACATCTGTCTTTGTCTTGTTCATGAAGCAGGGGAAGTGTGAAACTTATGATAAAACTATTGATGCAAATTCAGGCATAAACGGAAGTAGCAGGTACAATAGACTGCACGTTTCCTTAAATTCAAAATAAAAAAAAAAAGTATATCCAAGCGAGAGTTGTTTGCAAAATTGCGCACTAAATTTCGTTTGAGCAGTGTAAAATGAAATTTTGCTCATGGCTCCACCTACCAGCAAATAGATTGCTATTTTCGTCAAAATGTCAAATTCATGTGATTTTGACAGCTCAACTTCTGGCGGACGACCGGTTAGTAGTACTCTAAGGACTCCTAAATTAAACTTTGAAATTTATTTAACCCAAAAACGTTGTAAAATATAATTGAACCATAATGTGGCCTATACTTATAAATCTTTTACGTTCCAATGCGGTATACATAACTCTACCAATTGCCGCTGTCGTTGGAGTTATTGGTTACAATTTGGAAAGTCTACTGTCAGATAAATATACCCCTTACAGCAGTTAGTACTACAAATATATCTAATTATCTAAATTTAGCAGTTTGATTTCTAGAATCAATTCAGGAGAACAGAGCCGAACGATTGGCCGATGACACAATCCTACAAAATCCCGCGAAAGTGGAGAAATTAAGGCTAAGCGAGAACGTTCTCGAACGAAACTTGTCGCCTTCTTTGCAGAAAAAGGAAAAAGCGTAGACGACGTAGATTTAGTGCGGAAATTTGTGTTAACAAGTCAAATAAATACCGATAAATGTGATAGAAATAGTCGCTAGTGTCGGAAATCTATTTATTCTCTTATATTAAATATTGGACGTAGGAGTAATCACCGCCCCAGTGGCCTAATGGATAAGGCATCGGCCTCCTAAGCCGGGGATTGTGGGTTCGAGTCCCATCTGGGGTAAAGAGGATCTACTTTTTTTTTTTTTTTTCCTCACAATTTCATTGGTATTGTAGAGATACGACGAGTATGAAGGTGGTGTTTTGCTTCTTTTTCTGGAATCCAACAAGTGTCTTGCGTGTAAACCACCACAAGATGATGAGTCAAAAGGAAGGTGAATTAGCGAAAGGATACTTCGTTAACGAACCCTTCTCTGTTGAATTATGAGTTTGTGTACTGTGGACTTTTTAATCGACTCTCAGGAAATAGGTCTTGGAACTAAGTGAAATAAGATGGTTCCATGAAGGGATCTATTCGCCGCTCTAATACTCTGGAAATTCAGCTGGATGCGTTCGTGATGTGCCGGGCAAAGTTTCGCGCCATGATCCGGCATAAGTCCCAATTGAAGATGAAAAGGACAACTTTTATGGTAACCTGGATGCCGTCTATCAACACTTAATTGTTACATTGTCAGTGTAATGAGGAATTTAAATGACAAAGTGGACAGCGAATATACCCCACAGAGCATCTGATGTTAAATCAAGACCTCTGAGATTTTTATAACAACAGCGTAAGGTTTGTGGATTTCTGAAATGTCAATCGCCTTGTCATTGGAAAAAGACAAGTTCCAACTAGATTGGTCACTTGGCTATAAGCCGTCGTTTTAGACCTCTTAGATGTCTGAAATAAACAGGGGGACCACATTAGAATGGTATCCCAGACCATCTTATGATTGCTCTTATACGCCGCCGTTCTGGATCAGTTCGAAGCAATTGAACGAACATGTTTCAATACCGATAAGCTCCTGGATTCCGTAAAGCGAAACGAAGAGCTATGAAAATCGTTTTCGTAAATGGGGTAAAGAAATCAAGGAATCCCGGTATCGAGTGAGGAAGAAATAAGTTCATTTAGTGAGACCCATGACAAACGAAACCATATCAACGATTTAACGTAATGCCAGAAAAATGCATTGAAATAGCACGGTTAATATCAAATAGACATTTTCCAAACAACTCGGTCCATTTATTTTGAGCTCCAAGAGCCCGACATTTCTTTAAATTGCACACATGCGACTTTTCAGAACATAATTTTGCGTGATTCTGCACACCCTTAACACTTAATTGAGAATAGGCACCTGGTGTTTCTTAGCAACTTAAAATGGACTCCCTCGCGAAAGATTATCAGTCACCCCACTGGATACGTTTACTTTCTTCTGTATTCATTTGCCACATCATTTGCTGGTAATGAGATAATTTGGCAAAAGAGGAGTCTATATAAAAGGAAAACCTAATCCCGAAGCACGCACATTCAAGTTGTTGGAGAAATTCCCTTCTCTTTTTAAACTCGGGTGGCTGTTGATTACTTGTCTCCGCTGATGCTCGAACCTGCATTGTTAGTATCACAGGCAATTATTTAGTTTTGATGCAATTGTTATGAGTTTAACATTCTTTGCCATCTTAGTTGCAACTTAAAAGAGACTAACCACGGGCAACTGGATATGCATTGGAGTGACTGAGAAATCTTGTTTTTTGAAGCACAGACTCGTCTCGCGGCGCCATCGAAGTAAGTAAATAAATAAATCACTCTACCATACGTTGAAACATTTCTAAAATTTGGTGAATGCTTGCGAATTCTTTGGTAAATATTTGTAGATGGCAGAGGTAAATATCTACGAATAAAGTGATTCACAAATTAGTTGTTGTTCTAATTAGCTTTTGTTTTGTAGAACACAAAATGTGGGTGTAGGTACTAAAAAGATTCCGCATTTATGTACATACACAATTTCAATTTAACTCGTGCAGAGAGCCATTTGGTAATCATTCATTACACTTATATTAATTTTTTTTTAATAGCAGTTGAATGTGCGTTTATAAGTGCCAATATTAGGTTGAGATAACAATGTTTAACTTGCCTGTTTCAGAGCGCGGTACGTAAGGATTTATTTTTTTAATATTAATTTACGCCTAAAAGTTAACTCTTAATGATACTACGCAATTGTACAACGTTAGTAGAAAATGGAAAAGGAAAGATAGGTATTTTTATTTTTTTGTGTAGAGGTTAGTCACCTGTTTGTTAATTTTGTTCTTTGTTCTTTTAATTAGACTTTAGACTCAAAGTAAGAAAAAAAAATTAGGTTGGAAAATAGGCCTTTTCCTAATGGTTGGTATAACAGTTGTCATTTAGAAATAAACTGCACCACTATTCGAGCAAACATTCACCCTTGTTATGCCTGGCGTTTAACGCCTTTTTTTTAAAAAAAAAAACGACAATGCGAACTCGGCATAATAGCTGGTGTTTTACGTCATCTCCAACAATTGTCATTTTATGTTTTGTGGAACTTCATTCTTGTTCGACAGTTGGCGTTTAAATGTCTTTATCGTTATGTTGGCTGTCGTTTTAGTGTAGTAAAACTCTTAGTTCAACGCCTGTTTTTGTCGTTAAAGAATTATTAAACACCAGGCATTAAAAACCGGTTTAAAATGTAAGTTTTTTTTTACATTTCTTCATATACTCGCATTTGGTTTAAGTTATATTTTTTTATGGGTAAAAATAACAAATAATAGACAAATGAAACGGCTAAGAGAGCTAATGGAAAGAAATATTTTCCAAAGGGCTTCGCAAAATACTGAGTGGGAAGAGGTAGCTGCTGTATTAAATGTCTTATGATCACCATTATGGGACGATCAAGGATGGCAAAAAGCACGTATACAAAATGTAAAGTTAGAGAAAATCCCTAAGCATTGTATTATATAGGTTTGGTGCGATGACAAATTTAAAACGTATTTTTAACAAAAAAGAAGTAGAGCCACAGGGGGAAGACTGTTCAGGCAAAAGTACTTGAATGAAACAGACGGAGCTATATTCTTGCCTTGAACGAACTAGTCGACCCTGTGGGAAAAGTGTTTGGCAGCATACTCGTATAAATTACACAGATTGAACAATGCAGCGTGAGAGCGAGACTAGAGCGGGGCGAGAAATCCTCGTCCTCATAAAATCGTTTCCCAGTTCATAATGAAGGCGTTACTTTTGACAGCGAGCCGGTATTATGTATCTATTTAAAAGCAACAACGGCAACACACCACCTTTCTCTTTCTGGCTACATGACAAAGTCGCATCCGCCTGCTAACATGCTATCTCGTCGCGAGAGTTTTTTAATTTTCCGAATGCGTTGCGATAGAACGAGTCTCGCATCATTGTGCATTGTTTCATACATTTGCATAGATCGAAACTTTTTTTTGACAACTCGCGCTAGACTCGATGGGCATCCATCTACAACACCAACAACACTTCCATCAACATCCACAGCAATAGCAAAAACATCAAACCAATCTATTCCTTCACGTACACTAACAACAAACGCCAAATTAGAGCTATCTAAAGGTATCATTGGTGCTCCGATCTAACAGTAATTTTATTCTCTGTAATACATTTTAAAGATGAAACTGTTGATGTAAGAACGACAACACTTTCAAAATACAGAAGAAAATAAAAAGCCTGCGATAAAGAAATTTTCGAAAATATGCAAGAGAAGGTGAAAGTCTCTTCAAACCGCATTGAAGTCCAGTTGAAAGAAAGCTCCCGTTATAATAGAAAGCGTTTCTATTTGGAAGAGAAACGGCTTAAATCGTACGAAGTTCAACTGGAACGCGAGGAAAAGCAGCGAATCTAAAATTGAGAATGGTTTATTTTCCATTTTAAAATTGACCCTGGTAAATCCAATAGATTGGACTTCGATCTAATACTTCTCCGTATTCGCATTAGATCCGTTTTCCGTGTTTCCTCTTGGTCTTCATCCTCGCTACTCCATAAACATCAAAATGCTGTCCATATTTTGTTTCACCAAATTTTATTTTTCACCGACAATTGAAGAATTTATATACATAAGTACATAATAATAAAAGATGAAAACAGGCAACTTCACAGAGAAAAAATAAGTCTGTCATTGTCGGTTTTTTTTTTTTTCTGTGGAACTTACATACATATATGGAACATAAATAAGTAAAGAGCCGAACAGAATGTGTATCTGCGTCTGGGTCTGAAAACCGACACTTAAGGCGTTTCACTCCCGTATACCGATATTAAAATGCCACTAAACCGTAACGACTCAACTTAAACCCCAGTCGTAATAAAAGTGATTATAGGGAATTTATGTTCAATATAATAAATAGATAAATAGTATGATTGGAAAAAAAATATTTTACATCGTATTCTTTGTACTTCTGAGAATAAAAAAAAATATGTCAAATTAATAAAAGTAATCATTTAAGAACGTACACAAAGAAAAATTGTTTGCAAAAGTAGCAAAATTAAACTCACGAAAATATTCGGGCAAGCAAGTTTTTCTTAAGTTACTAAAAAATAAGTATTCTAAGAAATTTGAATAACGGTACTTGATACCTGAATTATTATTCTTTGTAAAGTGGTCTTAGTTTAGTGTATTGTACCATGGTGTAGTTGTGAAATTTTGGGAAGGTTGTGAAAATTAATAAGTAAAATGGGTAGAAAAGGCAAAAATGCTACTCTTGAACAACGTCAAACAGTGATTTTAAATTATAAACGCGACAAAATACAACGACAAATTGCTAAACTATTAAATATAAGTAAAAGTACAATTTGTGACATTGTTAAGATGCTCAAAAGTGAGGATCGAGTTGTTTCTATTCGCCAGAAGGGACGTCCCAAAGTGGTAACACAAAAAGAAAACGACTTACATACTCGTATATATGAAAAGAGTTAGAGAAAATCATAAAATTGTTGCGACATAAATTAAAACAGACTTGAAGGTAAGTTACGGGAAGTTTGTAATCGCTGAAACTACTAAATGCAAAATGACGAGGAAAAAACCGTTCACAAGCGAAGTGAAGCGAAGAAAAGACTTGAAATTGCTAAATTATACGAGAAGGAGGACGAACATTTTTGGAACAATGTTTTATTTTGCGAAGATAGATTTTAAAAGAACATTTGAAGAAGAGTGTAGGCAATTTGGGAATAGGGGGAAGTTTCAAATTCTACCAAGACAATGACTCCAAGCACACTGCGCTTGTGGTTAAGACCTGACTTCTTCATAATTTCCCAAGAGCATGGGGTTAGGGTGGTCTTAATCGTTCACACCAATACGAGTTCAAAAACACATCACATCACTAATAAGACGCAACTCAAGGCAACAAGCAAACTAGTGTCTTCAATGCCTCGAAGATTAAACAATTGCCCAAAAATGGTGTTCTATAAAGTACTAGTTATTTGGATTTTTTAAAATGTATTTTTTACCGGAATATTTTTGCGCATTTTATTCATAATATTTACATACTTTTGCCTTAAAATGTAATATTTTAACTTGCATATGATTAAGTTTGTAGTAAATTTAGATATACAATTTGAATTCGTTGGTCTTTTATTTTATTATTTATGTTCACGCAAATATCCTACAACGATGTGCTCAAATATTAAAGTGATTGACTATATATGATTGCGAACAGAATCGACCGTTAGAGCCGTTTTCGAGAAAATCATTTTTTTTTTCAAAATCGGCCATTAGTACAGTACCACTAGTTTCGGGATTAGAATGAAAATTCAGATTTCGTCTCGAATTGTGGCATCACAAACCCCGTATATAAGATAGATTGAAGAAAATCTGTTCAGCCATTTAGGCTCCAGTCAGCTATACTCGTGCATACAGACAGACAAAATTCAGGGACCCATTTATTGAGTTTCTCTATTATAAAGGGTGACCAGACAGCAATGATAGTTTTTCCAATTGTTATGTTTCAGCCAATTGTTATTTTCATTTCAACTTTGACAGCTCAAAGTTACCAATGACATCCAGCTGTCAAAATATTCAGTAAGGTTTGCCATTTGCATCGTTTAACACTTCCCGAACGTGTAGGAACCAACCAGACGGAGATCGGTGCGAAGTGAAGAAACATAGCCGCCGTAGCGGCCAGTATCGAAGAAGACCCAGAAATGTCGATTCGGCGCCGATCATCTGAATTGGGCATCGCCAGAAAGTCAACCACATTCGTATAAGATTGTGCTGACGCAAGGATTGAAGCCGGAAGACCATAGACAACGCTGTGAGTTCGCTAATTGGGCGCTGGAAATGTTGGCCGGAGATCCGAATTTTGGCCAAAAAATCATCTTTTTGGACAAGGCCCATTTTTGGCTCAGCGGCTATGTCAACAAGCAAAATTGCCGTTATTGGAGCGACCACAATCCACAAGTGTTCGACCAAGCATCAATGCATCCAAGATTGACGGTTTATGGCACGGCGGCATCATCGGACCTTATTTCTTTCGAAATGAGGAAGGCTAAAGCTCGACAACATCCATATATCCGAGATGTGGTTCCAACAAGATGGCGCTACATGCCATACAAGCGACGCAACGCTCGAAGTGGTGAAGGAGAAATTTGGCGAATGGGTCATCTCACGGCGAGCGTTCATCAATTGCGACTTCATTGATCATGCGACTTGACACCCCTCGATTATTTTCTCTGGGGCTACGTCAAGACCTTAGTCTACAGTAACAAGCCAGCCACTTTGGACGAGCTCGATGCCAACATTCTAGACGCTATTACCGGAATAACGCCGCACATATTGTAGCGAGTCATCAAAAATTAGACCGACCGCTTGAAGCACTGCCAGCGAAGCCGAGGTGGCCATTTAAATGATGTGCTAATCCATACATAATGGCATGAATGGAGCTTTAAAATAAAGCCAGAATCAATTTGATATCTCACACCGTTGTTGTTTTATTTAAATTTATTTTCCTATCGTTCATATCTGGTCACCCTACAGTAATGTCAAGTTTGATCAAAATATTGAGATTGAACGTTTTCAGGAAACCAATACTTGCCCTTATAGGTACAAGTAAAGTAAAATTAGTGAAAATATTGTAACAAATATTCACTCCCAATTTTCATTTACTACTTATACGAGTATGTATATACAAAAGTATAACCATACATAGAAAAGGTCTTACAGGAAAGTGTTTTATTATTTTATGGCATCAACATACAAGTATTTAGAGCAATAAAAAATTCCTGGATATTTTGATTTGGAAATTTTAGCAATAAAAAAAATGATTTTTTCACTTTGCAGAAGTATAGCCGCATCGTATATATATTATTGTGATTTTAATTAGCAACAATGGCCCGTGGTACTCGTTTAACAGAGATGGAAAAGAGTTTTCTCTTTCCGCGAGGCTAGTCTATGTGATCTGAACGTGTCATTAGAAATTTTTTACAAGACCCCGAGTCTTATGACAAAACAATCCGACCAGGACTACCGCAGTAACTTACAAGACGCGATTAAAGGCGGATAAAAAACACTTCGCCTAATTGGGTGCCCGAATTCGAAATGAGTTAGAGCTAGATGTTTCGGTTTCGCGTAGAATAAAACAATCGTCCGAGGCAAAATGGTGCCTGCTTCATGTCTAACAGCAGCCCATAAGGAAAAAAGAGGGGAATTCGCACGTAATAACATGGATCGTGATTGGAAAACCGTAAGTAACATTGTGTTAATTTATCCTCTTTTTCTGCTGATTGATTTGAACTGCCTTAATCTTATAAAATATTTTTGTTTCAGATTATTTTTAACGACGAAAACAAGTTTAACCTTAATGGAGCAGACGGCTTGGGTACTGGTACGACTTGCGGAAGGAATCAAGGATTCTCTCGAAGAGGAACTTCGGCGTTGGAAGTTGTATGGCGTGGGGGGCTTTTTACACTCGCGTTAAAGTTTCACTTGCTTTTACCTCTATTAAAATTAATAGTGCTGCTCACATCCAGTTGCTCCAAGAGAACTTGGTGCCTTATTTAAGGCGATATCGTCGCCTCTTCAGCAAGCTAATGCAGAAATTCATGTTAGTCGTCAGTATGGAATGGTTTCAGGACCAAAACATCAGATTGATGGAATGGCCGGCATGTTCTCTCTCAATATTAGAAAAAATTAGTTGATGGTACTCGTATGCCGAACAGAATTTTTAGTATAATTGAAGAATGAGGTAACCCAATTTCATATTAATTTCAGAGCAAACAATTAGCCAAGTTAAACAAATTAAGAAAAATGCAATGCTCAAATTCCCAACACAAAATATAGGGACATTTATTTTTGTTCTAGTTACTTGTACATATATTGATGCCATAAAATAATAGAACAATTAGGGTACTATATCCATTTTCTAGGGTACGGTTATACTTTTGCAAGGCACTGTAGTACATTCGAAACCAGGAAAGAAATCCTATGCTCTAAAATTAATATATCCCAGTGGGGATGACAGTTCAGACTTTTAGCCCTTTCGGGTGAATTTAGCTCGAAGAATTTACAAAACATCTAGACGTCTAGCCCGGCAACTCAAATTGTTTTTTTATTTTATTTTCTACGTGAAAGCTTGAAAATAAAAATTGCAAATTGTATGCACTCATTTCATGCATGCTGTGATATAAAAATAACCAGTTCTGCATTCTAATTAGTCTAGAAACCTTGTGACGTCATGTTTGGTCACAAGTTAGGAGATGTACTTTATTCAAATTTAAAATCTAGCCCGGAAATTCCTCATTTAGCCCCCTTTTTTCGCTGATTCTAGCCCGCATTTAAAGACATGAAGTACGGGTCTTGGTGAAACGAAGTCTGAATTTTTTTTTCTATTTTCGCAGATATCGAACCTCTATAATAAAACAAAATTAAAAAAAAGAGCGGACATCCCTTGCGGGGATCGAACCCGCGACCTTTGGATTAGAAGTCCAACGCGCTATCCTCTGCGCCAAAGGGACAGGTGATAGACGGGAGGCTATTGTATTATACAAACTGGATTGCTGTACAAAAACCCGATTTCAATGGATTTATTGAATTTTCTTCCGAAACTACGAAATATTTTTAAGCTCCACATTTAAATTTCTTGTTAACAGTTTAAATTGAACATTTTATTCATCGATTTTGAGTTCTTTTTTTCTCTATCACCTTGCTTAAGGTAGAGATAGATTTATGAGCAACTCAAACTGATGCATTAGCATACATAAGTAAAATACTCCAGTAGGTATTAGTTGTACGTCAAGTTCTCTTCTATTTTTAATTTCATGCACAAAACAGCAGCGAGAAATTTGTTAACTTGACCATGACATCATATCGGACTGCTTTCAATGTTAAGAGAGTTATGTGTGACCTTCGCTGAGGAAAATGGAATTCTATTTTAAGACTCTTTATTTTTATAGTTTTCTTGTTTCATTTTCGACAATATCTGGAAATAGTTTAACATTTTTGCAAGCTATTTGTACATAATATGAAAGAAATCAAATGTGAGGAGTCATGTATGAGATATATCGCCACGTCATCATAGCCTCGGTGGCGCAGTAGGCAGCGCGTAAGTCTCATAATCTTAAGGTCGTGAGTTCGAGCCTCACCCGGGGCATTTCCTTTTTTGCTTTCAATTTCTTTTATTGTAATTTTGTTGCAGTTATATGATACTTCTGAATGCCTCGAGTAGTTGAAAGGAAATCATAGAAATAGCGTTGTTTTGTACTTGCTGTAATGGAAAACGTGACTTTTTGATTGCAGGGAAAAGAATTATTGGGTTGAATTCAACTAATAAACGACACTGTGGTGTACCTATGAAAGGTAAGTACTTTACTTTATCTTATAGTTAGCTGAATTTTTACATGATGATCATCGAGCCTCTAGCAATACATATTTCAGTCGATAACTTTTTTGTTGAATGAATGGGATTTTGTTGAAAGGCAGAAACTACGGCGGGTATTATTTCCTGTGTGCAAGCTATTGAATCCCCTCGCATCTCCACGGATCCATTGTGGTCCCTGCTGTGAAAGCAAAAAAAAAAAAGAAAAAAACTTGGAAGAAAGTGAAAAAAGGGAAAGAATGATTAGTTTTGGTTGCTACTATGGAGCCTCACTCAACCATATTGAGTTCAAATGAATGTAAGAATGACATTCTTCGAGGGTAAATCCTAGGCATTTGCAGAGGAAGTGATCTGGGACTTTTTCTGCATCTACTTTTGTGTAGTTTCTACAAAGATTTTGTGTACTTAAGGCGATAAGTTATGATAAAGAAAACCAATTTATAGCTTTTTAACTGAATACAATGTAAAAACAGACTCTCTCTAAAAATTGGGCCAATTTAGTACGAGTATTGAAAGCTTAAAAAATCGATATCTGAATGTTCGCCATTACCACGTATGTTTATAGTATGTCGTATACTTTATTTAAAAAATTTATTTTTTAAAAAATTCAGGCGGGTTTTTAGAAAATATCACTGGGTGTATATTGCGCCATTGCCAACTCTCAAAACAGTCCTGAACATTTGTTTATTTATGATATCCCTCTTTGGAACTGCATGTTGATTCCAGAGAGTGCAATAAAAATTGGCGTCTTCACCGTAAGTGTGTGCGATCGCATTATCATAATGCGAAAAACAACGACTAAGGTTCTGCTTTTTCTTCTGACTTTACAATAGATTTTGAAAAACTTGCTTTAAAAATCACTCATCATCACTGTTATTGCTAATTTTTGTTGGTTTTCTTTTACTGGAAGAGTTGTACCTTCTGGGTTCCATACTATGGACCGCTGCTTGGTTATTATAAAACCAAGCTTCATCACTTGGGGCGTTATTATGTACGAGACAAGAGGCATGACGAACGATTTCCAGATAACGATACCCACGACTTTTAATAATTATGTGTAACGAGAACGATGGCAAACAAATGATTTCAGCTGAAAAGCGCAACTAACTTCGCTTTTATTCACATGTGTCAAAAAGGAAGAAGAAAATTTATCGGCAATCATTGTTAAAAATGTTTTTAAACAGCTAATATTTCTCCAGGAGTTTTCAACTGATTGAAGATGCATTTACATGTTTTAGTGAGATTCATAGCCGGCTGCCAAGTTGCAAGTCAACAGACATATGTATGTATTACAACCAGGAATTGGACAAAACTTCCTTGTTGATAAGTCGTAACCAATCAACCGTCTTAGATGCGCTTACAAAAACATTACGTGCTATTGAGAATATTTTCTGCGCGACATACATCTATATATCATTTGCATTTAAGAAATAAACAAAGCCAAGAAAGCAAGTTATTCTTCTTCCTTGACATAATGTCATGGTTTCTATCCATAAAAGACACAAACATATCAAGCTGCCTACTTGTTGTTAATTTAGGTTCAGTTTCTTTTATTTTTACTACCCTTTTCAAACAATCACTTCACAAACACAATGGTGACTGACAATTAACCCTTAACGACGTACTGTGAGGTGAGGTACAACAGATACCATTTTCGTAACGATAACCATAGATCTGAACGAAAGAGTAACACTTAATCGCAATTTTGTCGTTGAGTTCATAGGTAACGAAAATAGTTGAACATAATAAGAATCCAGTTATGATCTCAGACGTTATTCCATTTTTTCCATGAAATATTAAGAATAACGAGAGGTATCTGCCTTTTCTTCTTTATTATTATTATTATTTATTTAAAACTATAAGGCTTACACGTAAGATACAAATCTTTTAAGCTGTGAAGCTACTTTAAATGGTTGATAATAATTATTTTTTAAAAATAAAATTAAAATTAAGAAAGATAAGAAAACATATATTATAAAAAAGAAAAAAAAGAAATATTTATATATACATATAATTGAGAAAATTAAAATTTAAAAATTTAATAATTAATTAACGATTTTTAGTATCCTTTTGTCAAATCAAAACAGCTTCAAAAATCAGAGAAAGAAAGAAAAATAAGAAATAAAAGTTCAATGTCTGCACATTTATATGCTTAGATGCTTGCTAAGTCGCCTTTTAAAGTCACCGTTGCTATTAGATCTCCTTAAACTGGCTGGGAGTGAATTCCAGAGTCTTACAGCGTAAATAAAGAACTGTTTCTGAGTCGTATAATATTTGAAGCGCGGAATAATAAATGCTCCACTTCTCGCGGATGAGGCAATTTGAAGAACATGAAAAAGATATGACGGAGCTTTTGATTCTTTAAGATTAAAAAGGAAAGTTAGAACATTAAAATCGAGATATTTTTTGAACTCCATCCCAAGAAATTCACGCGCATATTCCGAAATATGTTCATATCTACGGATGTTATAGACATATCGTACTGTACTATTGAAAGCAACTGTGAGTTTACGTGAGCTATTGCTATCTAGGTCGCAGTAAATTGAGTGTGCATATAGTAGTATTGGACGGAGCAGTGTTTTGACAAGAGTTGTTTTTATTTTGCGCGGGAGGCAGCTACTAGTTTGACCTAAGGCTCGCAGGGCTCCATAGACTTTGCCTATAGTATTGGTCACGTGAGATTCCCAGGTGAGATATTGATTAAATGTCACTCCGAGGTTTTTAACACTTTCTACGTAATCTAAAATGGTTCTCATTCAACAATTCGCAACACGCATGCAAGGCGTAATTTATGAGCTACCAGTAAATTCCGAAGATTTTTGACGACCTTAACGAAACCTATTACTCACCGAAACAGTCAAGAGTTGCCAATGTATTTTGGCATTCTTGAAAAATTTGTATTGTCTGTAATTAGCGTCAATACCCAAAAATAATGCTGTGTCGGGTCTTCTGTTGGGTTGCTGATGGAATTTCTCCTGTGCTACAATTTTTATTAATTTTTTTTTTCTGAAAGTGCAGATAACATAACAAAATAACTTGCACTTTGTTTTACATATGCCAACCTTAATGTAAAATTAATACGATAACTGGTTTAGAAATTAATCACCAACACTTAATTGTGTACAGTTTTCTTGACTTCTCTGCAGGGAATGTTCCTTATTCGATTTGGTAATGAATGTATGAAATTAAATCCTGAAAGTTTCCTCTAAAAAGTCAAGAAAACCCTACAAAATCAGGCTACAGGTCTGAAGAAGCTTACAATATATCCCTAAACGGGCGACTTAAAGGAATAATAACTAAAATAGTTTCTCAAAATAGAAAAGAGTAACTTTCAAATCAAATACTACTGCTAACGTCTAAGTAGAGATATGTTTATTTTCATTCAAGTTTAACATGACTTATTTCTATAGAATCTGAAGATGTCGCGTTGTCCGATGTTATGAAACTGTTTGGTGAAGCATCGTTATGCACGGGTATCGGAGCCATTTCTTGGTACTGATAAGTACTAGCAGTTGGAAATAAATCTTGCCTAAAGCTATGAACATCTTCATGAGTTTGAGCTGAAGAACAGGGTTTTGACTGGGTAATCCGTCTAATTACAGACAAAAATTCCATTTTTGCATCAATCTTCTGGTCATCGGTCATTTTTCTGAATGACGGTACTAACGAAAGCAAGAAACATTTATCTTCATCGATTTCTTCTTTTGCATTCTTTTTCTTTAACATGCTCATTATGGACCTCTCGTAGGATGGTGCTGGGTGGTTAATTTTTGATCTCTCTGGCGGAGTATGGTATTGATGAAAGCCTGTGTTGGTTTCATCCCTATACTTATTTCTGTTTTCAAAAACTCTTGATTGAACTTCCTGATCTGTTGCTTCTGTACCATCCATCGTGGGCAGTAGAAACAACAGATGGTTATAATAAATATATTTTCGGCGTTTTTTAGACGACTGACCCGATTTGCTTCGGTTTATCTCTCTTTTGAAGCAAGTCCTTAGATTTTGCCAACGTTGTTGAATTTCTTTAGCTGTAGAAAAATATATTCCTGAAATAGTATAGAATGCTTGCATTCTCTAATTCTTTCTTACCTTTCAAAATTTTCTCTTGTGGAGTCATTGCATTCCATGAGTCAATCATTGCCTCACAAACTTCTTTCCAAAGTGTTTTATTTATTGTACGATCTGCATATTCTTTCAGTCGTTTATCGTAAAGAGCTGGTCTACTGTGTATTAATTCGATTAACCTTTCAGTCTGGTCTTCATCCATTTTTCTATAATCATACAAAAAATGTATAACATGTAATTGCGGTGCGTACATACATGGTACATCAATTTATCTATTTTTATATATACAATTATTTCTGCTTACGACCAAGTAAATACAAACGTCATTGAGAGAACACCACAACACAACTAACAATTATTTAGTTGGCTGCATGAGAGCGACCATAGCTCATTTAAAACATGAAACCCCGCTATCAGCAGACCGAGACCAATTATTTGACATGAGTTTGTGTGAAAATACAACTAAACAGTTTAATATCAGCGCACTCTCATAAAAAATCTTCTATACTCATTCAGCCAACAAATATATTGGCTGACTTAAAATCGTAGGTTGACATACTACTGAGAGAGAATACCGCATATGGAACATTTTGGACATAGAACATTTTATGTACTCGTACATCACACGAGACTTATCTTTCGATTAAGGTTTTTCCGCTTCCATAGAAAAAAATAAAAAAAAACAACATATGTATGTTCAACTTATGATTTTCGTTTTTCTTCACAGGTATCCGTCTTCAACCCCTAAACGTCACACATTCATGTTTCAATTTCATTCACTTGAACAAAATAGTGCGAGTGAGGGAACACTGAGAAAAACGTGTACATGCGACACATTGCATTAAATAATGATTACGTAGTACAGTATAAATTGAATAGAACACACACACCTATCTATAGTATACAACATAAAATTTGAAGCTTTTTCTTCACCTCTCTAACAAAAGCTATTGCTAGCATCTATACAGAGTATTTTATCTATGCGTCTATATCAAACAATTCGCATCACCTTCAACATACCTTCAATAGCCGTGATCGTCTAGTGGTTAGGACCCTACGTTGTGGCCGTAGTAACCCAGGTTCGAATCCTGGTCACGGCAATGTTACGAAACATTGTCACGGGGAAAGGTTTTTTTCTTTTTTCTCATCGGATTTTTATCCCCAAAAGGCGAAGCAATCTTTCCACTTAGAGAAAACCATATGTAGCTTTCATTACTACCTTTTACGATAATAAATTGAACTAAAATTGGATATAATCGTTTTAAAAGTAAAAAACCAACGAATGTGGAAATTTCAACATTACCAACTGAAATGATAAATTATTACCTACATTTGTTCTATTACTAAATTTACAAAATTTCAGGTTATAGCTGTCAGAAACGTCATTAGTGGTTGCTAAACTTATCCAGTTTCATTTGCGATGAAAAAAAAAAATTTCTTCACTTATTTAAGACATACGAGTAGTATAGTAGGGATAATTAATTATTTTCAGGTAATAATAGAGAAAAGATGTTGTTTTGACCACAAAAAAAAGCAAATTTTAATTAGACATACGTACATATGTATTTACCATAAAATAAAACGCTGGTTACGAAGCAACCACAAGCCTCGGATAAGGATTATTTTACTGTTGACGAACCTTGCAAACAAAACGACGACGTTTGGAACTGCACATGGAATGTTCGGACCCTTAAGAGGCTACGTGCAGCCCAACAATAAGCGAAGGCCCTTTAGCAGTCTAGGGCCAAGCAGATATCACCAAGAAATATCGTGGGATGGGCCGAGCTGAAACGGGATGAAAAACGGTGACGTCTACTACATTGACTGCTACAAGAAGCAGAAGCAACGTCTATTTGAGGCAGACTTGGGCAAAAAGTCTTGAGCTTTAGGCATGTGAGCGAACGCCTTCACATTATTGGAAATTCAAAAACATCAGCCCGATATGCGCTCACGTATCCACAAGGGATAAGGACGACGTGGTCAAAGATAGCTTTTATGAGCTCCTCAACAGGACTTACGGTCAATGTCCACGTTATGAAGTTGAAATCGTGCTTGGCGGTTTTAACGCAAAAATTGGGAAGGGGGGGCATTTTCGGAAACTACGAAAACAAACGACACCTCCGAAAATGGACTCAGGTTAATCGACTTTTACTTCGGTGCGAAACATCACTGTAGCTAGCACACGATTCCCACACCTCAATATTAATAAGGACACCTGGCGCTCTCCGAATCAAATGTTGGTGATCTCACTCCTCCAGTATTCTGGATGTTCGTACCTTCCGAACAGCTAACATTGATTCATATTACCACTTTGTTACTGCCAAAGTGAGTATGCGGATATCCCAAACACCATAACACTAAAAAAGTGCTGTGAGTAAATTTAATATCCAACGACTACAATCGCAAGAGGCTGCCAGAGCTTTCACCAATCAAGTGTCCCTGAACCTTTCAAGAGGGTGATAGTCAGAGTCAACAATTTCGGTTTGCGTAAGGTGATGTCAACAAGTGACAAATCACATTTTGGTGATGGTTTTCACTTTCATACGAAGTTGAAGTGATTTATGGTCTCCACGATTTTAAGAAAATTAATATTTTTGTGTCAGTGCAATTGTTTTTAAATTATTACAACGACGTCGAAAGTGACGATGATTATAGAAAAAATGCGCCATTGCTTAGGATTAATCTTAGGTACAAATCAAACCTCCTAGAACCTCCGGATCCAATGTATGTATATATAATTTTCTTCCTTTTATAAGAATTGTTTAAAAATGACTCTTAAAAAACTGTCGTGTTTCGAATGAAACATTTTTGTATCTGCCTCGGCTTCTTGATTTGCCAGTTGGGAGTTCGGTCTACCCACATTCCAACCATTTTATATCCATTCGCATGTATTTAAGTGCTTCATGTGCCGAGGGATCTGGACCAATTATGATAAATAAATATCATATCTTATTAGATACCAAATGCTTTAACAAACTAAGGTCTGACCAAAAGAAAAGTGTGTGCCCCACCATGTACATGTGCATATGCTACCTTCTAGCGCCTATACGGTTGGGCTGATTTTTGTAAAAAAAAAAAGTACCTATCGAACTTATTGCGGCAAGTGAGGATAAATATTCGGCTGTTTGGAAAAGCAAGACGGCGGGCAATAGATACCTTTTGTCTATCTCTCATATTTGTGCAAGTTTTTGGAAAAGCGACATATTTATCAAAAATACTATTAATTCGTCCTCTTAAAAACAGTCTCGCTTCGAGAAAACATGAACTCACAAGAATGTTGTCGCTTACTAAACTCATACAATCAACACAGTTTTTCGCTATCCCTATGTACGAATATTCTTATCCCCAATCTATTTACGTTGTGAAACTTGATTAGTAATGTAGGTACATTCACGTTTATTTTTTTTTTATAATTTGCACGTGTTAAAGGGGATATGAATACCCTTATACTAATTTTTAGAAAAGGGGAAGAGACAGAGAGAAAGATAGACTGGTGTAGTTGGTTTGAAACTCAGGTGGTAGTTAAGTTTCAGTGAACTCCAAGGGTGGCTGTCCAGATAACTGGGGAGTATTTTTTTGGTTTTCGCTGTTATTGTCGTTGCTTATGATTCACAGTATTTTTTTCGCCCTCCTGATTTCATCATCACCATCAAGTTGCATTTTAGCCATATGACCACCCTACTATCAGTGTTATGCCTTCACAGTAGACTTGACTTAGCTTTCGCAAGTGATCGACTATTTTATTTACTTCATGTGAAATAAATAGATGATTCTTGACATCAGGATTCGAACCGTGAACCAACAGCGTGACAAGCGATGATGTTACTACAACACCACAGCCACTCAGATGTATATCTCAAACAAAAAAAAAAAAAAAAAAAAAATAATAATAAATTGGAACATCAACTAAACAAATAATACCACCTTTTTATACCCTATCCAGGGTATATTAAGTTTGATACATAGTTTGTAACATAGAGAAATAATAGCGATAGTTCCCCAAAAGTATATATATATGTATAGGTGCATACAGTAGTGAGCACGGAAATTCCAACTCTCTCTTCATTTATTTGTACTTTTTCAATGAAAAAACCTATGAACCAATTAGTATTTTCTAATAATTGCTAACCAACTTGTGGCCAATAAAACTACACATAGAACTATTTGCTGCAGGTACAGAAACCTAGCAAATTGGTCTTTCCAATAAATTGTAGAAAAAAACAAAAAAACAATAGAAAACCTTTTAAGAACTTATTCATTGTTTCAGGCCATAAAGCCAAAATTTTGGAATTCATATGCAAAAACATTTGTATTCATGCAACTTGGTAACATATTAACACCTTGTAGTGCCTCCTCTATTCTTTGTAACGTCATTAATTCGCTTTGCCATTGAATCCATTAAATTGTAAAGATTTT
Organism: Pocota personata; assembly: GCA_963082735.1. Taxonomy (NCBI): domain Eukaryota; kingdom Metazoa; phylum Arthropoda; class Insecta; order Diptera; family Syrphidae; genus Pocota; species Pocota personata. Next base: position 236,193,155 of record OY720430.1, on the reverse strand, counting down.
CCACTGATATTTCTTTGTACCAAACTTCTTTAAGCACTTCATTGAGCATTTTGTTGTTTATTTACAGTGCTAAAATGTCCCACAGATTTTAGATTGGTTTAAGGTCCGGCAAATTTCCAGGCCAGTCGAGTGTAGAAATTCCTTTTTCGATAATAAATTCTTTAATCTGTGAGAAAAATAAAATCAATTTATTTTCTTGTGTTGAGTATAATTAATAAGGAATTAAAATAGAAGTGAACAATGGCTTACCATTTTGAAACGATGGCAGAGTCGCCTTGAAAAATCATATCGCCGTGTTTGTATACATCCGAGTTAACAATTCTTTTTAGGAAACATAAATCTCCAATTCCGTAGTAAGAAAAACATATCCATAATGATTTGGCCGGCCGGATGAGTCACCGTTCGCTCAAGGCAATTTTTACTTCAGCGCTCTCCAGTTCTACGCCGCACGTACTGAATTCCAACTGATCCGTATATGCTGAATTTGCTCTCATCGGATAATATGACTTTTCTCCAATAAATTTCTGTCCACTTTTCATATTTTTTTTGCCGAAGTTAGCCGAGATTTTATCATCTTGAGTGTCAACATGTTTTTTTTTTTTTGCGGGGCAACGAACCATTAGACCAAATTCTTTAAACCTTCGATGCACTGTATGCACATCAATTTCAGTTCCACTTGACTTTTCAAACTCTATTCTTATTTGTACCGCTGTTGAAAATCGGTTCCTTGTTGATAGTCGGTGTAGAACTCGACCAGCCGCTCTCAGTCGACTTGTTGCATCCAACCTCTTTACCAATTTTGGTAACAGTCTTCCTTCCCACTTCAAATAGTGCAATTATTCGACTTTTTTGGTCTTCGGTCAATTCGGTTGACACTTTTTCAAAATCTTCAATTTTTTCACCAGCATTTATCACTTCAAATACTAAAATGACTCTAAATTACTTATTATGCACTTATATACCTAGAAAGAACGAAAGTCATTAAGAAAAAACCGCTACCTAAATATAATTAAGAATTTTTCTGCGAAAAATGGGTGTTGGTCTTTCCGTGCTCGCTACTGTATATTTGAGATCAATATAAGAACATATGTCGATCTAGCCATCTCCGTCCGTCCGCATTACCACTTTTATATAAGCTTTCTAGAATCCGAAGCAATACAAGTGGAAAAATTGTTAAAATCTGCCCACAGACGGTCACTTTAAAAAAAATATATATCACTTTTCTCAATATTTTTGCTAGAAACTGAAAAATATTGTCCAGGTACAGTTTTTTACATTTCGTCCATACATGGCCACTCCACTTTTTATGGGCGTTTTCTTTCAAAGACCATAAATTGCTTTTTCAAAGCTACATACTAGGGCAAGGTGAAAAGTTCTCGGCCTGACAATGAGAGACTGCGATTTTCAGTTAAAAAATGATTTTATTTTTCTACATAATCTTCCTTGACTTCAACACACTTGGTCCAGCGTTTCTCCAACATCAGTATTCCTTTTCGGAAGTGAGAGTCTGGAAAGCTGTGAAAATATTCATCTACGGTCCTCTCAATATCTGCATTGGAAGCGAAACGCTTCCCAGAATCAAATTTCTTCAAGTTTACGAACAGATGGAAGTCGGAGGGTGCCAAATCAGGTGAATAGGGGGGATGGCCGAGCAAATCGTACCCCAAATCCCGTAGTTTTCCCATCGCCAACGCACACTTGTGTGCAGGTGCATTGTCCTGGTGAAAGATGATTTTTTTCTTCTTCAAGCCAGGACTCTTCTCGCGAATTTTGGCATCCAGCTGGTCAAGAAAGTTGGAGTAATATTTGATGCAATTGTTCTGCCTTTCTCAAGGTAATCAATTAACAGGATCCCTTTCGCATCCCAAAACACACTGGCCATGATCTTTCCGGCAGATGCGATCGACTTCGCTTTCTTTGGCGCTGAACCACCGGGTCCCACCCACTGCTTCGACTGCTGTTTTGTTTCTGGCGTATAGTGGTGGACCCCATCCAAAACAAAGAATTTTATCACCGCACGATATTCAAGTTTATCCATCTACTGCAAAAATTCGTGTAAAGAAACTACGAGTACTTGAGAGAACAAGTTGAAACTTGTCATACGAACTAATGAGAAGTGCACCCAGGCAGGAAACATAAATTTTTGCTGATTGGAACGCCATCTCTGCGTCAGGCCGATAACTTTTCACCTTGCCCTCGTATTTACGGTGACGGTTTAGTCTTACTGTGAATATCTCACCAGAATCCGTGAAATCGCGGAAATATCCCCTGTATAGTGTAATTGTTTTTCTTTTATAAATTTCGGAACGCCACGCTCACTTTATTAGGGGTGAGTTAAAAAATGGAATCTAGAACTGATCATATGATACCCTAATACGATCAGTTCTAGACGGATTGCAGCTTTGCTGTTTGTTTTACTTATAGGCTATAAATCCTTCAACAAACGATACAATCACAATTTCACCACAATCAGTTTGTATTTTCTTTATTAAATTAACTTCGTTTAAATAAAAAATATATACATACTAGAAAAAAAAACTTAAGCGCACAATGCAATTCGCGAGCGGCTAAATTTTTTTCTTAAAATTTAATCGTGGATGTACGTAGGTATATATTGTTATATTTTGCAGTGTTAACTTGAGAATGGTGAAATGGGTGCCATCCAGACTGTCCATAATTTGAGATTGCTGGTCGATAGGATTTAGGTTTTACTCATTTACCCATCCGTTGAATGGACCATTCTTGTTGGCACAATGGACAGCGATTGTTTTGTTTCACCCAAAGTGACATGCAACAATGATGGAAGGAATGATTGCATTCACCCCAAACGACTACGCAATCCTGACGGCCGAGAACTTCACGTTTATTTTCCGCTTGACAGCGAAGACAGGCATCTGTAATGAGAAAAAGGGAAGAGATGGATTAAAATGGGAAAAGAACGTATTTTAGATGTTAAAATTTAAAGCCACTCATAGAATCCAAAATTATTGATAGAAATCTGGATTAGCAAACAAACCAGACTTAGTAATGAAGGTCGAGTTGAGTGTTAAAGGCTTGAAGTGACAATTGATCGAATGGTAGGTATGTAGAAGTGGTTGCTCCGGCGTAATATGTCATAACCCGATTGTTAAAGTGTGTAACTGTGTTTAAAAAGAACGAAATTGCGGCAATGTGTGTGATGCTAGCCAGTGACCCCTACTAATTGCAAGTCCTCCTTTGAAGTTCTTGTGTTTTGACCCACTTACGAGTATAGGTGGGTCAAATCTTCCTGGATAGAGAACAATTTTGAAAATTGCTTCACCTATAGTTGGCCTTTAGGTTGAGGTGGTTGTCAGCAGAAAGCTAACACACTTAGACCAGTAATAGGTCCATTGTCCTTGCTTTGGCCTTTGATAGAGTACTAACGTATTTTTCCGTTGACAGTACACAGCGGAGGAATCCGTGAAGGTTTGATCCACGCCTATCTAGCTGATTTGAAACCCAGAATAGAGTGCAGATATTGAACCGGCAGTCTAGTAAAGTTAATTCATTTATACATTGTTTCACCATCTTGGCGGATAACGCAGCTGATTCCAGCGCTTTGATAGCGGTCTGACTATGTCTTAGCGTCCGATAAACCTTGAGTATTGCCAATAGCTCCACCCGGAAGAAAGTGGATATGTCCAAGCGGTGGTAATATTTGGATATTTGCAATATTTCTAAGAAAATTTCCAAACCGATCCTACAGTCCATCTATTAATTTTTTTCCCATTCCACTCTAGACGGGAAGCATATCGTGAAATCTGTCATGGAACTCAGTTTGCGTGCAGTTTAGTCAATCGGGGTCGTTGCCAGATCCCCTGGAAATGAATCTAAAATGTTACTATGACCGTCCGTAGAGCTTAGCAGACCAACACCGATATCGAGTATTAGTTCTCCAATTTCTCCAGTGGAAATTTTCCTACCCCGACAACGCTGCTCGACAAAAGGTGGGAAATACGAATTTCTATTCTTATGTAATCAAGTGGAACTACACAGTGAGAAAGATCTGTTTCCGTCTTGAACGATCGTATAATTTCGTATAAACGTTTACTTATGGAATACAGGCCTAAAATAAAGTGAAAAACTTCGACCATGGGTATAAGGGCGATTAGCATATTATGTAGGTAAATATCGCTTTTTCTCAAAGCCTCTTAAGGGATTTACAATGGACTTTAAGATCTTCGAGTGGAAGTTTTCTAACCTCATAATAGTGTGAATTATGACAAACATTAGCGGCAAAAAAACGCAATAAGAATGGAGCAAAGATAAAGTGCGCGAATCACGACTAACAATAAAGTATAAGATATATCAATGAAGGAAATACAAATGAAAGGTAAGACTAGCATCTTAAGCAAGGATAAGCGATGGAGCCAAACACTTTTAGAAGTTAGTAGCGCAATCTTACCAACAAATTTATCCAAACGGAAATGATCATAATTATCAACCTCTTAAATGAACACGATAATGGCCTTACCTATGAAACCAACATCAAATGGAAATTATGGCCAAAAAAAACCACCGGTACAAAGGTTAGAATTGTTAATTTGGCTGCAGCACGCGAAATTTGTTTTGCAAACATGCCCCTTAATTAGCTATCTGCGTTTGGTAAACCGTGTAAACCAAATTGACCTTCGATAAGTTGGCGTATGTGGTACTCTCGTGCAAAAACACTATTTTGCACTTTGATCACTTTGACAAAATCGTTCCAATTGGCCACCACAAGACACTCCCAATGCTATACCATACACTCCGTGTGTATCTCCACTCAACCGATGATAGGCATTCGAAGGCTCTCAATCAAAAAATAATTTACCCCGAAAAGTTTCCTTGCAGCTCAATCAGTTTCAATTAAAAAAAATTTCATGAAGCGTGACTTCTATCTCATCGCGCATTTTCATCGATACCCATACACCAGGGAGGTATCAAATATTCCTCATCTGGAATGATGCAAGTGCTATCGTACAACCATGTGACATTGGATATCAATTAGAAAGGGGAAAATAAAATCATTTCGCAGTTTCTGTTGTGATTTGTTCAGAGAGCTTGAGGTCAAAAGTACGCAAACAACAGAGTGACATTATTGTCAATGCAAGTGCAGGGACGACAAACACGAAGTGCCAATGACGCCAATCGAACAACAGTGCCATTTTCGCGAGATATTTAGCTGATGATGATGATGCAGGGTACACACCTCCCTTCAAATTAAATTGGCACAGAGGCATGGCTCTTCGGTTGCTATTTGTTTTCTTTTTAGCGAAAAATGTCACGTTTCGTTTAGAGAATTTTTTATTCTTTCTTCTAGTATAAAAATAAATAAAGTTCCGTCCTATGCTAAAGAAAACAAGCAAAAAGCTGTAAGACGTTAAGGTTTTGGTGTAGGGTACCCTATTTTATTCCAATGCTTAGTCATTTTGCAGCTTTATTTGTCGACAAGAACCAAAGAAAATGTTCAGAAAATCGCCCCTTGATCCTTTAGGGAAAGTATTGTTTTCGTGCAAATTTTCGATCCCGATATTTTGATCAACTTTGGTTTACTATTACAGAGGAACTCGAAAAAGTATGTACGAGGGTGGGTCAATAAGTCCCTGAAAATTAACACAAATTGTGTCGCCACATTAAATTTATTTTTTTTTTTTGTCAAGAATCATCTTTTAAAAGAACGCACCCAAATTTTCAGACAGATCTGTCAAATAGTTTTGTTGTGGCAGCCATTTTATATAGACGCCTACTAGCATTTTCGTTAAAATGGAAAAAACTGAATTTCGAGTGCCCATTAAACACTATTTTTTGCGAGAAAAAACTATCACGCAAACCAAACAAAAGCTTGACAAATATTATGGGGACTCTTCACCATCGATTGGAACCATTCACCAATGGTTTACTCAATTGCGGTGCGGTCGTTCAAACACAAGTGACGCCGAACGTTCTGGTCCCCCAATTGAGGTCACCACACCAGAAATGGTCGACAAAATCCATGGTTTGATAATGGACGATCGGCGAGTGAAAGTGCGCAAGCTTGAAGAGGCCACAGGCTTATCACATGGCTCAGTGATTTCGATTTTACATAAATATTTGGACATGAAAAAGCTTTTCGCAAGATGCGTGCCGCGTTTGCTCACAATCGACAACAAACGCATTCGTTTGACAACTTCAAAGGTGTGTTTGGTGATGTTCCACAAAAATCCGGCTGAGTTTTTGCGCCGTTTCGTAACCGTGGATGAAACCTGGATTCACCACAACACACCAGAAACCAAGGAACAGTAAAAACAATGGACTTCTCCTGGTGAATCGAAGCCGAAGAAGGCCAAAGCGGCAGTTTTTTTGGGATGCGCGCGGTGTTATTCACATCGATTACCTTGAAAAGGGTAAAACGATCACCGGCGCATATTACGCAGAGCTGCTGGATCGATTCCAAGCCGATTTGAAGCAAAAACGCCCGCATTTGGCGAAGAAAAAAGTTCTTTTTCACCAGGACAACGCACCGGCCGGCTGCAGTCGCAAAGGCAAAATTGCATGAGTTAGGCTACGAACTTCTCCCTCATCCAGCATATTCCCCAGATTTAGCCCCCTGCGACTATTTCTTGTTTCCAAACATGAAGAAATGGCTCGGAGGTAAGAGATTTTGAGGGGCTCGAGAAATCGTATTATTTGGAGAGCATCAAAAAATTGGAGACACGTTGGATGAAGTGTATAGAGCTAAAAGGAGACTATGTTGAAAAATAAAATGTTTTTATAGCGAAAAGAGTTCCTTATTTCATTTTTCAGGGACGTATTGACCCACCCTCGTACTTTACTTAAAGCCAATTTTGCATTTTTTTTCGAAAACGGCTCGAACGATTTCTAAGGTAACGCATATTCGAATAATGGTGCTTTACTTATTAGCGGACTTGCAAAATTGGCGACGATTTTATTTAAAATTGATTTCTTAGGCATTTTCGTTATATGTAAGGACATGACATTCAAATTTCGGACATGTGGTTTATGACATTTAAGAAGCGTTAAATTATTTTGTCGTTGGGTTATTACTACGTGTTGCCGGTTCATCGAAGTCAAATCTGAGCAAGTGGACCATCGGTGTTCTCAGCCAAGAGTTGTCTATTTTCTAAGTTCCTGGGCAGCTATACATCATTAAGTTGCGGCTTGCTCCGGGTGTTATTGAGAAGCTTGAGGATACATATAGTGATTAGTTTATGAAATTATATCCGAAAAAAAATTATACATTTAAAAGAAAATGTGAAGAATTTTGAGCTTTCAATTCAAAAGGAGAAGTGTTGTTATGCGGACAGGAGCAGATAGTGCCCAGAGCATTACATTTCACAAGTGTGTCTTTCTGCTGTGTTAGGCAGATGATATCGTTACTATCGCGCGATGCCAGCGCCGAGTCCTCATAAAATGACTTGAGGAAATGAGAAAAGAATGGGCTTTAAAGTGATTAAGGCCAAAACCAAATACATGAGGTAAAGAAACAAAATAAAAAAATAACAATAGAGTGCACGACTGGGTGGCACGTTCTTGCGCCTCTTGAAGCATTGTTTCTTTCTGCTGATCAAAAATATATTCTTGCTAATCATTTACTTTTCCTTCTGATTTTGTATTCTATTTGCTGCAGATCAAACAATATAATTTCTGGTGGTGAAAAAATTACTTTTCGCTGATTCGCTGATTTTCTTTAATTTTCTGCTGGTTGATTTTTATTTTTTTTGCTGCTCTTTCAATTATTTAATTCATCACTAACATATCTATTTTTAAATCACAGAAATGAGTAGAATGAACAATTTTCCAGGCTCTTTCAGATTAATACAAGTGCTGGATGAAACTGAAATTATTAAAAATCCTGTTGAAGTGGCGTATCTAGTTTGTCGACTGCTGCACGAGTCGATGCAATTGTAATTGTCCACGAGATGAGAACCATGACATGACATGCTTTTTTTGTTTGGTTAGAGTGTGTTCATAAAATCAGTGATATGCGACATGTTGAGAGTGCGTTCCATGCTCTACTTTCAACTGATCTACACACGTCGGAACTGAGTGATCATATATTGGTTTAGTTACCAGCGTTTCATAGACTTTAAAGTAAATCGCTGCTTTTTGAACTCTGTTCAATAAGATAATATTGATTGTAGCTAAGCTATAGACAGGTTGTTGGCAAATTTTATTTATATTTTTGAACTTTTGAACGACTATTTATGAACTCAATTTTCTTTTCTCTACGTTACAATTCGTCGACCAAAATCAACAGCATCCTACAACCTAGACTATAAAAATAAACAAAACTTCCGTTCCGTGCTAGAAAAACACACAACAAATTTATCGGTGATCTTGCCGGATTGGACTTTGCTATTTTCTTTGGCTATTTTTGGGCCACTGACAGTAAACCGCTAAAATAGTTTCTTCGCAAATAAAAAAAAAAAAAAAAAACGAAACAAAAAACATTTATTGCCAATGACTCGACGGCACTCTTACTTATTCGGGCTAAAACAATTTCCCACGATTTTGCATGGAACTCTACACCCTCTACAACGTTCACTCATCAATAGATCATCCGTTGTTGTGGGTCAGTGGCATTTAACCTTGCTCCCGGATCAAATTACGTGTACGTATTATTTGTTTAACAATCGCCTAACACACAATTCCTGGAATCGCTTGACTTGGTTTAACTGTCGATCGGTAATGAACGTGAAAAAGCTCACACAAAAACCAATTCTGGTGAATTTGCAGAGCAAGCAGTGTGAGCGCGCGGTGGAATCGCTTCATATCATCGGTCCCCATTATACCACCACACAGCACCTGGACAAGTGTCGCTTTTGTCACTTTGTGCTTACAATCGAAACCCTGCACTATATACCTACAATTCGTGTGTCATGTCAGGTGCTGTTTAGAGTGTCAAATGTCCAAGCTATGGGAACTCAATTCGAGAGGGTGTTTTGAAATTCTAATTAAAAACGTTTTCAATCGACTTTTTCTGCTTTGCCAATGCGTGTGTCCGATGTTTGGATGAATGACCGAATGTTGGTAGGTTCATGGAATTGGCCAGGTAGTAGCTCATCATCTACTGATCAATTTATAGTCATTCGTCATCTGCGACTGCGAGGCACGCTCTATATGGCATCGTTTGATAGACGCAATTGGGTTGCGTCGGTTCATAATAATTTGTCGTTTAAAAGAGTAAAAAGACACGCGCGTGAAGCAGGTCATAAATTGAGTCAATTGCTTGTTTTGTATATTATTACTTGATAACGATAATTTATGACGTCATTTATTAGTTGACCCCTTGATTGGTCTGTCGAGAAGAGACAGTGTTTGTCTTTTTATTTTTATTGGAAAAAGGGGGCTTGGCGCCGGCAAATAATTGAAGACGAGGATGCGCACGAATGGAATTTTTATTAATTTCTAAATTGAAAAGCATGGTAGGAAGGGGAGAGTGTTCTTTGTTCAATGTCAGTGGGAATGTCAAATTTGTTTAGGAAACAAAAGTAAATTTGCAAAATTTAATATTTTGAAAAGATCAATTTGGAGGACATTGAAATGTGTGCGACATTTGCCACTACACACTGATGACCAATTAACAACAGATGAACACGAATAATTGGCTTAAATACTTTGTATTGACGACAATTGCAACAAGTGACGACCCATTTATGACGTTTTATGAATTAAAAACATTAAGCTTAAATTAAAAGTTTTTTTTTTAATTTCCTATTTTAATTCATTAATTTAAGCACTCGTTTTATATTTATGAGTGTGCAGTGAAGTGTGAACGTCATCGCATGAGCGTAAGTTTGAGGTCATTGTAAACTGAAGACCCTAATAGAGTTGAAATACGTGACGAAGTGCGCGTTTTTAAGAAAGAACCTAAATGAAAATGATTTATGTAGAGTAGAGGCTGCGGTAATGACACAGTTCGTTCTCCCTATTCCCCGTATTCATCTGTTATTGCATAGGTCTCCAACACCCAAGATTTAAACACATTGGAAAATATTTCAGACTTTAAATTTGAATAGTAGATGGGTATCATATGTATGTGTACATATGTATATTAAATCCTAAAGGTATATAAATTAAACAAATCAATATGTGCGACAATATCAAAGTTAATTCAACTATAGGCGACTCTTTACTTTAGACCTACACGAATTCAGTTCTATTGGTATTGTGGCATTGAATTTGTTTTCACCCAACTATGGAACGGGAGGATACGATAAGAACAAGTACTGGTTTCCTGAAAATTGTCTATCTGGAGATTTCGATCAATTTTGACATTTCTATAATAGAGAAAGTCGATAAAGTGGTTCTCGCAATTCTGTCCATCAGTCTGTCCGTCCGCACCACTGACTATAGCCTAAACGGCTGGATGGATTTACTTCCAACTTTCATACTTGTGGTCGGTGGGGTCACAACTCGGTGCGAAATTGAAATTTTCACTCTTACCTCGAAATTAACGGTGCTTTGTTTAAGGCCAACTTTGAAAATGTTCAATTTTCTTCAAAACGGCTCTAATGATTTCGATATACGATTTCGATTTCGATTCGACATCATCGTACATTCTGCTTCCCTTTTTACCTTTGCTTGTACGATACACTAAATCCAACGTTTCTCCAATTTGTTGATGCCCTCCAAATAATACGATTTCTCGAGCCCCTCAAAATAAGCGTTTGTTTCAGCGATGACCTCTTCATTCGACCCAAATTTCTTACCTCAGCGCCATTTCTTCATGTTTGGAAACAAGAAATAGTCGCAGGGGCTAAATCTGGGGAATATGCTGGATGATGGAGGAGTTCGTATCCTAATTCATGCAATTTTGCCATTGCGACTGTGGACTTTTGCGCCGGTGCGTTGGCCTGGTGAAAAAAACTTTTTTCTTCGCCAAATGCGGCCGTTTTTGCTTCAAAACCGGCTTGGAATCCATCCAGCAGCTCCGCGTAATATGCGCCGGTGATCGTTTTACCCTTTTCAAGGTAATCGATCATCCCAAAAAACTGTCGCCATGATCTTGTTTGCTGACTAACCCGCCTTGGACTTCTTCGGCTTCGATTCACCAGGAGAAGTCCATTGTTTTGACTGTTCCTTGATTTCTGGTGTGTTGTGGTGAATCCAGGTTTCATCCACGGTTACGAAACGGTGCAAAAACTCAGCCGAATTTTTCTGGAACCTCGCCAAACACACCTTTGAAATTGTCAAACGAATGCGTTTGTTGCCGATTGTGGAAAGCTTTTTCATGTCCAAATATTTATGTAAAATCGAAATCACTGAGCCATGTGATAAGCCTGTGGCCTCTTCAAGCTATCAAACCATGAATTTTGTCGACAATTTCTGGTGTGGTGACCTCAATTGGGCGCCGAAGTTAAGTAAACCAGTGGTGAATGGTTCCAATCGATGGTGAAGAGTCCCCATAATATTTATCAAGCTTTTGTTTGGTTTGCGTGATAGTTTTTTCTCGCAAAAAATAGTGTTTAATGAGCACTCGAAATTCACTTTTTTTCCATTTTAACGAAAATGCTAGTAGGCGTCTATATAAAATGGCTGCCACAACAAAACTATCTGTCTGAAAATTTGGGTGCGTTCTTTTAAAAGATGATTCTTGACAAAAAAAAATTAAATTTAAGGTGACGACACAATTTGTGTTAATTTTCAGGGACTTATTGACCCACCCTCGTAGATTTATATGTGAGGCAACACTGCCGTTTGCAATAAGACTGCGTACTCAGTTTTCCGAATAACGGTACTTTACTCACTTACGAGTACGAAAATTAACTATTTCTCGGACATCTTAGTCGATTTTATTTAAATTCGATATATACATAAGTCATTTTTGACATATAGGAAGATATGGCATTGACATTTCGGACATATGAATTTAAAGCATTTTTCGAAAAATCAAATTTGATCGATTTTTTTCGACTTTGTATGAATTTTAAATCCGAAAAATATACGAACGAACAGCACATGTGGAGCAAGTATATGAGACCCAATCTTACCCTTTACTTTGTTTGCTTCACCTTAAGGTGAAGCGACAGATGTCTAAGGGCACCAATGATGTTCTGGCATCTGGAACTTTAACTTCTGATAACTACTAATTCTTGAGCATTATTAGGGGTATACGTACATACAGGTTACGTCAACATGGTCAAGATGGGTATAAAACATCACGTCTCCAGCTCATAGGACTTGAAAATCTACTACAATAATTCTAGAAGAATCGCGACCACAAACCGGCGTAAAAGCCCAGGATTTCATTCGCTCATAAAGTATTTTGACAAATACGGCTGTTTTAAATCACATTTCTGACAGGTGAGAGAAGTGATTTTGTCCTTTATAACCTCTACAATCAAAAATCTAGAATGTGGCCCTTAGTAATAATCAAATTTAAACTCTCGTTTTTCTTAAAATAATCTTCAACCCAAAATCGGTAGTAATAAACGCGAATGTCACTCCAAAAATAGGAAACAATTTAGGTGTAGCTCACCCGCCTCTAATCATTTCAAGGGAAAATGGGGATAAACGAATTTAACGTGATTTGGATATTCTTCATGATAAAACGAATAATAAAGCAACGAAGAAATTCTAAACGAACTATTGAAAGCGTTAAAATGCTACACTAACAAACAATTTTGAATCTGAAAATTGAACTGAATTTCTTCGACCTGTCAAAAGTCATCTATGCAAGTTCACAGCAAAAAACGTGAAAATGAATTACATCAGCTATTATAAATTTGACTGTTTTATGACTACGATATTTGAAATGCAACATATAATCACCTAACTAACAGCGACTTTAGGAGTTAATTTTAGTATTTTTATTACTAATTTTGATTTCTGTTTGTATTTACCGGTGTCAAACGCCCCAACTGAAAGAGTGTATTCTATAATGAACAATGTTTGGACCTCGGGTGAATTTCAAATGATTTGGTATTAATTACCAAATGTAATTTTAAAGTGATGAAGTACTTAAGAAAATTCATTCTGCATAAACGTATAGTGAATAAATACATGTATTTGACATAGCATTAAATATTATATTTTTTTGACGTTCAGGGTTTTCTACGGGAAGGTACACTACTTTTTTTTTTTTAAATTGCTTTGTTAAAAAAATAAGATACATTAATTTTGTTCACAGACTTGTTTCATTGAAGGTCGGGAATTATGTATCTTTGAATACCATGTTTCATAACATTTCACATATGTCGGCTGATATTCACTTATTCCATCTTGAATATCTGCTCATAAACCACAGTGTTTGCGGTTTATGAGCATACAGATTGTTCTTTAGATATTCACACAAAAATAAATCCGGGGCTGTTAAATCTAGTGACCGTGGAGTTAATCAACATCACGATTTCTGGAGATAATTCCGCCTGGGAATAGTTGATTGGGTTATATGCGATGTGACACTGTCCTGTTGAAACCCAAAGTATGTGCTGATATCGTTATCTAGTAACAGTAACTCCATATCCATCTTCGAGAAAGTATGAAATATGGTTCCTCCACACCAACTTTTCAGGATGTAAAGGTGACTCATGAATAATTTGTGGATTTTCATTTGCCCAGAACCGACTATTTTCTTTATTAAAATAATCATTTAAATGAAAATGCGCTGCATCACTCATTAGATTTTCTTCATGAAAATCACGACTGATTTTGATAAAACGTTTTAATCACAAAAACACATTGATTTATCGAATATCGTTCAATGACAAATTTGCCACATCTACACTTAACGAACGCCAAATAATTACTGTCAAAACTAACCTACATCAAAATGGCGGCCTGTCAAAGTAGTATACCTTTCCGTAGAATAGACTTTACTTAATCTAAAATAATTTATCTACATAGAACCCCCTCCTTGCGTTGTAACGAAATTATGGCCGCCCCTCGATTTGCGTCGTAGAATATTGACATAACTCATGGGATTTCCCGAATTGAAAGGATCTCATTTCGTTCAACTGGTTTTGTTTGCTTTGCCTTCATTAAGCGATAAGGAATGCCGGTTATTGTTGTTGTCACTTCCTCAGTTTCTTTCAGACATTGGATTTGCGTTTTTACCTTTTTACGGAACACAACTGGACGTAAATCGGTGGATCTCAGTATTTAATTGCTGAACTTGCTTTTGCTAAGTAGTAAGATTTTTTAGGGTTTCGTAAACATTAAAGGGAACCCTATTGAACATTCTACCTCCTAAACTATAAAAGCTATATGCACGATTTTTACACAAGTCATGCAGACGCAAATACAATACAGATGTCATTCTTGAACAAAAAAAAAAACATTTAGAAGTGGCTCCCATCCAGGCAAATGTCGCTATAAAAACATTTTTTATTCGTATGTCAGGCATGTGATATCGTTGAGCAGAGCTGTGTGAGTAAAATCCAAAAATATGTTTTTCTAACTAATATTTTTAAATTTGCACTCATAGTGGAGAATGTTTACGGAAATGAGTGTGCATTTCATTCAGTTTATTTCATTTCTACGAATTGGTACAGGTATCTTAAGGTCAAGTAATCTAACAAAAGTCTACTCTAGAGTCGTCTTTCACAATTTTTATTTCTAAGGGCCTATAAATTCAAGCAGAAAGGGAACAATGTCTTCTCTCTAGTCAAGCCATAAATACTGATACACGCAATTTTGGTGATAAAAGAAAAACGAACAAGTATTTTTCGATTATTTTTCCTGTAAAACTTTAGGAAGATTAGGATATTTAGGAAACTATATTTAAATAATTTATTCGAAATGGCTGCCATTTGCATTTATGCAGGCCCTGAATTGCTCTGGCCACTCATCGATCGCAGCATGCACTTCGTCCATTGGAAAATTGTCTACTGCACGGATAAGTGCGCGCTTTAAAGACTCCATATTTTGATGTCGAGTAGAACAATCCATCGCCTTTTAAATAGACCACAGCTTATAATTCAAAGGATTGAGGTCTGCCTGACGACCAGTCGTCTGCTGCTGTGAAGTCCGGCACATTGTTTTGGAACCACCCTTGTGTTGCTTTTGCTTTATAAGCTGGCGCGGAGTCTTATTGGAAAGCCTGGTTGTTTGGAAACAATTTTCGGTTCAGTCTCTTCACAACGCCTTGTAGAACATCCATAAATTTTTGCCGATGTTTTTACTCCTTTCTCGCAAAAATGAAGGTCGGTAACGCCTTAGTAAGCTGATTCCACACCAAACTATCACAGATGAGTTCTGATGCTTCTTTGAATGACAGGGCATAGACTCTGTAATTTTACTTATTGAACGATTCTTCGATATTAAACATTTCTTCATCCGTGAACAAAATTTTCCTGTGACCATTTTGCGCGTACCGCGGCGTAGAGCTTTCGATCTGTTATTCCGTTTTTACTTTATTTGTGCTATGAGTAAGTGGCCACGTGTTTTATAAACGTTGAGATCCAAATCTTGTTTGATAATGCGAAACATGAATTTCTGCGATATCTTCATTTCTTGTGACAAGATTGTCTGATTTCGCACCGGTTTCCAATTAATAATGGCTTTAACAGCTTTGATCGCCTGTGAAGTTCCTCAAATAATTTTACACTTCGATACACAAAATTCCGGGTGATTCCAAGCGGTCGCAAGGTCCGGAAAATACCTTCTCATTCCATTACCACAATACGGTTTTCAATATCGCCGCACTTTATATTTACAAGCGTAAATATTTTTCCGCGTTAACTTCGTATAAATGTCACTCATTGAATATATGTCAATATAGAATGGATGTGTTCAGCACTACTTTCACGATGAGTGCGTTTAAACTTAGATATGCCAATATTTATGACACGACTAGGTAGAGTCATTAGATTAGCTGCTGGGCACCAATTTCCAAGATAGCATAATGCTTTTAATCACGATCAGGCATTCCTTGATACTTTTCCAATTTCAATGAACAGTTACAAAATTATTCGTCTAGTCAACATATGTTTTCTTTCATCGATAAGCAAAAAAACATTTAGCACATAAATTTAGGTTGGACTATTCTATTTGTAGAACCTTTCATTCTGCGCCCTTGAATAGTTTTGAAAAAGCGGCGTATGTAGACAATGACCTACTCAAATTAACTGCGTGTGCCATATTAAACAAGTGACTTATCTGCCGTCTATTTAGCGATTTGTTTCGATGAAAAGAAAACATATTTCCCTGCCAAAACGTGTTGGAATCATGTGAAAACACTATTAGGCCTTCACCGCACTTATGCTCGGTGTTAATTACCTACCGAAATAGATTAATAGATTTAGAAAATTATTTGTCTTCTTGTCAGACTTCTTAAGATGCACGTGATTGAAATTACCACCTGGCAGCAATAGCAGCATTACCACGTCTGACCTAAGCCATTTTCGTTCCCCGCAACACTCGAATTAGAAAAATTCTTCGTCAAGGACAAAGTTAAAATAAAACTCTTGTATGAGCAGGTGTCCGTATCTTATCTGTACTTCTGTTGCCGATACAATTAGATGAAAATTGCACACCGGGAAAGGATAGATAAATCAAAAGAAAACAACAAACAACAGCTGCTACCGGTAGCGAATTCTATGTAATTCAGGAAAAGCGCGAAATAACTTCTTCTCTATCTCTAACGAGGGCGTGTAGCCATCACGTAAATAATTGGTCTTGGACTTGGAACGATTTTCTTTGAGAGCGTATATCTTTGCTAATATTAGCTATTTCTGTAAAAAAAAAAAAAAAATACTCTAAGGAAAACAATAACAAACGCACCAACACACCGGAACAGACTCGGGTCCCATGATCAAAAGCCGGCACGCTAGTGGGCGACTCATAATAATTTTGTCCACAAAAAATATATTCGCTTGTCTTGTGATACAGTTTTTTGATTTTTAATTATTTTTGTTTAAATTTCTTTTTAAACAAAAAAGTTCCCATGCTTTATTTTTTAGCCGAAAATTTTCCGCTATAAATTACCACTTAAAAAAAGGATTTGGCAAAGCAGCCACTTGGTTGTGCGCCAAAAATCAACTAATGACGTTGTTAAATTTGTTGACACTCTTCATTGGGGTTGGGGCTTTTTTTAGCTGCGTGTGGGTTCTCTCTCGCGGACTTTGTAGTTTTTGTCGATTCATTAGCCAAAGAGGCAATTAACTATACTCGTATCTGTTGAAAGAACAAATTACTTGCTCAGATATTTGAAATTGTACTGCGTTGGAATTTCCGCACTATCTGGCGGTACGTGATGCTACTTCAGGCGGTAACACCACGACGACGACACCCACTAACGATTCTGTGCCTTTTTGTTGGAAATAGTTTGATGGGTAGATAACCAGAAGACAATCACATTTTGCGCGTGAAACGTGAGAGAACTCCAGTTGAGGTTGATAATGTGATGGGGGCCTGGGGTCTTATTAACACGTACGTTTTCGGTAAATCGTAAATCATGGTCTGTGATTATGCACAATGTGCCAATAATAATCATTCGATTAAATGTGTTAAACAAGAACTTGAATTGTCATAAATGGTTTAGCAACATTGAAGTTGCTTTTAGCTGTTCGAACCGCATAATGAGATCTTGTGAAAAATCCCACCAAATTCTAGCTGTTATAAGTAGAGCTCTGGGTAAACTAGTTTTACTTAATGGAAATCAAACTTACTAAATGCCATTCATTTGCCTTTCACGGATTAATTCGCTTTATGGTAGTCACGCTTATTTCTCAAAAGAAGAGATAAAAGTCACCTCTACTTATTATCATATCATTTGTCGTCACATGACTGATTTAGGAAATATAAGTTCGTCGTAGATGAAACTTTAAATACAGAGACAGCTCTTTCTCCTGGGCTGGATTGAGGACTCGTATGAGGAAATAAAGGACATTACAAATAATTCTGGGGAAATGGGGATCTCTAATAATTGACAGAAAGCAATGCCTTCGAGACAAGTTCCGGAAGAGCTCCTGAAGCAACTAAAATTTTGTCTCTCAGACCTGTCTAAACAACACTAATACGTTTGAAGGTAATACACTGTAAGGTAATGCCCAACTGAAGCCCAATATAGTATATATATAATTTTGGAGAATGAAACAAAATGCTTTCCAAATATCGCCTACCAAGAGGACTGAGGTCCTCAACACAATCCCAAAATATAAGTATTCCAGTAAAATCTTCAAAAGCCATTTAGCTGGAGCTCTAAACTGGAGAAATTTTGGCCGGGAGCGTAGCTCGAAGGCGTGTCAGTAAATCTGATCCCAAGACGACCAAGAACATGCTCTTAAATACCTGCAGAAAACTCCGACCCGAATTGAATTTGATCCTATATCAAAATCAGCAACCTGAAGTTTAATTGAAGCCAAGATGGGACTTTAGATACACCGTTGTAGTAATAAAAATATAGTCCATTACTCCAATAGTCTTTACCGATGCTCTGATAAATTATGGCTATGAAGAAGAAAAGAAACCAAACCAGTTTCTACAGTAGAGATGGGAACGTTTGGAACAGCCCCGAACCAGACCGCTTTAGTATCTCTTTACTATAAAATAGCGCTCTTCTAAATGAAGACGACCTTGATTCGTTAGACTCGAAGGAGGTTAAATTCACTATAATAGAGATATCTGACTCTTTTTTTTTTTATAATTTGCGCGCGCCAAATGGGATATGAATACCATTAAATTATTTCAGGGCACGGACCTTTGTATAAATTTGAGAGAGAGAGAGAGAGAGATAGATTGGGGTAGTGGATTTGAAACATAGGTGGTATTAAGTTTCAGTAAACTCCAAGGGTGGCGTCCAGATAACTGGGGAGCTTGTTTGTTTTGCTTTTTGTCGTTGCTCTTGATTCACAGTATTTTTTTTCCTCCACCTGATGTCATCATCACGATCAAGTTGCATTTAAGCCTTATGACCGTATGGTGGTCAGTGTTATGCCTTCGCAGTAGAGTTGACTAAGTTTTCGCAATTGATCGACTTTTTTATTTATTTCAGACGAAATAAATAGATGACTGTTGAGATCAGGATTTGAACCGTGAACCAAGAGCGTGACAAGCGTTGATGTTACCACTACACTCTAATTGTATATTTAACGTCCGCGTTCTTCTCTGTATTTCTAAAAACGGGAAAGATATTGTCTTGCTCCAAAAAGCTTTCGGTCGTTGGTGAGACATAATGCCACAAAGGACAATTGGGTGCGGTAGGTGGAGTGGTTCTCTCCTCTCTATACGCCTTCCAAGTCGTTTCACGTCTAGCCGAACTGGAATTAAGTTTCCAGAGGAATGCTTAATTTTACTGATTTTGTAGGAGAAGGAGAGTACCTATAGTTATTCAAGCTGGATGCTAGCTGCATTGGGATAGAATACCAGACAGATTTCATCCAAGTTGGACTAAAAAAATTCTCTAGCAGCTTGATATCGATAGAAAAGTAAAGATGTCAGCAAGCCACTAGATGTCACCACTATCTTATAGGCAATGTACACAAGCAGTAATCCACAATTCTAAACAAGTTTCCATTTTTAGAATGTAAACACTTTGTTACTTGGAATTCTGTTAGCAGAATTTGACAAAGTTTCATGTCTGATGGATACTCTCATGTCATATGCCTCTGCTAAAAGCTAATTAGGACCGCTACGCAAACATTTATAACCTTAAATTGTGGATTCGCGTTTCTCTCATATGGCATATGTAGATGGCTAATGTGACATGACGCCAAAGCTGTAGCCAATTCGTACACTAAGCATTGTAAGCCTAGTACAATAATTATCAAATGCTCAAGTTGGGGTTTACTTTTAACATCGTTGTCCTTTCTTCTAATATCAATTAAAAGCGGCTGTCAAGCCGGGGTTTTGGGTACGCTAAGATTAAGGAATTTTGTCTCTTTTTTGGGCTTACCAGCCTCGGCAGTGCGTTTGAAAGTTTTTTGTAAAAAAAAGTGTCATTATCCCTTTTAAACGCACACGAGGTTCGATCGTCGCATTTGGTTTTATTAGGTGTACGGAAAGATTTAACTTTTGAACAATTGAGTTTTGTCCAGGCTCATTAGCATCTATCGGGGATAAAATTAATAACCATTGTCACCGTCGTCATCAACATATCTAAAGCCCTGACAGCTAAGTCCACCATTTTACGGATCAAGGTGTACATATCTCTATTTTTTCGCAAATATATCTGAAACCCTTGATCTTAGTAAAAAACGCTAAGCCCGCCATCTTGAAAAACGCGCAGATCGGGACATAAACTTTGGTTTTTCGCAATTATCTCGGAAACTGTTGATTTTAAGTAAATACTAAAATAGAAAGAACATAAGGTTTCCATCAAGATAGCTGCCTTTGTTTTCCTTGGTGTCTTTTTATTGCAAAAAAAGACGAACACTTTTTTTTAAAAAAACAAGTAAATTTGGAATAATTAGCATCCAATGATTACCGGCTTATACGAGTACGTATGTAGGTTTATGTACTAAAAGTTTTGACTGATCCGACTTGTGGTAAGGTGTGACCATTTTCAAAAAAATTGTTGATCTAAGTGTGCCTTTCTCCGGTTTTTTGGCATTATTTCTAAAACTTTGAAGCTATTAGCTAGCTACCTCATGAGAAATTTGATATTACTAAGATAATTGTGAAAAAACACAATTTTTCCATGATGGCAGACGTTGCAAGGTGCAATTTTTTTGAGACGCAATTACAATGATCGTACGGAAAAGATTCTGTTATTAATTTTGTAACCGTGTCAGTATAAAACATTTCTGAGATGCCTGGACTAGTGGCATTGTTTGCTTGTTTATCCGAAGATTTTCGATTTAAGGACCAAGGGGAGAAACTTGTTGCTACCAGGCTGCCACAAAGCAGTTCTCTCAAATGAGTTGAAGCTTTGTATGTACAGTGTATCAATCTCATATTCGTACACCAGCTATTAAGTATTACATTCAATTTCTGATCACAAACGATTTGAAAAATTAAGTTTAATATAGTATGTATTATTACAGGATATTGAGCAATTGCACTCCATCTAGTTCTGAGAAAATTTGGAAATAGAAGAGAAGTAAAAAATGGTCTGAAAAGTAGCTCAATTTCGTATTCGTACACCGATTGTTTAGACAAAAATTACTGTTATGTTGCTTGTCAAAGTTGTCCTTTGCATTGGATTATTATTTCTCAAAGAATTAAGGAAAAGAAAAATTATTTTGTGAGGTTCTTCGAGATTTGTTAGAAAAATGGGTAGAAATCAAGGTGAGACATCAAATGAACTGATAATAAAATACAACGGCGACGGAAAATCTTATAGTGAGATTGGTAAGTCGGCCAAGATCAACCATCCAAACAATCTTTAATCGGTTCAAAAATGAAAACCGCATCGAAAATAAAGCACGAAATACCTCTAGAAATGTATTTAGTGCACATGACAAGAGAATAATTATACGGGAAATTCAAAAAACCCTCAAAAGTAGTGCATCAAAACTGGCAGAAAACCTTCGCTTTAAATAAAGATTTTTGTACAGAAACGCTAAGGAAGTGCATCCGGGAACATGGGTACAATGGAAGAGTAATGCGTAGAAAACCTTTCATTAGTTTAATTAACAGAAGCAAGAGATTAGAATTCGCTAAACAACACCAATCTAAGGATTTCGACTTCTGGAAAACGGTAATATTTACAGACGAGTCTAAATTTAATGTTCATGGGTCGGATGGCAGACAAATGGTTTGGCGGAAACCAAATAACGAATATCTTCCACATAACACACGGAACAGTCAAACATGGTGGTGGTTCGGTAATGGTGTGGGGGTGTTTTTCCGCAGCTGGAGTGGGACGACTGCACATAATTGAAGGAATAATTGACCATAAGCAATACATTGAGATATTGAAGCAAAATGTTCAAATGAGCCTTCCTTTTATCAGGATAACGACCCCAAGCATAAGGCTTATGCAACTCGAATGTGGCTTCTTTATAACCGTCGCAAAGTATTGGAAACACCTCCACAGTCACCGGATATCAATGCCATAGAGAATTTGTGGGACGAGTTGGACTGACGAATAAGGAAATCCAGTATAAGGAACACAAATGATATCAAAGAAAGGCTTATTGAAAAATTAGTCAGATCCATGCCCAACCGTCTTAAACAGGTCTTAGCTAACAAAGGATATGCTATAAAATATTAATTCTGAGATATAATTTTAGCAATTTAACTTAATATCTAAGAGTAAGAATACGAAATTGACCACATTTTTGTTAATTTTATGTTTATTATGAAGAATTTGCAATATTTGATTTGAAATATTTGAATTAATTGAAGTTTTTTTTTATTCTTATGTATTCTTACTAAAATCAATAAAATTTTGCAGTATCTGCCCAATTTGTTTACATTTTTCCTTAAATGTATATCGCCCCATCAGGTGTACGAATATGAAATTGATACACTGTAGGTATTCGTACCAAATGCTAATGTTGGTAGTCCGAATTCATCATATACCTAAAAATGTCAGCTTGGGCCCAATTTCGTTAACCCTTCCCTAACACGTTTTTGTTATGGCCGATTCTTTAGTCTTTACTTTATTTCGGTTTGACGTTGTTCCTAGTCTACAGTAATCAGACTCAACAGCAATTGCCTATTCAATTTCGAATCGCTTTCTGCGTAGATCTGAGTCAATTCTCGTATCGTCGAGCGATTTGTAGTAAAAGCTTTCGAGTTATTTCTGTTCAGGTTTCTGATGTCCTTGATATTTGCGATGATTTTAATAATTAACGTCGAAATAATTTATTTTTTTTTTTTTTTTATTTTAAGAACGAAGGATGATAGGTGAAATCTAATAAAAAAAAAACACTAATCAACGCAGTAAAACTGTGGGCATTAGTCTCCCATAAAAAATGATAAAAAAAAACCACTAAAAGTCAAACAGAGAGAACTGTGTAAAAATAGAAATTTTATACAAATTCCAAATTGTTTATAAACACTCCCACTTGAAGACGGATACGGATTTTCTCTCGCGCGAAGCATTAGCGTCACTAAAAGATCAACACTGGACGCGATTAAGTGTCATTGCAAACTTGTCAATGACCGATCAATAGTGGTCTCACTACATGCTAATCTCTGAAAGCTATTTAACTAATTAAATAACGTAATGGGCAAAGTCTAGTAAAAACCTGTTCCGAACATCATCATGTTACTTAACAAGGCATGTAGTCATCTAAAGAAAATTCGATCGACCTTTTGATATCTAAGCATTAATTTTTGTACAAAAAAAAACGACAAAAATTGCAATTTCACTCTTTGCGGCTACCTCTTAGCCAATTGTAAAACTAATACTCGTGCAGACTCCAAATTAGTTCGAAATAAGATCACATTCGCTTCCCACTCGTTTTCGCCGGTCAAATTCCCGAGAATCGCTCCATAAAAAAATACTTTATATTCTGCAAACAAAAAAAAAAAAAAAACATAAAAAAAGCTTCGCGTAGGTTAAAATGTATCTATGTATCTATGAGCGGAAAACCACAAAAAAAAAAAAAAAGTTATACATATATTCGCATAGAGCCAAAAATATCTCGAATTTAAATGATGCAATGTTCGGTTCGCCAATCGTAAGACGATGATGACAAGTGTTCGTTCGTTTGGCGGTGTGGCGCAGATCGCCTGTGGTGGTGGGAGGTGTGTCCGCCGTTCACTGTAGACCTGGTCACGGGTCCGCGTAAAAACAGAACACCGGGGGCGGGATGTGCTGTAGCGGCGGACCAGCGCGCAATTAAATTTAATTCTCCTCGTGTTTCATTTGAGTCACATGAATGAACGCATGGACGAGCCTTCTCGCGTGTAGTCTCCTTCTTCGCTGCTGGCTGCTGGGTATTTCATTTTTCCCTCGAATGTCATTTGAAGGTTGCGCCAGTACCAATATTATCGTCGGTCGCTGTCGTCGTCTGTTTACATGTTCACCGCATGTAGTTTGCGGTGGAAACAATTATTATTATAATTATTAGATTCGCGACTGAGAGTGTGAAATTTCCCGTTGAGCTTCTTGTTCTCAGAGATTGATTGTAGGAAGGGAGGGAGTGCATCCGAAAGGAGATACGAAGTTTTGGGTTACACTATAACGCCGCGATACACTAATTAAACAACATTTCCATTGGGAGACGGCGGGGAGTGCAGCTTGTTCTGCCAGATCTGAAGGTGTTGTGTCGCAATTAGTTACATTACAGTTCAGTCGGTAATTGTGTCACATTACGATGGTAATTGGTGGCGTTTAACGAATGTGATAGCTAAACCTTGAGAGTTTCAAGTGCAGGAGTCATCAATCTTGCTGCTGGCTAGTGCAAAATGCGATTTTTAATTGAAATTGAGACGAGTTTATGTCAAATTGATTGTTCGATTTGTTATGGATGAATCCCAATGTTGGACGAGCGATACCTGAGGCTGTACATGTAACACCTTGAATACGCAATAAGGGAGAAGACGTACGACGTTGACTCTGATTATTGGACATGCCTCGAATAAATTTTGTTGAGCATAAGTGACACGTAAATTAGGTTATCCTTCGGTTAAACAGGGCATAATAAGTTGCTTTTAAGTGCCACCTGGTTATTTTCACGTAAAATTATTTCTGGTAACTACGAACTGCTTAAAAAAAAAGAAAAAAACTATCCCGCCATCTACTCATATAGGTAGCTATGCTATAATCCAGATAGGCTTTAAAATACATCTCAAAGCGACCAAAAAAGTTGTTGTTGCCAAGTCTGTGAACATTTTGGTTGACATAACATAGGATTATTGCGTTATGACATTTACTGCTCCGCTCACCTTATCTAAGTGATGGGCGACGATTGTCTAAAAAGCTTAAAATAATTAGTTTTGGGCGATATGCCATTGCATTTGGTCGTTATGACATTTCCATTTTGATTTTTTGGCAATGTCACATTATTTTAGCGCTATGACATTATGTGATTTGGGCGTTAATACCTACCCTACGATACACAGTTTTCAGAAATACTAATATAGTATTATTTTTTTTTTATATTGAAACGATAGGTTGAGTCAAGGTAAGAAATAAAGTGCACGACTGGATCGCATGTATTTGCACATATGTACATACTCGTACAGTGCCGTGCACGTAATTAGAAACGCAAAGGATGCGAGAATTCTTTTCGTTATAACGGATGGGGTTTCGGCCTTAGCACAGTGAAATTTTCGTTTTTACTGTACATATTAATCAAGCTTTTTATTCAGATCAACAATATGTCATATAATAGTGTTATTTTTTTTTTATCTCTGAACAAACTGAGTAAAAAGTGTTAAAGTGATCGTGCATATAATTAAAACCGAAGCATTAATTTCGCCATATTTAATAAAAAAAAAATATTTAGAAGAGCAACATCCACTGGTTTGTGAGTGTATTCTAATTTTATTCACATTGACAGCTACAACTGAATTGTTTTTAGAGTTTTACATTATGGGAAAAAACAAGTCTTGCGATGTTAGGATCCGTTTCCGCATTCCTAGCCTTTATGAGGAAGGAAAGTCCTGTAGAGAAATAGCAGAAGCGCTAAACTGTTCCAAAAAGATGATATTTAATGCACAGTTGAAAAAGTTAAGCACGAATTACCACACCGCGGGAAGACGTACTTATCGTGCGTGAGAGTAAAAAAGAACCGCATTCCACCGCACGGGAGATTCGAGCTGCAGTTTTTGGCAACATAGAAAGCGGACCATCTGTGGACACAGTTAAGCGAAGATTGCGTGAAGCTGGACTCTTTGGACTCATAGCCAGAAAGCCCTTATTAACCGAATGGCATCGAAAGAAACGTTTGGAGTTTGCCCATAAATATGGCCATTGGACCGTCGAACAATGGAAAAATGTGCTTTTTACGGATGAGACTAAGATAAATAGAGTTTCTTCAGAAAGTAAGCCGTATATTCGCCGACCAAAATCAAAGAACATTGATCCCAGATACACTCGTATATAATGATATGGGGGGCAATGTCCTGGCGTGGAGTGGGTCTAATCCATAAAATTGAAGGGCATATGGACAAGGTGCAATACTGCAAACTTTCTGCAAAATGTAATGCTGCCATATGCAGATGAGAATTTGCCAGTAATTTGGAAGTTACAGAAAGACAACCATCCAAAACACACCGCGACCTACACAAAAAAATTGATTGCAGAAAATTTAGTAAGTTCAATGGACTGGCCATCATGTAGTCCGGATCTCAATCGAAAAGTGAGCTTCAAAAAAGCCGGAAATCTTGGCGTCCTCTATGAGGAATCAAAAATTGCTTGGGAGTCTATTCCACCAAGCGTATGTACAACACTGATTGAGTCTATGCCTCGTAGATTGCAAGCAGTAGTTAGCAATCGTGGTTATGCGACGAAATATTAGCCTTTTTTCAAAAATAAAAAACAAATTCTTTAAAAACAATAATTATTGCACGACTAGACTAGTTTTGTACTCTTCATAAAGTTAAATTCAATAAAAAAAAAGCAACGGTATTATATGACATATTGTTGATCATATATACAGTAAAAACGAAATTTTCACTGTGCTATGTATATGTATGTTGTCCATTCGCAGTGTCTGAGTTTGAAGAAAATGCGTCCAGCCGCTTTTTCGGTCCTTCATACCATACAGACGAACAGACCGACAGACAAAATTGATAGAACCACTTTTTCGAGTTTCACTATTATAGTGATGTTAAGTTTGATCAAAATCTCGAGATTGAAAATTTCCAGAAAATCAAAGTTTTCTCTTTTAGGTGCAAGTATAGGTGTTATGGCCAAAAGTATGTATGTTTTTATAAGTTAAACCCCGTCAGATGCTATAGCTGCTTAATGGTTTTACCCATTATAATATTTCAAGTAGTCATATAGTGTGTATGAAATAATCAGATACAACTGGTAAACAAAAAAAAAAAAAAAAATATTTTGTAAATTATCATTACAAACCCAAAATAAATTTTGTTTAGCAACATTTTTTCCAAATCATAAAAGATTGTATAAATAATATTTTACATTTATACGGCCTTTACGCAACCTTGCTTAAATCGTGATTTATAAAAATACCAAATTACCAAAAAATATGAACAAAAAATCTATTACTTTTATCCGTCAGTATATGACACTTACTATATGTAGTTGAACCTTGTGTCAAAGAAATTGTTTATTTTTTTGACGTTTTTTTGGGTTTATTCCCACTTGATTTGATCATTTAATTTTCATTAGGCACATTAGGTGCAATTTTTAGACTATTTATTCCGTAAAATTGTGCTTTTTGTGCGAGTGTTTATAAAAAAAAAAGAAAAAAATGATTTATGCAAGCTTTCCACAAGCTCTTAACTCTAATTATGGCGTTAACCTTACACAGCTTTTAAAAACCATTGCTTAAGTTTAGAAATACCTTATAAATCACGTAAGGGGTTGCCAACTTTACGCAGCCTTTAAAACGGGTTTATAAATAAGACAAACTAATAATAATGCACTAAACTTCTATCTATCCTTCTCTTTGTGGTAACTTGTAGAAACAAATTGCTTTCAGGAAATATGATGAGAATAATTAAAGGTAAAATATTGGGCATGACACGAAGTTTCGAAAAATGTACTAAACATAAAAAAAGTAAGTCTGTCAAATGCAAAATTTTTTATCTGTCTAAGACTTAAAACAGAAATGTGAAATTTGTTTAGAAAGGCAGTGATTGCAATAAGTTGAACTTGACATAATTTTAGATCACCTTTCCGAATATTTTCCGAATTTTTGTACTAGAGAACTTGGCCTTATTTACTCGTATCAATAGTTTTTGCAAATATTAGATCGATATACCTATACTTACTGCAATAATTTAGTTATAAAGACCATCGATTTGCAATCGCCAGGTAAGACTTCAAGTTCTTGAGTAATTTTTACTACAAATCTGTTCTATTACGGACTAAATGAAATTTATTTTTTATAATAACTATTGAGCTATTAAAGGTATCTTCTTCCTTTGCACAAAGGAAAGAGTGATACGCGAAACTGCGATAATTACCGTTCTGTTAAGCTGATGTCACATCATGAAGATCGTTGAGCGGGTATTAGATGGCCGACTGCGGAAAATAATACGGCTATCTGATGACCAGTGTGGATTTGTCTCGGGTAAATCAACAACAGATGCAATCCCAAAGTATAAGGATCGTAATGGAAAAACATCGTGATTAATTAAAAGACTTGCATATATTGTTGGTTGATTTTCAAAAAGCCGTAGATTGACAACCTAGAGATTTCTTATGGGTGGCGCTAAAACAACGAGGAGTTCCAGAAACCTACGTGCGTATGATCATGGGCATGTGTGAGGGAACAAGGACAAGAGTAAGATATCCCGCAGGAGTCACCGAAGACTTCCCAATCAAAGTCGGTGTACACCAGGCAAGCGTCCTCAGTCCTTTGCTATTTATTGCAGTCCTTGATTATCTGCTTGAAGGAAAAGTGACGGACCAGTTATTCTTTGCTGGCGATGGAGCTATCATAAGTGAAGATCAAACGTCCCTGCAACGAGCACTTGATGTATGGGTGGATGTTTTGGAGGAAAATGGGTACCGTGTTAGTTCAAAAAAGACAGAATATCTGTGCCGCCCATTCTCTGATCCACATTGGTCTATTCCAGACATTTACTTGAATGGAAAAGTGCTTCCCAAGTGCGAAAAGTTCAAATATCTGGGATCTATGATCAAAAGCGAAGCAACATGTGATGATGACATCAATCATCGCGTAAGCGTAGGGTGGCTGAAGTGGCGGGAAAACTCCGCAATCTTCTGTGATAGAAAAATGTCCCCTAAGCTGAAAGGAAAGCTCTACACTGCAGTTGTACGTCCGGCGCTCACAAACGGTTCACAATGTTGGACAATGTACAAAAAGTGTGAGGTCAAATTAACGGCAGCTGAGATGAAGATGCTTCGCATTACAGCAGGAGTAACAAAGCTTGATAGAATAAGAAGTTCGAAGATTCGAGGAAACCTTCATGTAAAAGAACCCATCACAAGCAAGATAGAGCACGACCGGCTCAGTTGGTATTGTCATGTTCAAAGGAGATATCCTTAGAACCCATCAAAAAGGCAATATCAATCAACGTTCCTACACAATCGCGCAAAAAAGGCAGATCAAAAAACAACTAGATCACACAAATGCAAAAACACCAGCATTTGATTGGCCCTAGCGACGAAGTGATCCGAAACCGGGAAGCCTGCCGGTACTTCCTGAGGTTAAACCGGCAAACCCCACAGGCGGACCAGTAGGGATGCAGTAAAGTGGAAGGGCTGTGATCCTTCTAATCCGGATGATAACGTCGCCGTAAGGAAAAGAAGAAGAAGCAGAAAAAATATTCTGCTACACGTCCAATTGCAATTAAGTAAGCGGTTCTGGAATCGACTCATCAATGCATTTTAAATGATATGTATGCTGCAATAATTAACGGTTACTTCTGCAGAAAAGAACATGAAATACAATTGAACACAATTAAATGTAACAATTTTCATAACCACCGATCCGAATGGCATCAGAATCAATAGACCTCGAGTTTATAGCGAGCCTTTTGGTAAAACTGAGAAAAATATTTTTTTTTTTCTTTATATTGAGACACTGATTCGGACACGATTTTTCATATAAAGTCCATATTTCTATCAGTCTTTTTGTAAATTATAAGAAAACTAGTCCGAATGCTGAGATCCCACAAAGCTTAAGCTTAAGTTAATTCTAAGCTAGATTTAACGAAAAATCTTTTTTATTTGTAATTTTTTGGATTCCTACTTGCAGTTATACTTACTCTCTCAAGAGTAAAGTAACTAATCTCAAGATTTTTATCAATTTTAGTAGTAACAGTGTAAAAGTGTATGCATGCGTGTGCACATTGGCACAGTATACTACAGCTTAAACAGCTGGACGGATTTATTTCAAACCTCATGTCTGGGGTCTGTGCGATTACAATTCGAGGCTAAATAGGATTTTTCATTCCAATCGCAAAAACAAATGTACCTTGATTTTGTTTGAATTTTAGTATTCTACGGAATGGTGTACCAGCTTTTTGCCGAAAATGTCGTAAAACATTACTGTAAGTATTAACGTACATAATAAGTATTTTCGGAAATTGGTTATTTATCGGATTTGGTTCATCTTACATGATTTGGCATATGCACGGGCGTACCCAGTTTTGGAAAATTGTCACACAACATTTTTAAAATTTTTCGAAAAGAACCAATTTCTCTTTACAAAGACTTTGATGAACCAACAGCATATAGGAGTAAGTGTGTGCGACCCAATGGTGCTTTATTTAGTTTTACATGCATACATACATATCTGATATGTACCTATCAACGTTAATTAAATAAAAAAAAACATAATATCTAGTCATGTCATAAATACTGGTACACGTTTAAACGCACTCACCGTGAAACTAGTGTTGAACACACCCATTCTATATTGACAGGTATTCAATGAGTGACATTTATACTAATTTAACGTGCAAACAGATTTACACAAAAATCTTTTGCAAATATGGAGTGGAGCTGTATTGAAAACCGATATTTTCCGGAGCTTGCGACCGCTGAGAATCATCCAAAATGTTGTGTATCGAACTGTTACAGTTACTGAATTAACTGACTGTCAATGGTCCTCTCACTTTTAGAACTCGACACGCGATCAAAACTGTTAAGACCAGGATTAATCGGAAACTGCTGCGAAAGCAGAAAATTTTGTCACGAGAAATGAAAATACAGCAGAAATCCATGTCTCAAACAAGATTTGGGACTCAACTCACATAAAAGACACACTGGCCAATTACTCACATCCCAATTCAATCAACGCCTGCATAAAAGCAAATGGCGGCCATTTCGAATAAACTATTTAAATATTGTTCCCTAAATAATCAGTTAAAGTTTTAAGAAAAAAAAAAAAGTAAAAAATACTTGTTCGTTTTTATTTTTTCCATAAAAATGCGTGTGCCAGTATTTATGTCTTGGTATAATTTTAGTAAGAAATCTCCAACTTTCGACATTCACATTTAACCCGCCACAGCTAGGCAATGAAATCGACCTATGTGCTTTTATTACCTTCAGCCACCTGGAAAATCTACAATATCGATGATTCATACATGATTCTAATTCAAATATAGAGATGAGGCTAGATGCACATACTTTGAGAATGACTATTAATATTGCCAAAATATTCCACGTCTTCCCATTAAAAACATAAGAACCAGTCGCTTAAGACAGAGGAATGTGTGACACCAATCACACTCACTCTAAATTCTAAGACAAACGAGACGGTGATTTAACTTTTGAAGATTAGGAAGGTGAATACACAATCCAACAATCTTGATACATCAAAGACGTTAACCTATTTCTCTAAAATTCGCAGACAATAGTGTAGTGTTAAACACGCAGTTCATTCATATCTAAATGCGAATGGGCCATCTTTCTTATTGAGATGATTCTATTTGACTTTAATTCGCACATTTTGATTTATCTAATCAAAGCACATGTTCCCCGAAGGCACAAACGAAATTTGCAATTCACTTGAAATTATCTCTACTCAGTCTGGCAAAAATTAAAAAAATCTCGGTCAAGATTTAACTTTCACACTCACTCGTATCTTAAGACATATTTCTGTATAAGCAAACTATAATAAAAACGAAAAAAAAAAAAAATTCTTCCCATACCGGGAATCGAACCCGGGCCTTCTGGGTGAAAGCCAGATATCCTAGCCACTAGACCATATGGGATAACGAATGACAACCATCTTTTGAGTAACATAAAACGAATTTCTTCCGTGGTGAAAGGTATATGTACGGTGTTTAGTTTTAATTTTTTTTTTTTTTCAATACTCGTCACTCTTGACCTATTCAACATGTTCAACTGGTGTCTGCTGCATTTCGAAATTAATTTCGAAAAATATTTCTTTCTCTCTTTAGCATCTAAACACACTCTCTTCATCCATTAAAGAGACTTACTTCGACTCCCGCTGGGAAAAGTGACCAAACTGCACACTTTTGCAGAAAACGTGATTCAATTCGAATGTTCCACGTATATAGGTGGTTGACACATCAATGAAACCCGTCGAGGACTACGTGCTGGATGTCATCGATTTGATTAGGTGTGGTGTTCCCAATGCTGAGGGTCACCTCGCATTATGATACGTGACGTCATTCACGGAGGCTCGCTTCGTATAGAACCAATCAGCTTAGTGCACTCTTTAGGTCTACTTATTGAACAATGTTTCTGGTGTGTGGAAGTGATTCAACTCACTGTGACTATGCAAGTCGACTACAACTTTAAGTAGGTGAGAGGAGGCCGGGGGTTTAACTTTTTTTTTTTCTTGCTCTGCAAATATTGTTCACCCTCTTTCTTGTATTTACAGTGGCGCCGCTTCGTCGCTTTCGTTCCTATCCTAAGAGTTAAAAAGAATGAGTAACTTGGAACTAATTGCACCAGTGGAAGGTGGCACGTAGAGTGTGGTATTCCGCAAATGATAGGTTTCCGTCGAAGCACGAGACGAGGGAAAGGTTTAAAATAAAAAAAAATAAAAAAAACGCATTTTTGACTACATAAGTGTGAGTAAATATACATAAATCAGCAAATAAAGAAGTGGAATGGAAAAATAGTGCGACAGCAAAGGCACACCCAGCAGCGGTATTTTTGCCGAGCGTACAAAAGTAAATGATGCAATAAGCGTGGCGTATTTTGTAAGCCAATTTCTTTATTTTTAATGTCTGTGGCTATTTTTAGACGTAAAACTCTAAACAAATTAAAATTGAACTTTTAGATTGTTTACTGTGAATGTTTGGAGTATATTTTCGCTGGTGTGACAAAGGCTATTCAGAAGTTTCGATTTACGTTACTAGTTTAATATTTAAAATAACAAAAACCCATTAGTTCTGCTCTCGTCGATTGTGGGAATGGAAAGATTTCTTTAGAAATTATTTACTGGAAGCATCATCACCATCCTGATAAACAATTACGAGGGTATTGATAATCACGCGCATTACATTGTAACCGATGCTCTGAAGACTTGCATTTGCCACTGCTTATTCAATACTTGGTTTTCCAAAAGAGTTCCGTGACGAATTTTGTCTACTAGCCAGCTCTTCTTAATAGTGTGTGCAATTTTGGAACATGTCCAATATTTCCAAATAGATCTACACTGCGCCGCACTACCACTTAAAGCGATGTCGGCGCTATGTCTAATTTTGGTATCCGTGTCGAGCTCATCTTCGTCCGTATGAAATGCCGATGGGAAAAACTCTGCTTTGCCAAGAACGGCAATGACTTTACTGAGACCTTCAGCGCTATAAGAGTCTGCACAATGAAGATAATTTTGTTTAGTTTAGTTAGAATAGAAAGATGTCATAATTACGTTTGGGTATATTGATACATGATTGTCCTTAAATGACACGTGAAGAACAGATAAAGCCCCACTTTTAAACTCGAGACGAAAAATCGTACAACCAGTAGCCTCAGGAAAACCCACCACTTCTACTGACTATTTTTGGGTTTTAGAGTAACCAGGGGATGACCAACGGAGAAGGGACCTTGAACGCTAAGCTATCAAGGCATTGTATCGATGTTGGCCGGTTGCGGTCAATGCTCATAAACCCCCTTCCGCCGCGGGGAAAAAAAAGGAATACGGTGATTCAATTGAGCTTCTATAAATAAAACGCAAAATATTGGGAAAGTTCAGATTTTATTTCTATCAATAAAAAATACAGGCTTGGGTATGAAATACAATATGCTTCTGTTCTTCGTTATTAGTGTGCAGCTTGTTGTACTCATCCATAAGCTTTACTCCTCGCTCAGCTATGTCATTGACTACTTTCATGTTGCGTACTCCATGTTTCACTTCATTGTACACCTTGTCCTTGGGCCACGCATCCACATCCTTAGTCAAGAACTCTGACGAAAATCCTGTGATATTGAAGAATCGGCGGGTATTACTCACGAAATCCTCCAAACTTTTTGATTGAATATTGGCGATGTCAGCAGTTATTCGCTTTAAGGGGTTCTCTACTCCCTCAATTTCGAGGGCGCAAACCATCTTCTTTTTTGTTTCATTGGACACTCTATCATTAAAAAACCCAAAAGCTACAAGTTCTTCCGACAAGTACCAGAGGTGTCCAAGGAACTTTTGAAGAGCAATTCTTGAAACAACATCATTTACTTTTTTGTAGTTGTCAAGGTTTTTGATTAGCTCAAGATCATTTCGTGGAGCTGACGTAGAATCGGGGGCAGTCATCCAGACCCTGACATACAGTCTAACAACAAAGAGGCAAATGTTAAGAATTCCATGTTCTTCTCTCTTTGTTAGCTTGAACTGACTACGGAACATCCATATCTCAAGGGAGTAGATAGCTTTGGACATCCATCTAGCACGATGTAGTCCAGCCGGAGCTTTAAATGATACTCTTTTCAGAGGAACTCCTCCTAAGAATATTATTGTCAGTTCCAGAAGTTCTTTGTAGTCATCTCGAGGTTGGAACTCTTGCAGCTGAGATTTTCAATAACTGCGGCTGTGGCAACATAATTGGACAAAACTGTTTCGTAGTTTTTCCGATCGATGTTGGACCAGGATTTCTTGAAACGTTTAAAGATAAGAATGTCTGGACCTGTTGATGGCCCTAGTGCTGTCATAACTACTGCTTCCAACATGATCTCGTATATGTAGTGGCGGCATGCCAACCACAGCGCATGTCTTTGTCCATTTTTTGTTCCAAAAGAATACACGCCCCATTTCTTCTGATGTAGTGTCAAATCCTAGACACTTTACTTTATCGCAGAGTCCCCATTCTGCTGCTGCCTCATAGACTGCTGTTGCTGCAGCCTCACCTGTGCCAGAACTTATCTTCGGGACTCCTAAAAGCTGATCTATTCCTTTTCCACTTACTAAAATAGGAAGGCGATCAACAATGTCACTTCCAACTATATCCTCCAGAAGTTTACCGTCCCAGTGAATTGTCAATGGAACAAACAAGATGAGCGATTGTAGAAAATATATGTCTTTGCATAGGACTGATACAAACCGAATGCAACAATTAAATTATATTATGTTTTAAACCAGTTCGTTGTTGCATTGGAGCTTTATTTTATGTCAACGGAAATTTTAAATTTAAAAAAAAAACTTTTTCTTGAATTTTGAAAAAACAAGCTTTTGACTGATTTTGTGTATTTTCAAAGCCCGGTAGCGACCCCTAAATGTTATCCGATTTGGATAATTTTTCTTGTGAATTTTTTTCCATAAGTAAGAACCGATTAAAGGGTTGGGAGAAGGTAATTTTAAAAGTTTCAAAATAAGGCGCACCCTAGCCTCCATACCATTCTATTGGTAAAGTTTCCATGACGTTTTCGTATATTTCCCGCTGTATCTTTCAGCTCTTTCGTTACTAATTCGCTGGCAAAAACCTTTCACTTTAAATAGCACCGGAGAAATGTGTGAAATGGGGCAGCGTCATGTTGAAATCGCCGTCCCATGTCCAAATCATCGATTTGAGATACGAAGCCTACAGTCGTCCTAAAAAAAAAATGGTCCACCGAATCTTCCAGCCCATAATGCGCACCAACACTTTTTTTTTTTTTTGTTTCCTAACACGAATTTGCGTAAGATAAATTATGATGATATTCATGCGTTGTTGAACTGCATATCACTTCATGATTAATTTACCATGAGTTTAGATGACAGCTGTCAAAAAGAAGTTCTCACTTTAACGACACGAAAATGGCGCGCAATTCAATTCTTAAAGATCAAATTGCATTACCCTTATACAATAAAGACATTCGGCGACGTCATCGTGAAAGAAATAGCTGTTAGTTTAAGCACCACTCTAGGCCAGAATTGCTGCTTATAGACTGCGCTAGCCAACAGAAAGTCGATTAGTTCAGGCAACATAAGTGTCTGGTAGTTGGTGAGACGATTTATGGTTCCAACATCAAACTACAATAGCAGTTCGTCTCTGATGTTCATCTTAATGGCTGAGGTACACCTATGCACTTGAGTTGTGCCAGAGAGTGCATTAAACACCAACACTGGAAACTCTAAATTTGTTTCGTTTTAAGTATTAAATTGTGTAGAATAGCTTGAAATCTATATATAACTAGCTGCTCACAATAAGAACACATAGATTTGAGTTATAGGTCGAGATTCACAATCTTACGCAAGGCCAAACTTAACATCAAGTTTTAGGAAGATTCAGGTCACATTTCAAAAAACTTTCAACTCTGATAGTCAAACTTGGATACTTGATGATAAATATGACAACTGTACCCGTTGAATTCACGCCTAGGGACAAAGTGAAATAAGTTTGTCGTGGGAGAGTATCATTTGCTAACAAATAAAACATTCTTCCAGTACTCTGGAAAACTAGATGGAAGCACTTATGAGTTCGGCGCGGTATTAAAAGGTCAGCTTTTATAATAAACTAGTGTATTAGCCTGTTGAAAAAAAGTCCTTTCTACCACCGGTGTTGCAAGATATCAGTCCTGACCCTTCTTCTACACTATGAGTGCGCAAAGCCTCAGTATTCTAGTTGTACTAGGGGTTATGATGGGTGCTAAGAGCTTTAGATTCGAAAATTTCAGCTTTTCTTTGCAACACATTGTATTTCGAAATTTAAAAATCTCATTCCTACGCTTTACTAGTAAGAGGGTCTCTTAATTTGAAAATACGATTCCAAGACCAACTCGGTAACTTAGTTCTTATTTAAACTTAGCATTAAAACGGTCAAAATCAGACTTCGTTGTTCCTGGCTGACGTCTATTAAATCAGGTTAACCTGTTAAATCTCTTCAAAGCCAACTCACTTTTGAGTAAGATTGATTCAATACCAAAACTTATAAAAAAATGACATTGAACTTAAAAAAACAAAAAAAAAAAAAAAAATTAATTTCCATTTCAATAACCCGGTCAACATTTGTATACGAAACGAACCGTTGAAATCTGGAAAACAAATCCATCAGAGATAAACTAAACTCGGTCTGTTGTGAATGCGCATTCTATAAAAGAGTTTCATAAACAAATATTTACACTAAAGCGATAAGATAATCACTTTTACTGTAAACAGACCGACCAAATTAGTTTAATAGCAAAATTCAGCCAGACTTTATTGGTTATCAGTAAACAATGAGCCAACGTTAGCGAGTCATAAAATTACAAGCTTAGGATTAGTACATAATTTTACGATGACAAATTATTGGATTTAATATATACGAGTAAGACCTTGATAAGTCATAAGTATCTTCTTCCTGAATTGTTTCACTGAACATTTCAGAAAGCATTTTAAAAGAAAATCGAAATATGTACAATCGAAAATGTGAAAAAAAAAAAAAAAAGTCGATTACTCTCCAGACAAATAAGTTGAAAGTATCAACAAACAAATTGAATAAAGCATGCTTCATATAAATCAAATGTTAAAAGGACTATCAGATTACAATGTCAAAATGTAATAAACTTCCCAAATGTAATAAACTCAAAAAAAAAAAAAAAAAAAGTTAATTGGAATAAGCACAGCAAGCGACTATCCGAAAATGAAATGAAGGGAGTTTAAAAGCTCCTATGACTCACCCATAAAAACGCGGGTTGTTTTGGCGTTGGGTTATTATAATGTACATAAAACCTACTAAAACATCTCGGAGCCTTGTAAAAGCGTTATAGGCTCGCTTTTTCTGAAAAGTTTGAAAAAAAAAAAAAAAAAATTGGGTACAACTGGGTCGCACGTATTTCCACCTACGCAAGTACATATACTCTTACT
Organism: Pocota personata; assembly: GCA_963082735.1. Taxonomy (NCBI): domain Eukaryota; kingdom Metazoa; phylum Arthropoda; class Insecta; order Diptera; family Syrphidae; genus Pocota; species Pocota personata. Next base: position 236,155,476 of record OY720430.1, on the reverse strand, counting down.
CTTATGTTGTTGTCTGCAAAAAACTCAGAATTTAAATTTAATCCTTCTATTCTTTTATAAACCGTTAAGACTAAAAAAAATCTTACTTTGGCTTGTCACAAATACACGTTTAAACAGACTCATCGTGAATCTAGCATTGAACACACCCATTCTATTCTGACAGGTATTCAATGAATGACATTTGTACTCAGTTAACGCACAAAAAGCTTTACACAAGACTTTTTGTAAATATGAAGTGGGGCGATATTGAAAACCGTGTTGTGGTAATTGGCCTTCACAAGTGTAATATGCAAGGAGGCGATATTTTCCGGCCTTTGTGACCGCTTGGAATTACACGGAATTTGGTGTATCGAACAGTAACTGACCGCCAATGATCCGGATGCCCTAGCATTGTCAGACCTCCACAGACAGAAATTCATGTTTCGCATTATCAAACAAGATTTGGGACTCAACTCATATAAAAGACACAGTGGCCACTTACTCACAGCCAAATTAAAGGGAAAACGGAACGAAAAATCGTAAGCTCTACGCCGCAGGTACACGCAAAATGGCCGCAGGAAAATTCTGTTCACGGATGAACAAATTTTTCAAAATCTACCAAACGAATGTTCTGGAAGGCATTGCGAAGGGACTTAACCAATAATTGTTTCAAACAATCAATGGACTTTCCAATAAGACCCCGGACCAGCTCAGTAGGCAAAAACAACACACAAGGGTGGTTCCAAAACAATGTGTCGGACTTCACATCAGCAGACGATTCGCATTCAGGCAATCGAGACCTCAATCCTATGGATTATAAAGTCTGGTCTATTTTAGAGGCGATGGCTTGTTTTACTCAACATCCAAATACGAGTATTGAGTCATTGAAGCGCGGACTTATTCGTGTAGTGGACAATTTTTCAATGGATGAGGTGCGTGCTGTGATCGTATAATACCTATAGCTTAGAGTAAATGGTTACTACATCACATTATTGGAGATTCGATGAAGAATTATCCTTGTTCTACCCGGTTGGGTTTAAGTAAATAATTTGGGTGTAAACTCATAGTTTTATCAACCAAAAGAAAAAGGTCCTGGACCACCAGTTTCAGATAAAGAAAAGACCGAGCATCCGATTGTTGACGATAGGAAGCGTATTCTATAAAAATGGAAATGCTACTACGCCCGGGATCAACAAAGTTGGAAGGGTACGAATAAGTGTTATAGTTATTCGAAAGTTTTCTGATCATTTGTTTCGTCCAGTCGCAAAGTCGTACTACCAAATAATCGGTAGTTAATCGATAGTTAAATTTCAGTGAGGAATTTTCTGCAAAATATGCATAAATCTCAGTCTCAATCTTGTACCTCCATGTTCAATTTAAATAAACATTGAATAGGTCGCCAGACAAATAAATTTTATTGGCATTTCAGAAACTTCTGAACTTCTCCAATGCATTTCGCATTTATCTATTTTCTCACATGATTCATCTCCACAAAGGTGTTTTTTTTTTTCCAGAAATAAATTCAATTTTTCTTTAAAAATACACTTTATGATCTCCGTCAGCAATGCCTACCATATGGCGTTGCAATCCACTTGAAACGGTTTGCGTGCGTGGAAAATTTCCAAAATCTTTAAAAAAATTTAACACATTAGTACTATACTATGTGCTTCGGAAATTTCCATTACTTTTGGAAAATTTTCCACTCCCAAATTGAATTGGAAATAGATCAACAGGACATATCCATGCTCTGCCACACATGCATTGCTTCAACTGACAAGTGTTGCACTGATTTAGGAAATGTGACAACTGACAGATGTCTACTTATTGAATGATTTTCGAAGATTCTACATGGGAATCAATCAAAAAAAAATCTGACTCTGAATGTATAAATGAAAGACCCCACCTCAAGCATTTCCATAATTGCACAGATTGCACAACTTGGATTAGTTCGCGTAATGAGCTATTAAAATGCACATCGAATGACAATTCAAATGTCATTATTTGACCGATAGTCAAATTGCATATGCATGCAGGCATAACACACTTATCCCTACGTACTTACGTAAATCACTTTTGAGCGCCATTCTTAAACGATGACAACCGACAAAAGTGTAAGAGCTAGAATAGCAAACCTAAAGCCAAGATGAAGTAGTAGCTCCGCGCGCCGGTCTAATAGCCGCCAATGAATTGAGCCAATTGATCAGAAATTAATTCAACAGATACATCGGCATCGGTCAGATTAAGGTCAGAACAACCCAGTTTTTTGTTTGCATATGAATTTCATTTCGCTGGCGTGACGGTACTGTGTGCCGCCGGTGAAAACTCGTGGTTCTCTCACGTGCCTCTAACGCACATGTGAAACTTTGTTTACGTCTAAATGTAGAAATATATATCGAAAGAGAGACGGAGAGACAGAGAGAAAGAGTGAAATCTCTTCACGTATGAGTCAGAGTTAGTGTTAACACAAGTTCAAAAAAAAGCTCTAACTCATTAAAACACTGCCACATCATTCAGATAAAAGATAAAGTCTTTTTAGCAATTTTCTTGAGAAGTCACGAAATTACTCCACATGTTTGGTATCTACACCCGACTAGCCGGAAACACTTGTAGCTACCATAAGACACACCCTCAGAATAAAATGTTATTGTTTCACGAATTTAGCCAAATTTGTGTTATCAGGCTGAGTGATAAAGTCCGACTTGTGATTGTGTACATTGGTCGCGCACGTAAAAATAGCTGATACAGTCAAAAGTTCACCGATATCATTGACTTTGGTATGTGATCGATGATGATGGTGCTGTACGCTGTCATAAATCGGTCAAATATCAAAGGTGCAATAAATATAAATAGACGTAACGAATACGTTTATCACACTTTTATGGAGGGCACTTTATATGAAACATTTTGTGGGCGTGACTGTCACAATTGTAACAGCGTAGGTGTCTGCTGATATACTAGTACGTACAATGTTTGATTCATGAGCATGCTCGCTGCTCTCGTTGGCCGTTACATGTTTAGTGCGGTAGGGTATGGTGGATTTTTATAAAAACGAGTTTCTGGATAATTTATGCAATCCCCGCTAAATGACGTAGATAAGATTAGATTAGGCAGCGATTTTGGAATATGATTTTAGGCAAGTGGCATAGTGAATGGATTTTTATTTTGTTGGATGGCAACAATTCTTGGTAGACTTGTATGTATGTGACATTTGCTGGGGGATCTCTGCGGAATCTGGAATTTGAACTTTTTCCGTCGTATACACAGAGATTAGTTCGAATTTGAGAAATATCAAGGGAATGCTGATTCATGATGTCTCGAGCGTTGATTTCAAGAAACGCGGATATACATATGTACATATTTTAATGTACATAGTCAAGTCAGTCATAAATTTAGTGATAAAATAAAAACGAAGAAGTATGAGCTGGGGCGCAGTCTTGTTGGAAAGTCGACTGGTTGTTTGAAAACAATTGTTGGTTTGTACATTTTTGCCGATGTTTTTACTCCCTTCTCGCAAAAATAAAGGTTGGTAACGCTTTCGCAGATGACTCCCTACCAAACTATCACAGATGCGGGATGATGGCCCCGTTCGATTAGCGGAATAAGTTCTACTTATATAATAAACACTTTTACATCCGTGAACAAAATTTTCCTGAGGCCATTTTGAGCGTAACGGTGGCGTAGAGCTTTTGATCTTTCATTCCGTTTTTGCTTTAATTGGGCTGTGAGATATCTTCATTTCTTGTGACAAGATTTTCTGCTTTCGCAGCGACTTCCGATTCATCCTGGCTTTAACAGCTTTTATAGCCGCTGGAGTTCTGGCATCCGGATATTTGACGGTGAGTTACTCCACCAATGCCATCAAACTATTTTACATTTCGATACACAAAATTGCGGGTGAAATCATATCATACTTGTGAAGGCCAATTACCGCAATACGGTTTTCAATATCGCCCCACTCCATATTTACAAACAACTTTTGTGTAAATCTTTTTGCGCTTTAACTTAGTATAAATGTCATTCATTGAATATTTGTCAATATAGAATGGGTGTGTTCAATGCTAAATTCACGATGAGTGCGTTTAAACGTGTACCGGTATTTCTGACGTGACTAGGTTTACTCGTACTCCACTAACAAATTTAAAACAAATATGAAATGACGCTGGCGAAACGAGTGACTATTTAAAAGTGAAATACTTGGAATTTAAAGTCTCTGCCGCGAGCCACCTGCTCCAGCTTGTTTTTACACGTGAGTTTTACAGGATTTGGATGATTCTTCATTCGTGTACCGTTTAGCAATTGAATTGGTAACGACGCATGTGACATTTTCCAAGTCAAAATCGGATGGGTAGATGGCCTAACTGAATAGATTTTGATGAAATTCGACTCGTAAGCTAAGCTGAAAATGATCTAAATCGGATGAAGTGAGGTAAGATATGAGGAGGAGTTTTAAAATGTTGATAAATTTTGGGTCTTGAATTTAGTCGGACATGTAGATTTTATCAAAATCGGATGAAGCAGGGGTAAGCTGTGATTTTTAACCCCACACATTTATTTTATTTTCAGAATATGAAAATATTAATAATTCTTTATAAACTTTCAAATAGCGAAGTGGGTCGCCTTGGATTTGTTTTTTGAGGCTATTTGTTCTACAAACTTTGTCCGGAAAAAAATATTGTTTACATATTGAAATTCCTAGGAGCTTTGGCTTCCATTTGATATGTCGCATGTGGGAGAGGAAAATTTCGTGGGGTACATTATGGTGAATAAAAACTCCCAAAAAATATTGTTTACAATTTGCCTTCCTAATTATCATGAGCTCAGCACATACTATTTGTGTGTGAAATCTTAGCTCTCTACGTCTAACGGTTCAAAAGTTAAAAACGTGTGACATACTGACGAACAGACAGACAGACACCGTGTTGTATCCATTACTGTTCCTTTTTATACAATTTTGGTACGGAACACTAATTACTTTCCAGACAAGTTTTCCTTTAAAAAATACATTAATTGTCTTCGTCAAAGTCGGAATATGGTCTGAGTATGTGGCAACATTGGCACTAAGCCACATTGCATACATTATCTTGAACTTTGAGCCTGACATCTAAATAGTGCTTGGGTTTCTCTCCATAATAAGCTTGCCTGATCTCATACATATCTTGGAGAAAATTTAAACATTAATAGCGCGCACTTTTACTTGTGCTTGCACCTCTCATACGAGTATGTGGTATTTCTCAGCCAATAATAAGTCTTAACCTTGTTGGGATCAATGTTTTCTGAGATTATCCCCCCCATCATTACTTTAAACGTCACGATGACCCACTGGCTTGGTGTGCTTCTTTTCCGGTTTCCTTATCTGAATAAGACTTTGCATGTGTTTGATCTCTAAAGATACGAAAATAAAATCAAACTGCAATAATGTGCTTGTTGGATTCTTAATGGGAACATTTTTAACTGTATAGGATTACTAGGCTAGTCCTTTGACTCTTACGCTGCGGATAATACTATCCTCATCTGAATCATTACTAGGCATTTTCAAGAAAAAATGTAAGAATACAAACTGATTATGACGTCTGTTCAGCAGACGAGTCAAACAGTACAAGTGCATTCACACGTCTTTTTTCTGCTCCACACTGAACATTTATAATTTAGATTTTACCCTGGAAGATTTCATAGGATAAGTGTTTTGTTGTACCAGTAGATGCATCTAGGAAAACCGTAAAAGAATGCATTTTTAACTCAAAATCGGCAAAAATGTCACATGTGCCATTTCTGAAATAAACGAGACAATTCCAGTGTTGCCCAACCACACTCCTTAATAAGGTATAGTCACGAATATGGTGTCAGTGAATGGCCTTACACTTAAGGGAAGGATAAGGAATATTTTAAGTTGGAGCTATCTGGATTATGTGATTTGATAGTTAACACTCGAAATGTCTTTGCTTCAGCATTTCAACAAAGTTCACATAATGATTGTAAGGTTCCCTGGCTATACCCACACGTGTCTCACAATGACAAGGCCATTGTGAGACTTCCTTCAGTTTTTTTTTTTTTTTTTTCATTATCCGCAAAAACTCTGTTCAAATAGTCTAGTCGTGTAACTACAATCAACAGATCTTATTCAAACTTGGCTAAGCAATACGTCACGTTTTTCAAAGCACATGCGTTAGTCATTTAACCAGTCCGGTACACAATTTAATCACGAGTTTTAGATTTTGAATTACTTTATTCGGGGATAAACAAACTGAAGGAAAACCCCCATGCCAAAATAAAATAACAAAATGAAACTGCCAAACATCGCGTACCTAATTAAATCATACAAGCAGCTCATTAAACCTGTTGAATAAATTTACTTTTATTTAAACACAAACAAAATCTCCAGATCCACATTTGAGACCTAAAAATCCCGAAACAGGCTTTAAACAAGATCATATAACAACTCTGACTTGGACAGCTTGGCATTTCCTGCCCATGACGCATACAAGAGAGACAACATTCAAAATCACCAAACTTGTCCTTGCAACGACCCCAGAGCATCTCAATACCTCTTCTCTCTCTCGCTCGCATGCGATACTTTGTATCCTTGAACCGAGTGTTATTTGAATATCTTCGCAAAAACTTATTCAATACGAACTTTGATCACATTATTGTAAGGGGGACTTAAAGTAATAAAAATTCTGGTTGAACTACATGTCTAAAGTATAATTAACCTATGCCCCCAACACACACCCTCCTTAGCCAAGGAACTGCGCCTGCGCTGCTGCAGCCAGCTCTTAATCGCAAAAATGTTAAAAGATACAAGTACGTTCCATTCGAATGCTTCTCTTTGATTCTCTTTAGAAACTTTTCGTTTCGTATAACAAACCATTTTCGCCAAGATTCCCCAACACAATCACATTTCTTGAGCGGTGTGGATAGTATTTCCAGAAATCCGATGGCAACGTGCTCACCTTGAAACCGGTTAAGAAGGGGGCCTGACTTGTACAGGTAAATTTAATTTTTCCTCAAACTTTCCATCGTAGATGGATTGTTTGATCAACTATGAACGATAGTGGCCGGTAGTTCAGTTGTTTAACTGTGCAACAGGTTTCAAGTACGAGTATATTCGCTAGCGCCGAAAGACGTTTTAATTTAAGAACTCAGTTTAAATTAATTCTGTGCACGACCTTGTTGTTACATTGAAAATAATTTGCACTTGTACAGAAGATAGCGAACGGGGAGCCTTGCTTTTAACCATGTTATAAGCGATCTGACAACATTGACGTGGAGCGTAACAAATACACGTTTCGAAAATGTAACAGCTTTTTTTTATTTATACGATGGCATTTGTTCACAAATGCACGAAACCTTATTCACTAGTGAATTCGATTCTGAGCTATGACAGGAAAAATCATCGAAAGCCTGAGTTGCTTCACAACTCGTTCATTTAAAATTAGACCCTACTTCAGACGGGACAAAACATTCCAAGAAAAAACATGTGTCTTCGGTTCATTAACCACGCATCGGATAGGCAATGATCACACGTTGACGACACTACCACAACCGGATAAGGGACCAAAATTGGTTTCTGGAATCAACGTCAAATCCCTCCCATTAAAAATTATGTTTATTCCTTATGGGCTTATATTGATGCTCTGGAGAGTAAGAAACATTACTACCCAACCAGTTTGGTGAGGAAGAAAAGAAAGATTTCTCTAACGAACTAGGTTCCATCTCTATAGTTGTCTATATCCTTGGCTTCGCAGCCGATCTCTTCTAGCAGCTATAGCTATAAGTACAACACCGACAGAATAAGCGTCTACGTAGTACGGTAACAGTCTAGATAAGGTCTTCCTTAAGGGACAGAGATAAACAGTAGAGACATGCTACTGAACAGGATCGAAAGTGGAAACCAGAAGTTTGAATTCAAATAACGTTTAAAGATGATGAAAGTTCAGCGCAGCATGCGCCGTGATAAAAGATATTTCATTAAAGCCTTGATTGAACGAAGCTGCAAGTATACGAGTATGCGATAACAAAACTCAAAAATCCAAAGCCACCAAAGTGTCGATAGGTGGTCACAGCTTGCGTCAATACCCGATGACGAGTTTGGATTGTCTTCTGATTGTTTTAAATAACGACAGAGGGAGATTTTTCACGTACAGGCTCGCACGTGCTATATGTTATTTATCTGCGAATTACTCAGATTTAAAACAAAAACAAAATCGTTAAAAAGGTTTTTTTTTGTTTTTTGTTTTTTTATATTTTTGAAATATTTTGAAAATTTTCCAAAACTTTATTTCGAAATGGAAGATGGTACCATTAGCATATATCCACTGTAACTCAAATATTAAATTTTTTACAAAATCGACCATTAGTGAAGTACCGTTAATTTTAGGGTTAAAATGAAATGAAGAAAATCCGTTCAGCGGTTTACGAGGGTGGGTCAATAAGTCCCTGAAAATTAACACAAAATGTGTCATCACCTTAAATTTAATTTTTTTTTCTCAAGAATTATCTTTCAAACGAACGTACCCAAATTTTCAGACAGATCTGTCAAATAGTTTAGTTGTGGCAGCCATTTTATATAGACGCCTACTAGCATTTTCGTTAAAATGGAAAAAAAGTGAATTTCGAGTGCTCATTAAACACTATTTTTTGCGAGAAAAAACTATCACGCAAACCAAACAAAAGCTTGACAAATATTGGAACCATTTACTACCGGTTTACTCAATTTCGGTGCGGTCGTTCAAGCACAAGTGACGCCGAACGCTCTGGTCGCCGAATTGAGGTCACCACATCAGAAATGGCCGACAAAATCCATGGTTTGATAATGGACGATCGGCGAGTGAAAGCGCGCGAGCTTGAAAAGGCCACAGGCTTATCACATGGCTCAGTGATTTCGATTTTACATAAATATATGACACCTGGATTCACCACAACACACCAGAAACCAAGGAACAGTCAAAACAATGAATTTCTCCTGGTGAATCGAAGCCGAAGAAGGCCAAGGCGGGTCTGTCAGCAAACAAGGTCATGGCGACAGTTTTTTGGGATGCGCGCGGTGTTATTCACATCGATTACCTTGAAAAGGGTAAAACGATCACCGGCGCATATTACGAAGAGCTGCTGGATCGGTTCCAAGCCGATTTGAAGCAAAAACGGCCGCATTTGGCGAAGAAAAAAGTTTTTTTCCACCAGGACAACGCACCGGCGCACAAGTCCGCAGTCGCAATGACAAAATTGCATGAGTTAGGCTACGAACTCCTCCCTCATCCAGCATAGTCCCCAGATTTAGCGCCCTGCGACTATTTCTTGTTTCCAAACATGAAGAAATGGTTCGGAGGTAAGAGATTTGGGTCAAATGAAACGCTGAAACAAACGCTTATTTTGAGGGGCTCGAGAAATTGTATTATTTGGAGGAATGAAGTGTCAGAGCTAAAAGGAGACTATGTTCAAAAATAAAATGTTTTTATACCGAAAAGAGTGTTCCTTATTTCATTTCCCAGGGACTTATTGACCTACCCTCGTAGCCTGCAGTCGGACATATGTACATGCAGACATACAGGCACAGACAGATCAACTTTTTTGAGTTTCTCAATTTATAGTAATGTATTCCCTTATATGTAGGTGCACGTAAAACTTGACGGCATTCCTACTCACAGCTGGTATTAAGTTTCAGTGAACTCCAAGGGTGGCTGTCCAGATAACTGGGGAGCTTGTTTGATTTTGTTTTTGTCGTTGCTAATGATTTACAGTATTATTTTCTGTCCTCCTGATGTCATCATCACGATCAAGTTGCATTTTAGCCATATGACCGCCCTACTGCCAGTGTTATGCCTTAGCAGTAGAGTTGACATAAGCTTTCGCAATTGATCGACTTTTTATTTATTTCATGCGAAAGAAATAGATGATTATTGACATCAGGATTCGAACCGTGAACCTGTAGCGTGACAAGCGATGATGTTACCACTATACCACGGCTTGTTTGGTAGTTGGAATTCCGGCTGATGGATCGGTAAGAAATATAAGAAAATATTTCAATACTTGTGTATAAGCCAATTCTAGATATTCTAGGGGCTTATGGTGAGTGCGAAGGGCTTACGAGTACATTCGGAAATTCCAGATTTCTAGGTTATCCGAGGACTTCTGTAGTAGGCAATTTCTTAGCGAATAATTGTCGATATTTTGCAACACATACATACAACACATACTTACATATTTCAAAAATTAGAAATCCGATTCTGTACAGGCGTTTCGTACACATATAAGTGTCACTTTCTATGTCATTCGAGGGCTTTTATAGCCCTTCGAAAGACAAGCAATTTCTTAGCAAATTTCAGAAAATTCAAAGAGATTTTGATAGCAAATTTCAAGAGTATTGGTTGAGTTTACTCGTCATATATGACACCACAAAGGCAAGTGGATCCTCGTTTTGGTTAAATTTAATAAGAAAAAAATGTTATTATTCAATTTCGTTTTGAAGTTTTATATTCATGGGTTTTTGCATATTTTTTGATTTGCTAAATGGGTAAATATGGGTTTTTCCCTGCTTAATCTGGGATTTTTTCAAAGCAACAATCTGATAACACTGTCTAAGATACTGATACATTGCCTGACAAATGGGGAGATAAAACTTAACAAATTGAGAAGATTCGGGTGGTACTCGAGTGCTCAAATAAGAATGATCAAGCAAGTTCCATTCTGGATTAACTACATCTACAATTGAATGGATGAGCTAGGCGTCGCCTAGAAAAACTTTCCGCAGAACTATCGAACAAAAATCTTCACAATCAAGGCTGAGATGGATGAAGCTGAGACACATCGCCATGAACCGTACACAATGCTTTATGTTTCCTATGTTTCAATTTTTCTTTTGGCTGCTGCTAGTACTTCTAAGAATTCGAAGTGTGAATCCTCCGATATCAGTTCCAGAGATCCCAAAATTTACATATGAGACAAACATTAGTTCACCAAAGATTGTTTCAATGTTTAACGCTTTAATGTCAAGTCTAATGCTTTTTATTAGACGCATTGGTAAACTTTTAAACAGATATATATATATTTTTTTTTTGCATGGTCGATCGGCGGGGGAATAAGTGAAACACTACCTTTTGGTGAAACTTGGTTGAATTTTCGTTAATTGTTTTAAATATGTAAAAAGTGTTGAAAAGTAAAGAAAGAAAAATGTTTTCAATTTCCTTCTTTGATAAGACAGTTTAGTCCATATATGCATTTTAACGAGCCATGATGTATACATTAATAAAGCCCGTTTCATAGATTTTTTCAAAAACGGTACGATTTATCAAAAAACTTATGATGGCAATTAGTTTCTAAAGCTAGGCATATCTTTTTTTGGGTTCAAATATATATTTGGTTGTCAAAAGTAGGAGAAAGGCAAGCAAGATAGGACAAATACGATCTCAACAAAACTTGCTTTATTGACTCCTCGATCAGACTGTTGAAGGGTGGCCGTGGTGTAGTGGTAACATCATAGCTTGTCACGCTCTTGGTTCACGGTTCAAATCCTGATCTCAACAATCATCTATTTATTTCGTCTGAAATAAATAAAAAGGTCGATCAATTGCGAAAGCTTAGTCAACTCTACTGCGAAGGCATAACACTGGCAGTAGGGTGGTCATATGGCTTAAAAATGCAACTTGATCGTGATGATGACATCAGGTGGAGGGAAAAAAATACTGTGAATCATGAGCAACGACAAAAAGCAAAAAAACAAACAAGCTTCCCAGTTATCTGGACGCCACCCTTGGAGTTTAATGAAACTTAATACCACCTAAGTTTCAAACCCACTACACCAATCTTTCTTTCTCTCTCTCTCAATTTTCTACAAACCTGAAATAATTTAATGGTATTCATAATTCATCCCATTTGGCGCGCAAATTTTTTTTTTAAAAAAAAAAAGACGTGCATACATATGTACTAAGTATGGAAGTTTAGAGACACAAATATCATGTGTAGTAACGCGCGAAATACAATCTGCAAAGTACAACCGACGGCAGATTTACTTTGGACTGCGCTACAGTTAATGCTCAATCACAAAACCAGCACGCCATGTACCATAGATCGTACGACGAAATAAAGCAGAACTGAAATTTTGACGATAATTCCTTATGCTACTCAATGTTATTGTTAGTCGAAAGAATTAACAGCTGGCCAGAGTGAGTCTCCGTTCGATCTTCGCACGGATGCTGTTTGCTGAATTAACAGTTGACGTTCTTTCGAACTTGCCGAGAAATGAGTGTTCTACGCCGAAGTAGTATGGAAGAACAGAAGGTTATCATTTGTTCTGTACCAAAGTCAATAATTGTTTCAGAGAATTAGACCCTAATTTATGGTTGGGCCATAAAAAATTCCATTCAATATTTTTCAATTTTTTTTTTTTTTACTTTATTGAACAGAGTACACTTTCCGATTATTTATGGAAAATAATTTCATTTAAATGGCATCCCATTAACCCAGCATACGAGGGCTTTTCGATAAGTCAGTGACTTTGATGCAAGATGGCGCTCGGATCGCATAGAGGATTTTTTTCTGACATCTCGGCATAGACAAACAAAATCAAATAGGTCTGTCAAACACTTAGCTTTTTACAGTGATCGAAAGAACTTTGGTTTGTTAGATTTGGCCAAAATGGAAAAAAGTGATTTTCGTGTTTTAATAAAGCACTACATTTTGCGCTGTAAAACCATTAAAGAGACTGAAGACAGACTTAAAAAAATATTATGGAGACTGCTCCCTCGCATGGAATGGTATACAAGTGATTCACTGAATTTCGTTGCGGTCGTATGAGCACAAAAGACGCTGAGCGCCCAGGATGACCAAATGACGTCACAGCGGAAGAAATGGTCAACAAAATCCACGATATTGTGTTGGACAATCGCCGGGTCAAGATTCGTGAGATAGCTAAGATTGTAGCAATTTCAAATGATACCTTCATTAGAATCCTGCATGACCATTTTGGTATGAAAAAATTATCCACAAGATGGGTGCCGCATTTGCTGACGGTGGACCAAAAACGGACTCGGGTGAAGATTTCGGAACAGAATTTGGAACTCTTCAAGCAATTCAAGTGAATTTTTACGGATACACCACTACACGCCAGAAATGAAGGAACAATCAAAACAGTGGACTTCCGCAGGCGAACGTGCTCTAAAAAATGCAAAAACGATCACCGGATAGTACTATGCCAATTTATTAGATAAATTTAATGCAGAATTGATGGAAAAATGGCTCCATTTGAAGAAGAAAGTGCTGTTTCATCACGATAATGCACCCGCTCATTCGTCCGCAGTAGCAACAGCAAAATTAGCTGAATTGCGATAAGAACTGCTTCCTCATTCACCCTATTCCCCAGATTTGGCTCCGTGCGATTATGTCTTGTTTCCTAATATCAACAAATGGCTCGGCGGAAAAAGATTTTCATCGAATGCCTATTTTGCAGAGTTTGAGAAATCATGTTTTTTTCGAATGGTTAAAAAAGTTCGAATATCGTTGGGAAAAGTGTATCACGCTTTGAAAAAAAAAAAAAACAAGTATTCCATTTCAAAGTCACTGACTTATCCAACATCCCTCGTATTTTCGATGATTCGTGGCTCTATTTCACAAATAGCTCGATGAATATTGTGCTTAAGTGCCGGAATCGTTTCTGGATTGTCAGCATAACATCGATCTTTAACAACATCCCACAAAAAAAGGGCAACGGCGTTAAATCGCAGCTCCGTGGATGCCAAGCAATATCATTAAAACGGCTGCGATTGTTGGACGGCTTGTATGGCACGTAGCGCCGTATTGCTGGAACCAGAGATCGTTCAAGTAAATTTCCTATTTCTGGAAAAAAAAAAAAAAGCTGTTATCATGCCTCTGTAGCCATCTTCATCTTCCAAGAAAAATGGCTCAATAACAATAGCAACAGCAGCAATATTCTCGGCTGAGCACACAGGACGAACACGAGTATAACTTGTATTATCAATTAGCATACCAATCTCACGAACTTGCGTATAGCATTATTATTGGTGCATTTTTTTCGGCAACACAACACTCACTTTGGAAATAAGTTTTCAATATTTCTCAACGTTGTTCGAGCGTAAATCGATTCATTTCGTACTATTTTTGTCAATTTTTCCAGCGCGAAAGAGCTGTCAGTGTCATAAATGTAATTTAAAAATAAACCCACAGATGGCCCACCCGTTGCATTTTCCAGTTTGAAATTTGATTGACTTGATAGGAATGTGTAGAAAGCAGATGATAAGAATCACTTTATTTCATTTCAAAGTATTTTCAAAACTTATTGACTGATTGTAAACAATTCAATCAAACCTTATGCAATAGCAATCCTTAGAATCATAAAGCTCCACCTTTACCTAATTAGAAACCGATTTGAATCGGCTAATACTGCAATCGTCTGTCCACTCGAAGAAATCATGTAAGACATTCATCGGACGACTGACACTTGTTTGCGCGATTGTACTTAAAAAAAAACTATATTTGTTTACTCATTTCTCAGATATTACATGAAAATCCACTCGACACTACTCCAGATTATCTTTTAATAATAGGTTTCAGGTATTCCATGAGTTACAAGTTATATCACTGCTCTACTATCTGTCTTGAGTAGTGCAGAATGTATAACTTCGAGATAAAGATTACAAAGTCAAGTGCCGGTGATGGCATTGTAAATATTGCAAACTTTAATTATATGTAGAAAGCTCAAGGTAACTCCGAACTTTTTTGCACATATCAAACTCGTGGCAAATTGAGGAAATTTTGTTTGCAAATATTTGAGTGTGTATTAATAAAAAAAAAAAAAAAAAAGAACTAAAATCCACTGAATATAGCACTATGAGTTCACAACAAAGGAATGTTAGAGCATCAGTACATGCAGCAATCAAAACAATTTTATTAATGGAATTGGCATTGGATGACATGGTTCGGTTTCATATGCTTACCGTCGTTAAGCAATTTTCTCCAAATGTATGCAATCAGAAGTAATAATTTCAGTTGTAAACTATTAATAGAGCAACATGCAATTGTGAGTGCAGCTGTTTCCGTAAACATCGTCTGACGTTGTAGTTCATGAAGCCCACCTTGACTGAAATATGTAAGTATCTGAACTTTTGCACGTCAGTAGATTTATGGAATTTTTTTTCTAAAAGTTGAGGTCTGGTCTACGCGCGTCGCCTACACATTTTCGTTTCTACATTTGCTAAGAATCGTAATGGTGGCCTCGTTGTCTGTCCAGGTGTAGAGAGTGTGAGGTTTATTCCAATCTGTGTACAATTTATGAGGGTGTAGGAAACGTTGTCAAGGTGATCGGTATATAGCAATTCAATTGAAATTAATGTAGCACATACTCGTATACCTACAACTGGGATTACGAACAGTACAGTTTTCCTTCTTTTTTTTTTGTGCAGAAAACGCTGTCTAGTTTTATAATCCCTGGCAAACTCATCCGTCTATGCAGGATGACGATGGAGAATAATGCACGGTGCTCCATCAAGTTCGTTAACATCATTGAGACCTTTGATGTGAAAAAAAGATCTACGAAAAGACGCCGCATTGTGATTTCTTCAACATAATATTACGAGTACAAGAATAATTAGAAGAACGTAGCGGGCTGTCACTGTCGGTAGTGCGTTCTCGAGTATTGAGACAAAACTGGGGAATTTGGGATTAGTGGTTAAGGAGGGTAAATTAAATAAGATGCTGGATAAAATGTCACAATACATAGCCACAATTTTGAGATAGTTAAGAGCTTTATAAAAATTCCCCAAACGCAAGTCGGTCCTGTTCCACTTTGAAAGTATCAGCTCAAACAAACACTTTTTGTTTCATGCCTTCCTGCATATTTGTTCTCATACGGCTCGCTCGAGAACCACTCAAGATATTGTAATCAAATTTGATTTGCATGTTTGTCCTGATACGAGTACATAGGTAGTTTAGTCTAAAAGTTGTCAAAATCGAATGAAGTGTGGTTAAGATGTGGAGGTATGATTTCAAAAATTGATGAATACGTTTTAAACGTTTATTTATTTATAAACAAGTATATATCGTTGGCAAAAACGATCAGATCACTGCCGACTACGAAAATGTCCTCTACGTCTCTACAGAACACGGATATTGGTACTCATGTTGACTGCAGTTTCGATTTGTTCGAAAATGACTCAACCTTTCTGAGTTGGTTTTGGAAAAATAAAAAATTCTCATTACCTGGTTTTTAAAACCCGGCTATTTCGCTGGTATGGCTCAATTGATTTTGTTCAAAATCAATATCTAAGTAATATATGACAGTTTTGGAGAATTGGCAAAATATTATTTTCTGATTTTTAACAGATTTTTCTCGATCGCTTCACTAAGCCTCTAGCAAGATGTGGTGGTATCTCACCGAGCGACAAGGGGTAGGTTCCTATGATAACCTGTGTGAAAAACAGCTACCCATCTCGGTTCAGACGCTGACCAGTGTGTAGTACATTGAGTGACAGACGCTACTGGATTTTATCTACAATTTAGCGTTTTAACTATGATCGTGGTGCCTATGAAGGACATGCCAGGGACCGGGATTTCGAACAGCATTGCACATAGCATCATTAAGATTAGCTCTAAATTGCATTTCAGCACATCCCGACCATGAAAATGAAATGAAAATATAAGTGCAGGAAAACGGGAAGTAACGATCGTTGCAAAGCCATCATTCTATCATGCCATCATTCAAACCCACTGCAAAAAAAGGCCTACAAAATCAAAGAAGCCTTTAAGTTAATATATACAGGATGGCTGACATGAACTGTTACCAAATTCACGTCGCTGTGTCTGCCAAACTGCAAATGACAGCGCGCTGAACATTGACAGTTGTTAATTCATTTCATTGTTGACAAGCGTGTGTAGGGTTTTTTTTTATCGCGTGTTTAGTTTCTGTTCTATCGACAATGGAATTCAAACGTAATAGTGTTATTGGTCTTTTTTTGGGCTGGAAAATCACAACCAGCTATTGTTCGTGAGCTGAAACATTTGAAACTGGACAAAATGTTTGTGTATCGCACCATATCGAGTTACAACGAAACCGGCAGCACTGCAAAACGCTGTGAAGGTGGTCCGAAAAAGACAGCAACATCGTCAACAGTGATTCGGAGTGTGAAGGCCAGAATCGAACGAAATCTTCGGCGTAGCGAAGAGCTAAACATATCTATGAGCTAAACATATCTAGAGAACGGATGCAACACATTTTAAAAATGAACTCGGACTCAAGGCCTTAAAGTTCCAAAAATGCACGATCTCACACCTGACCAAAAAAAAGTTAGAGTGGAAAGAGTAAAGGAGTTGATCCGCTTGCACGCAAGTGGCCAATTGCCTAACATCGTCTTCTCTGATGAAGCACCATTTCCAATTGAGCAACTTGTCAACAAGCAAAATGATCGAGTTTACCTGCCAATGAAGTCATACGATAATTTCGACCAAAGAATGACCACCAGGAATCCATTTGATGGTTTGGGCCACAGTGACTACCGATGGTCGGTCTCCGCTGGTATTTTTGGACCGTGGCGTTAAGATAAACGCGTTGGTTTATCGTGAAACAGTCTTGGAAGATGTGTTGAAACCATGGGCACACAAACATTGCGGCCAAAGACCCTGGACATTCCAATAGGATTCTGCACCTTGCTACAAATCCCGAGCAAATCAAGAATGGCTGCGACAAACCGTTCCGCACTTCATTTCCTCGACACAATGGCTATGAAATTCTCCCCATGCGAATCCATTAGACTTTTCTATCTGGGGCATTTTGAAGGTCAAGATTGGCACTAAAAAATATCAAACAACAGACGCGCTCAAGTTAGCGCTTCGCCTGGAATGGAAGCGCATTCCACAGACACACTTGCGTTCAGCGTGCGTTACATTTATTGACGGTCTCAAGGAAATTGTTCGTGCCAAATGTGGCCACATCGAAAATATTAATTAAATCCTTGAATGTGAATAAATTTCCAACATTTTCAATTCAATAAAAAATATTCAGAATTAAAAAAAAAGCTATTGGATTTAGTAACAGTTCATGTCAGCCACCCAGTATACATACATATGTATAGTATTTTGTTATAATCTTGTAAAGGCTTCTGCAAGTACATATATCTCATGGGAGTGAATTCCAAAGTTTACTTGCCCTGTAGCTGAAGGAGTTTTGACAAAGGGATTTCCGCGCGGTTGTTAAGTGGGCGATGATGGGCTCTGATGGCTTGTCTCGCACAAATGTCGCATTTCTAAAGATCATTCCCTTGAGGTCTATTTTGCTTTGTTAAGTAAAGGGTGATTCAATTGGAAGTTACAATTCAAATCTGGCACCACTGCGAAAGATAAACAGCTGATATTTGACATCTGTGAATACTAAACATTGACATTTGTAATTATGGAACGGCATACGAGAGAACAACGCATTTTAATTGTTGGGTATCTTCGAAATGGTAAAAATTTAACTAAGACGATTCGATCATTGAAAAATAATGTCGGTACATATAACAATCCATATCGTGCCGCGGTTAATTAATGGACAAATTCGATTGAACCGGATCAGTGTTGGATGTTCAAAGACCAGTGCGTCCTCGTAATGGTCGGGTCCCAGCAATTGAACCTTTCCTACAGCTTCACGCAGCGCATTTTAACAAAAGATCTATATCTGCATGCCTACAAGATCCAATTGACTCAGGAATTAAAGCCAGCAGACCATGAACAGCGTCGTGACTTCGTTGATTGGGTGTTAGAAAACCACCAAGTTAATAGCGATTTTTCGAACAAAATCATCTTCAGCGATGAGGCTCACTTTCAACTGAGGTGCTTCTTCGAAAATTCTCGCAGGATTTATGCCGAAAAGTAATGAACAATTTCATCAAAAGGCCCATTTGGCCGATATCATCATCTTTAATGTCAATGTCAACATTGTTCCTAGTCGAGACATAAATACTGGTACACGCATTTTTGGTGATAAAATAAAAACGAACAAAGATTTATTGATTTTTGTTTTTCTTTAAATCTTTGATTATTTAGGAAAAAATATTTAAAAAAATTTATTCGAAATGGCTGCGATTTGCATTTATGCAGGCCTTCAGTCGGTCTGGCGTCTCATCGATCACAAAACGCACCTCGTCCATTGAAAAATTGTCTACTGCACGGATAAGTGACTAAATATTTGGGTGTCGAGTAGAACAAGCCATAGCCTCTAAAATAGCTTATAATTCAAAGGATTGCGGACAATCGTCTGCTGCTATGAAGTCCGGCACATTGTTTTGGAGACACTCTTGTCTAGTTTAGCCTCATGAGCTGACGCTTTCGAGTTACAATGCTTATTTAGATGGTCGACGATTCTCTAATAGTCAAAATTCGTCCATTCGTGAATAAAATTTTCCTGTGAACATTTCCCACGTACCGGCGGCGTTGAACTTTCGAACTTTCATTCCGTTTTTGGTTTAATTGGACACTGAGTAAGCGTGAGTATGCGTTGAGTCAAAAATCTTTCTCGTGACAATATTTTCTGCTTTCTGTGGAGTTTTGACAGTGCGAGTGCGTCCTATTCTTTGACAGCCAGTTACTCCACCACTGTCCTCAAACAATTTAACAGTTCGATACACATAATTCTGGGTGACTCCAAGCGGTCGCAAGATCCAGAAAATATCGCTTCATTCCATATTTCTCTTGTGAAGGCCAATTACCACAACACGGTTCTCATCGTGTAAATTGCGTAAACTTAGTATAAATGTCACTCGTTGAATACCTGTCATTATACCTATAGAATGGACGTGTTCAATACTAGCTTCACGATGAGTGCGTTTAAACGTTTACCAGTATTTATGACATGGATAGGTATTGACATAAGAATATCAGCAGTTTATTAAAAACCAATGTTTTATTTCAAATTTATATTGTAATCTCTAACTGAATCACCAAATTAATATATTGGTAGTTGGTATGATTATCACTGCCTCCATTGATGGATTGTATGTTTGTGGTGTAAGGGGGTATTTGGAATTATAAACAGAAGAAAACTATGATGTGAAGTCATCGGGAACACTCTTTATTTGGCACTTACAAAGAAATATCAAGAGAAAACAACTTTAACAAGTCTCACACGTACATACATAGATACAGATTCCTATGAATTTAACCAAGAAAATGATGAAGCCAATTTTTCAAAGAAACGCATGATGGCCAACTTACATACGTGATCTTCATCGAGTACATTGAAATCATCATTCGAACTCATATCTGAAAGGCGAATACCACTTTTCAGCTCATACAATGTATGAGTAATTTGCGAAATACTTTTGTTCGAAGCAATTTTTATAAGAGAACACCCCTAGAGCCCCACACACAAATTGACGTATTTCATTTGCGCTCGCTGGATAGTCCCCTCGCATATTTATAATTCATTGGTTCTTCCATGCAATTAATTCAGACGTCACCCCCTCATCGCAGTTCATCGCAATTCCTACTACGTTGTGTGCTTCATCGGTCACAGACAATTATTTGCAATTCATTCTCGAACAGCTCACACCACATCAACATCTTGTTATAGGCAAATTTCGCACAAAATTTTCCATTTTTCGAAATTTGTTACATATGCATCATTAGTCAGTCGGCCGTTTATATTTTTAGCCCATGTTTCATCAAAACTTTTTAAAATTGCCGCGCAATTTATATTTTTATAATTTTCTGCCTCAAGGTGCAGTTGCATATCTGTGCACCTGCATGCATGCATGCCAACTTTCAGCTTGCAAAACTATACGTAAATAAAAAAGAAAAGAAAATTATTCTACAACACGTGACTTTATTCACAGAGCTGTTCATTGTGTTGAATCCTCTCCCCAGTGTAGTCAGTAGGGTGTTTGCTTATGAAAGGGGTATTAGTTGCTTCACTACAGCCAACCAGATACATATGTAGATACTTTGATTTCCGTTGCTATGTACAAACTCGACTCTGGGTTATATAACCCAGATACAAATTCGAAGAAAAAAAAAAAAAAAACGTTTTTCACTGCTCCAAAGGCAAACCACCAGTCGTCGTCGTTTGTGTTAGTGAGAACTTGGAGGCTCGCCTCACTGTTTGTGTATGACAAACCCACTTTCGTTATGCTCGTAGTTGTAGTTCACTTGGCTGGCTGGGGTGATGCAGCAGCGTGGCATTCGTTTATGTATGAGAGAAGGCCGCACGGCGATGTTGCAACTGTGTGGATATTGTACAAAAAATTATATTTGCCAATAGTGTTGTGCATTGGGAGTTATGTGTGCACTCAAAAGGTCGGCTGTGTTAGGCGCTGGGTCAATGACTTTACACATTGCATTTGCAAGAAACTCCAACTGGCCGCACGTGTAAACGATGGTATTCCAAATAAGGCTTACCCACGCCGATTTCCAGAACTCGTAGGAGGAGGATCAGGTATGGAGCAGCATACAGCTGAACAAGATTTTTTGTTGTTGCGACTGCATGATGCAACTTGACTTGAATTTTGGGTAATGAACGGAAGACCGCTATTTTTTTTTTTATTGCAAAATTCCAATGAGTAACGTGACACCCACCATTTGTACGAAAAAAAAAAAGTTATAACTCATCAAACACTGTTAATCCCAACGCACTCAACCAATGACGCCTATCAATTGATCTTCTTGCGAAAAGCTTTAGTGCCTCGCGAAATATGCTCGGAATTCAGATACAATATATCTGTCTACCTGCGATACAAATACACACAGGTAGAAATATAAGAGTGTCTGACTTGCGGTATAATCACGGTGAGCGATGATAAAACGGCGATGACTAACCGTGCGCAGCGGTAATGAGTATGTTTAAATATCACATTAGTTGGCCGTTTACTGATTTATTTTCATTTTCGGCTTTTATCAGTTTTTTTGGAATCCGTTGTGAGAGTGGAGAGTGGTGATTTGGTGAATTATGTACATACACGGAAAGTTTGCGGTTTCCATTGTTTATGAGGCAATCAGACGTGGGGAGTTTCCACTACAGAGATTTTGTTGAAGGTTATGCAAGGGTAAAGAGTCTGGAGGTACAAAAGTAATGTTTTCGCAGTGGAAACATCTCTTTTGGAATGTAACACCTTCCGTCGGTCATTGGCGCTGGAATGAAAAGTGACCTTTTCCAATAAATAAATGCAAAATAGTGGAGGACTTTCATTGAGAAGTTATAATGGAATTCGTTTTTTATTACTCGATGATAAAGTTTCACCACAATCTCTGAATGCGCAAAAATACTTTCTGTGTAGGCATATCAGTGATTTTAATGAAATTCAACGAAATGTGTTTTTTTTCGTTGCTTGTTCAGCCCCAAAACAGTCATCTTTCGTTTAACACATATTCATGGGCAAATTGGCAATAGACGTCATATAACCTTTTGTCATTGACGTGCACAATAAAAAAAAAAAGAACATAACGCCGAGTCATTAATGGATTTTGTGTAAATTTAATTAGGAAGCAGTTAAGAGGGGTACCTGAAAATTTTCACACCCCCTTTTTAAAGTACATATATACTGGTTTACAATTACATACATATTTTATTTATCGACGACTATGAGTGATTGTGTTGTGCAATACTTCAGAAAGTCTACTACCTAATGCAACAGCTTAAGGTTTAAATAGTAGGTTTAGGCTTCAGTGCGAAAATTAACAAATCATTGTAGGAATGTAATAAATATAAAAAATTAATACCGATTTACGTAAGGAAGGGCGTTTCAATGCTTAATCACAGTAGCACTTGAAATCAATTAGAAAAGCGGTAGCAAATTTAATGACAAGAAGCCTTAACAACAGCTAACTTTACAGAAATCAGAAAAATTGCGATTAGTTTTTTTTTTAAAAATTTGTCACCACATTTTCTCAGTTGTACTTCAAGGCGGAGATAGTAGGTTTCACATCCATATTTTCACATAAGGCAGCATCTGTCATTCATAGTGACAGGTAATTAGTCCTTGCCTTGTCATTTTACAATATGGATCGTTTAACCACCACTCAACGCATTAGAATTGTTGCATCTTACTACAAAAATAACAGTTCTGTAATATCTGCCCAACTGAGCAAACAATTCGAAACACAATCACTAAATTCAAAGAAATCGGTAGTGTTTGTGATGTCGATTATACCTATACATCGTAATTCTCGATTAACTGAAAACAAAGGCTTCTGACCATAGAATACACAGAACATATGCCGATTGGGTGCTGAAAAAATTAACAATTTGACGCTGATTTTTCGAACAAAATCTTCTTCAGCGATGAGGCCCATTTCTCGGACGGTGGCTACGTAAACAAACAAATTTCATTAAAATTTTTAATACTTTTTATTTCATTTAAATTAAAAATCCTATCCCATAAAATGAATAATTAAATACATTGTTGTCTGTATTTGATATACAGAATTGGAAAAACCTGTACGAGTATGTCTACATTACAAGATTTAGTTTTCACAACACACATTCATCTTGATTATACGAATGCGAAACTTCATGCCGAAAGGAAAATGAAAGGTTGGTCTTGTATGACGAATCCATTTCCATATGGCCATATGACAGAGAATTATCTTCGAAAACTTGTCTTACTTCTTCTCCTTAATACCATCGCTGCGAAACAAATCTCCTATCTCACTTGCAGATAAACATCCCCAGACCACAATGAAACCGCTGCCATGCTTAATTGTTGGCACTTCGAAATCAGGCAGGGTGGCCGTGGTGTAGCTCTTGGTTCACGGTTCAAATCCTGATCTCAACAGTCATCTATTTATTTCGTCTGAAATAAATAAAAAAGTCGATCAATTGCGAAAGCTAGTCAACTCTACTGCGAAGGCAGTAGGGTGGTCATATGGCTTAAATGCAACTTGATTGTGATGATGACATCAGGTGGAGGGAAAAAAATACTGTGAATCAAGAGCAAAGACAAAAAAGCAAAACAAACAAGCTCCCCAGTTATCGGGACGCCACCCTTGGAGTTTACTGAAATTTAATACCACCTAAGTTTCAAACCCACTACACTAATCCATCTTTCTCTCTCTCTCAATTTGTACAAACGCGCGTGCCCTGAAATAATTTAATGGTATTCATATCCCATTTGGCGCGCGCAAATTATAAAAAAAAAGGCAGCATTTTTTGTTCAGCGCTTGATGAACGTAAATCCTCTGTTTTTTTTTCGAACAGCTTAAACTTGGATCATAAGCCCAAAGTAGCTCTTTTATTCACTCCAAACCCTATGCTTTAGTGCCCATTCTGGACTTTTCTTGTCGGAGTAAAGACTTTCTCACGGTTATGCGTCTAAAGAGTCTAGCTTCTCTTAAACGGGTCGTTTTGCTGTAGTGAGAGATATAAGTTTAGACCGTTTTTAGGTAAACTTTTTGTTTGAAGATTATTACAATAAGCCATCCTCGCGTTCAGTTATAGATTTTGGCCTTCTTGAGTGTCGTCAGTACACTTAAAACGCGACAATTCCCGGTTATTAATAGCATCTTTATCTGAGAGGCATCTCAACACTGCTTTCGTGAACATTTTCGATTGCCGGTATGTTTTTACTTAAGAAACAAGAAAGACTAAATAGTCTTGAGGTTGGCGGTAAGACTTTTATATGCAACCTTTTTTTTCATAGAAGGTAAATATTGAACATAATTACAAAACAAGTATACCAGGAAACTTTGGAAGTCATAACATAAAGGATAAACCGGTCATAACGATAGACTGTATAAGACTAATCGTATCCGCCCCATTGGTCGTGCGCGGAACTGTTGGCCTGCAGTATTACAACTCAGAACTACTATTTTCTTGCTGGACTAGGCTCAACCAACCGATGAATAAAGTTTTGCGAGTTTTAAGGAAATTGTAACTATTGGGGTGGTGCATGTCGCAGTTGCATTCGAACCACGAGATCCTTAAGCCTAGTCCACAACCACTGAACAAAGCCAAGTCCCCCAGATTTTCGACTGGACTAAGAACAGTCGCAAAAATCCAGCGTTATGTCCCAATAAGACTTTTATAATAAACCGCATCGTAAACAGTGTCCATATGGACATTTCGTAGAATGTACGGAAAATACACATTAAAAGTAATTACTTTTGTTGGCAGATCAATACTACCCAACTTTGCTGTGGCTAAAACATGCAAAGTGGCATACACGGAACTTGAATGACACAATAGACGAGATCAAAACTGCCCGTCCGAGCACAGACGTTCATGCCAAATTAACAGTATGTGGCTGAAGACAGTACTTCTTGCATGCGTTCCAATAAATCTGTTGATATCCGTATGTGAATTGAAATTTACCAGACGATCAAGTCATTAAACGCCATTTCAGGGAGGCTTCCGAACAAGTCAGAGAAACTCTTGCGAAATATTCATCATTCGATAGCTATCATATTAAAATTCGTTCATTATTATACTCCTTCACTTTATTTCATTCGATTGTTCGCTGAAAGAGCTGAGTAGGTCAGGTAAGCCATTTTCCAAAATATCCGAATTTACACCGAAGTTAATAGTGGAAATCGTTTGTTCTAATATCTCGAAAACAGTGAGTTTACGAGAATAATGATTACGATCGAATTTTTCTAAAAGATGAAAGCCGAAAAGTCTCCAATATATCGGACTTTACCCGATAGTTAATGGAAGTTAATCGTTCTTGAATGCGAATATTTTATTTTCTATTCGTCGCTTTCTGGATGAATGAAATCTTTCGATAGTTGAAATCACTCAACTACTAACTATCGATAGACAAATACATTCGATAGTATTTAACACTATTCCGAATTACAATTCCAATCTTTTCTTTTCTACCAAGATTTTTCATTGGATCGATGAACCTCCAAGACATGGCAAACTGTGCTGCTACCCAGACAACAAAAGTTGCATTAATTTAAATACCATCCTCGATAATGAGTAGGTAGTATGAAAGTCTAAAGATTCGCAATGGGAAACAGGAACCAAGTAAGTACAAATATTCAAGCAAATCAAACACCTCCAATCAACAAAACTCCTATAACTCATTATAATTATATTTTATTTTTTTCTTTCGTCAGCAGTTAAGATACATTTTATTATGGTCCGACATAAGTGCTCAACAAAAGTGTTACAACTAGTCAGATACAATGATGGGGCATCACATTAAGTGTTATGTAGCTACTCAAGAGATATTGTATCTAATTAAAGTATATCACAAACTTCTCCAAATATTTGAATGTAATGTGTTTAATTGTCTACTAGATTATTAATTAACGAATATTTACAAATAATGTTTCAAATTTTAAACCTACAAGATAGAGTGTGAAAGATATTTTTATTTAATGGAATGTTAGCACTTGTCCAAGATAAACCGGCTCCAACAGATATTTATAATTAAATTCCAAAAAGGCTTTATGAACTTTACTTTTATTTCCTGTGTTAACCAGAAATAAAAAGAATATTTCCCAAACAATTTCAGTGTGGGAGATGTGAAATAAAATAAATATTTTTCACTAAAAATATTTGTGTTGTTTTTTTAATTTTTCAGAAAGCATCTTCTGGTCCAGATCATCTGAATAATACTTAATTTTTTTTTGTGAAATCATGAACCGATTGATCATTTTTTTAAGGATGAAAGAAAACACTCGTGAAACATCTATTTACTGCCAGATGTATATTTATTATTATTTATTATTTCGGAAAATTATTGCAATTTCTATAGAAAATAAAAAAAAAATTTCACCACTTGCTTTTGCAGATATTTCTAAAACTAAAAGAAAAAAAAACGATTAATACATTTTTTTTTGTTTTTTTACTCCAATGTCAAAAATAGATTTCAAAAAAAAAAAAACTTATGTGGGTCAAAAAGTGCAAAAAGAAAAGTAAAAAAATTCGCAGAAAACACCGAAACGACCGAAAATTTAAAAAGAAAATCTACACCCATCCCCACTTCACCAAGCCCACCACCACTTTTTTTCACTGGTTCTCTCTCCATCTCTCAGTGAAGGCTGACCCCACAAGCCTCCATGCTCCACCACCAACCTACAATGTAGTGAGTACGATCAAAAAATCGCTTTGTCGTAGGTACTACTCATATCCAATACGATACGACCAGAAAAATACTGAATGAATTTCTCGATATTGCCATGTGTTTGTGCAACAATTTTATCTCACTCATACCAGTTTGCCATGTGTCCAAAAGCTTTCATCCACAACTCATGGCTCGACTATATAAGCGACTAACGTTTGTATCTCGCGCTTTAGTTCAATTGTGGATATATTCAAAAAGGTGAATAACTGCGAGTCGCAGTCGAAACACACAACAAAAGAAGCAAAAATTGAAACGTGTAAAGTAAAAGCAAATTCGCAATATATTGCTACATAGTACATCCGTCAAATGCAATTCCATTGAATTCGTAATTTTTTGACTTTGATTCAAAAAAAAAAAAAAAAAACTTTTAACAATTTTTTCGGTTCTTCGGGTTTTGCCAAAATTCAAAGAGTTTCACTCTTTATGTAACATTCGCAAAATATATATATAAATATATTTTTTTTTGTATTTCGTGTGTGCAAAATTTAACGCGAAAGTATAGAAACGAAAGAAAAAAATTTTAAGGCCGTGATCCAAAATTAGAATGCCCCAACGGATTATTTTTGGCGGGCACAACAACCATCAGCAACAACTGCAACAATTCGGCGGTGCACTTGAAATTGAAATATCCTCGGTCTGAGTTTTGTTAGAATGCAACCAGCAGTCACTATACCCTGGTGTATTAAAAGAGAAAAATAGTGCAGCAACAATCCTCTAAAGAGAGCAGAAAACATTTTCGAAATTTCTAGTGTGAGAGTTATTTTGTTTTTTTTTTTTTTTTTTCCTGCATAAGTTGAGACATCAACCACGAATATATTTTTTCACGTGTGGTGAATTTATAAAAAAAATAAATAAATACAAAATTGTTTCTTAAAAAGGTGATAACTTAATAAACGGAATTTGATTTCACAACGTTTAAACGGAATTGACACAGTTTAAAAGAAATAATATAGAAACAGCATCAAAATGAGTGGAAGAGACAATCGGCCTAGTGGCCATGGCCAGATAACCAGTGCAATGGGGAAAATCAAGGATAAACTGATGCGATCGGTAACGGATGCGGTAAGTAGAGCATAAAAGGACATTGGTCTCTTTTATTGGTGTTTACAAAAATGTGTAGTGACTCTGAGCGAAATAAGTGCGAAAATTTTAAAAACTCCGAAAAATTTTGTAAAATGAAAAAGACCACCATTTTACGTTAGAAAAACGATTGTTTATTCCCTGTCTAGACAAAAGTTGTTAATAAATTTTTTTTTTTTTGCTAATTGATGTTCAAAGTACAATCACAATCGAATAAAGTACAAAACTAGAGAGTAACTGAAAAGTTTTCTGTACTTCAAAGCGCTTACGTGCCTAAATTTTCTTATACTGTTTATTGATTAAAAGTAGTAATAAAAGTTTTAAAACAACAAGACAGATTATGTGTACTTTGCCCGGGGCATTATAACAGATAACAACGCCTTCTGGAAAAGTTGTAACAGGCCCTAAAATTGTCAGCTGACTTGAGGATTCACGAGAAAAACATGACAATCATCATGACAATTTTTTTTTTTTTTTAATACTACAAGCTGAAGATTTCAAAATTTTCTACAAGTTTTCAACCGAGCTAAGATTAAAATGGAAGAAAAAAAATTCAAATTACAAAACTTGAACTGAACTTTAACAGGTTAAAATGTCACTTAGCCAGTTATTTACGTTACTTTCACACCATTTTTATGAGAGTTTAACTTTTACTAAACCAAATTAGTTTTTAAAATTCGTCTCCGTCTGTAGTTTTTTACGTTGCGGCTGACTTCAAACGATATTGTGATTATTGTTAAATACCTCAAGCAATAAAATAAAAAACAAATATGTTTGATATTAACATAGAAATTCATAAACTGTTTACTAACTAAAGCATTTATTTTGCTTTGTGATTATGGCTCAAATAAGATTATTTTACGATTTAATTTCGGTTAAAATGCTTTTTTAATTATTGTTACATCGAATAAAACCAACAGAGGTTAACAAGTAGTGAAATATATTCATTAGCACTAACCGATAAACTAACGATTGCTTCATGTACAGACATTTTTTTCTTGATAGTTAGAAACCTGGATTTAATTTCAATATCCTGTACTTGAAAAATTAGGTATGGTTAATTAAAAAAGAAAAAAAAAATATTAGTGGAAAGAACTTGACATCAAAATCGGCAAGAACATACAATTTGTCTTTTAAAGAGTTTTAATGTTCAATAAATCGAAATTAGCAGCTTAGATGCCTTTAAAAACTTTGAGTTAAAATGATCGAAACTAAAGCCTATGCTTGTGACCCGAACTGTGCAGAGCTCGAACGGAGGACAGCAACCAACAGCCACCTAGCATAAAAGGCAAACGAATAAAATCTAAATTTATCCTACCACTACACTAAAAAGGGGTTTCAGCCTGGTAGTACAATGGAAATCGAGTCTGACCGCTCTGGCATCAAAATCAAACCAAAATCAAACCAGGAGAGACCAATGACCTCGAAAAAGATCTCAGGAGTATAAATACATATGTACTGCCATAAGAAACATTACATATCAGTAATAGACAAATTTCCAAGAATAAGTACCTACCTTCCAACGAAGCACTAATATAATACGTTCGAAGGTTAACTAAGATATTAGATGGCGGCCTCTGTTCAAGCAAATGTATACTCAGAGCAAGGGGTAGCCCAATAGATATATCACATATTCCTGATTACTATGTATTTTGAGGAGAAACTTGGGTAATAGTTACGGTCTTAACTCTTACTACTCGATGGCTCCACACCTCACTTAAGCTTACTATCCTTTGAGCCTAAAAACGAACCCCTTGATTGTGCAAATATCAAGTTTGGACAAGTGGCTTAGGTCTTAGTCCCAGGGGGCTCTTCTTCTTAAGCACTGATGGCATATGACAACCTCTCGTTTCGACAGCTTCTGCAGAAATCATTGAAGGCAATACCTATTCTTTTGGCATGTCTCAGGATCTGACCAAACTCTATTACTTCTGAAAAATATTTTTGCAGATTATAATGAAAACAAATCAAAGCTGAAGCTCACTGAACATCAAGAAGTATAACAAAGCCAACAACAGGAAACTACTACAAAAATACAATAAATCGCTGTCAATGCTGAAGCTGTCCCTGTCCAAACGTCTTCTGCTTAACAAGGTTAGGCAATACTATTTTTAGGATGTTTTCTTTCGTAGCTTCTTGTCAAACATATGCAAATTTGCAAAGATCCGAACAGCTGGTGAACTTAAATGCGAACCGATAAGTGGTGTGGATGCTAAAGATAGATTTAACCCAAAGGGCATCGCAATGGGTTTATATAGACCTATAAGTGCAATGAAATAGAGACCTAAACTCTTTTCACCAATCCACAAACTTAACAGATTTTTTTTTTTTTAATTTGGAACGGAGACCAAACATAGACGTAGATCACCGTTATGATAACTAAGACAGTTCATATTGTCGACTCGACATTTGAATTTTATTTTTGGCATTTTACGAGTTTGACAATTTTCCACAGTTTATGTGTGTAATGAGTGCTGTCAAATTTTCTTCTTCTCAATTATGCCCATCGAAAGCGGCGTAAACTACAAACCCCCTTCCAGTCATGAGAGAAGCTAGGTCAGGACAGGACTGTTATCACCTCACTGGAATTACAGAATATGGATGGACTACTGTCCAGCTCGAATCGACACGGCTTATACAATAGCGGTGAAAGCACTTTAGGAGCATCGTTCTCACGCTTTATTCTTGGGTAAATTATTATTTTAAGTGTCTGCAAACTGTGGTAAATATTTTAAATTTTGTATACGTAAGCTTTCTTGAAGCTACATATGTCATTTTATTTTTTACTACAAATTTCGCTTGACTGATTAACAATGAACTTCATTAAGATTTACAAAAAAATTTGCATTATTAGTCGCACGTAAGTTTCCCATCTAATCGTGTAAAGTTACACTGGCCTTTAGACTTTGAAAGTATGTACCACGAAATTCAAATTAACATCAATAGCCACACACCGCATAGGCTATTAAATGTTTTTTTTATTTATTACTTGTAGTTCCGAAATTATCTAATTTGAATTTAATTTCAACTGTCAATGTTTGCATTTTTTTTTTTAAACTAAAGACTCGACACAAAAATGATCGATGGCTAGTAACATACTTTATTATGGAAAATTTTGCAAACAAAAAATTGTAAAAAAAAAAAAAACGAAAAAATGTTTATTTTAACATTCAAATTTTTTTTATTTACATTTTTTGCAAAATGCTCATTGGAGAAAGATAAAAATAAACAAAAAAAAAAAAAATCTATCTGCGTCATTTATTGGAAGAGAGCAAAGTCATGAGCGGAGCCATTTTCTAGGAATTTTTTGTCTGATTAAATATTCCAACATTCATAGACGATTTTTTTCCTAAATCAAAACAAAAAAAACCTATCAATTTCGCAGATAATCTATATAGTAATCTATACAGAAGCAGTGTGCAGCTGTTAATAGAATGTTATGAGAATGTCTGTATCCTAATTGACCTCTAAATACAGTAATCATTACTGTGAGCATGATACCATTCACTTATGACACTAATTGACCGTTTCAATATCATTTAAAGTGTGTGTGAGACGATGACAACATTGTAAATTTGCTTTTCCAAAATTAGCCTTAGCCAACGTGACTCGATATGGTATTCGTCTCTTCAAAAGTCGAGACAAAAGTTCAAAATTCCAAGTGCTAAAATCGAACATTGCGTTTCTCCCAGACTAAAGGGTATTTAGCCGATTAAAAATACCCACTTGTAAAATGTGTTAAAGCCCCTGTGGTCCTCCTCTCCACGTCGTATCAATGTTTGCCCACTTAAGTGAAGTAAATTAAATTAACACGACCGCCGATCACACATAAATATAATGCAAGTATCAGTGTGTACAATCATGAGTGCATTGCCCACCTCCTACCTTTCACCGTCTCTATTATATAAGACGGACTTTTATCTGAATTCTACAGACGAGACTTAGGTAGTCTAATAAATGCTAATCGGTAGCGTAAAACTGACACTTTTTTTGCAATCGTTTTTATGAACTTGAAAACACGTTCCACGCAATTAGCTGATAATTAGTTCGAAAGCAGGAAATGTTGGTGTTGGTCTCACCTCTCCTTTTATAAGAGGTGCGTTTCTTGGCCCCCATTGCTTATCAGAGAAGGGAGGTGTGGTGTAGACTCCCTCACATGTTGGCAGTGTTATCACCATCAAACTGGGTACCGAAAAAAACGTGATGAATGACTTTTTTTCTTTTTTTTTTTTTTTTGTTGCTTCTATCTTTGTTTCTGTTTTCTTTTCGAATTTTTGGCAATCGCTTTTTGCGCGCTTGATCAAGTGGAATGTGATAAAAATAGAAGAAACCGGTAGAGTGTTTGAAATTCTTGTTCATATCGCTTTAATTAACAGCAGCAACATTCATTGAACCACTACTTTTCACTTTATAACATTGTACACTGTCTGACGGCGGTTAGGGTATTTATTTATCTCGATACACGTACCAAATGGTAATATGTACTTGTAGTTTGGCAGTGAAAATTGCATTCTCTTGGATATTATCAGTTCTGACCTTTGATTGGCAAAAAAAAAAAAAAAAAACGCAAAAAAAATAAAAAACAAAAATGAATAATTTATTATAGCAGGCCAAACATTTACGTTTCCAAAGGTCAAGATGTGTATCTGCTAGGTTACATAAGCGCGTCGTCTCTAGTGAGATACTTAATTTGTTGTTAAAATAATTGCAAAACACAATTATAATTTGGTGGGTGAAATGGTGCCAACCGGCAACTGATAGTATATTTTATAATTATTAGGTAAACACAACATCATGCGGCAATTTGTTTATGGAATAGATGATTTGCAGAGATACCTACGTAGGGGGAGATTATTTTTAAACTGTTTGAACTATTTTTTTTAAAAAAAAAAGAAAATGTTTACTTGACATGAAATTAGTTTGGATGTATGTTTACACGTCATCAACATTAAATAATCTTTTATATACGACAAAAGTTGAGAGACTTGGGTCAAGAATTACCAGTTGTAGTAAAAGCTAAAAAACTAAATGCCTAGTCATGCATCCGCATGTAAATATCTACGATGCGCACTTGTGTAATTAAGAGTTAGTTAGTCAATTCCGGATCTGTATCATAATCATTGTCACATGTAAACCGTCTTAATCATACTTAACTTAGTATATTTATATACACACAATAACGGCACGTAAATAAATAAAGAAAGAAGCTTACGATACCCGGGTAATTCTGTGATACGACTGAACTGAATCCCGTGATGTGGGGAATTTACGAGTTACTAATGCCTTGTACGCATTTTCATTCAGAGATTTGTTAGAGCAGACACAAGTGAATGAATTTTGAGATAATGTTGCTGTAGCATGATGCCTATTCAAATTTGTTCTTTTGAATTTATCACAGAATTAGATAAGTTCTCTGAACAGTTTGAGTTTCTAGAAGCGTACGGATTCATTGATTGCTTTCAGCCGGCTCTTGGCTATTTTTGGATATTTTTAAACGAATAACTTGAGTTTGCTCTTAAAGTCTCTATCGGATCAAAGCATAAGGATCAAACAAAGTTATGCCACTGCTATCAAAAACCTTCAGGGGGATACGTTTCTAAAGTGTGGGGAGGAGTTAAAACTGTGCAAATTCTTATAACAACGTTTTCTACATATGTACATCGAATGCATTCGACAACACTTGATATATACTCATATCTACCAAGCTATTCAAAATCGTCGTGTTGACTGTATAACATCCAAGTGGATCAACAACATGATAGAAGGAATAAGTCATTAAATCTCCAACATGCTACTAGACGATGCCCACAAGAGCAGCATTATCGCCGAAACTATGTTTGCCAGCTTAGGTCGTTACAGGACTGTACTACTTCAAGAAGAAGTTCAAGCTACTCTGCCTAAGAGGAAATATAAAAATCTCTTGCCAACTAAAGAAAGTATATTCCTTTCATAGCAGAGTTTCCCCTCTCTCTCAAACGAAATCAGATTCAAATGGAGCGTTTTACAAGCTGAAATCTTTACCATTGATAGAGCAACACTGGCAATCCTCAACGAGGAAAATAAATCTATCTCGGATTACAAATATTTCAAGCAGAAATCAAGGAACTACACTGTCCAGTTCAAGATCAAGGACAGTATTTAACTGTCGTCAAACCCAGAATAAATTATGCAACATCCAGATGAACTGGTAAGGAAATGATCAGCATTAGGTACATAACATGCTCCAACCTCAGGATCAACACTGCCTGGTACTCTATGGCCACAAACGTTATTTATATATATATATGCATATATATAGAGGAAAAGGAAATCTGCATCTGATGCACTATTGCCTCAATGGCTAATAGAGTAGGAATCAACTACTCGGACTGTGACGCGATGAGCCCAATATGGTGCCTAGTGTTCTGTGTAAGCTCTGCTTCCATCCCTGCATAACGAATAATTACCCGGTGTACTGCATGAGCTGTCATGATGAGGAGGAGATAGCGACCAATGAACACTTGTCCTACGACTGCCCAAAACTTCAAAACCACCGCCTCCGCCATATGGAAGACATTTAGGGAAACTGTGTGAACTTGTGCCAGTTTCGCTGATGGTTCGAGTCCGGACTAGGTAACTAATAACAGTGTTAGGCCTGGATTCACAACGGATCAATAGGCCCCCGTGTAAGAACTTTTCAAAGAAAAAGAAAATAGTCTAATCTAAGGCATTAGTAATTGCAACTCTTCATTCCATAAGCTTGCTTTCATTGATCGACATCAGTGAACTGTGCTGCAAAATAAACTAACGTAGAACGATAATTTACTGCTGCAGCATACTGCATGATGTTAACGACAATTACTTTGTGCTCTACTCTAAGATTTAAAAAATTTTAAATTGGTTCAGAAAAGGAAAAGCAGGAGTCGCTTGAAGCTGAAGCATACAATTTACTGCAGTACTTTATTACTTGAACTTCGAATTGTGAAGCTACTTGATTGGTCGAGAAAGATTGGAAAAGAAGAATAGTCGCTCGTTTACCCGCAGTCTTTCACCAAGTAGCCAAAAGATTTGAGATACTATGGGAAATGAACTTCATGCTTCATGGAATATACATTGTACATAAATACAGCTGTCGTTGCCAATCACATAGAAACCTATCGTAACGTAAGAAGCCACATTTATGCATTAAATCCATCTTGAAAGAACAAAGTGGACGAAAAAATCAAACACTTGCTGTCAAAGTTTAAGCTGATTAAATTTTCTATTTATAGAATGTCTTTAAATCATCCCAGTGCTTTGAGTTATTAAACTTAGTGGAGGTCCAGACGATCATGAAACTTAAATACTTCAGGCGTCCACATCTAAAAATTAAACAGTTATTGCGATCACTGCTATTAATCACACTGTTCTCTGCTCTTGAACAGAGAACTGTTCTAATTGTTCTAGAACATAACTAGCGCTCTAGTAAAGTTGAAGAGTATCTAGCAGCGATAGCGAATAAGAAACAGAGAACAAAGCATTTAATCGCTAACTGTGATCTTATGATTGAATAAATCACTGCTAGTCATAATTGATCTTTGTTGGTTTTACGTTGACAGTTCTTTCACCAGACTAGTGACTTCTAACTGAAGTTTGGAAAACCCCACATCGGTTCTGACACCCAGTCAATGAGATTGAACGTCATACGCTACGTTCAAACAAAAAATTGCACAGACAAGAAAACATACCAGCCGATAATCTACATTCTTCTATGTGTTTTGTTGAGATTTAGCAAAAAATGGATGGATGATCGTCAAGTATCGACTAATTTCAGGTCCAATCCAGAAGCTGGTGACCGCCGATCGCCTCTATGGTGTATGATCTATGATAACGAGTCAAGAATTGTTTTTGTATCTCCTTATCAATACTTGAGAGGGACGCCAGTGAAACAAATGTTTTCTCAACTTGGTGATTACATTGTGATTACTTCGAACGCAAATGTTTTAATGAGAATTTTTCGTAGACCCCATTTCAGGGGTCATGCAAATATTTGAGAATCTCTTCAGACTTTTAGATTTTTAATCAACAAGAGAGTATTCAATTGAATATAAAAACGACTATCATGGGTTGACAAGTGACAATACTTAAGTTGAGACAGTCGGAGAAGACGATTGCAAATTCTTTGTGGTACAGCTGGTATAAAAGATTCGCACTTGTCTTGATTAGTGTCTAGTGGTCTTCTTTAGTTGTAAGCGAGGAGAGTTTTTCTCACTTTAAATTAATGATTAACCAATTTGTGTCTTGTTTTTTAGGATGATCATCTCGGTTACGAACGAGTTCAAGGTGGTGACGGATCCCTTTCGACATCAACAACAGCGACGAGTTTGGACACAATTCTGGTCGATGATCCATTTTCATTCCAAGAGCAACGAAACAAAAGTCCAACTTTGCAGTTTGATCCGATTTTGGAAGGTGACGACATTAATGAACCACCAACACAACAACAAAAGTCTGGTAGCACAAAGAAGCTGACAGGAAGTGCCACTGAATTACAGCCACTGCCACTGCCACCACCGCCACAGTCGACACACGGACATAGTCATCACTATCGTGGTGCTGTCCCTGACAGTGATTTGAACCGAAGCAAACAGTCGCTAAAGGGTTCGAAAGTTGCATTCGAAAAGAAGAACGACAGTAGTGATGAGGATAGTTTCGAGGACAAACGGGATAAGTTCCAACAGCAAAAGACTGTCAGTTTTGATCATAAGGGCATATTAAAGGATTTAAAGAACATCCTCGCCAATGATAATCGCCGTCAGTTTCAGGCAAAGAAACACGTCTCTCTCGACATCCGAGGTACAACGTTCCTTGAGGATCTCCTTCGGGACTCATCATCCGAAGAGGAATTCCATAAGACACGTAAAGACTTTCAAGGTCGAAAACATCAAAGTTTAGATCCACGTGTGAGTTTCAAGCTAAAAGGTGACGCAGTTAACACCTCAAGCACAGACAGTGAGGAGGAGGGTGACACTGAACAGAAACGCTTAATTCATCGTTATAAGGATATCACAAAACCAGTCATCATTGATTTCAAGGATCTTGAGAGTGACGACGAGGATTACATCTCGGCGCGACAAGCTTTTCAAGCTCAACGTGCTATTAGTACGGACAGTAGAAAAAGGTAAATAGAATTACTAGCTGGTACCATCCAAGTTCTATATAAACAATTTTTTTTTTCTATTTTAGCCACCGCTTATTCGAAATGGACGAAATGGGCAGCAAGAAGAGCGAGAATCTTCGACATTCTGTACCATTTGTTAGACAAATTACGGAAGATGGCAAACCAAAGCTGGAAGTCTACCGACCGACAACAAATCCAATTTATATTTGGACTCAGGTGAGTGCATTATACCAAAAATAAATATCAGCCTACCATAAGTGGAGGTAGGTCAGAGAAATGCAAATGAAGGCAAAAGTGAGTGAGGCACGATGAACCATCTGAGTCACGCCACTTAGAATAAGTTTTGTATGCTCAGCGGAAATTTTAGCCACCTATTAAGAGGTAACGATCACATGTCGAATTTACACACAATCAGGGATCTTTAGTAGGTCATATGAAATGTTTCGCTTCACTCTTCCTTACAAGTTGACCAATTCAATAAGAGCACTCTCTTCGCTATCACATTACACCTTCTGTTAGGTCAAGCAAATCACTTCGTCGAATGAAATACGATGCCACTGCACACAATTGAAAATAAACTGCAAACGCTTTTAGCATCAAATTAATTAATGAAGACTTCACAAGCCACCCCCATGTTTCTCATATATTTACGACCAGACTACTTTCTGCAGTTTAATTAAACAATCAACAAAAGGATATACACATAAGTTCCTCAACTTGCACCTGAAACAGGACCATCGTTTATCATGCATGGACACAATTCCACGTGTAATGCACTCCTATATTTATTTTTCTCACCAAGTGTGGTCATCCTGTTTTGCACTTGATAGCATTTTGTGTTCAGTTCTCCTCGGAAAGTAGTGCATTTAAGTTGTGTGTGAAGTGTACTGCATCTTTTACAAAGTGTAAAACCACCAGTCTAAACCGGAATAATCTACATTTGAACAGGACTTTACTTTCTCTCTTTCTATTTCAAAAAAAAATTTGTACGTAACAAGGTTTTTTGAAGGTCTACCAACGAAATGGCTTACATCTAACAGCAACGTGATTATCAGTGTCTAACAGGCACTACCAGCTTTATCAGCATCCAGTGGATTTTAATTAAACATAATTCGAAATGCGAAATTTAGAACACAAAACAAAATCACGTGAACAGTGGTCAGGCTTAATGGTGAAATTGAGAAGATGTCACCCAGAGATTAGCTTACACATTTCTCTAGAACCAAGTCGAATTGAGTAGATTCCCCCAAGGTGATCTTTGTCACCAGCCGAGATGACAACACTATGAAGAAATGCAAAAAAGCCAATTTCGAAAAAAAAATTGATAAGAAATCACGTCTCAGAATCAGAAAAACAAATCTTTTCATTCGGATTAGGAGAGAATGTGATTTAGTTGCTTGTGATCAGTCAATGTAGTAAAGTATTAATCGGTGATTATACGAGTATTGACAGTCAAGTGAAATTGTAAAAATTGTGATTTAAAAATATTTCAACAAGCAGCTTTCCGTTTCCTCTAATTAGAATTCCAGAATATTGGCTAGAAGTTGTCTAGATCAGTGAAGATAGAATCAGAAAAAGTTCTGATAACTAGTTCGATTCAAGACTGAAATTAATCACAATTTTCCAAAGTGAATGCTGCCAAGTTTTCTTAAACTGCATGTGATTAAGTATTGCATATATGACTTTACCTTAAGATTCTTACTTCTTACCAAATTCAGGTTTTCAAAGTTTATACTGCAGAAAAGTAAATATCGCGGAAAATACATTTCGAATGGAACATTCACCTTTGAAAATTAGCTTTACCGCGCCACAACTCTGAACACAATGACTTCTGAGGGTTGACAGGACTTAAATCTGTTAAAGTGAGCAATCTGCAATGCAGAAACACTCTACAACTCTTCTGCTTCGAACGATCCACTTCATAGATAGACAGAAAAGTTGTTGGTATTTGAAAAATATGATTCTCTTTTACCCAATCGTTAGTGTCCCAGCTAAACCATCGAGGTGTAATCATTTTCGTTTAAAGAAACACTTAATTTTGAAAAAGTCATTTAATCGACTTGGCATACGATCTGATTCATTCCTGGTCACACACAAATTGGAAAGGTTTGGGCGCCATACTGGTTTCAAAGTCGGACCTT
Organism: Pocota personata; assembly: GCA_963082735.1. Taxonomy (NCBI): domain Eukaryota; kingdom Metazoa; phylum Arthropoda; class Insecta; order Diptera; family Syrphidae; genus Pocota; species Pocota personata. Next base: position 236,116,096 of record OY720430.1, on the reverse strand, counting down.
TTCTTTTCATATTTTAGCCACTATTTGAGATAGATTAGGTCAAAAATGGTACAAACAGGAAGACTTAAAAGCAACCCTCATTGAAATGACATATTCATAAAACTTAAAAGTTTCCCTGCAACATTCGGCATATAATGCTCATCCGCTTATATTCAACGTACTTAGCCAAATACGTGCAAACCTCCCTTTTTTCTTCCTAATTTTCCATTAACTCATACTGCTGACAGAAGTTTATGAGACAAGAGGATCATTTAGATGTTACAAACGATTGAGATCATACAACAACGTAGACGGTAGTCAAAAAAAAAAACTATGAATCATTGCCAAATGCAAAAAATCGAACAAATTTCTTAAATTTAATTCGGACAACACTCATGTAATAGAAACAACAGAAGACCTGAATTTCAAACCATTACGAGTACACCAAACATTTTTCCTTGTCATATTCTTCCGAATTGCGCTTGCATTGATGCATTGATGTTCAATCAATCATAACAAAAGAAATCATATGTGAATGGCTTAACTGGCAGTACAGCCCATCATTCTGATTTCTAGCAATTAGTGCTTATCTCTGCAAAGAATCCGCTTTAGTCCAGTCTATCTCGTTGAAACTCGATTAATCTGTGTTCTCCTCCGTCCACCCACAGAGGGTCCAGGTCATAACAACAAGCAAAACAATTTATTTATTCTCTTCGACTGCTCAAAGTCGAAGGCATTGTATTTCTCTCTGCCTTTAAATAATTAATTTGTTCTGCTTACATAACCTTTGCACATCGTTGTTCGCCATCTCTGATTAGATGGTAAAATCATGAGCGAATTTATCACCAAGCAACACGTGTATTCGTCAAGTTGTTTCTCATTACAAGTTCAATGTCCTTCCTCTCACAGTCTATGATTATCACAATGAGTGTGGATAATTTTCCTTTGAACTTTCACAAAAAAAAAGCTTCGTCCTTTGATACACTAGCCAAATCACTGTCATCACAGAATCATTAAACAAATTCTGAATAAAAATAATTATCCAGTCGTTTGTAGACTGCCTGCCATAACTGCAACTATGAAAGGAAAAATCATTCCAAATGGAGTCAATGGGAGAAATACGGTGAATGAAATTCTTTTCCTCAGTTCGGTTGTGACTGCAGTGATGACGAAACTGTTGATCCTTCGGAGAGCAATGCAATTTGTCGCATTCAATTTTCGCTTTTTCCATACACCCACGATAAGGACAGGTGCCATGAACGAATCAGCCAGGAATAGTATCCTTTTAACAGTTATTGGCATTTTTTTCGGCGGCTTTTGCAGTCTTAGACACGAAGTAAGTAGGTTGTGCTAGGAGTTAAGTGTTTAGTGTAGTATTTTAGACGACCTAATTAAAAGCGCAGCGTTGGCGTTGGAGGAGGGAATATTGAGGCCATGTGTGCGTAGGGGATTGTGATTTTGACGCATGTCATGACGCAATCCATCAAAACAATTATAGGGTCGATGGTTTTGCATTGCAAACAATTGTCGACACTATCATGTGTTATGTGTCTGATGATTTTTATGCAGATAAACATAAACAAGAGCGTGGAATACGGCTTCAGTGACAACATGAAAATTCTAATGCGTGCCGACACTCATGTGTCGTTCTCGGTGCCTGCTGATGAGCCTCGAGCCAAGTGTACATTCTCACAGGTTGTCAATCGTTTGTTTAAAAAAAAAAATCATAGTCCCAATCTTCTAAGTTACAACTTTTACTGATAAATGATTTTTGTTTATTTTTTTCCACAGGTATTAGCCGCGCTGTCAGTATCTCTTGGATCACTGGTGGTTGGTTTCTCATCAGCTTACACCTCGCCCGCTCTAGTGTCCATGGTCGATCGAAACATTACATCGTTTGAGGTGACCCCTCAATCTGTAAGTTCAATATACTTTCATCATTGATTCTAAAATTTACACAACTCCTCTCTATTTTAGGCCTCTTGGGTTGGTGGTCTGATGCCGTTGGCTGGTTTAGCAGGTGGTATTGCTGGTGGACCATTCATTGAGTACATTGGCCGCAGGAATACCATTCTAGCGACAGCTGTTCCTTTCATCATCGCATGGCTGTTGATTGCTTGCGCTGTGAATGTTGGAATGGTGTTAGCCGGTCGTGCTCTGTCCGGTTTCTGTGTTGGTATTGCTTCTCTCTCGTTGCCGGTCTACTTGGGAGAAACAGTTCAACCTGAAGTTCGTGGTACACTGGGTCTGCTGCCTACGGCCTTTGGTAATATTGGTATCCTGGTATGCTTCATTGCTGGTACATACATGGATTGGTCGAGTTTGGCATTCCTCGGTGGAGCTCTGCCTGTACCTTTCCTGATTTTGATGTTCTTGATTCCTGAAACTCCACGCTGGTACGTGTCGAGGAATCGTGAGGAACGTGCTCGTAAAGCTCTCATTTGGTTGCGCGGCAAGGAAGCTGATGTTGAACCAGAATTAAAGGGCCTTCTACGCTCTCAAGCTGACGCTGAACGTTCATCTGGACAGAATTCAATGTTTGAGTTGTTGAGGAGAAATAATCTGAAGCCATTGGGAATCTCGCTGGGTCTTATGTTCTTCCAGCAATTGAGCGGTATTAATGCTGTGATTTTCTACACTGTATCGATTTTCAAGGATGCCGGTTCGACAATTGATGGAAATGTCTGCACCATCATTGTTGGTATTGTGAACTTCATTGCAATTTTCATTGCCACCGTGCTTATCGATCGATTGGGTCGCAAGGTAAGCTTAAAGTTTTCTAAATCGAGAAAGCTCGTATCTAACTTAATTTGGTTTCCTTCTCTCTCTCTCTCTCTTTTAGATTCTACTCTATATCTCCGACATTGCGATGATCATTACTCTTTTTACCCTCGGTGGCTTTTTCTATTGCAAGTCATCTGGAATGGATGTCTCCGCAGTTGGTTGGCTACCTCTGGCTAGCTTTGTGATCTTTGTTGTTGGATTCTCACTTGGATTTGGACCAATTCCATGGCTGATGATGGGTGAAATCTTACCATCGAAAATTCGTGGTTCGGCAGCTTCAGTGGCCACAGCTTTCAATTGGGCCTGTACTTTCATTGTTACAAAAACCTTCCAGGACATGATTGGTAAGTGACAACCCCAAATCCATTAGCCATCAACTTCTTACTTATATTTTTATCTCTCTTTCTCCATAGATTCAATGGGAGCTCATGGTGCATTCTGGCTTTTTGGATCGATATGTTTCATTGGCCTATTCTTTGTGATTTTCTACGTTCCCGAGACACAGGGCAAGAGTCTCGAAGATATCGAGCGAAAAATGATGGGACGAGTGCGGCGAATGTCGTCGGTGGCGAATATGAAACCTCTGTCATTCAATATGTAAACCACAACAAAACAAAAACACTCCAAGTGCCTGTCAAACAAAACAAAACAAAGTGCCCAGCCAAAAGAACTAACCAAAAATTATTTTTTAAGAAAACATTATATACATATGTATACATACTTATATATCTCTTAGCCTTGTAAGAATATTTTTGAGAACAACATAAAGTAGTGTGCCAGGCATGTGAAAAAAGTAGGATTTTACTACACATTGTGATATGAAAAAGAGTAACAAGAAATAAACGACAAACGGAGCGCGTGGATTGCATCCTCTTCCTCCTCCGTCATTAGTTTGTGTGCAGACATCAGAATTTTGTAAATAATTTAACTTTTAGCTAGAGACTTATTTTTATTATTTGCTTAGTCTGTAATATATAGTGTTGAAGATTTAGTTTTAAGTTTAAAATATATACTGTTATATAGCATTGTGTTAGCGAACGATTGTAGTGTTTTCCTATTACTGTTAATTGTAGTAGGATGACTTAGAAGAAGAGAGATTACTCATTTGAATTCTTACTGCTCATTCTGAGAGAGTAGGTGCCTAAGACATTTTCATAATGAATTATGTTTATTTTATTTATGTATACATAGTAGTGTATGTACCGATGAAGATAATAATGAATCCCCTATTAGGTTTAAGTGAAAAAGACGAACCGAGTAAAAAATGTTGATCGTTTATAATTGAAAAAATTATACCTTGAATATTTTTGATTTAAATATACATTGATATTATAAATGTATGGTGAGTTTTGTTTTAATAAAATGACTCATGGATTTGGAAGAGATTACAATCGTAGAATTTGTCTTGGTAAATAAGTAATAGAAATACTAAAAGCAACTTCTGAAGTCGCTGTTATATATGTTGTATCATATAATAATAAAACAGATTTAGCAGAAGTCAAATCCAGAATAGTTATTGATGTTCATTTTCACATTTTCGCTACTATGAACAGCGGACTTTTGATAAATCGAAGAAATTCAATTCAAATTTCAGATCAAAAATTCTGCATTAGTCTAGTATTTTAACGCAATCAATCGCTCTTTTATAATTTATCCGTGCATTATTCTTCGTTTTATCATAAATAATGTCGAAATCACGTTTAATTTCTTCATCCCCCACTTTCAATTGTCACTTTAAAGCCGATTTAGATGCGGGTAGGCCACAACTTAATTACTTCCTATTTTAGGAGTGACATTCGTGTTTATTACTACCGATTTGAAGAAAAACGAGAGTTTAAATTCGTTTATTACTAAGGGCCATTGACTTTAAGCCTAAAAGTGATCACGTCCGAGTCCATTAGAAGGAATTTTGTGATCTCCTGGCAGTAATCTAACAGCACTAACGTCTATAGTATGTTACCACATCCTACGCACATTGATTATCATTGGATGATAGTGTCGTACTATCCTTATAGAAGTAGCCGAGACTACATTGGCTGATAAACATCAACTAAAAACAAAGACGAGTGATGGATGTGCTATACAAACTGGAACTTGGTTTCCCAACTCATCAATGAAAGTCAAGCAACTGGTAACTGGTTTGAATGAATTGTAAGATGTACAGGGTTATTCATTTTGTGCTTTAAGATTTTAATTTATAAATTAAATTAAAAGTTTTAAAAATTTCAATGAAATTTGGTTACTGTTTTAAATTTTGGACTATACCATTATGTACTGGTATGAAATACATTATCGATTTTGATTCTTGTGAGATAATTCTCGACGGCTATTGGGCACATTTTTGGCTGTATTGCACCATTAACTTCACGAATGTTGGTTTTTAAGTGCTCCAAGTTTGGGGATTGTCTGCCCCACGAGGTCAGATCATAGGATTTTGGTGGCCAATTGAAGTCGCCAAATCTCGAAACTTCCGGGGAACTTTTCGTGCAATAGATTTGACCATTGCGCTGAGAATTCACCGTAACAGTGGCGCCTTCGTCTTTTCCAAAAAATACGGCCCGATCACGCCGCCGGTTCACAGCGCGCATCAAACTGTCACCCGCTGAGGATGCAATGGCCTCTCAATTATCACTTTTTGATTCTCACAATCCCAAATCTGCAATTCTGTTTGTTTACTCAGCCGCCAAGCGAGAAATGGACCTCATCGCTGAAGAAGACTTTATTCGAAAAATCGGCGTCGACTTGTTAATTCTCTGGTCATATGTTCTGCACGTTGAGCGGTAGTTAAACCGTATTGTCATATTGTAAAATGGCAAGGCAACAACTACCTACCTGGCACTGTTGACAGATGCCATATGGCAGGGATGTGAAATCCCATACCATGTCTAACCATTCTATGTGTTGTATTTCATTGACGTCAAAGCACGTATGTAAACTGAAGTTTGATAAAAATCTCGAGATCCAACATTTCTACGAAACCAATACTTGCCCTTTATATTATATCTGCAACCAGCGAAATGCGCAGGCAAACAAATACGATTAACCAGCAGAAAAATAAATCATCATTTTCCAATTTTTTTTTTTTTTTGATTTGAAGAAAATAAAAAAAAGTAAATAATTAGCAAGCAAATTAGATGAACAAATTTTCTCAGTGAAAATTAATTATTTGATCAGCAGAAAGAAACAATGCGTTAAGAAAACGAGGAGAAACAAAAAAATATTCAAAATCCCCCTGAAATTTTTACTATTTTCTGAATTTCGCAATCGCGTTTCTGTTTCTTTCTTTTCGTTTTCATATACGAGTATGCATATGAATCTTTGATTTTTTGTAGATCAGATATTTTTTATTTTTTCTGCTGAAATTGCAAAAAAAAAAAATTATTTCTGCTGACCACTCATAACTTATTTTTGATAAAAATATAATTTTTTAGATAACCTATTAACATATTTGCTGATCGTCTGCTTTTTTTGCTTGCTCATTCAATGATTAATTTTTAGCTGATAAATCATTTTCAAGCTTATCTTTTATTACTTGCAGCTCGAAAGAGTGGGTCCGCCAATTCTATCTGCTTGTCTGTCTATACGCACGACTGCAGCCCAAATGGCTGGACGGATTTACTTTAAACTTATTTTACTTATTTTTAAGTATTAGCTTATGCCTACGGAATAATCTCTTGAAGGCAATTAATTTGGTAATTAATTGCACGACGCACATAAGTTGGAAGACAGGCAGAGAGAGAGAGAGAGAGAGAGAGAGAAATAGAGAGAAAAAACAAAATTTGTGTAGTGGTTTGAAACTCTGTAGTAATAGGTGGTGGCGTCCAGATAACTGGAAAGAATTTTTGTTGTTATTCGCTTTGCTTTATGATAGTATTCCGCAATATAGTTGACATAAGCTTTTGCAATTTGATGGACTTTTTTATTTATTTTAAACGAAATGAATACTTAGATAATTCTGGACAAGATTTGAATCGTGAGCCCTCAGCGTGACAAGCGACGACGTTACCACTACTAAGACGATTTTCTCGAAAAAGGATTTAACGATTTCGTTGAAATTTGACATTTGAGTTATGATGGATATATGTATTATGACAGATGGTGTACCAGGTTTTTGACAAAAAAAAAAAAAAATACGTATAACTTTACTTATTAACGAAGTTTTGAAAAAGGAAGGTAAACAGCCATTTACCTATATTAATACACTAAAGACGAGCTAATTTCACTTGTATGGAGTAAAATTTTAATTGTTTATAAAATTTTTACTTATAGTTTCCGCACAAAATGTTTTAGTTTCGGCGCGAATGCAGTTTAGCTCCCATGTGGATTTTTTTTTTAGATTTTTTGGTGCCATTCGTCGCTTTCCATTACGCTAATTTGAAAACTGTAGTAAAATAAAAGTCACCCGCTTCTTGGTCAGAGTTATAACATACTCGCGTTATACTAGGTTTTCACTAGAGCCAAATGTGATGATTTCAAATTACTCAACAATTGACACAGCAAGGCGTCGTTCCATGCTTAAGCATGACAACATGTTAGGTGTTACTCCCCTCATTTTTTAGTGTTTGAATGTATACATGAGGTAATAACCAAGCAATCCATGGGTATTGTTTAATTTTTACCTCAGAGACGTCAGAAACAAATAAAGCTAATGTCATGATTTATTTTTTTCTCATTCAATTCAACTCAATAAAAGATATGTTTGCCTTGTTGAGCTTGGTTTGGACATTTGCCATCTCATTTGATGGTAATGAAATAATTTAGCACATAAAGAAATTTTACACAAATTATCTCATGGTTGTTGTACGCCATCTATTTCGCTCGGAAATGGTAACTTCAAACCGTTATAACTCCTGAACGAGAAGAGTCCGATTTTTTTTATTAGTTTTTATTTCACACCATTTTTTTTTTCTTTTTGCGAGAAAGATATAATGAAAAGTGGCCTCTCATATTATTCCACAAATTGTGCATCCATTTCGTTTTATCATTTGTAGTTTTTTTTAACTTTATTTTTCCCCGAGTGTGTACTAACCATTAAATATCAAATTAAGCACTTCATATCCTATACCAAAACCACAAACGCTTATCACCTCACATCAAGATGTCGCTGACACTAACTATTACCGCAACTCAAATGCACTGTGCTTTGTCCACGAAACTGCATTCTAATTGCGAAATCTATATATTCCAAGAAATTGAACTTACCCATCACTTGAACTCTGCAAATAGCACAAATATCGCACTCAACATCCCAACTCCACATAGCAACTGCATTCCATTTCTTCAGCGTGAACATTTTCTCCGGTTTGCTGTTCTCGGAGTCATCGAGTTTATCCGACGAGTTCTCGTTTTCTTCTGCCATTGCTGGAAATTAAAATTCAATTCACTGAATAACGAATTACACGCAGAATATAGAAATCAAACTAACTGCAGACCGACTGCAGAACTTTATCAGTGAAATGCAAGTAAGCGGAGCAACCGAATTCTCCTGTTTTTTTCACTACTCTGACAGTTGTTGACAACAAAAGTGCAAACTGTCAGATGCGAATTGTCATGTTCTTCAAATGTAGTAGAATGTAGAGGTGGTTTGTGTATTCAATAAATACCTTAATATATATCCGGTGTCATCTAGTGGGTAATGGAATGGATTAAAGGAAGTTTGAGAAGCTACGCAAAAACTTCGAGATTCACAAATTTAAAAATCAACAGAAAAATTTAAAGTCAAACCAAGAAATTCTACTAAAGTGTGGAAAAACAAATAACTTGGTGGCATTTTCTCTTCCAGAAATAGACAAAATATTCTGTAGATTACTCAACAAGGAAATATATGCAGTCTCATCTTTTCGATGGCCCTTCGTCTGGTCCAGCTATTTATGAGAGAACACACATTTAAGGCAGCCCCAATGACTTTGAACTGAAACGATGAAGAAAAGTCTATTGCACAAACGCTTTGTATTCCACAGGGCACTGTTGGAAATTACCAAAAATTAAAATGTGAAGTGTTGCGCAGTAGTAGGCTGTAGGAGGAATTTGAGATTCGAAGTGGTGTCCGACAAGGTTGTGTACTTTCTCCAACACTTTTACTATAGGTGATCTGAGAAGTTCTTCGGAGTGTATTGTCGATGTGAAGTAGTGGACTCTAGTAGATTCTTACACCATCTATCTGAAAACCTCGACTACGCCGACGATGTTTCCCTTCTATAGCATAGAATTAGAGATTTGTTGACGGGGGCATACCAGGTGGAGCCGAAGAAAATTCTGTGATAACTAAAATTCCCAAAAATTATTGGCGACCTACTGAGATTGGTAAACAAGTAAGCATTGCCGTGCCTTGCAAGTATTGTATAGGTAAGCTGATGGTGGAACCCAATTGGACAGCACTCGAATAGCGAAGGCTATGTTCGGTATGTTGTTTAAGATATGGAGAAGCAGTGTAATCGCCAGGGAAATGTGCGTGGTAGATGTCTCAAGATCCTTAAGGCGAACATGCCTTGAGATTCTGCTGTTGCAAACCTATAGCAATACTTCTTTCTTGGATTCGATGACCCCAGGGGCACTGTGTAAGTCTTGCAAACCAAACGGTACGAACTTGAGGGGCGACTAACTCAAGGGGAACCGGAAGAAGCACAAGTTTGATAGAGTGACAGCAACGCTGGAGCCTTTCTTCCAAGGGCCGATGGACTTGCCGCCTTATCCCGACCTTAGAGACTTGGATAAACCGCAGACATGGTGAAGTCAACTTCTATTTAACACAACTGCTTACGGGACATGGTTGTTTCCGGTCATATCTATATCAGTATAGGAACGATGACTCCCCCGCTTGTCCATCTTGCAGTGATATTCCCGAAAAAGAGGAGCATGTATTTTTTCACTGCCCACGTTTCCTTCTACAAAGAAAAGCACTACAAACAGCATTGGGAGAAACACCAACTCCGGAGAATTTAGTTAATCACATGCTAGAATCTGAAAACAAGTGGAACGCAGTGAGCTCTTATGCCAAGGATGTATGCCAAGAGCTAAGGGGACTAGAGCGAGAAAGAAAAGAGAGCGAAGAAAACGCAAGAAGCAACAGAGTGGAAGCCAGAGGTCTTCTTACGCAGACGCAAAGACAGGCGGACATACGCGCATACATACGGCCACAATGGCACGCGAATGCATAATCATCATTTTGAGTCAATTAGAATGCTGGAACGTGAGAGAAAAGAGTCAAAGGGACTAACAAGAATCCAGATGACAACTATGTCAGATATAACGGAGATAACGGTCGGAAGAGAATTGGATGGCAATATGTTCCTTCGTAACAACTCTACAAAAAGAGCTGCGGAGAATAGAAAAGTTAAGAAGAGCAACTGAAGCAGCGGAAGAAGCTGACACAAGAAGCATAGCATAAACTACTAACCAGCCCCGCGAAGTAATACCTAACGGCAGTCCCGCGAGGAGAGTGGTTGAAGTGTGTAGGGTGTGTGCATCGATTACTCAGGTTTGCGAATTGTGCATGCTAGTAGCACTCGGGCTATTAGTATCTATGAACGCATCCCTGGCGAAATCCAAAAAAAAAAAAAAAAAACGGTACGAAAAGGTCTCATCCAGAAGTCATGGCTGCACAACGGCAGTGACTATTTCCTTAATACTGCACGTACGAGTGTACGGGAAGTTTCATGCAAATAACTGGTGTGCTATATCGTTTTGCATCTTCGGCCACACAAATTTGAACAAAGCTGGAAAGTGATTCTGCAAGACTTGGAAACAAAATTTCTGAAACTTTGTTTTTTTGTTGAACCAGAGAGTAGTATGATTCCGTCAAGAGTTTTGAAAGTCTATAGTCTCAAAATTAATTCAAATAGAGGTTTCGAATATGTGCGGTTTCTAAAAATGTGCAACGTACTGGACATATTTCCCATCCCCGATTTGTAGACTGGCTACTGACGTTTACAGACCCATCCATTGCCTCTTCGACAGGAAATAGGCTGTGTGATTTTCCGGCAAATTTTGAGCATTTGATGGAACGTATCCTATTAAGATTAAGCTGGAGAAACTCATTGGTGTATCCAGACAATATCATCGACATTGAACTAATCTGAGGATTCTGAAGATTAACGCAAAAAGGTGTGCTTCATGAATTGGGAATTATGTAGTTGGGGCACATAATTTCAGCAAAAGGAATGAGGACTAATATACACATACCCAAGTCAAATTGGCGTTAATATCGTCAGTTTCCTGATGTACAAAAATACATATTGTAATATGCGAGCTACGGCTCGAGTAGATAAAACGATATTCTGTGAAATTTATTTCTTTATTTTCTAGTCTATAGAACAATTCAAGTTCACACTATACTATTCTTCGCAAATTCTTTTCTTACAAGGTCTCTTTCCTCTCAAATCACTTTATCTCCTTTCAATTACTTAATTCACAAATCCAAACTAATTACTCCTTCTTGTTAACTCTCAACTTTCAATTTATCACAAAATTACAACTTCGCCTATTATCACTTTTCTAATCTCTTCGCCACAGTTTAAAAATCACTGTCTTTTTTTGATCGCCATCTGTCCTTATATAGCAGAAGTTTCTGATAGCCAGAAACTTCTAGCAAATTCTTCGACCACTGGAACAAGAGAAATAATTCTTGCAGTTATAATTCCCTTTTATCCCTGATATTATTCGTCTCTTTCGTTGACATGAGCTGTGGAGACTTCGTCCCAGACACGAACCTCGAATGAAAGGACAGTTCGAACCAAAATTCTGCCAGAATGAAGTCACTTCGGAATTTGTTGCGTCATATTTTTAGGGGGCGTAGTTATTATTATGCTACACTGCCCCCCTCTTAGACATGTTCGTCCCGAACAAGTGCATCCTCATTTCGGCCATTGTATCGACTCAGTCGGTCCACATGAACCACTTTCATTTTGGCCCTCGGTCCTCGCTGGATGCGGTAGACAACATCGTTGATGCGGGTTACTATTCTGTAGGGACCTTCCCAGTTCCGCTGTAATTTAGGTGATTTCCCCTTTTGGCGATGGGGATTATACAGCCACACCAGATCTCCTTCCTGGAATCCTGACGTTGTTGCCTTGGCATCATACCTGGTCTTCATGCGGTCGCTCGTTATCTTAATCTGGCTTCTGGTCCTTTGGTGTATGTCCCTAAGCCTTTCCCTAAGGTTCGCCACGTACTCTTCTTCATTTCTGGGCTCATTGGTAGGAGATCCAAATTTCACCTCACTGGGTAAACGAGCTATTCCACCAAATAAGATTTCGAACGGCGTATGTCGAGTAGTGCTATGCACGGCACTTCTATAGGCCATCAAAAACAAGGGAATCTGCCGGTCCCAATCCCGTTGGTAGTCACCTACGACCTTCGAGAGATGTTCGTCCAAAGTCCTATTGAAACGCTCCACCATACCGTCCGACTGTGGATGAAGCGGGGTTGTCCTTGTCTTTTTGATTCCGAGTAGTTGACACATCTCTTGGAAGATTCTTGACTCGAAGTTCCTCCCTTGGTCAGAATGCAATTCCAAGGGCACACCGAATCTGCTAACCCAATTGTAGACGATCTGCTCCGCCACGGTTCTGGCTTCCTGGTTAGGGATCGGAAACGCTTCCGGCCACTTACTGAAGTAGTCCATCACTACGAGTATATACCGATTACCATTGTCGGTTTCCGGAAAGGGCCCTGCGATGTCAATGGCGATTCGTTCGAAAGGTGCTCCCACGTTGTATTGGTGCATCTTACCTCGAGTTTTGGTTCTCGGACCCTTACTAGCTGCACACACGTCGCATTCTCTGCACCAGTCTTCGATATCTTCCTTCGCTTTTAACCAATAAAAACGTTCTCGTACCTTTTCTAGCGTCTTATTCGCTCCCAAGTGGCCTCCGGACGCCCCGCCATGCATTTCCTGTAACACCTCCTTGACCCTCGTCCGCGGTACTACAAGCTGCATTACAAACGACTTTCCGTCGGAGGATTCCCATTTTCTTCTCAGAACACCTTCTTGGACATGGAGGGAGTCCCACTGCGCAAAATATGCCTTTAAGGTCGGGCTTCTGTGAGAGATGTCCTGATGATCCGGTTTCTCCATGTTCTCCTTCCAGGCCAGAATCGGCTCGATATCCGGGTCTTCCTTCTGAGCGTTCCGGATCTCATCTACGCTCCAGCCGGCGATAGGTTCGGCTCTCATTCTTTGGATGGAAACCAGCTCCCGTTCTTCCTGACGCGCACAATGTTTACAATCCGTTCTGCATGGTCTCCGGGACAGTGCATCCGCATTAGAGTGGAGTTTTCCTTTACGATGCTGTATTTCGTAGTCGTAGATTTGCAGCCTTTCGATCCATCTTGCGACCTGACCCTCAGGACTCTTGAACTGTAATAGCCATTTTAAGGCTGCATGGTCTGTGCGAAGAACGAACTTCCTCCCGTAGAGGTATTTGTGAAAATGCTTCGTAGCCAAGATCAAAGCTAGAAGTTCTCTCCTTGTCACGCAGTAGTTCCTTTCTGGCTTAGAGAGCACCTTGCTGAAGTACGCAACCACCTTCTCTTGGCCGTCATGCACCTGGGAGAGTACGGCTCCTACCCCGACATTACTAGCGTCTGCATCCACAACGAACGTTTCCCCGGGAGTGGGGTAAGCCAGTATCGGGGCATCGCATAGCCGTTGTTTAAGTGCCTTGAAGCTCTTCTCGCACTCAATTGACCATTTGAATTGTTTTCCCTTTTCCGTCAACTGTTGCAGGTTCTTTGCGATCCCGGCAAAATCCTTCACGAACCGTCTGTAGTAGGTGGCTAGGCCCAGGAAGCTCCTTAGTTGGTGTTTGTCTTTGGGGACTGTCCAGTTTTTCACCGCTTCGACCTTCTCCGGATCGGTTCTCACTCCTTTCGCTGAAATTATGTGTCCCAGGTACTTGACTTCCGCTCTAAACAGGGCGCACTTCTTGGGGTTGAGCTTCAGGTGGGCACTTCGAAGCCTTTGAAACACATCCCTTAGATTGTCTCGGTGTTGCGCAAACGTTTTTCCTACGACGATGACATCATCCAAGTATACCAAACAGGTTTTCCATGTTAACCCTTGCAGGACACATTCCATCAATCGCTCGAAAGTCGCCGGAGCATTGCACAGCCCGAATGGCATTACCGTGAATTGCCATAGCCCATTTCCTGCGGTGAAGGCGGTTTTCTCCCGGTCTTCTGGATGGATCTGTACCTGCCAGTAGCCACTCTTCAAGTCGAGAGTGGAAAACCATCGGGCTCCTGATAGTGTGTCTAGCGTGTCGTGGCAGAGGGTAGCTGTCTTTCTTGGTGACGTAATTGAGCTGCCGATAGTCCACGCAGAACCGCGTGCTGCCATCTTTCTTCTTAACCAGTACAACCGGTGATGCCCACGGACTTTTGGAACTTTCAATCAGACCTTCTTTCTCCATTGCCGACACCATCTCTGCAACTTCTGTCTGCTTTGCCAATGGAAGGCGCCTAGCAGGCTGACGAATTGGTCTAGTATCACCAGTGTCTATTCGATGTTGTACCAGGTGTGTTCGGCCGTATTCTCCGTCCTGTGAGGCAAATACATCAGCGTACTCATTGATAAGATTCTCTGCCATAGTTCGCTGCTCCTGATTCAGCTCACTGGACTGGAGAATCGTCTCTCTCGTTTCCGCTGTCCAAGGTGATGGGAGAGGTTTTGGAGCATCACGTTCAGATATTGTTGCGACGGCGGTAATCGGCGTGTATTTTCCAGTCACCTCCCCTCGCCTTAGTTTGACAGTGTGTGGTCTTGCGTTCAAAACTCTTACTGGAACCATGGTGTTCTTTGGTTCGACTAACGTCTTTCCCACGATGTAGTCTTCAGAATTCTTCTCTGGGTCTGGTTCTACTATGTAGAATCGGTGGCTCCCAAGATCACCTTCCAGCTTCGTCCAAATGATTGTCTCTGAAGACGGCGGCAAAACTTCGTCTTTGCTGATGACTGTCCTGAGAGTTACGGCATTCTCATTTCCGTACACCATCGGAATCTCCACATTTCGATACCTCAGTACTTGCATCCCGATGTCCAAGATTACTTCATTTGCTTTCATGAAGTCTACTCCGATGATGCACTCGTCGCATATATCTGCCACCAGAAACGCATGGGAGAACGTCAGTCCTGCCAGAGTAATCGTAAGATGAACTTCTCCAAATACCTTCGCCATTTCCCCTGTTGCAGTCTTCAGGCAGTAGCTGTTGGTGTTGTGCAGCCAAGAGCTTTTGACGATATCTCTTCTTACAATAGAGGCAGTGGCACCTGTGTCGATGGTGGCTACGCACTTCTTCTCGTTGATTAGTGCCTCCACTGTCAGGCTCTTGTTACCCCGTTTGGTTTGCGAAACTTGAATGGTGGTCCTGGGGGCCTCGATTCCAGTAACCAACTTCTGCCCCGCGAAGTTGGTCCTTACGCATCTTCCGACTGCTGGTTTTGGGAAGTCTGACCGACAGGATGCTTCCTCTCTGCTTCTCCTACTTCCGCCATGTGAACAATTTCCTCGTCTAGGTGCACTTCTGCACTGCCGTTGTAGGTGTCCGGTTTGGTTGCAATTCCAGCAACGGATTTGACTTCCGCGAGCTCTGTCTTCATCCATGACGGCTGTTCTCTGGCATGAGCATTCCACGACGGACATTTCCCTGACACGGTGTATTCCCTGGTATGCTTGGTCCGCAGCCTTCATTGACAAAGCGAATGCCAATGCCTCGGGGAGTGTTCGCTTTCCAGCCATCCTTACAGCCATTTGCAGTTGTCTGTCCTCCATGGCCTGAATAAAAGCTTCCACCGCCATTTCGTTGATAAGCTCCTCACCGGCTTTAGGGTATGAAAGATGGGCTAGTCGCTCTATATCCGCTTGCAACTGTTGGAGCGTTTCCCCCCTTTTCTGGACTCGACTACGCAGCTGAACCCTGTACACCTGCTGCATGTGTTCATCCCCAAACCGCATCTCGATAGCCTGAACCAGAGAGTCGTAGTTCTGCTGTTTATCTTCCGGGATGGTCTGCAAGAGCTCCGCAGCTGGACCCCTCAGTGCAAGTGTGAGTGCAATGGACTTCTCTTCATCGTCCCAGCTATTGGTCATTGCGGCCGCTTCGAATTGCCTTTTATAAATTGGCCATGATGTTTGACCATCGAAGATAGGAGGCTGCATCTCCTTTCTTCTCAGACCGTCAGTGGAATATTCCCGTGCTTTCTGTCTCTTCACGTTGCTGAGCTCCTTAGCAAGATTTTCGATTTGCTTCCCTACTATCTCGAATTGCGTATCCACTTTTTCAAACTGAGTCTCTATTTTCCCGATCTGAGTTTCATGTTTCTCAAAATTTTCATCGAATCTAGTTTCGACTTTTCCGAGTTGCGTCTCGACCTTCTCGATTTTCTCTTCAATCACTTCGAATTTGGATTCCAAGTTCCTGTTTTGCTCATCAAGTTTACTTTCCAGAGCATCTAGAGAATTCTTTTGTTCGTCCATTGCTTTCTTTTGTTCGTCCAGCTTAAGTTCTATAGAATTCTTTTGGTCATCGAGCTTATGACTTTGAACTTCTATTGCTTTCTTTTGTTCGTCCATGACTAACTTAAGTTGCAGGAGCAGACTTGTTATACCCGGGTCGGCTACTGTACTTGCTGGTTCCTCTTCCACGTCAAACTCTATGTCATGCGGATTTTCACCTTCCTGCGTTACTGCTTCTTCCAGACGAATCAGTAGAGCATCTTTTCCCCCAGTTGTGTCGAGGTTTCGCTTACTGAGTTCTGCCTTTAGTTGAGTTATAGTTAGTTTTCCCAATTTGCGACCCATTTTGCGCAACTAATTAACTCAACACAGAAATCGTTTTTTTTTTTTTTTTGCTTGTGCAATTTCACACCACGGAAATAGTTATTCACAGAATAAGTTTTATCCCAGCTTCTGACACCAATGTAATATGCGAGCTACGGCTCGAGTAGATAAAACGATATTCTGTGAAATTTATTTCTTTATTTTCTAGTCTATAGAACAATTCAAGTTCACACTATACTATTCTTCGCAAATTCTTTTCTTACAAGGTCTCTTTCCTCTCAAATCACTTTATCTCCTTTCAATTACTTAATTCACAAATCCAAACTAATTACTCCTTCTTGTTAACTCTCAACTTTCAATTTATCACAAAATTACAACTTCGCCTATTATCACTTTTCTAATCTCTTCGCCACAGTTTAAAAATCACTGTCTTTTTTTGATCGCCATCTGTCCTTATATAGCAGAAGTTTCTGATAGCCAGAAACTTCTAGCAAATTCTTCGACCACTGGAACAAGAGAAATAATTCTTGCAGTTATAATTCCCTTTTATCCCTGATATTATTCGTCTCTTTCGTTGACATGAGCTGTGGAGACTTCGTCCCAGACACGAACCTCGAATGAAAGGACAGTTCGAACCAAAATTCTGCCAGAATGAAGTCACTTCGGAATTTGTTGCGTCATATTTTTAGGGGGCGTAGTTATTATTATGCTACAATATATATATATGTGTGTATAAGACTATAGAATGTTCTTCAGTGATTCGTGAAAAACTTTGTAGGGATTCCAAGTGCACGATAGTAAATTGAAAGGAAGAAAGGGACATAATTGCTATACAAAGAGTAAGTGCTGAATCCATAGCTGGCTAGAGTGCAGAGGACATACGAAATAGTCGGAAGGAAGACCTAGGCATGGAGCATATCCTTGCATGGAGAGACCAGACTAGCAGAGCATTTCCGATATAGTTCCTTTCCCAAAGTTATCCTGGACCCTGAAAGTAGCTAGATTGTTTCCACGCTCAAGAGGGAGTCTTGAGAAGAACGTACGATGTCTGTAACATACCGTCCATTATGATCCTGACTACCCCCTGTATCATTTGTATCGCTATACAATAACCTCATTCATTCATTGGTCCACCTTTTACTCCTCAAAAGCCTAAGGTTATTAGGCACGAAGAACCGCAAAATTTTAATATCTCATTGAAATTGAGAATTTCGATTTATTTTTAGAGATACAATTACCACGTGTACTAAGCAATCCAATATGCTTTCATTTGGGATTCAACCTCCACGATTGTGCATGCACCCATACATTCAGTCCAGCTTCAGACTGCGGGGCTGAATTGAGGCTGAGTATCTATATTTTGCTGAAATAATAATAATTTGTCTCATGCATTTATTATGAAATTGAAACAGCCACCACCACACAAACACCGCCATCATTGCCAACATGGATACACAAGCCGCAAGCCTTTACGCTTCATATGCTTCTGTGGGTATTCTGCACTGTGCGGCATGAATCCTGGCACTGATTTAGAGGTGAGTAGGCAACGGTGTCTACAGCTCTGGTGGTTAGGGGTTTGCACAACAAAGGTGGGTTGATGGTTTGGGGGGTGTTTTTTCAAGTCTTCTGTCATGTCCTCTTGTATTAATATCAATAAATCAGCGAAACCAAACAGGATCCCATTATGTAGAATGAAATCACGATTATCTCCTTTTAAAAAGCTTTGGTGAATGGGATGCGATTACTTCGAAAATAGGAAGGGCAGTGTAGGTTTGGTCTTTTTGCTCCAATGTACACTAAAAGTAACCATTTGTTTATAAGAGGACGGAGTAGTCTACTCCGTTGTATGCACTTTAGGTATACAAAGCATCGGTTTTGTAGGACATCCGAGTTACTCAGCAGTCAAGCGATGGGCGTAGAATACACCATTATCCGTATTATTGCTCTTAGATGTCTAAATCTGATACACTTGCTTAGCTTTGGTGATACTGGTCTGTTACTAACAAGATTCTCCAGTCAGCATGATTTTTTGCCACCTGCTGCTTACGCCAAATTGGGTGAAGTCTTCCTCCACTTCCACAATTGTGAAGTCTGTTTTCTCTCCTTAGTCCTTCTGGGATGGGATTCAAAGGTTCTAAAGGCCGGAGTGCTGGTGTTAATTCAGTCTATATAAACTAGCTGAATTAAGAACTCAATGAGTACCAAACCAGCTCCATACAGTTCGTGATTGAACCAAGGTCCGTGGCATTATCATAAATCGTACGAAATTTTCTTTCAAAAATTTCGTGTGCAGTCCGATAGACTTCCATAAATCTCATTCAGCAGGATTAGGTTAATGAGCAGGAGCATAATAAACAGGCATAATTAAACAGGAACAGTTCACTTCGTTCTGATGATGATTTAAATGTGCAATGACTTTTGAAAAACAATGCCCAAAAAATTGGCCTGCAAGTTTCGTATTATCTTATCTACAATACAACAATATACAAGGATTGCCTTCAATCTTTGGTGGTATTTGTCAATTTGATGAGCGTTGTCAATCTTCGCCTTGCAGAAGTGAATAAGTTTAGAAAGAATAGGAAATCTGTGATTGACCTTATATGACCTGGGTTCCTCAGCCGGCGTGAAAGGAAAAAAGATTTAAACCAAGTTTGGGACATTGACTGTTTACGGCGGATGTGTAACCATTTCTAACGCTTAAGTCAACGATCTGGTAAAATGTTCTTTCAATTTTAACCATGATCCAACAGGCTGCATGCATCCCAACGCTCTAATGAAACAGCAGGCGCCAAAGAACGTTACCAAACGGGACCGTATGGTCACGTCTCTATTCTGTTTAGTTGGGATTCTTTGGGCAAGCCTTAAGAAATGAACCATATATCTCATTCCGGTAATGGTTGCGTGTCACCGTCAGAAATCCTAGAGAAGAGAATAAACAAATCTGCTATTAAAGTAAAATTTGACTTTTATATGATATTGTAATATGCGAGCTACGGTTCGAGTAGATAAAACGATATTCTGTGAAATTATTTCTTTATTTTCTAGTCTATAGAACAATTCTAGTTCACACTATACTATTCTTCGCAAACTCCTTCCTTACAAGGCCTTTTCTTCTCAAATCACTTTATCTCATTTCAATTACTTAATTCACAAATCCAAACTAATTACTTCTTCTTGTTAACTCTCAACTTTCAATTTATCACACAATTACAACTTCGGCTGTTATCACTTTTCCAATCTCCTTGTGCGGTTCAAAACCAACTGCCTTGCCTCGATCGCCATCTGTCCTTATATAGCAGCATTTCTGATAGCCAGAAACTTCTAGCAAATTCTTCGACCACTGGAACAAGAAAATTCTGATGTAATAATTCCAAGATGACAGCTGCAGCCAATAATCTCTTGTGGTTATCTCTTAATTCCGCGACGTCGTCTTAGACATAATCCGTCTCTTACCGTGGACACGAATCTCGAATGAAAAGACACTTCGGAATGTGTTGCATACTTTTGGAGCGTAGTTATTATGCTACATTATGTTACAATATAAATGGCTTCAAGGAGGAACTCTGTAGAACTATTTGCAACCTACTTCAAACTGAGATCATAGCTATCATTTCGGCTAAAACATTTTTAAAAGAAGGTTAATATTGGGTAAGAGCGGTGGCTCTGTGCTGAATGTTGGTACACATGGATATCCTTGACAAGAAAATGTCAAGGAAGCTTTCAAACTGTTACCTTTGAAAGAGCACCAATAGTGCTATAAACCAACAAAATCGATGATGAAGTGATAAGGAGAGCAAACATATTGTAACATGCGAGCTACGGCTCGAGTAGATAAAACGATATTCTGTGAAATTTATTTCTTTATTTTCTACTCTATAGAACAATTCAAGTTCACACTATACTATTCTTCGCAAATTCTTTTCTTACAAGGTCTCTTTCCTCTCAAATCACTTTATCTCCTTTCAATTACTTAATTTACAAATCCAAACTAATTACTTTTTCTTGTTCACTCTCAACTTTCAATTTATCACAAAATTACAACTTCGCCTATTATCACTTTTCTAATCTCTTCGCCACAGTTTAAAAATCACTGTCCTTTTTTTGATCGCCATCTGTCCTTATATAGCAGAAGTTTCTGATAGCCAGAAACTTCTAGCAAATTCTTCGACCAAAAACAAAAATACCTAAAAACAAAATCCCTAAAAATTATGACAATCATTTCGTGCAGTTATAATTCTCTCTTGTTCTCTTTTATCCGCGATATTATCCGAGCTGTGGTGACTAATTTCAGACACGAACCTCAAAAGAAAACAATGAAAAGACACTTCGGAATTTGTTGCCTGTTCGAGGGCGTAGTTATTATGCTACATTATGTTACACTGCCCTCCTCTTAGACTTGTTCGTCCCGAACAAGTGTGTCCTCACTTCGGCCATTGTATCGACTCAGTCGGTCCACATGAACCACTTTCATTTTGGCCCTTGGTCCTCGCTGGATGCGGTAGACAACATCGTTGATGCGGGCTATTATTCTGTAGGGACCCTCCCAGTTCTGCTGCAACTTAGGTGATTTCCCCTTTTGGCGATGGGGATTATACAGCCACACTAGATCTCCTTCCTGGAATCCTGACGTTGTTGCCTTGGCATCATACCTGGTCTTCATGCGGTCGCTCGTCATCTTAATCTGGCTTCTGGTCCTTTGGTGTATGTCCCTAAGCCTTTCCCTCAGGTCCGCCACGTACTCTTCTTCATTTCTGGGCTCATTGGTAGGAGATCCAAATTTCACCTCACTGGGTAAACGAGCTATTCCACCAAATAAGATTTCGAACGGCGTATGTCGAGTAGTGCTATGCACGGCACTTCTATAGGCCATCAAAAACAAGGGAATCTGCCGGTCCCAATCCCGTTGGTAGTCACCTACGACCTTCGAGAGATGTTCGTCCAAAGTCCTATTGAAACGCTCCACCATACCGTCCGACTGTGGATGAAGCGGGGTTGTCCTTGTCTTTTTGATTCCGAGTAGTTGACACATCTCTTGGAAGATTCTTGACTCGAAGTTCCGCCCTTGGTCAGAATGCAATTCCAAGGGCACACCGAATCTGCTAACCCAATTGTAGACGATCTGCTCCGCCACGGTTCTGGCTTCCTGGTTAGGGATCGGAAACGCTTCCGGCCACTTACTGAAGTAGTCCATCACTACGAGGATATACCGATTACCATTGTCGGTTTCCGGAAAGGGCCCTGCGATGTCAATGGCGATTCGTTCGAAAGGTGCTCCCACGTTGTATTGGTGCATCTTACCTCGAGTTTTGATTCTCGGACCCTTGCTAGCTGCACACACGTCGCATTTTCTGCACCAGTCTTCGATATCTTCCTTCGCTTTTAACCAATAAAAACGTTCTCGTACCTTTTCTAACGTCTTATTCACTCCCAAGTGGCCTCCGGTCGCCCCGCCATGCATTTCCTGTAACACCTCCTTGACCCTCGTCCGTGGTACGACAAGCTGCATTACAAACGACTTTCCGTCGGAGGATTCCCATTTTCTTCTCAGAACACCTTCTTGGACATGGAGGGAGTCCCACTGCGCAAAATATGCCTTTAAGGTCGGGCTTCTGTGAGAGATGTCCTGATGATCCGGTTTCTCCATGTTCTCCTTCCAGGCCAGAATCGGCTCGATATCCGGGTCTTCCTTCTGAGCGTTCCGGATCTCATCTACGCTCCAGCCGGCGATAGGTTCGGCTCTCATTCTTTGGATGGAAACCAGCTCCCGTTCTTCCTGACGCGCACAATGTTTACAATCCGTTCTGCATGGTCTCCGGGACAGTGCATCCGCATTAGAGTGGAGTTTTCCTTTACGATGCTGTATTTCGTAGTCGTAGATTTGCAGCCTTTCGATCCATCTTGCGACCTGACCCTCAGGACTCTTGAACTGTAATAGCCATTTTAAGGCTGCATGGTCTGTGCGAAGAACGAACTTCCTCCCGTAGAGGTATTTGTGAAAATGCTTCGTAGCCAAGATCAAAGCTAGAAGTTCCCGCCTTGTCACGCAGTAGTTCCTTTCTGGCTTAGAGAGCACCTTGCTGAAGTACGCAACCACCTTCTCTTGGCCGTCATGCACCTGGGAGAGTACGGCTCCTACCCCGACATTACTAGCATCTGCATCCACAACGAACGTTTCCCCGGGAGTGGGGTAAGCCAGTATCGGGGCATCGCATAGCCGTTGTTTAAGTGCCTTGAAGCTCTTCTCGCACTCAATTGACCATTTGAATTGTTTTCCCTTTTCCGTCAACTGGTGCAGGTTCTTTGCGATCCCGGCAAAATCCTTCACGAACCGTCTGTAGTAGGTGGCTAGGCCCAGGAAGCTCCTTAGTTGGTGTTTGTCTTTGGGGACTGGCCAGTTTTTCACCGCTTCGACCTTCTCCGGATCGGTTCTCACTCCTTTCGCTCTAAACAGGGCGCACTTCTTGGGGTTGAGCTTCAGGTGGGCACTTCGAAGCCTTTGAAATACATCCCTTAGATTGTCTCGGTGTTGCGCAAACGTTTTTCCTACGACGATGACATCATCCAAGTATACCAAACAGGTTTTCCATGTTAACCCTTGCAGGACACATTCCATCAATCGCTCGAAAGTCGCCGGAGCATTGCACAGCCCGAATGGCATTACCGTGAATTGCCATAGCCCATTTCCTGCGGTGAAGGCGGTTTTCTCCCGGTCTTCTGGATGGATCTGTACCTGCCAGTAGCCACTCTTCAAGTCGAGAGTGGAAAACCATCGGGCTCCTGATAGTGTGTCTAGCGTGTCGTCAATCCGTGGCAGAGGGTAGCTGTCTTTCTTGGTGACGTAATTAAGCTGCCGATAGTCCACGCAGAACCGCGTGCTGCCATCTTTCTTCTTAACCAGTACAACCGGTGATGCCCACGGACTTTTGGAACTTTCAATCACACCTTCTTTCTCCATTGCCGACACCATCTCTGCAACTTCTGTCTGCTTTGCCAATGGAAGGCGCCTAGCAGGCTGACGAATTGGTCTAGTATCACCAGTGTCTATTCGATGTTGTACCAGGTGTGTTCGGCCGTATTCTCCGTCCTGTGAGGCAAATACATCAGCGTACTCATTGATAAGATTCTCTGCCATAGTTCGCTGCTCCTGATTCAGCTCACTGGACTGGAGAATCGTCTCTCTCGTTTCCGCTGTCCAAGGTGATGGGAGAGGTTTTGGAGGACCACGTTCAGATATTGTTGCGACGGCGGTAATCGGCGTGCATTTTCCAGTCACCTCCCCTCGCCTTAGTTTGACAGTGTGTGGTCTTGCGTTCAAAACTCTCACTGGAACCATGGTGTTCTTTGGTTCGACTAACGTCTTTCCCACGATGTAGTCTTGAGAATTCTTCTCTGGGTCTGGTTCTACTATGTAGAATCGGTGGCTCCCAAGATCACCTTCCAGCTTCGTCCAAATGATTGTCTCTGAAGACGGCGGCAAAACTTCGTCTTTGCTGATGACTGTCCTGAGAGTTACGGCATTCTCGTTTCCGTACACCATCGGAATCTCCACATTTCGATACCTCAGTACTTGCATCCCGATGTCCAAGATTACTTCATTTGCTTTCATGAAGTCTATTCCGATGATGCACTCGTCGCATATGTCTGCCACCAGAAACGCATGGGAGAACGTCAGTCCTGCCAGAGTAAGCGTAAGACGAACTTCTCCAAATACCTTCGCCATTTCCCCTATTGCAGTCTTCAGGCAGTAGCTGTTGGTGTTGTGCAGCCAGGAGCTTTTGACGATATCTCTTCTTACAATGGAGGCAGTGGCACCTGTGTCGATGGTGGCTACGCACTTCTTCTTGTTGATTAGTGCCTCCACTGTCAGGCTCTTGTTATCCCGTTTGGTTTGCGAAACTTGAATGGTGGTCCTGGGGGCCTCGATTCCAGTAACCAACTTCTGCCCCGCGAAGTTGGTCCTTACGCATTTCCCGACTTCTGGTTTTGGGAAGTCTGACTGACAGGATGGATGTTATCACCTCCAGATGCTTCCTCTCTGCTTCTCCTACTTCCGCAATGTGGACAATTTCCTCGTCTAGGTGCACTTCTGCCCTGCCGTTGTAGGTGTCCGGTTTGGTTGCAATTCCAGCAACGGATTTGACTTCCGCGAGCTCTGTCTTCATCCATGACGGCTGTTCTCTGGCATGAGCATTCCACGACGGACATTTCCCTGACACGGTGTATTCCCTGGTATGCTTGGTCCGCAGCCTTCATTGACAAAGCGAATGCCAATGCCTCGGGAAGTGTTCGCTTTTCAGCCATCCTTACAGCCATTTGCAGTTGTCTGTCCTCTATGGCCTGAATAAAAGCTTCCACCGCCATTTCGTTGATAAGCTCCTCACCGGCTTTAGGGTATGAAAGATGGGCTAGTCGCTCTATATCCGCTTGCAACTGTTGGAGCGTTTCCCCCCTTTTTTGGACTCGACTACGCAGCTGAACCCTGTACACCTGCTGCATGTGTTCATCCCCAAACCGCATTTCGATAGCCTGAACCAGAGAGTCGTAGTTCTGCTGTTTATCTTCCGGGATGGTCTGCAAGAGCTCCGCAGCTGGACCCCTCAGTGCAAGTGTGAGTGCAATGGACTTCTCTTCATCGTCCCAGCTATTGGTCATTGCGGCCGCTTCGAATTGCCTTTTATAAATTGGCCATGATGTTTGACCATCGAAGATAGGAGGCTGCATCTCCTTTCTTCTCAGACCGTCGGTGGAATATTCCCGTGCTTTCTGTCTCTTCACGTTGCTGAGTTCCTTAGTAAGATTTTCGACTTGTTTTTCTACTTTTTCGAACTGAGTCTCTATTTTCCCGAACTGAGTTTCATGCTTCTCAAAGTTTTCATCGAATCTAGTTTCGACTTTTTCGAGTTGCGTCTCTACCTTCTCGATTTTCTCTTCGATCACTTCGAATTTGGATTCCAAGTTCTTGTTTTGCTCATCAAGTTTACTTTCCAGAGCATCTAGAGAATTCTTTTGTTCGTCCATCTTAAGTTCTAGAGAATTCTTTTGTTCGTCCATTGCCTTCTTTTGTTCATCCATTGCTTTCTTTTGTTCATCCAACTTAAGTTCTAGAGAATTCTTTTGTTCGTCCATTGCTTTCTTTTGTTCGTCCAACTTAAGTTCTAGAGAATTCCTTTGGTCATCGAGCTTATGACTTTGATCTTCTATTGCTTTCTTTTGTTCGTCCATGACTAACTTAAGTTGCAGGAGCAGACTTGTTATACCCGGGTCGGCTGCTGTACTTGCTGGTTCCTCTTCCACGTCAAACTCTACGTCGTGCGGATTTTCACCTTCCTGCGTTACTGCTTCTTCCAGACGAATCAGCAGGGCATCTTTTCCCCCAGTTGTGTCGAGGTTCCGCTTACTGAGTTCTGCCTTTAGTTGAGTTATAGTTAGTTTTCCCAATTTGCGACCCATTTTGCGCAACTAATTAACTCAACACAGAAATCGTTTTTTTTTTTTTTTTTTTTTTTGTTTGTGCAATTTCACACCACGGAAATAGTTATTCACAGAATAAGTTTTATCCCAGCTTCTGACACCAATGTAACATGCGAGCTACGGCTCGAGTAGATAAAACGATATTCTGTGAAATTTATTTCTTTATTTTCTACTCTATAGAACAATTCAAGTTCACACTATACTATTCTTCTTTTATCTCCTTTCAATTACTTAATTTACAAATCCAAACTAATTACTTTTTCTTGTTCACTCTCAACTTTCAATTTATCACAAAATTACAACTTCGCCTATTATCACTTTTCTAATCTCTTCGCCACAGTTTAAAAATCACTGTCCTTTTTTTGATCGCCATCTGTCCTTATATAGCAGAAGTTTCTGATAGCCAGAAACTTCTAGCAAATTCTTCGACCAAAAACAAAAATACCTAAAAACAAAATCCCTAAAAATTATGACAATCATTTCGTGCAGTTATAATTCTCTCTTGTTCTCTTTTATCCGCGATATTATCCGAGCTGTGGTGACTAATTTCAGACACGAACCTCAAAAGAAAACAATGAAAAGACACTTCGGAATTTGTTGCCTGTTCGAGGGCGTAGTTATTATGCTACATTATGTTACAATATCTAGAACATATGTACGACCTTCTTCTAATAGAAGATATCCCTTTCTATAGCTCATCTTAGTGGCCACGAGTTGTCTTTGGCGTTCTTCGGTATTTATGTGGAACGTCTCGTAGTTGGTTGATTGGGGATGGCGAACTTGTCGCTCTTCCCTAAGACTTACGTATATATCGGTTGTGTTCCCTTCGGTGGGAAGTGTTGGTATTAGATTATGCTAATTGAATTCCCGACAATCTCCTTCTTAGAGCATTGTTCTCGATTGTTAAAAAAATACGTTGGCGTATTATGGCCATTCGTGCTGTGTGGCACACAGTGTTATTCCGTTTCTGAAGGGCAAGTTAAGAGAAGCTTTTCATGACAAACCTTCCTTTATTTTTGTTTTTTCTGAGACATAAACCTTAAGTCTTCCGCTCAGTGATCGCACCCACTAAAACTGGAAAAAATTATGCGATCCCATTCGAATGTGCAAACACCTTCTTATTTATGCAAACTTTAACAAACTGCAGAGTACTTCTTAATCAGTGAACTTCCGTCCATCCACCTAAAAGTGCCTCTAACTCAAAAACAAAACCGTGACTTTACCACCGTCAATTCAGCAGAATATGTTGACAACGCTAACAACAGCCGACAGTAAATGAGCCCTCAAAACGACGACGAATTACCTTATACACACATCCATCCTTGCGGCTGTCACGTTCTCTGATGGATACCTGTACAAGAGCTGGGATGTGAATCAATTCTACGTCGCCTATCTCCACCATTCGAAATGGTAAAAGTAATTATTATTCTACAGTCAAAAGGATGATAAACGACGCTTCTTGCCTAGTCTATGATATCGAAAGAGGATAAACTCTTGAGAGGTATGAAATATTTCAAACTTGTATGACTATCTCTGTACTGACCACCAATTGGCATCCTGCATCCATAATTATTGCTGTGGTAATTTATCTCTCGGCAAAATTCAAATGTAACTACTTCAGAAAGTTCAAAAAGACTCGTATCCGCCTTTGTGAAATTTTAACCCAAAAGTGCACTCTGTTTTCAACGCTAATTGCCTACCACAAGGATTTGCATAATTAAAACGATGAGAAATGCCCACTGTTGAGATGCCGTTGAAAGAAAAATGGGATCCCATTCAGATTGCCCGGACATGATTACAATTGCAATTTAATGAGATTCTAACATCCTAGCTAGATGCTGCTGCTGTGTGTAATCCTCACATGCTGCCGTCATTTATCCCATCCACATTGAGTCCAATGAAATGCAGTCCTTTATCGGTTTTCCGCAATCGCAGCCAACATAAGAGATTACTTTCGAAATCCTCTAAGGACATTCGTTACAACTGTTCTGCAGCATAAAAAAAGGGACACGATTTGAAAAAGAGGGTCTTGAGTTTTACAAGTCCCCTTGACACCACACTGAGAGTTGATAAAATGTTCGAAGAAAGTTTTCCATTCGTGTTGGCACCTCCATACCTTGGCTGTCTAAAGTCTTTTTCTCTGTTGAGGATTCCCTTTCCTCGTTGCTGGCAGAGAGGACACAAGTTGAGTGATAAAGGAAAACTACATAAATTCATATAATTTACAGTTTACCTTTGGTTCACGCAGTGGAAGTGTGGGAAGGTGTCGTGTCTCTGCTTTTGCATCCAGTGAGTTGGACCACAGTGGGGTTGCTTCCTTGGTAAATCTCTTTAGGGAAGTGTGTTGAAAAATTGGATTGGTCTACGCATGTGACCATAAAATGAGAGACAGAGAGCAGTTTACATAGTTGTTGCGCAATGTAAGGAATGAATATCGTAAATTTGTTATTGCGGTGGGGTTGCAGAAGCTGGTCGAGGGCAACATCAGTGTTTCAAATGAGCCCATGGCCAACGGAAGAAGATTTAGGAGCGAAGAATGAACATAGGTTAGTGTTCAAAATAATCAGAATAAAATGATTCTTGGGTGTTCTTTGCGGATGAAAGAAATTATATTTATTGTTCTATTAGACAGTATTTCAGATAGTGCTCCGGTTGTGCTTAGTTACTTACCGCAGTTATACAATTGGACCTCATATTATACGTATTTCCATTAAGTGGAAAAACGGTCGTAAACTAACACAGTGTACGTCGATATTTAAAGTGATGGTTCAAACATGTTGTCTCGCTCGAATACCTATTCGTTCAAATGGTGATTCATTTTTAAATCACATCTCGCTTGACCTGGTTGTCTTTTGAGAATATCAATTGTCGTAAAGTTTTCTCATAATTATCTTTGTGCACGTTCCTACGCTAAACAGAGCTTCATGTGTACCTTCTTTGAATCTACAGGGTTTTTAAATAAGGACATAACAATTTAAATAAAATACAGAATAATTGAGATATCGGGCTGAAATTTATTCCAGGTGTAGTACACAAGTTAGATTTTAGTATGAAATCGATCTCGTTGATATGAACACCGGGAGCACGTTTGGAGCGATCGATTCTTTGGAGCCAATTTTCCATCACTTTTCCACACATATCAGCCGGAACATTGGCAATTTCGCGTTCGATATTGTTCCTGAGCTCCTCTAACATTGTGGGCATAAATCAATGACTTAACGAAACCCCACAAAAATAAATCCATCGTATGAGCGAGCTGGGCATTCGACCGGACCATTTCTTGAGATTACACGATTACCGAACTTCCCCTTCAATAGATCAATTGTTTGACCAGCTATGTGGTATGTGGAACCATCTTGTTGGAACCACATATCACTGATGTCAAGTCCACCCAATTCTGTCCAAAAATAGGCTTACAACATGGCACGATAGCGAATTCCATTGATAGTAACATGGCGATCATTTTCATCGACGAAAAAATACGGTCAATATAATCACACCTCCGGCATGAAATCAACACCACACGGTCAGTTTTTGTGAATGTAATAGAGTCTCCTCAAGCACGTGTGGGTTTTTTTTTTTTACATATTTTGCTGATGAAATTCAGGATTTTGGAGACCACATTCGGAGAAGTTTCGGCGCTTCAAATGATCAAGAGGCTTCAGTTCTTGAGTTAGTTTGATCTTGTAAGGGTGTAGGCCAAGATCTTTACCCAAAATTCGTGACAATGTGGACTGAGAGATTCCCAATTCCCATGAACGGCGTGGAATCGACTGATTTGGCTCATTTTGAAATGAAGCACTTACGGCTGCGATGTTTTCGGTACTCGACCGATGCGTTGTCGCACTGGCACGGGAACATTCAATAGTGAATATGTTGATTCAAATTTATTCACTATAGCACGCACAGCCTGTCTGGTGGGACGACTATTACGACCGAAAATTGGAGTAAGCGCTCTTAAAGTTGCGACAACCGACTCAGAATTTCGGTAGTAATTGTTAATAATTTCCAAACGTTGCTCGTTCGTGAACTTTACCATGATAAAATCGTAAATCTTGACTGACGTTTTGATATTGACAGATCATAAAAAAAGTTTAAGGGTGCATTTGTATTAAAATACAAATTGTATTGAAAAACTCTTTATTTATTTATGGTACAGCTAAACCAACAAAATGCTGAACCTGAGTTCCAAACAGATGAGGATGAACTTGTGTTTGAAACTGAAGGAAAGAAAAGCAAATGCATATCAAAAAAGCGTAAAGCAGAGGGGTAGCCCTGAGACTTCTATAAAAAGTCAAGAAATGGTAGTAAGGTTAGAGAAGGTACCAATACTGAGTACAGAAAATCAGGGTTGAAGAAAAACATGAAAAAAAAAATACAGATATACATCCTACAACAAGGACGATTGGAAAGTTCATGTCAATGACGCTGATGCTTATAGATCTGTCACTGAGGAATTGAGTAAAACTACAGTGGCACTCTTATAAAAATAAAGCTACAAGGGCCATAAAAGTAGTAGCCAGAGGTCTTCATTTCTCATGCGATGCAAAAGAAATCATTGAAGGTTTCGTCCATTTTTCAAGCTCTGAAAGCCAGCAATGTAATTAAAAATGGCACAACTAAAGATTACAGCGGGTAATCAGTGATAAAGGAGAGGCCTCTGCCTTTATTCATTCTTAATTTTGACAATAAAGAAATTGTCGAGAAGATCTGCACTATTGAATCAATTATGGGAATATTTGTAAAAATTGGGAAAGTTCGAAAATTTAAAATTATTACACAATGTAAACGTTGTCAAGCCTTCGAACATAATGTGGCAAATTAAAAATTAACGTTTGTAAAAACCTAGAAACCAACCGGCCAAAGAAATTGTTCAAAACAAAAGAGTGCTGTCCCAAATTCTTAAAAAAATTGAGAAATAATAAGGAAACTTCCACAAAAGAAATGCTGGCACTTATCCTAAAAAGAATAAATGAACAGGATTTAACAATAAAACATGGAATACACACACATCTGAATTGAACATCTTTTTAAACATGGAAAATATAGGCCTGGTTAACGAAACAACATAACTTTTTAGTTGGTGGTGACTTCAGGTTAACAACAATAAACGTAAATAGGCTTTATCAAGCAGGCCGCAACTACAACTGTGAATTTTTATTCTCTGGATCGCCTACATACTGGCCTTCTGATCCTAACAAAATACCCGACCTTATTAATCAGATCATACTCCAGTGATCTTGTCACTAAGTGGAGCGGTGGTGCGGAAAAAATGAATCCTAAGCTTGCTAACAAGAGAACGAACTGGACTGAATTCATAGAAAAGTTAGAAAGTTTTATAACCCTAAGATCTCCCCAAAAAGTGAAACAATGATGGGTGTCCACGGCGTAGTGGTAACATCACTGCTTGTCACGCTGTAGGTTCACGGTTCGAATCCTGATGTCAAGAATCATCTATTTATTTCACATAAAATAAATAAAAAAGTCCATCAATTGCGAAAGCTTATGTCAACTCTACTGTGATGGCATAACACTGGCAGTTGGGTGGTCATATGGCTAAAATGCAACTTGATCGTGATGATGACATCAGGAGGATGAAAAAAAATACTGTGAATCATAAGCAAAGACAATAACAGCAAAACAAAAGTGCTTCCCAGTTATCTGAACGACGCCCTTGGAGTTTACAGAAACTTAAGACCACCTGAGCTTCAAACCAACTACACCAATCTGTCGTTCTCTCTGTCTCTTCCCTTTTCACAAAAAAGTATTTTATATATAAAATGAGTATTTTATATATTCATATCCCCTTTGATACGTGTACATTATATAAAAAAAAAGAATATGTTCAACAGGTGGCAGAGGAAAGCACACCAGCTTATTTGAATAGGAGACAACCTGAAACAAAATACCCCGTCGAAATAAAAGACTTGATATTAGAAAAAAGAAGGGCTAGTAGAAAATGTCAAACCAATAGGTTCCCAGACAATAAGGCTTTTTTCAATCGCCTCAACAATGAACTTAAAAAACGAATTTGTGAATTCAAAAATGATTCATTTAGTAGATTTCTACACAGTTTAAGGACGGATGCATCCACAGACTTCTCCTTGTGGATAGCAGCTATGTATCTAAAAAGACCTCAGTTACAAAATTCGCCCTTGAAAACACCATACGAAAAGTAGATCGGAAACCCGAAACAAAAGGCTGACCTGTTCTTGTTGATAAAAGGGACGAAGATGAAATTCCCCTTATTACGCTCAGAGAAGTAAGAAGCACTAGTTATAAAATAAAAAAAACACCATGGTACGGTCAAACAACTGTCCAGGTTCTAAAAGAAATGCCATCGATAGCTTTAAAAAAAACTTCAATTTATAATAAACACATGCCTAAAGCTCAGATATGTCTCAAATTCTTGGAAAATTGCTGAAGTGATTTTAATACCCATGCAAGGAAAGCCAACAACAGAAGTGACAACTTTGAACAAAATCGATTGATAAAAAATGGATAGCTTTTTATCTTCAACAATCGTATAAAAAAATCGTTTGAATATTCTCCTGTGTGTCCCAGTAGAGTTTTTAATCGCCTCAATAGATTTTGACAAATTTCCACACATGTGGGTATTTCTCACCTTTAGAAATTGCAACTCCAGGTCTCTGCCTTGCCTAATAGCTTTGTAAACCCAAATGATTTAAGTTGGGTACCATTAAATAACGCAAACTCCTGATTTCAAATATTTACATTTTTATATAGCTCAACTCTTAATATTTACGGATAAATTAAATAAAACCATTATTGTTTATTTGTTTATTTATTAAGAGTTTTTAACACTTTATACGAGTAACCTATTCCGCACGGTTATGGAATAACTCTTATGTAGGTCCCTGCTTAGGCTAACATTATTTTGCCTGCAACTGGGTCGAGTTGGGTATCGGTTTAAAGTTCACGATTTTCTGATTTCAGATATAAACTCAGTTTTCTTGATTCAATAGTACTTCTACTTCTATGGGACTCATCTATATTAGACTCTATTTTTAGGAATTTGTCGCTTGTAGCAGAAGTAGTACTAAAGTATATAGCACTGGCAGCACTGGTATATATGAAGTACTTAAAAGTGAATAGACGTTTTAGAAATGTACCTCTTCACATTCTCCATTGTAAAATGACTGTTTCAAATATCAAAACGATTCGCAAGCAAATGTTTTTCAAAATAGTAGTACTAAATCGTAATTAAGAGTAATTAGTACAAACGGCCGAAAATGGTATAAATAGTACTATAGTCGTGCCAACGACAGCACTGTTGAAAAGTCAAACACAAGGAAATGAGAAAGAGGAAAGCTTGGTTACGGGTTGGGCAATCTGCTGGTTTTTTTTTTAAATTACATGTTATTTTGACACTGACATCTCGTTCGTGCTTAAAATTAATCGATTTACACTTGAACAACGTTGGAAAATATTGAAAACTTATTTCCAGTGTTAGTGCTGCGTTGCCGAAATAGTGCGAATTTTGAAAAGAAATTTCGGTCAAAATAATGCACCAACCGTGCCTGCTGTACGCAAGTTTGTGAAGAAAGTTCGTGAGATTGGAATAATAATTGATAACCAGTATTGTTTATACCAATTACGGCAAAGGTTTTCGACAAATTGCTCCTGTAAAAGCTCAGCAAAATCACTGAAGAAAGAAGTCTAATCCCGATTCATCAGTTTGGCTTGAGAAACTAACATTCCACGATAGACCAAGTGCGTCGAATTATGGATGTACTCGTAGTGGTAAAAGCACTGGTTTGGCATAAGAGAAATACTAAATAATAAATAATAAAATAAATAATAATATTGACATAATAAGAAATACTGAAATCCTACGTTTCAGATCGACTCTTCCGAGTTTGATACAAACAAGAATATTCGAAATTAAGGAAAATTAAATCAGGGAGAGTCCTAGGACCAACCCTGTATCTGTTGTATACCACAGACATACCGGTGTATAACAATGCCAATAGCTATTTTTGCAGATGACACTGCAATGTTTGTACCTGTAAAGGGAACAGAGAAACTGCAGAATGTTATCAATAGAGTAAGGGATTGAACGCAACGATAGCGTATCACACTCAATGACACTCACATAAACTTCACAAATAAAGGGATATTCATTAACAACCAAGTTGTATCCCATGCCAATATAGCCAAGAACCTTGTAATGGCTTTGGACGTGAAGTTAAATGGAAAGAGCACATCAAAAAGAAAACTGGTTACTGAGAAACTCAGATAGACATATCAGGCTACATAAGCAACTGCTGAAGCCTGTTTGGACGTATGTCATCCAATTATGGAGTTGTACAAAGAAAACAAATATCAAAGATATTTGAAAACAAAGTCCTTCGTAGAAATATAAATGCCCCTTGGCTTTAAGATCATTGTTCTATCAGGTCCAATATCGGTCACACTTTTGATTAGATGTTGAAGAACCATTACGACTACACCTTGCTTGTGTTTAGTAGTATCATTCACAACATGGTTGTCATCGATCTTATCTGCTGGTAAAAATGCCGCTGAGCTATTCGCTATTACATATTTAATTCGCAGCTAACCAGTAAACTGCAGGCCATTTCACTATCCGCAACCTGTGGATGTGTTCCGTAGCATTCAACTTCCTTCCCAATTGAGGAACTTGACTACTAACCGAGTATATAAAGATAGAGATTCTAACAAATTTGTGTTACCTTCAACCATCACTCGACAGCTGGCAGTCTTCCTGCAAACAACTGTCGTTCTATGATTTTATCATCCAACTAAAAGCTCTTAATTACAAAAACCGAAAGTCATATGTAATCTATTTCGCACCAACCAGAGGCCAAGACCCGTACCACACTTTCCCACTAGCAATTAAGCCATTTGCACTAAATTAACTCGGTTTGTCGTAAATTTATTTCCTTTGCACATACATAGCACATAAAAGTTTTTATCGCCCACAAATATGGCTGAGGAGTCGTAAACTAACGACGTTCTTCATCCTTGTCGTCGTTGTCGTCTTCTTCGACTTCTAGTTACGGTTTAGAGGACAAAATGCCAATAAAACTAACACTGCCAGTGTCCTGTCACATAAAACTGGAAATTGATGTAAAACTCCTGTAGCATCCATTCTCTGAAATCTATGGAGTGTATGAGTGTCTTTCCTTCCGCATTGTCTTCCTCCGTCGAACTTTTGTGATAAAAGTTCTTCCCAAGGAATATGAACAACGAAATAATATTCAACAAACGTCTTCAGTTGAGGATAGGGATGCAATCCAAAGCCTTTACATCATAAAATTCTGTTTAAGTTAGCGTGGAATCTTCACTTAATTTGCGGTCCATCAGCTTTTAATTGGCCTGCAAGTTTTGAAAATCTCGCGAAATTGGTCCTTCCAAATGCATAACCACTGCTAGCTACTCCCTTTAAAAGGGTTTACTTTGTTTTATGTGGGTTACGGGGCACTGTATACATTGTCTGTGTAAACCAGGTCAATGGATGTTTTTTTTTTCCAAAGTGAACCGTATCTTGTTTTAAAAGTTTGTAGAATTTTAATAAACTTGGTCATACCCGAGTAGTATTTCAATAAACAATCAACCCCTTTACTACGCCCTTTAAGCCGTTGGAAACCGTTAATAATAATCAACTTTTCAAGTGCTTTCCGCAACAATTCGCCCATGAAAATGTAATTGCATTCCTGGAAAGGGGGGCCCGCATAAAAAAAAAGGAAAAACGAGATGGGTTCCTCTACATTGTAAGGGGATACGTGGAATGGAGTCAGTTTCAAGGCGCCTACCAGAGATTTTTGTTGTGTGCCAGTTGCCATGGGGAAGAGTGGCAGATTTTTTTGTTTGTTCTACTGCTTGTAGCCTCATTTATTGTACTCTTTGCACCCAACTTGAGTTTATTGCTTAAACAACGTGTATCCTAAAGTACTTAGGAGTACATATACACTCCGAGGACCGAGAGAGAAAACTTGGTGATGGGTTCAGTACAACACTCAGTGTGAAAGGATATAAAAACGAGTAAACGAACGTTTCCATAACAGCCCTGTTATTTAATTTAACGCTTACTTGAGCGATGCGAGTTGTAAATCTGCAAGAGAGGTCCGTACTTCTTCTTCCTCGCATGTGGGAAATTATGTTTCGTTTATGAAGTTGTTAAGGGCTGGTAGAAGTTGTTAGGCCTTGGGAAGTGTGGTACGAGTACTGACTTGTGTTTTGTAAAGAGTGAAAGGATATTTGAGGTAAAACAGTTTTTGTACTACGAGTATTAGCGATATTTGGTATTGTAGATTGTTGGTTGAGATGCAAATCTGTTTGTAGTCCTTGAATTTTAACAGTCTCATCTTAAATTTAACCAGGGAGCCGTAAGGATATTTTAAGTACCTACTTTATTCGTATTCCATCTGGAGGGTTGTAAGGCGTGAAGTATGAGAATGAGAGTGCAAATAACTTCGAATCTTATTGTCGTTTGAAACTATAGTCAACAAGAGTTGAGTTCAGAGTTTTTTTTTTTATATAAGGAAGGACATGAACGTTGACAAAATGCTTAGCTTGTTTTATCAAGTACGATCTAATTTTAAAGATTCCGACTAATGTCTTCAATTATCTCAAGCGTTGTACCAATGCTTGAAGCTGATCTATCATTCTTCTATTTTGGATAAAACTACCAAGTCTCTACGGAAGTGCAAATGCAATTTTCGTTAATGGGCTAAAAAACACCAGCCGTTCGAAGTTATTCATACGTAGCAGATTAACTCATTGTACACCCTGGGAAATTTTACGACTTCTTGGGCAGTCTTACCACCTTTAAAGAAGTCCTACCACTGCATGGGAATGACTATGACCTTATAGTAAGCTGTACAACCCCCTGAGAATTTCTACGACCACCTAAAAAGTTTTACGAACTTGAAGCTCGGTAGTTCTAAGATCTAATAAAAATTCTGTGCAATTTTGGGACGAGTTAGTGGGAAATGCTGCGAACTCCTAGCAAGAAAAAGTTCCAAGACCACTTCAAAAATTCCACTACTTCCTTAAAATTTCCACAATCTAATGGGAAATTTCATGACATCCTGGAGAGTATCACGAGCTCTTGGAAAGTTTCAAGATCTCCTGAGAAGTTTCACGGCCTCCTGGGAAGTTTCACAACCTCTTGAAAAGTTCAACGACCTTCTGTAAAGTTATACGAGTTCTTTTGAAGTCCCACGAGCTGCTGGGAGGTTCCATGTTTTCCCAGAAAGTTTAACCACATTCTTAGAAGTTCGACGACCTCCTGAGAAGTTTTCCGACCCTTACCAAGTTCCGTGACATCTTGGAAAGTTCTAATGACATCCTCGAAAATTCAAGGACCAATATATCTTAAAACTTCCCAGGAGGTCATGAAGCTTTCTTTGGAACTTTGCAGAAGGTTATGAAAATTCTCAAGAGATCTTGGAACTTTCTAAGATGTCAAAAATTCCCCAGAAAGTAGCGCAATTTCTCAGATTAACGTAGATTTTCCTAGGATTACGTAGAATTTCCCAAAGTTCGTAGAACTTAATAAGAGACCGTAGATCTTCTCAGGAGGTCTTTGAAATTATGAATAAGGACACGACCACGTACATCAAACCACGAAGGTCAGTGGTCAATGGCTTAAAATAGCCATGATTGTGCAAGTTCTCATTGAATACACGGGCATACTGACTTTGTTGATGAAATTAAGAAGACATTGCCTAGAACCTCTCAGCTCTAATGCTGCTGTTTATTAACAGCATTTACATTTTGATTGAGAGGGGGTGTACGATCGTTTGCGGCACTACTGTTTTAAAGGTTCTCAATGCACTGGTAATGCTGAGATTTACACTCGCTGAGTTCTCTCTAAAGCTGCCCAACATTCTAGTTATCGCTGGTAAGTACTGGCACAACTGCCGAAGGCCATACAGTCAATCAGAAGTGATTCGGGTATGTACAGTACATTCTAGGACATGATGGTCATGTTCATCAACCGATTCAGTGATTCTATTGTGGATTCCGCTTAGAAACTTATGGGGTTTTCAAATTTTTTGCAGTATTTTGCAAAATCTGTGTTGGGCCTTTTTGCCTTCTTTAGGCTTCCAAGGTTTCTTTTTGAAGTGAATAGTTTGAGTGCTATCTTCACCGAAGTAGATGTTTTTGCTTTTTTTTGTTTTTAAGATTTCATTGTATATCCATGGTACTTCACGCAATGAACAAGTTTAGAACCTATTTGCGAGTATCCTACTTCATTCGTTTGTTTTTCTTTATCCTTACTCATTTCATTTATTTCAAAAATTCAGAGGGAATAATGAATTAAGCATCAAAATGAAAAAAAGCGAGTAAAAGCAGACCAGAAAGAATTTCCATTTCACATACTAGGACGTGTTTGTTTTGTTCATCATTTTGTGTCTTTTTTCCTCCTTAATATACCTACATTCCTCCCTTTCTCTATCCATTCACCAGGACATCGTCTACTTATGCAAAACAGTATTCATTATTTGCCGCTGAGCAAGGACCTCTCGCTGTGGTGTTCCTATTTCTCGAACATGAAAGCACGCTGCTGACTATGACTAAGAGTTTTGTTAGAAAATGGGGTATTTCCGTTTTGAAAGCATTCATTCATAAAATTTATATTTCCCTCAGCAAGGAAATAAAACAAAAAACGAAAGAAAGAAGAAGAAAGGAACCAAATGACAGGTTTCCTTGTCATGATGAAAAATAAATGTGACACCGGTTGATGGGACGATAAGGTGTAAGGAGTTCACAAAACCAACTCTAAAGAGTTTTCGGAAAAAGCACGAAGGACGATGATGAATATGTCACCAAGTGGTAGAGGAATAGAGATAGATAACCAAGTGGATCAAAATTGGAAATGCAATATGAGTTTAGACGAACTCATAGCGGGTGCTAAGAAACGAACGAAAAAGAAAAAGGAAATTTGATTCTTAAGATTGCAATATTTTTCGTTTGATTCCAAGCAGCTTAGGGTGGGCCAAGGAAAGGAGGGTGTATGCCAGACCAAACACGTGTCTACCACGGCAATCATCAAAGAGATAAACACCGACATGGGATCGATTATAGTAATACACGTTAATGCCTCGGGGGTTACATTCAAATTACTTCTTGTTACATAGTCCCCCAATGAACCTATGAATGAATCTCTGTTTGTGGATAGTTTTTTTATTCTTCTATGTCACCCTCTCCCTCTGAATCCCCCGAACTGCACACGCCAGCAAATTGTCATCTCTTAATTCCTAACGACACTCGATTATGCATGGAATAAGTAATGAGATGTATGTATGTATACCGTCGTCCTTGGAGAAGGATATGCTTCCGCTGCGGCAACCCACTTCACTTATGCGTTGCACCTGCATTTTTAAGCAGTCTCCTGTCTGCCTCCGATTGAAATATGTCTTCCTCTACATTTGGGGGAGGGATAAGTGAATGCGTCTCTTGGTGAATATCCTTATATGCAAGGATACCACTCTTTCAAAACTAAAAACAAATTGCGATTGTGCGATTTTTTATTAAGCTTCCTCCATTCCAAGCTATGCCAAGGCCATGCGCTGATTTCATTTTTTTTCACCCACTTCCACTCGTCCTTTTTTTTTTTTTTGATAAAAATTTGTTATCGCGTGTCTGACTTGCAAATTTATTCGAATGCAGAGACTTGGGGTGCACACTGTGAGTGCTTTGGTGGGCTATTGAGGACTGAGATGAGCGAGACATGAGCGCAATGCGATGATGGAAAATGAAATCCATGCAGCAGCAGGGTTTTAGACAAGTTGGGTATTCCGCACTTGGCCCGAATGTTCTTTTGTCAACTAAAGTGCACGCACATGCACATACATAGGAAGGCCATGGATGAGGGCGGTTTCTTGCTTTTGAAATGGTAATTTTCTGTTTGTATGGGGGGTGAAAGTTTGGCGGTGTGTTTGTCTTCTGTTAGGACGGGACTACGATGCGTATTCGAAGGCAAAGAAGTTTGTGCTTGTGGTTGGAGGTTTATTAAGTGAGTGGTGTTACATTATCGTTGTGGTTCGGTGACTTGCTTTCATGTGGACAATTGTATAGGCGGATAGCTATCACTAATGAAAGGATACGAGCAGTTGGGGAGGAGATAATCAAACTTAGATAGTGCGAATGAAAATGGGGTCAATAAATTATAGGGATTGCAGGGCGGATTTCAAGTTACAATTCATTTGACAACCAGGATAGAGTGGCCAATAGATGTAAGAAAAATGTAACGTATGTTGCTTGGAGAAGACAAATTTTATTAAAATGTTATAACTATGGTTGGTTTTAGGTTTCCGCTTAGGTTTCGGTTTAAATTGTCGCTCACTAAGGGATCAATTGCCACCGCTGAGGGAGAAACTGAAGATTTGAGTCCAGGAAAATGTCAAGACATTTTCTCACGATCCCACCTATCGCGAAATATGCAATTTTCCTATTTGTATGCATCTTCCCCTCAAGAAGTCAACAGACGACTTATAAAGCTGAAGCTTTGTGGATTAAAAGTACCGATGATGCGGAACATAATGCAGTTAAATTTTAGACATTCAGAGTGCAGGGTGTACCCTAATAGTTTTTGAATTTGGTAATACAGGGTTGAAATACAATTTTCCTATGGGTGCGCATCTTCACATATCAAACTCAAATTTTACAGACTTACACACAGATATGTAGCATTTACCATACGAAATTATAAAATAGACCCAAAGTTACAGGGAACATTTTTCTTCTGACTTACAATACACAGCTTTTCAGTGTGAGTGTGATTTCAGGGTCTACAGCATATTTGTTTGGCTTACCACTTACGAACTCATACACTATAAATATGAAATTGCTCACGAATACATTATTTAGTGATAATAAAGCCAATTTATAAACTTCCCGACCATAATTAAGGGACGTCAAGTACAGCCTTGGCCAAATGTATTAGGCACCCTTTTCTTTTTCTCTTTGTTGTCTAATCATTTCTCGGAAATAATTAGTTTGAATTTTATGAATTATGGCATCATTATATGAGGTTGTAAACGACCCTTATTTTTTAAGAAAGGTCACCAATGCACTTTTATCACAGATAATAAACTACTATGAGAAAAAGAACTTTTCCCACACGAGCGAACGTAGTGAGGAAAAGAAAAAGCTTTATTTGTTGTACTTATTCTGAAAGCTCTTTGTCTGCTACCACGTTGTCTGCCACGATAAAAACATGCTTCATTTTTTTATATGGGCGTGCGACATCTGGGTAGTTTGTTATCTGCGCTTTTATGGTGCATTATCGGGTTTTTTTTTTCCGGTGTAGGATCAGTGTGTGATCATTGCTCGAAAGAGACGCGTGGCCAATTCGCTTTCTATTGTTCATAATAGTGAAATTTGATAATATTTCTTTTAAAATACTAAAAACAAGGGAACTCAGTCTAGCAAAACTGAAATAGCAAAAGTAGTGGATTGTTTATGTAGTGCAATGCAAAACGCAATTAAGCGGTGTAGCGAGACTGGTTC
Source organism: Pocota personata (assembly GCA_963082735.1). Taxonomy (NCBI): domain Eukaryota; kingdom Metazoa; phylum Arthropoda; class Insecta; order Diptera; family Syrphidae; genus Pocota; species Pocota personata. The sequence goes on along the minus strand of OY720430.1, from coordinate 236,074,580 downwards.
GCATGTAAATCGCGAAAAATCCGGAAGAAAAAGGATTACCACACCACGGGAGGACCGATTTTTAATACGATCTTCGCTGAAAAATCGAAAGACAACCTCATCTGAGCTTGCTTCTGAGTTGTCGAAAGATCGAGGAAAAAAATTTCTTCAAGAACCGTTAGATGAAGACTTGGGGAAGTTAAACTTAAACGATGGAGTGGACAAAAGCGCGCTTGGAGTGGACAAAAAAACATGTGCATTTGACTGAAGAAAATTGGTCCAATATACTGTGGTTAGATGAATCTAAATTTTAGGTACGTTTCATTAATGGATCACTTTTAATTTAAATATCAACAAATTTAACTAATTTTGTTGTTCTCTAGATGAATTTAAATTTTTTAAATACCTTTTCTTTTTTTTTTAGATATGTGGCACCCCTGGTCTGACGTTTGTGAGACGAAGGTTTGGAGAAGAGTACAATCCAGAATGCGTGGTACCAACTGTTAAGCACGGTGGAGGCAGTATAATTATCTGGGGATGCATGGCTGCCAGCGGTGTGGGTGAAACGCATGTGTGTGATGATCGGATGGACTCCCGCCAGTACAAAAATGTGTTCGAAAAAGTACTTCAACATTTTTTACCAAATGTCAAATTCCAACAAGGCAATGCACCCCGCCACAAATCAGCCCTAACTATGAGGTGATTTGAGGAGAATAATATAGACCTGCTTGAGTGGCCTGCGCAGTCCCCGGATAAAACATCTATGGAGTATTCTAAAGCTTAGGATCTAGGAGCACTCGATTTCATAAAAAAAAACACATAAAAATGTGTTTCAGCAAGAGTGGAGTGATATTTCTTCAGAAGAGTGTCGCAAGCTAGTCAGCACTATGCCCAAAAGAGTCGCTGCAGTCATAAAGGCCAAAGGCGGCCCAACTAAATACTAATAATATCTAATAAAACTATTTATTTATCTTTGTTTTTTGAAGATATAACGAATTTTAAAGGGTGCCTAATACTCGTACATTTTGCCAAGGCTTTATATTGCGCAGTACGAGTACACTTAACAAGGAATTAAATCCATTTGTACATTTTCAACCATACCTTATTTCTTCGGAGGTGAAAATCTAAGATGAATGTTCTTTACTACCAAATAAGCTGTGAAACCAGTCGAAGATGTTCTCAGAAATATGTTCAAGTGGAAAATATTATCTCAGAGCACATGGAAGCAATTAAATGACAGAACAATAATTAAGCGGTTGAGTTCATTCAAATGTGTCCCCCAACGATAGTACCTACGCGTAATTACCTGCTGTCTGTGTTATTTTATCAATTGCTTAGGTATTTACTTCTGAAGACTGTAAAATTTTAAAATATAAAATTTATAACATACATACATATCTTTGAATTTATTTATAAATAAATGTGGGTGACGATGCGGAATACTTTTCACCATTAGTTCAGACGATTGCGTCGCTTTCGAATCGATAAGATTCTTCATATCTGCTGCTTAGCACTGGCAATCAGTCAAAGATAAAACACAATGTCACTGATAGTTGTGTAGAAACAAAGGGCCATGGCTAATGAAAGTTTAGCAAACCAATATTTAGTATTGTCCAGAATGGAATCGCGAACGTTTCTGTTTTGTTTGTATCTCTTCACCGCCAGCCAAGTGGAGGCGGCAAATATTCTTGGTGTCTTCACGATGAATAGTCCTTCGCACAATATCATACATATTTCGATTATACGAGCCCTTGCCGATGAAGGGCACAATGTAACAGTGGTGACAATGTTACCGTTGAAGGATAAAAATCCAAATTACCATCACATATTTATTCCGCCAAGGGAGGAGGATGCAAAGCGTTTGAGTGAATTGTATCATAACATGGCCGCTTCCAAAAATATACTAAAAACCTGGAAAGAGAATTTTGCCGCACTTGATTTGAGTCATGACATTCAACAAAAGGCACTACAGGAACCAGCGTTTCAGGAACTAATGAATAACAAGGACAATCACTTTGACTTGATGATGCTGGGATTCGGATACAACGATTACCTTTTTGGTATTGCCGATCATTTTAAATGTCCAATCATAATAAACTGGGTGAATATTCCACTTGGTGCGGTCAATGAATTGGTGGGAAATCCAGAGGGGGTTTCTTATATTCCAATTCCATGGCTGGGTACTGAACCAATGGGATTCTTTAAAAGAGTTACCAACATGATTATTTTGGGAATGATAAGTGGTATGATGAAATGGAAGGACGGCCAAGTTGTAGAATATTATAAGTAAGTAGACGTCACAATGTTTTACGGGGATTAAGAGGTCAATGTCTTTCAGGTTGAATTTTCCAGCGGAACGTGGCTATCGATCTCTGGAAGAGATGAGAAAGAATGTATCGTTGGTGTTTTGCAGTACGTTCTTTAGTGAAGGTCCAATACGTCCATTAGTGCCGAATTTCATTGAAATCGGAGGGATCCAGGCCAAAGAAAAACCAGATCCATTTCCAAAGGTAAGATATTGCGTTCGGGGTAAAGGGTTGTCTTCTAATGTCTTAGAAATACATATGTTCAATAGTCCCTAATATATAAGCGCGTTAGGTTTGAGTGCTAGGACACAGTTTATGAATATTTATATTGAAGTTGTTTAGAAGGTAGAAGCTAGGAATGGCTATGCCCTTCGATTAGGCATAGTCGCTGCAAAGACGACAAAAACGACTTACGAGTAGGTCGATCTAAGTTTCGATTATTTCGACTATCAATCTCGCTCTTAGTGTGGAACATCCGACTTTTTTGAGATGCACATTGCTTCCTCACTCGAAGTTGAATGAATCCGTTTAGATCTCTTATGGAGGAAATACTTTCCTAGCAACTCGTAATTCAGGACCGTCTCGCTTTCGTAAATTCAGAACCGAGTAGAGCCACTAGTGTAGATTTTCCCATAGTGAAGTAGTGGCTGGCTGGACCATTTTCAACAATGTGCATTTATTATTCAAAGCATGCTACTACAACTTTAAGTTAATGCTTCGTGTTCTGCGATTTTGAAAATCGAACGTTGCTCCTGGAATCCTGAAGAGTTTTTTCAGATTCTATTAAGAAATTGAACACCTGCGTCCTGTTTGTTCGCTGAAAGTATTCAGCTACGAACAGTTTTCTATATCGATATATTTCGGCAAAATACATCGTCCTTTGGCAGAAACTTATCACTTTCTTTCCCATTTCAGGATATTGAAGACTTTGTGCATGCAGCCGATGATGGAATAATCTTCTTCAGCTTGGGTTCCAATGTGAAAAGTGCAGATTTAAATGCCAACGTAACGCAAGTCATCTTCAACGTGCTCTCTAGTAGAAAAGAAAAAGTCCTCTGGAAGTGGGATAGTCCCGATGTACCGGGCTATGCTTCCAATATCATGTTTAAAAAGTGGTTTGCCCAAGATGATATCCTAGCCAATCCAAAAACAAAACTTTTCATTACACATGGAGGTAAGGGAAGCATAACTGAAGCGCAACACCATGGCGTACCAATGTTAGCCTTACCACTATTCGGGGATCAATACATGAATGCCAAAATAATGCAATCTCAGGTCTATGGTGTAGTCGTTGAACACCACGACATGACAGAAGATCATTTTAGAGTACAACTAGAAGAGGTCCTTAACAACTCTACTTACTCTGAGAGTATTAAACTGTACTCGACGTTGTATCGAGATCGTCCAATGACAGCCCGAAAAAGTGTCGTCTATTGGACCGAGTATGTAATCCGTCACCATGGAGCAAAACACATACAGAGTCCAAGGGTTCATTTGAACTTTTTTCAGTATAACAGTTTGGATGTTATTGGATTTTTGTTGGTGGTGCTCTTTGCTGCGTACTGTATCGCAAAATGTTGCGTGCGATGCGTAAGTTGTTGTCTTATCTAAAGAAGAAGAGAGAATAAAATAAAACAGAAAATACGCATATCTTGAGTTTGATTGGCTTTACTACACATTTCTAGATAAGCTTTGGTAACCTTTGATAAGATAAGACTTAGCATTGATATTGTAATATGCAGGCTACGGCTCGAGTAGATAAAACAATTATTCTGTGAAATTATTTCTTTATTTTCTACTCTATAGAACAATTCAAGTTCACACTATACTATTCTTCGCAAATTCTTTTCTTACAAGGTCTCTTTCCTCTCAAATCACTTTATCTCCTTTCAATTACTTAATTTACAAATCCAAACTAATTACTTTTTCTTGTTCACTCTCAACTTTCAATTTATCACAAAATTACAACTTCGCCTATTATCACTTTTCTAATCTCTTCGCCACAGTTTAAAAATCACTGTCTTTCCTATTGATCGCCATCTGTCCTTATATAGCAGAAGTTTCAGATAGCCAGAAACTTCTAGCAAATTCTTCGACCACTGGAAATAATTCCAAGATGACAATCATTTCTTCCAGTTATAATTCTCTCTTTATCCGTGACGTTGTCAGCTATTGCGAACCTCGAATGAAAGTACAGTTTGGAATGGGCTGTAGGAGCGTAGTTATTATTCTACATTATTGTTGCATACTTTTAGACGATGTTACACTGCCCCCCTCTTAGACTTGTTCGTCCCGAACAAGTGCGTCCTCACTTCGGCCATTGTATCGACTCAGTCGGTCCACATGAACCACTTTCATTTTGGCCCTTGGTCCTCGCTGGATGCGGTAGACAACATCGTTGATGCGGGTTACTATTCTGTATGGACCCTCCCAGTTCCGCTGCAACTTAGGTGATTTCCCCTTTTGGCGATGGGGATTATACAGCCACACTAGATCTCCTTCCTGGAATCCTGACGTTGTTGCCTTGGCATCATACCTGGTCTTCATGCGGTCGCTCGTTATCTTAATCTGGCTTCTGGTCCTTTGGTGTATGTCCCTAAGCCTTTCCCTAAGGTCCGCCACGTACTCTTCTTCATTTCTGGGCTCATTGGTAGGAGATCCAAATTTCACCTCACTGGGTAAACGAGCTATTCCACCAAATAAGATTTCGAACGGCGTATGTCGAGTAGTGCTATGCACGGCACTTCTATAGGCCATCAAAAACAAGGGAATCTGCCGGTCCCAATCCCGTTGGTAGTCACCTACGACCTTCGAGAGATGTTCGTCCAAAGTCCTATTGAAACGCTCCACCATACCGTCCGACTGTGGATGAAGCGGGGTTGTCCTTGTCTTTTTGATTCCGAGTAGTTGACACATCTCTTGGAAGATTCTTGACTCGAAGTTCCTCCCTTGGTCAGAATGCAATTCCAAGGGCACACCGAATCTGCTAACCCAATTGTAGACGATCTGCTCCGCCACGGTTCTGGCTTCCTGGTTAGGGATCGGAAACGCTTCCGGCCACTTACTGAAGTAGTCCATCACTACGAGTATATACCGATTACCATTGTCGGTTTCCGGAAAGGGCCCTGCGATGTCAATGGCGATTCGTTCGAAAGGTGCTCCCACGTTGTATTGGTGCATCTTACCTCGAGTTTTGGTTCTCGGACCCTTACTAGCTGCACACACGTCGCATTCTCTGCACCAGTCTTCGATATCTTCCTTCGCTTTTAACCAATAAAAACGTTCTCGTACCTTTTCTAGCGTCTTATTCACTCCCAAGTGGCCTCCGGACGCCCCGCCATGCATTTCCTGTAACACCTCCTTGACCCTCGTCCGCGGTACTACAAGCTGCATTACAAACGACTTTCCGTCGGAGGATTCCCATTTTCTTCTCAGAACACCTTCTTGGACATGGAGGGAGTCCCACTGCGCAAAATATGCCTTTAAGGTCGGGCTTCTGTGAGAGATGTCCTGATGATCCGGTTTCTCCATGTTCTCCTTCCAGGCCAGAATCGGCTCGATATCCGGGTCTTCCTTCTGAGCGTTCCGGATCTCATCTACGCTCCAGCCGGCGATAGGTTCGGCTCTCATTCTTTGGATGGAAACCAGCTCCCGTTCTTCCTGACGCGCACAATGTTTACAAACCGTTCTGCATGGTCTCCGGGACAGTGCATCCGCATTAGAGTGGAGTTTCCCTTTACGATGCTGTATTTCGTAGTCGTAGATTTGCAGCCTTTCGATCCATCTTGCGACCTGACCCTCAGGACTCTTGAACTGTAATAGCCATTTTAAGGCTGCATGGTCTGTGCGAAGAACGAACTTCCTCCCGTAGAGGTATTTGTGAAAATGCTTCGTAGCCAAGATCAAAGCTAGAAGTTCTCTCCTTGTCACGCAGTAGTTCCTTTCTGGCTTAGAGAGCACCTTGCTGAAGTACGCAACCACCTTCTCTTGGCCGTCATGCACCTGGGAGAGTACGGCTCCTACCCCAACATTACTAGCATCTGCATCCACAATGAACGTTTCCCCGGGAGTGGGGTAAGCCAGTATCGGGGCATCGCATAGCCGTTGTTTAAGTGCCTTGAAGCTCTTCTCGCACTCAATTGTCCATTTGAATTGTTTTCCCTTTTCCGTCATCTGGTGCAGGTTCTTTGCGATCCCGGCAAAATCCTTCACGAACCGTCTGTAGTAGGTGGCTAGGCCCAGGAAGCTCCTTAGTTGGTGTTTATCCTTGGGGACTGGCCAGTTTTTCACCGCTTCGACCTTCTCTGGATCGGTTCTCACTCCTTTCGCTGAAATTATGTGCCCCAAGTACTTGACTTCCGCTCTAAACAGGGCGCACTTCTTGGGGTTGAGCTTCAGGTGGGCACTTCGAAGCCTTTGAAACACATCCCTTAGATTGTCTCGGTGTTGCGCAAACGTTTTTCCTACGACGATGACATCATCCAAGTATACCAAACAGGTTTTCCATGTTAACCCTTGCAGGACACATTCCATCAATCGCTCGAAAGTCGCCGGAGCATTGCACAGCCCGAATGGCATTACCGTGAATTGCCATAGCCCATTTCCTGCGGTGAAGGCGGTTTTCTCCCGGTCTTCTGGATGGATCTGTACCTGCCAGTAGCCACTCTTCAAGTCGAGAGTGGAAAACCATCGGGCTCCTGATAGTGTGTCTAGCGTGTCGTCAATCCGTGGCAGAGGGTAGCTGTCTTTCTTGGTGACGTAATTGAGCTGCCGATAGTCCACGTAGAACCGCGTGCTGCCATCTTTCTTCTTAACCAGTACAACCGGTGATGCCCACGGACTTTTGGAACTTTCAATCACACCTTCTTTCTCCATTGCCGACACCATCTCTGCAACTTCTGTCTGCTTTGCCAATGGAAGGCGCCTAGCAGGCTGACGAATTGGTCTAGTATCACCAGTGTCTATTCGATGTTGTACCAGGTGTGTTCGGCCGTATTCTCCGTCCTGTGAGGCAAATACATCAGCGTACTCATTGATAAGATTCTCTGCCATAGTTCGCTGCTCCTGATTCAGCTCACTGGACTGGAGAATCGTCTCTCTCGTTTCCGCTGTCCAAGGTGATGGGAGAGGTTTTGGAGGACCACGTTCAGATATTGTTGCGACGGCGGTAATCGGCGTGCATTTTCCAGTCACCTCCCCTCGCCTTAGTTTGACAGTGTGTGGTCTTGCGTTCAAAACTCTCACTGGAACCATGGTGTTCTTTGGTTCGACTAACGTCTTTCCCACGATGTAGTCTTGAGAATTCTTCTCCGGGTCTGGTTCTACTATGTAGAATCGGTGGCTCCCAAGATCACCTTCCAGCTTCGTCCAAATGATTGTCTCTGAAGACGGCGGCAAAACTTCGTCTTTGCTGATGACTGTCCTGAGAGTTACGGCATTCTCGTTTCCGTACACCATCGGAATCTCCACATTTCGATACCTCAGTACTTGCATCCCGATGTCCAAGATTACTTCATTTGCTTTCATGAAGTCTATTCCGATGATGCACTCGTCGCATATGTCTGCCACCAGAAACGCATGGGAGAACGTCAGTCCTGCCAGAGTAAGCGTAAGACGAACTTCTCCAAATACCTTCGCCATTTCCCCTATTGCAGTCTTCAGGCAGTAGCTGTTGGTGTTGTGCAGCCAGGAGCTTTTGACGATATCTCTTCTTACAATGGAGGCAGTGGCACCTGTGTCGATGGTGGCTACGCACTTCTTCTTGTTGATTAGTGCCTCCACTGTCAGGCTCTTGTTATCCCGTTTGGTTTGCGAAACTTGAATGGTGGTCCTGGGGGCCTCGATTCCAGTAACCAACTTCTGCCCCGCGAAGTTGGTCCTTACGCATTTCCCGACTGCTGGTTTTGGGAAGTCTGACTGACAGGATGGATGTTATCACCTCCAGATGCTTCCTCTCTGCTTCTCCTACTTCCGCAATGTGGACAATTTCCTCGTCTAGGTGCACTTCTGCACTGCCGTTGTAGGTGTCCGGTTTGGTTGCAATTCCAGCAACGGATTTGACTTCCGCGAGCTCTGTCTTCATCCATGACGGCTGTTCTCTGGCATGAGCATTCCACGACGGACATTTCCCTGACACGGTGTATTCCCTGGTATGCTTGGTCCGCAGCCTTCATTGACAAAGCGAATGCCAACGCCTCGGGGAGTGTTCGCTTTTCAGCCATCCTTACAGCCATTTGCAGTTGTCTGTCCTCTATGGCCTGAATAAAAGCTTCCACCGCCATTTCGTTGATAAGCTCCTCACCGGCTTTAGGGTATGAAAGATGGGCTAGTCGCTCTATATCCGCTTGCAACTGTTGGAGCGTTTCCCCCCTTTTTTGGACTCGACTACGCAGCTGAACCCTGTACACCTGCTGCATGTGTTCATCCCCAAACCGCATTTCGATAGCCTGAACCAGAGAGTCGTAGTTCTGCTGTTTATCTTCCGGGATGGTCTGCAAGAGCTCCGCAGCTGGACCCCTCAGTGCAAGTGTGAGTGCAATGGACTTCTCTTCATCGTCCCAGCTATTGGTCATTGCGGCCGCTTCGAATTGCCTTTTATAAATTGGCCATGATGTTTGACCATCGAAGATAGGAGGCTGCATCTCCTTTCTTCTCAGACCGTCGGTGGAATATTCCCGTGCTTTCTGTCTCTTCACGTTGCTGAGTTCCTTAGTAAGATTTTCGACTTGTTTTTCTACTTTTTCGAACTGAGTCTCTATTTTCCCGAACTGAGTTTCATGCTTCTCAAAGTTTTCATCGAATCTAGTTTCGACTTTTTCGAGTTGCGTCTCTACCTTCTCGATTTTCTCTTCGATCACTTCGAATTTGGATTCCAAGTTCTTGTTTTGCTCATCAAGTTTACTTTCCAGAGCATCTAGAGAATTCTTTTGTTCGTCCATTGCTTTCTTTTGTTCGTCCATTGCTTTCTTTTGTTCATCCAACTTAAGTTCTAGAGAATTCCTTTGGTCATCGAGCTTATGACTTTGATCTTCTATTGCTTTCTTTTGTTCGTCCATGACTAACTTAAGTTGCAGGAGCAGACTTGTTATACCCGGGTCGGCTACTGTACTTGCTGGTTCCTCTTCCACGTCAAACTCTACGTCGTGCGGATTTTCACCTTCCTGTGTTACTGCTTCTTCCAGACGAATCAGCAGGGCATCTTTTCCCCCAGTTGTGTCGAGGTTCCGCTTACTGAGTTCTGCCTTTAGTTGAGTTATAGTTAGTTTTCCCAATTTGCGACCCATTTTGCGCAACTAATTAACTCAACACAGAAATCGTTTTTTTTTTTTTTTTTTTTTTTGTTTGTGCAATTTCACACCACGGAAATAGTTATTCACAGAATAAGTTTTATCCCAGCTTCTGACACCAATGTAACATGCGAGCTACGGCTCGAGTAGATAAAACGATATTCTGTGAAATTTATTTCTTTATTTTCTACTCTATAGAACAATTCAAGTTCACACTATACTATTCCTCTCAAATCACTTTATCTCCTTTCAATTACTTAATTTACAAATCCAAACTAATTACTTTTTCTTGTTCACTCTCAACTTTCAATTTATCACAAAATTACAACTTCGCCTATTATCACTTTTCTAATCTCTTCGCCACAGTTTAAAAATCACTGTCTTTCCTATTGATCGCCATCTGTCCTTATATAGCAGAAGTTTCAGATAGCCAGAAACTTCTAGCAAATTCTTCGACCACTGGAAATAATTCCAAGATGACAATCATTTCTTCCAGTTATAATTCTCTCTTTATCCGTGACGTTGTCAGCTATTGCGAACCTCGAATGAAAGTACAGTTTGGAATGGGCTGTAGGAGCGTAGTTATTATTCTACATTATTGTTGCATACTTTTAGACGATGTTACAATATAAACGAACGCGTACCGGTCGCAATTTCAGTTTCATTCAAAATAGCATTCGAGTAGGTTCTATTGGAAATTATGTTCAATTTCAAATTTGCGACCTTATTAGGTCTTCTTGCCGTCTTTGCCGGCTTAGGTGAACCTGCCAACATTCTTGGCGTTTTCACCAGTAACAGTCCATCGCATCTTATCGTTCACATGTCATATGACAGACTTCTGGCAGACCGTGGTCATAATGTAACAGTGGCGACAACACTTCCCCTAAAAGACAAGAATCCCCGCTTCCATCACATCTACCTTCCTCCAACCGAGGCGAGAGTCAAGGAAATGCTTGAAGTTAAGTCCAAAATGACAAATCCCAGGAGTGATTTCAGATCTATGCTATGGGCAATGAAGGCCGTAATAGCCTTTGGACCCATCCAATATGATGCCACTAAGGACCAACGTTTCCAAGATTTCATGCATAATCCAGGCAATAAGTTCGATGTCATGATCATGGGTTATTTCTTCAATGATTACCAATTTGGAGTGGGACTCCACTTCAAGTGTCATATTATCATAAGTTGGATGGCTGCATCGAACCTCTTTGTTGATCGATATATTGGGAATCCTCCGGAGATAGCATATGTGCCAGTTTCACCATTGCTTGGAATACCAGATCCATTGACATTCACCGGAAGGCTGGCTAACTTCTTTAACGGTATTACCTCGAGAATATTCTCCGGTATTATAGACTATCAAATAACAGGATTCTACAAGCAAGTATAAAGCTTCCTCCTTTAGAGGAGGTTTTCTAACCCTATACCCCTGTAGTAATTATTTTCCATCGCCTGAATATGTATCCATAAAGGAAGCCAGCAAAAAGGTATCCCTGCTGCTGTGCAACTCTCACTTCTCCGAAGGCATAATTCGTCCAAATGTTCCAGGTGTTATTGAAGTCGGTGGGATTCAGATCAAGGATAAGCCAGACCCATTGCCAAAGGTAAGAAATGGTAGCTTTGTTTCTACTAAAAACTAACTTAATTCCTTAAGGATCTTCAAAAACTCTTCAACGCCTCCTCAGAGCATGGTGTAATCTACATCGCCTTTGGTTCAAATTTAGGAAGCAACGATTTGAACCCGGAAATTTTTCAAATTATCTATAAGGCCGTTGCCGGACTCAAGCAAACTGTTTTCTGGAAATGGGATGGTGCAGAAAAACTAGGTGACGCTCCAAATATCTACTATCAAAAATGGTTGCCACAGGATGACATCCTGGCCCATCCAAACGTCCGACTTTTCGTAACTCACGTTGGCAAGGGAAGCGTTAGTGAGTCACAATACCATGGAGTTCCTATGGTAGCTATTCCAATGTTCTCCGATCAGCCTGGAAATGCTGACCAACTTTCAAAAAATGGTTTTGGGCTTAAATTGGACCTTAACACCATGACAGTGGTGACATTAAAAGCTGCTATTCTAGACGTTATCGAGAATCCAGAGTACAAAGAGAATGTTAAGCGATTTTCGATACTCTACAGGGATAGACCGATGTCTGCAAGAGATACAGCTGCCTATTGGATTGAATATGTTATTAGGCATAAGGGAGCCTATCATATGCAGAGTCCTTTGGTGCATTTAAATGCTTTGCAGTACGTCAGTGTGGATGTGGTGGCTTTCCTGCTAGTGGTGATATTTTTAGTATATAAGTTGATTAAGATCACGGCAAAGTATGTGTTGAGGAAGGTACGAGTATGTGGGGAGAAGAAACAGAAGATCAAAAAGCATTAATCAAGTGGGCTTTGAGAGAATTTCATCATTTTATTGTTGTTTGTTGTCATTTGAAAATATAATTGTTGTTGAGCTTTTGATATCTTCAGATGTTTGATTAGAATTATCGGTTGAAATTATGAGGTTTGAAGGTACAAGACATGTCGTTATGATAAGATTTAAGACGGTCTAATCATTTGATATGATGAATGGACAGAATTTAATAGTCTATTGGCTCGTACACAATTGGAAACCGTCGGGAATTATACTATGGTATTCAACTGAACTGTAACAGACACGATACTAAAGATGAATAATTTTGGTTGACTTTCGTCACTCGATAGAGATTGTGATCGGTAGTGGGCTCCTGCTTAGTATTTCCTTATAAACTGAACTACATATATTAGATGAATGCTTTGTTAACATTATTGAACTTCTTGTATAGATTAGTGGGCGACTGATGTTTGCTACCATCTCTACAGAACGTCGGTTGTGGGCTACAAGTACATTCCAACCGATGAAAATAACAATGGCAGATCAGAAGACTTATATCATTTGAAATCCATCAGACTTTATTCATACTGACGGCGACGGAAAAAGTTAAGGACGATTTTATCAGCGAAAGATTATTTGGTAGGGTGCTTTTACACAGGAGCCAGTGCGCATACTGGGTGTTCAGCTAGCGAAATCTATAGAGGACGAGATGCAAAAATAAAGGGTTTTATAAACTTTTCTCAGGAAACGCGGACCTATAACGCTGTGTCAGTGCTCGAGTGCTAAGCTCCAAAATGTAGTCACTATTACTTCACGTGAAGTACACAAAAGCCGCTTAGTTAAGTGATACAGTCTATACCCAAAATACTTCGGAGTGACGATTGACATGTCGCAGTTTTCTTGTCCAGGAGATAATTACTTAGATTTATAATCTTTATGGACTTCAAGACGTTTGCACCTAATCAGGATAATTGTAAAACAGATCAATTTCAATTTGATCTTACCCCAATGCGGTAAGTCGGTCAATTTGTTATAGCTACTCGCAGCTTTCAAAGTTTTAGTTGTAATTGGATAGGCTTTAGAATACTTTCTTCCCATTTCAAGACATTTGAAGCTTCCTACATGCGGCCAATGTTCTAATGTCAGAAGACTAAAATGCCAGCAAGCATCTTCAACGTGCTCTCGGGTAGAAAAAAAAAGTCCTCTGGAAGTGGGATAGTTCATATGACCAGGCTGTGCTTCCAATATCACGTTTAAAAAGTGGTTTGCTCAATATGACATTCCAGCCAATCGTAAAACTACTTTTTTTTTTTTAAAATAAATTGAACCGAGCACATCTGATTGGTTTTAGTAATATCAGAAGAAGAAAGAATAAAAATAAAAACAAGTTAACTCCTGGAAAAGGAGTATATAGGCCATGAAGTGAAGTTAGTGGCGATCGAATTCTTGTGCGTAATCGAAACGTGGTGCCATCTATGTATTCAACTCAGGATGCTCAGTGGAGTGAGCTAAGAGGTGCTGACATTAGTTGTGGTTTAAACAGTTAGTCTTACCACAACTCGGAGATCAGTACATGAATACCAAAATAATGCAATCACAGGTCTATTGTTTAGTCGTTGAATACCCCGACATAAAAGAGACCAATTTAGAGCACAACTAAAAGAGGTTCTAACAATTCTACTTACTCTTAGAGTACTCGTATTAAGCTGTACTCAATCTTGTACCGAGATCGTCCAATGAGAGTCCGAAAAAGTGTCGTCTATTGGACCGAGTATGTAATCCGTCACCATGGAGCAAAACACATACAGAGTCCAAGGGTTCATTTGAACTTTTTTCAGTATAACAGTTTGGATGTTATTGGATTTTTGTTGGTGGTGCTCTTTGCTGCGTACTGTATCGCAAAATGTGGCGTGCGATACGTCATTAAATTGTTGTCTAATCTAAGGAAGAAGAAGAGAGAATAAAATAAAACAGAAAATACCCATATCTAGAGTTGGTTTGGCTTTACTACACATTTCTAGATAAGCTTTGGTAACCTTTGATAAGATAAGACTTAGCATTGATATAAACGAACGCGTACCGGTCGCAATTTCAGTTTCATTCAAAATAGCATTCGAGTAGGTTCTATTGGAAATTATGTTCAAATTCAAATTTGCGACCTTATTAGGTCTTCTTGCCGTCTTTGCCGGCTTAAGTGAATCTGCCAACATTCTTGGCGTTTTCACCAGTAACAGTCCATCGCATCTTATCGTTCACATGTCATATGTCAGGCTTCTGGCAGACCGTGGTCATAATATAACAGTGGTGACAACACTTCCCCTAAAAGACAAGAATCCCCGCTTCCACCACATCTACATTCCTCCAACTGAGGCGAGAGTCAAGGAAATGCTTGAAATGAAGTCCCAAATGACAAAGCCTAGGAGTGCTTTCAAATCTATGCTGGGGGCAATGAAGGCCGTAACAGCTTTTGGACCCGTCCAATATGATGCCACTAAGGATCAACGTTTCCAAGATTTCATGCATAATCCAGACAATAAATTCGATGTCATGATCATGGGTTATTTCTTCAGTGATTACCAATTTGGTGTGGGACTGCACTTCAAGTGTCCTATTATTATAAGTTGGATGGCTGCGTCGAACCTATTTGTTGATCGATATATTGGGAACCCTCCAGAGATAGCATATGTGCCAGTTTCACCAATGCTTGGAATACCAGATCCATTGACATTCACCGGAAGGCTGGCTAACTTCTTTATCGGTATTACCTCGAAAATATTCTCCGGTATTATAGACTATCAAATGACAGGATTCTACAAGCAAGTATAAAGCTTCCTCCTTTAGAGCAGGTTTTCTAACTAACCCTATGCCCTTGTAGTGATCTTTTCCCATCGCCTGAATATCCATCAATGAAGGAAGCCAGCAAAAAGGTGTCCCTACTGCTGTGCAACTCTCACTTCTCCGAAGGCATCATCCGTCCAAATGTTCCAGGTGTTATTGAAGTCGGTGGGATTCAGATCAAGGATAAGCCAGACCCATTGCCAAAGGTAAGATATGGTAGCTTTGTTTCTACTAAAAACTAACTTAATTCCTTAAGGATCTTCAAAAACTCTTCAACGCCTCCTCAGAGCATGGTGTAATCTACATCGCCTTTGGTTCAAATTTAGGAAGCAACGATTTGAACCCGGAAATTTTTCAAATTATCTATAAGGCCGTTGCCGGACTCAAGCAAACTGTTGTCTGGAAATGGGATGGTGCAGAAAAACTAGGTGACGCTCCAAATATCTACTATCAAAAATGGTTGCCACAGGATGACATCCTGGCCCATCCAAACGTCCGACTTTTCGTAACTCACGCTGGCAAGGGAAGCGTTAGTGAGTCACAATACCATGGAGTTCCTATGGTAGCTATTCCAATGTTCGCCGATCAGCCTGGAAATGCTGACCAACTTTCAAAAGATGGTTTTGGGCTTAAATTGGACCGTAACACCATGACAGTGGAAACTTTAAAAGCTGCTATTCTAGACGTTCTCGAGAATCCAAAGTACAAAGAGAATGTTAAGCGATTTTCGATACTCTACAAGGATAGACCGATGACTGCAAGAAACACAGCTATCTATTGGATTGAATATGTAATTAGACATAAAGGAGCCTATCACATGCAGAGTCCTTTGGTGCATTTAAATGCTTTGCAGTACATCAGTGTGGATGTGGTGGCTTTCCTGCTGTTGGTGTTATTTTTAGTATATAAGTTGATTAAGATCCCGGCAAAGTATGTGTTGGGAATATGTATGAAGTATATGTATGAAGAAGCAGAAACAGAAGATCAAAAAGCATTAATCAAGTGAAGTGAGCTTTGAGAGAATTTCATCATTTCGTCGTTGTTTGTTGTCATTTGTAAATAAAATTGTTGTTGCTATTGATATCTTCAGATGTTTGATTAGAATTATCGGTTGAAATTATGAGGTTTGAAGGTACAAGTCATGGAGTTGTGATAAGATTCATAAAGGTCTAATCGTTTGATATGATGA
Organism: Pocota personata; assembly: GCA_963082735.1. Taxonomy (NCBI): domain Eukaryota; kingdom Metazoa; phylum Arthropoda; class Insecta; order Diptera; family Syrphidae; genus Pocota; species Pocota personata. The sequence goes on along the minus strand of OY720430.1, from coordinate 236,058,620 downwards.
ATTTGCAGAATTTTATAGTCTATTGGCTCCTACATAATTGGAGACCTCAGCTATCGCTAAGACGGTATTCAACTGAACTTGAACCGACACGATACTAAAGATGAATCGTTTTGGTTGACTTTCGCCACTCGATAGATAATGGGCTCCTGCATAGTATTTCCTTATATGTAAACAGAACTACTTGTCTTTGAATCTATCATACAAATATTAGATGAATGCTTTGTTAACATTATTGGACTTCTTGTTCAGATTAGTGGGCGACTGATGTTTGCGACCATCCAGTCCTGCATGCTAGTGATGATTTTTACATTTTACCTTATATATCTTTAACTGATGAACCGATTTTTATGAAAATATATCAAACGATTCGTATTATTGCAAGCGCTAAGGATAAGTTTAATTATCTCTCATATTTTAAAAATCGACGAATGCATACCTATGCAAATATTTCCGATTTAGTGGTTTTAGAGGTTTCCTGTAGAAGAGGTAGTTCCCGTAATGAAATTAAAATAAAATTAAAAATAGAGGAACTGTACTGTTTTAGAACCAGAGGAATGACACCTTTCATTTAATACGCCTTTTATATTTATACAGGGTGGGCCAATTGTGACCCATTTAAAATACAATAACTTCTTTTTTTTACAGGACTTATAAACATATTTTAGAAGTAAGTGCGCAAAATAATGTCTTTTAAATAACACCTTTTGACAGAGAATTGCAGCTCTTTCTAAGACATTCTCCATGCCAAAGTTTGGGCGTGCAGTTTGCGTATTTCAGTTCGAATATTGTTCTGTAGCTCTTGAATTTGTTGGGTATAATCAAATTCATCAGTTTTGCATCACTCATTATGAAGTTTACAATTTGTCTGGCTATGTAAACGAGACGAGTGGCATGTTGCATGCGGGTTAATAATTCTTGTACCATTTTGATTTTATAAGAAACTTTTTCGCAACTGTTTTAAAATCCGTCACTGCGATGTTCTGGAGATGCACAATTGGGTTTTAATCATCGGCTTCTTTGCGTACAAAATTATTGAAATCTCTCCTTGCTGAAGTTGCAACTGATCCCGGCTGCTCAAATCGAGAGACGAAGATCCAAATCATGTTCTTAGTGGAAGCTGTTCTGACGCCCAGTCGAACTAATGAACCCTTAGCAACTTTATTTGCTGCCTCAATAGTAACATTCGTAGCTATTTTTAACCTGTGAAAAGATAAAAATATATTTCTTTCGACTTTACTCTAACGTCTATTTACAGTCAAAGTCGGTCGGTCCAATTTTTGATGACTCGCTCCAATATGTGCAGCGTTATTCCTACAATAGCGTCTCGAATGTTGGCCTCGAGCTCGTCCAAAGTGGTTGGCTTGTCAGCGTGGACTAAGGACTTGACGTAGCCCTAGAGGAAATAATCGAGGAGTGTCAAGTCGCATGATCGCGGAGGCCAATCGATAAACGCCAAATTTCTCCTTCACCACTTCGAGCGTTGCGTCGCTTGTATCATGTAGCGCCATCTTGTTGGAAGCACAGCTCGGATATATCGATGTTATTGAGCTCTGGCCACAGAAAGTCGGTTAACATCGCTCTATACCGAGGACCATTGGCGGTAACGGTGTCTCCTTCCTCATTTAGAAAGAAATAAGGTACGATGATGCCGCCGTGCCATAAACCACACCAAACAGTCAATCTTTGTGGATGCATTGATGCTTTGTAGAACACTTGTGGATTGTGGTCGCTCCAATGATGGCAATTTTGCTTCTTGACATAGCCGCTGGGCCAAAAATGGGCCTCGTCCGCGAAGATGATTTTTTGGCCAAAATCCGGATCTCCGGCCAACATTTCCAGCGCCCAATTAGCGAACTCACGGCGTTGTCTATGGTCTTCCGGCTTCAATTCTTGCGTTAGCACAATCTGATTGGGCGATGCCCAATTCAGCTGATCGGCGCCGAATCGACATTCCTGGATCTTCTTCGATACTGGCCGCTACAGCGGCTCTGTTTTCTTCACTTCGCACTGATCTCTGTCTGGTTGGTGGCTTACAGGTCTAGGCGACCGACCTCACGACGAAATTCACGTCGGGTATTTACAACTGAGCCCGAATTTCGATAATAATTTTTAATAATTTTCACACGTTTGGGAAGTGTCAAACGATGCATGATGAAATGGAAAACCTTACTGTACTTTTTGACAGCTGGATGTCATTGGTAGCTTTGACAGTTGCTGAAACATTAGAATTGGAATAGCTATCATTGCTATCTGGTCACCCTTTGGTTAGACGAGTATTTGACTCCGACTGTATTTTTTTTTCCATTTTTCTATTTCTATTTCATTACTATCTGCGAATTAACAAAATTTCCTGTAATTCAAATTTCTACCTTCAATGTGTCAAATGGTTAAAAAAATGAGACTTTGACAGACAGAGGGGTAGGCCTTTGTACCGATCTAACTACCTTATTACACATTGTTGGAACATGAACGCTTTCTCAAGTTAAGACAATCTGGCATTTTGGAAACCTTCATTGCTAAAGGCAAGATGATCCCTCAAATTCCTTGAAGTACGCTGCTATTGGATAGATTGTTCTGATTTACGGATTATAAAGAATTTATTTTGAGTGGCAAACATTCTCACAGTTAAAAATCATTTGTAGCACAATACTTGTCGCTTTGTGGCATAGGCTCGTGATTAATATCTAATCATTTATTTCTTGCATGGATTCCACAGAAATTTATTTTTGATTAGAAATAACAGGTAATTAGATTAGATAAGTGTTGTTTGTTATTAAACCCCGATGTTAGCCGCAGTTTTATTTGGGAGCCAGTTCACTTTAGTTCATTTTAGTCAAATGGGGCAACATATTTTGAAAACGGTAGCCATAGTGGTTTTCTTTACTCTGTCGATTGGGAGAATAAATGCCGCCAATATTCTCGGTGTATTCCCCAGTAATAGTAAATCGCATCTCATCGTTCATATGTCCATAATCAGAGCACTGTTAGAGCGTGGTCACAATGTCACTGTCGTATCTACCTTTCCCATGCAGGAGAATAGTCCAAACCTACACTACATCTACATTCCACCCTCGGATAAGAGACTACAACAAGTGGCCCATAAAAAAAGCAAACTGACGAATGCGAAAAGCAAATATCAAATGATGTTCAAGTCATTAAACATCGTCTTGGCTATGGGTCCCTCACAATTAGATGTCGTTAAACACCCGACCTTTCAGGATTTCATGAATAATCGCCACAATAAGTTTGATCTTCTCATAGTTGGTTATTTCTTCAATGATTTCATCTTCGGATTAGGTATCCACTTCAAGTGTCCGATTGTTATAAGTTGGACGGGTCCGCCAAATATATTCGTTGGTAGATACATTGGCAATCCTCTAGAGCTGGCTTATACACCATCGTCACCCATGATGGGAATATCGAATCCACTGAAGTTCACTGGAAGGTTAAAGAAATTTATCACATCCTTAAGCACATCTGCAGTGATTGCAGTGCTACAAATGCAAATCACGGAAATTTATAAGTAGATACGAGTAACTGATGGAGTTGTTTGTCTTATTTCTAATTAAAATTCTGTTCGTAGTGAACTCTTTCCATCACCAGAGTATCCATCAATGGAAGAGGCCGGAAAGAAGGTATCATTGCTTTTGTGTAATTCACACTTCACCGAGGGCAACATTCGTCCCAACGTTCCAGCTCTAATAGAAATTGGTGGAGTCCAGATCAAAGAAAAGCCAGATCCATTGCCAAAGGTATTATTGTCTCTCTAAGAAAATGCTATTCAACTTCTTTCATTTTAAGGACCTCCAAGAAATTCTCGACAGATCCAGTGAATATGGGGTTATCTATTTAAGTTTTGGGCCATATATCGGAGCCGAGGACTTAAAGCCCGAGACGATTAGAATTATTTTCAAAACGCTTTCCAGTGTCCAGCAGACGGTTCTATGGAAATGGAATTATGATGAAATTCCTGGCAGATCACCGAACATTCATTACAGACATTGGTTTCCACAAGACGATCTCTTGGCTCATCCGAATTTACGACTTTTCATTACTCACGCCGGTAAGGGAAGTGTCAGTGAATCACAGTATCATGGAGTGCCTATGGTAGCGATACCAATATTCGCCGACCAGCCTGGTAATACAGATCAACTGATTACTAATGGATTTGGCCAACAGGTTGATGTCTTCACTATGACAGAAATGACTTTGAGAGCGGCCATCTTTGATGTTCTCGAAAATAGCACTTACAGAGAAAATGCTAAAATGTTTTCCGCGCTCTATAGAGACAGACCGATGACTGCGAGGGAAACCGCTGTCTATTGGATTGAGTATGTGATCAGGCATAAGGGGGCTTATCATATGCAAAGCCCTTTGGTCCATTTGAACAGCCTGCAGTATATGTTAATTGATGTGCTGGCGTTCCTGTTTGCTGTGATATTTACAGGGTTTAAGCTAGTTCAATTCATTTTAAATTTTCTAAAGGTTTTGGTTAGGAAAGCTATTGGTGGAAGTAAAAAGTTAAAGAGAAGCTAAATGGATTCTGAATTTGTTATTATACCTATTTGTTGGTAGAAAGGCTCCAGTGGTTTCTTTCGCATTTTTTAGCTGAGATATTGAGAATGACTAATTCTTACAGCTAGTCTACCTAGAGGGGAGAGTCATACGTCCAGCGACAGAGGATCAATAATAGGGATAAGATGCGGAGATTGAAAGAGAAAGCTGGTAGCGTGAAGTTCTCAATTTCGTCATTCACCTCAGTAGCAGACTTGTCTCAGTGAATGTGAGGAGTTGAACAAAAGTCGATAAGACCAAATGTTCCTCCACTTCAACTTATCAGGCATTCTTGGACAATAAATCCAATGCATATGTCTCATGTTCGCCTAGCGCGACTCTGTATCATAGTTTACGAACCCGATAAAAGAACTAGTCAGAAACGATCCATAGTTTTACCAAGCTGAGAAGTGAACAAATTTTGTGAAGAGTAATTGATTAAACAAATTAAAAAGTGGGCTCCGTGGCTCAGTGGTAAAGTGCGCATTCACTAAACGGAAGATTCAAGATTCAAATACCAGAAAATACAACAAATAAAGTTTTCTCACGGTCCCACATTTCTGACAAGCTTCTTTCAATCGAAAATGGTTCCAACCTGTGCTGCCAGTTTGGTGTTTTTTGAGCTAAATTGAGTTCTTTTTCCAAATGTCTGAGGCGTATAAATTGGTTTCAACTCCTAGCGGAAAATCTACTTATTCATTCTCACTTACTACGAGTTCTTAATTTGAATGTTTCGACTAAAGTCTACTTCATTTTTTGTAATTTATTATTAACTGTCGCCGCTTCACGTCAGGCTATTAAATACGTAACCCAAGAAACACTAAATATTTCAATGAAATTTTACCATTATCGATAGTCACAGAAAGTAGGGCCCTTCGTCGGTGCTTTCACAAAAGCAGGAACTGAAATTAATTTAAATTAATGATGGATGTTAATTTAAATTTCAATCAGAGAGTTATTTTCCTTGACTTCAAGCAAATACCAAACCTGAAGTGATAACAAGTACACTGTGTAGAACAGTAACTCCAGATTGAGTATTATATATAATAAATTTTATGAAAATTAGTATAATGACAACTCAGAAGTAGCACACTATGAAAGATTAGTTTGATAGCTGACTTTTTGCGGGACTATCCATAGGGTCTTTTTTCAAGTTTTTTGTGATTTAAGTTGTTTTTAAAATCCTCTTACTGAGTTCTCCACTTTGACCAGAAAAAAAAAGTTTGCTTTGATTACTAGGATTCACATTCAATCTATTTCAGCACCAGATAACTTTTTCCAATTGAACTACAATTTTTTATATTTCAAATTTAGGGTAATCTAACGCTTTTTTTGATTTTGCTGATTTGGAAGCACTGGTCCTAACCATTCGTGCGGCACACTACTCGAGTGGTCGCGAGAAGCTAGACCAGGAGCTGTATGGGCTGTTTGTACCAAAATATTTATTTATTTGGAACAAAACTTTTAACTGGTCGCTATGCTTCCTCGATAGCGACGTGGATGCCGCAGCCGATATGATCACTAACACTATCCTCTTAGGTATGAATGACTTTATCCCTAACAGAATAGAGAGCATTAAACCTAAGGCAAACTCGTGGTTTGACCAGAGCTGTAAAGAGGCTATCAGGTTGAAAGAAGTAAGCTTTCGGTTTTATAAAGCCAACAAATCTGAGGAAAACCGAAAAAAGATTAAACAAGCCAGAAAAGACTGCAATGCCTCTATTCGACGTGCAAAATTCTTACATGACCAAAAATTGAGGCAAAAAACCCTACAATGTCCCAAAGATAGTAAAAATGTTTGGTCATTCGTCAAAAATATTAACAATTCTGCCTCATCTGCCATCCCCACGCTCATTTACAATGACATTCCAGCTGTCAGCTCCTTAGACAAAGCTAATCTGCTTGCTGCTCACTTTGCAATGAACTCCACGCTGCCAGATAATACTTTGTCTCCACCTGTATTTGAGAGCGTCAAATTTTCCATGGGACAAGTCCACTTTCGCACTCGTACAGTTGCAGGAGTACTCAAAGGTCTCAACATACACAAATCCGCTGGTCCAGATGGTATCCCCCCCCCATAGTTTTGAAGAGGTGTTCTTCTACGATGGCAAAACCTCAGCGTAAGCTTTTCTGTCTATCCTACTTTTCAGGGCTCTTTCCGAGTAGATGGAAAACAGCATTTGTCCAGCCCATGCCTAAAAAAGGCGAATCTTCCTCCCTATCCAATTACCGACCCATTGCACTTACGTCCCTTCTTTCCAAGGTTATGGAAACGCTGATAAATCGTCAGCTTATGAAATATCTCGATTCACGAAAACTCCTTAGTGACCGGCAGTTTGGTTTTCGTAGCAACAGGTCCACTGGTGATTTGATGACATATCTCACCGAGAAGTGGAACCAATCTCTCCATCACTTCGGCGAAACCAAGATGGTTGCGCTTGATATTTCAAAGGCATTTGACAGAGTTTGGCTTCAGGCTCTTTTGTCGAAAATGCGTGCATATGGCGTTGATGAGTCTCTTCTTCAATGGATTAGAAATTACCTTTCGGGGCGTTCAATACAAGTTATTTTGGACGGCTTCAAGTCTGCAATTCACCAAATAAATGCTGGTGTTCCCCAAGGCTCTGTTTTGTCTCCCACTCTCTTTCTTATTTTTATAAATGATCTCTTTTTTGCAACTTCTAATCCAATCCATTCCTTCGCTGATGACAGTACCCTCAGTTTTTGATATTCGTTTCCTAACTCACGTCCTTCCTCTTCGGCCGTAGAAGGGGAACGGCAACGTATGTTAAACACATTAAATTCCGACCTAGACAGCTTAATTAAATGGGGTTCAACCAACAGAGTGAAATTTAATGCTTCCAAAACACAATGCTGTCTTCTGTCTCTTAAGCGAAACCAAAACCCTCAACCATTATCCATGGATGGTACTTGCATCATTGAAACCGAAAGACTTGCCATTCTCGGTATGTGTATTAATAACCATCTTCGATGGAATGATCACATATTTTAGATCGTCAGAAATGCTACATAATGTCTAGGATTCCTTAAAACGTGCAAGAAATATTTTACCCCGTCTAATCTGGTCTCAATTTTTAAGGCATTCAACCGCCCTAAGCTGGAATATAACGCCCATATCTGGTCTGGTGCACCCAAGACCGTTCTGCACATTCTTGATAGGGTACAAAATCGCGCGTTAAAAATTATAGATGATAGAGACATTGTGAATTTCATTCATTCACTAGAACATCGGAGAAATGTCTCCTGTCTCTCCCTGTTTTATCGTTTTTTCCACAAAAAATGCTCCAGCGAAATAGCCAGTTGCATTCCTCCCCTTCAAAATTTCACCCGCAATACGCGACATGCTTCGAATGCACATCAGTTTACCCTAAAGCTAAACTTCGGTCGTACTGTCAAATATAAGGATTCATTTACATAATGATCTACCAGGCTCTGTATTTCCCCATCACTACAACCTTCAAACATTCAAAGCCAAAGTGCATAGGCTCCTCCTCTGTTCCTCTTCCCCTCTTTTTTCCCGACGCCCGTGCCCTGAAAAAGTTTAAGGGTAATTATATCGCCTTCGGGACGCGCGTAGTTTTTTTAAAAAAAAAAAAAAATTAAAAGAACTCCCTAGACTGTAACAGTACAAAATACTCCTCGGGAACTTGAGCCAGCAAATTTTTAATGCTTACCATGTCGGAGTCACTATCTTGGTGATAGTGCTAATAGTGTCATTCTTTGTTAGACTTAAGAGCTGTTGGACAAAAACAGTGAATCGAAACAACATACTCGTCGCAAGGGCACTGAAACAATACAATCAAAAGTGAAAGTCATGGTGGGTCTCAGCGTCTTATCACTTTACTGATTACAGGAACAGAAGGAAAATTAATCTTTATGAAGCGCTAATCAGTTCAGTGTGAGAACAATGGATATTTCTCTAGAAACAGGTGTTAAGATGAATCTATATAGTGATAATATTCAGGCAAAGTTCATTGCTGTATTGAATGAGAATGAAAGTGTTGAGGGAAACAATCTTAAGCAAACGATGAATCAAAATTAGTGCAATAGGAAAGACATACTATTGCCCACACTCAAAGAGATAAGCGGCTCTTCATATTTGCTCTTCCTCGCTTTTATAAAGAAAACTATTCCAGCGATGGATTGCAGTTGTCAGTTGCAATCCGAACACAATGCAGGCGATAACCGTATCAATATTGCTACTCTGCGTGAGTGCCAGTAACGCGGCAAATATTCTCGGTATTTTCACCAGCACCGGACCGTCGCATATTATAATTTATATGGCCACTATGAAAACCCTGGCAGAAAAAGGCCATAATGTGACTGTGGTTACAACTCTTCCACTTAAAGAAGGCAATGCAAGCTATCACCATATATATGTGCCACCATTTGAGGTAGAAGAAACTGAATACCGTCGAACAATAAGTGACGCAGCGGCAGCCGTTAGCACGTTAGACTCCATCAAGCAACTGTTTTCAGCCAATGTGCAACGAGTTCGAATGCAGGATAAAGCCTTAAGGCATCCACGGTTCCAGGAGTTGTTAAACAATACAGGAAACCATTTCGATGTGGTAATCTTGGGTATGATATTCAACACCTTTCAGTTGGGCGTGGCGGCACACTTTGAATGCCCGATTATAGTGAGCTGGTTAAATCTTCCTTCTGAGAATTTGTTATCATTAGTTGGAAATCCTCTGGCGGTGTCCAGTGTTCCCATTTTTTTCTGGAATTCCAATCATCTAATGACTTTTGGACAAAGAGTTGAGAATTTTCTTTTATACGGAGTTTTCATGGCCATCGAAAGGTTTTCCGAATTCAAAATGGCGCAGTATTATGAGTGAGTGGAATTTATTCAAATTTTATCTGGAAGTTAGAGTTAAGATTTTTTTTTTTAGAGAGCACTTTCCTGCGGACAGATATCCATCGTATGACGAGGTGAAAAGAAATGTCTCATTGGTATTCTGTAGCACGCATTTCAGTGAGGGGTTAATTCGACCTCTGGTTCCTGGATTTATCGAAATCGGTGGAGTTCAGATTAAGGACAAGCCAGATCCACTACCAAAGGTGTGTTGTTTGTCAATCATCTTTTTGTAATACTGACGTCTCTTCTTTAGGATATTCAAGAATTCATAAAAACTGCTCACGATGGTTTTATTCTGTTCACCCTGGGGACCAACATCAAATCTACCGACCTATCAGTCAACACAACTTTGGCAATATACGAGGTTCTTTCGAAGTCCAAACAAAAGGTTCTATGGAAGTGGGAAGGTGCTGTGACTCCAGGCAAATCGGCAAACATCATGTTCAGGCAGTGGTTCCCTCAGGATGACCTTCTGGCACACCCAAAACTGCGCCTATTTATAACACATGCGGGAAAGGCTAGCGTTGCAGAGGCTCAATATCACGGTGTTCCAATGCTGGCGATACCAATGTTTGGAGATCAATTTGGAATATCACGGCGAATAGAGGCACTAGGCTTTGGACTGATGGTCAATCATCGTGATGTTACAGAGAAAAGTTTTAAAAGGCAACTAATGGAAGTTCTGAGGAACACTAGCTACCTGGAAGCTGTTTTAAAATTCTCCATGCTGTATAGAGATCGACCAATGTCGCCAAAACAGAGTGTGATATACTGGACAGAGTATGTCATACGTCATCGTGGTGCAAGACACATACAGAGTCCAGCGGTTCATATGAACTTCTTTCAAAAGAATAGCTTGGATGTGATTGGCTTTTTAGGTTTAGTTTTGTATTTAAGTTATGTAGTCATGCGAGGACTATTCAAGATTGTGTGTATGTTAATGTTTAGAAGAAAATTAAAAGTTGAGTAGCATCTTATTTGACTTCAACAAAATTTCTCTTCGTAACCCATATTAACTTCAAGCCAAATATTTTGTAAAACAAAAACCCAACAACCAACTCTATTCAAATAAGTGAATCATCAAAGTGTTGAAACAACAAACGAGCCAATATTGCAACTTCTATCTCTGGACGAGTCCAACCGCTAGCGTTGGAAGCACTGATTCAACTAAAGGGAACTTTTCTCTCACATAGTTGATTTCCTGAATTTGCAATCATAGACCATAGAGTTTCATTTCATGCCCCCGCTGCAGTCGTCGTCTATGTTGAAACTAATAACGCAACTTTTAAACGAAATGAAATTGTTAGAAACTTTTTGGTTTGATCACACCCAGTGTCTACGACGAGGGTGGAATATTCAAATGATTGTGGCCCACAAAAGGATGCACTATAAGAGGAAGTGCACTCTTTCACAATTCGCAAAAATTCGTTAGAAAAATATTTTATGTGACAGCAGGTGGGAACTAATTTCAAAAATTGAATGCAAAAATATTTGCTTTGAATGTTTATGGTTGAAAGAAATTTGATTTTTTATTGCCTAAAGGAAGGGACACTCAGAAGATAGGCCAGCAATGTGATTGCAACGACTGTTTCAGCAAAGTAAAAAATAGTCAATAGTTTTTCGTTTATCGCCAGAGTATTTAAAAGTTTTTGTAGAAATCATCATTTAGTGGACTGCAACCGATTTTCTCAAACGCAGTGTGGAAGTTTCATAAATACCGAACTATTTTATAGGAAGCATACATATATTATACAGCTCGGGACCTAAACCAATAAGCATCTACAGCCAGCGCATTTCCTAGCCAATTCCGTGTTGCCGCAAGGGTCTTGGAAAAAGTATCACAAAAAAAACGAAGAAGAGTATCAAAACATCCGCTTGCATCCATGATCAACTGGATGAACACGGCTATTGTCAGACCCATCCTTACCTACGGAATTATTGTATGGTGGAATGTAACAGACAAAACCAGCTATCTTAAAATATTCATAAAGTTACAAAGATTAGCATGCATAAATATAACAAAAGCAAAGAGGTCAACACCACAAGCGGGTTTAGAGATGATGCTAAATATCGCTCCCCTAGATGAGTACATACGATGCACACCTGCCAAAAGTGCGATTCGTCTCAAGTAATCGGGCGTATGTAAGCAAAGCTCTTATACTCAACAGGTATAGTATAACCGATCTCGACAGAACAACAGATTATAACATACCCGACATAGATTTCGAAAAGAACTACTCGACTTTCATTCCCGAAAGACAAGAGTGTGACTCCGACAGATTAATTAATGTCACTTAAAATCAACCACTCATACAAACTCCCGGACGTCTGTAGCATCTTTCAAGCTGAGGTCTTCGCCATTGATAAGGCTGCACAGACTATACATAGCAAAAAACTAAATCCTTCCAAGATTACAATTTTCGTGAATAGTCAAGAGGCAATCAAAGCACTAGACAGCGAGGAAGTCAGATCGAAAACAGTTTCCAGATGCCATAATACGTTGAACAGAATATGCAACACCCAAGACGTAACTCTCTGCTGGGTTCCTGGACATAGCAATATAAAAAGAAACGAGACAGAAGATGATCTAGCTAAAAAGGGATTGGATTTTGAACATACTCGGATATCAGTCGAAGTTCCAATTGAAAACAGACCTAAAAGCAAGAGAAGTGATTAACTCCGCATGGTCCGCCAGAAGCGACTGTGTCATATCTCGCAGCTTATGGCCAACAGTGGATGAAAACAGAACAAAAATCCTATTGGCGATGAATAAAAAAGAAATTCAAATATTGATCGGTACGCTAACAGGACACTGCGTGATAGGGTTAATGGCTGCTAAACTAGGCATCAAAACACCCTACCACTTGGGGAGCTGTTAAGATATAGAGGAGACAAAAAACCATCAATCACTTGTTATGTGACTGCCCAAATCTTCAAAACCGCCGCCTCTGTCATATGGGAAACAGGCTTTTTGACGAACTAGGGGATCTTGTACAAGTTCCACTTGAGAACATGATAAACTTCATAAAGAGCGCAGGCTGCTTTGTAACAGAACCGACCGCAAGACAATCGTCTTAAATATAGGTTCCACACAACAAAATGGAAACACAATGGACCTTATGGCCCCCGTGATAAGCATCTATGTACATAGGTGCACTTTCCTCCAACCTAACCTAACCTATCAAAACATCCGAAGTTTTATGAGAGTTTTACAATAGGTATGGAGAATCATACATGACTTTCATATTACAAAATCAGTTTTCGAAATAATTTTTTATATGCAAGATCTACCAGAAAATATTTGCTAAATATACAGGGATTTGCAATAAGAGGAAGGATTTTTTATCAACTGAAAGTACAAATGTTTTAAGTATTTAATATTAAGGGTATTCACGATTGGATGTAACGTTGTAAGAAGTATAGATTTACGCGTGCATCGAAATCGTGTCTTGTATTTTTGCTTGCTGTCATCGGTGTTAAATTTGACAGCTGTGTGCGTTATGTCAAAATGTATTTTCCTTTAAAATTGTAATGAAATTCAGAAAACAAAATTTGAAAATATTTTAATAATAATGTTGAAAAATGCCAAGGAAAAGTTGAAAAATGTTCGATAATTCGAAGTAAAATCAGTCCAACGATATTCTACTACAACACCGAATGTAAAATAGGAATGTGAATTGTAAAATTGTAGAATTTCACTCCCTATCTCTGCAATAGTTACACAAATTTTACAATATGGTCTAAATTTGTACACTTACGAGTACACAACGACTATAATATGTGTTACACCAATCGTTAATATCCGTCAAATATCCGTTTATTTGCAAAACCATGCAAAAATTTTTCAAAACAAACCCATTTAAATCAGTGCATTCACACTGTCAGACCGACAGACATACTCGTACATATACTCGTAGTCCGGCACAGGGACAACCGCAGTGCAGAAAACCACTTATTTTGACATTTGGAGTATACTGCATAGTATAGTATAGAATCCGACCTTATTTCGAATACAATTTTGTACAAACCACAAAGTTCCATTTTTTTTTTTAAACATGGAAATAAAATAAATAAATTAAGTACGTATGTAAATTTGTATAAAACTTGCTTGAAGCAGCCAATTACGATTCCATCTAATTCACCAAATGCAAACGACCACCCTGTTGAACGTAACATTTCAAAAATACTTTTTACAAGTTTTGCAAAAAGTTAAAAAGTATCAAAATTTTACTATTTAAAAAATCAAGTATCACACCAAACTTGAGACGAAAAAGTATCACTTCTGATACCAGCGTTTCATTGTGGCAACACTGTTCCAGCTACGTACGAGTATGCCGAGTTGTTCAGCTCACCGATAGAATCGAAGAGTGTTGATGTTCATTACATGGACCTAAACATTTTGTATTATTTTCCATTAACTATTAACCACTTTGTTTTATTTTCACCAAGTCGGTGCCGCTGAACAACCCGTATAGTTTGTGGTTGAATCTTCTCATCCATTGTGCCGTCAACGCAGACTTGACGATAAATCGCAGGAAAAATTTTTCTCTCGAAGACTCTAGGAGTGCTTTGCTCTGACTTTTGTAACGCTTCTACATCATATAGTGTGATGGGTATTATAGGGGTTATACACAAGATCTCCTTTGTTCTTCTCGAGAAATTAGCAAGAATGATTGTCCGTTTTATTACTGCGCTGATATCGTTGGAAAAGTTATCAACGAATCCTAGATGGACAAAGTATTGCACTATCTTGAAGTTATATCTGTCCATCGTGACGTTTTGACAACGACATCGGTGATCAGAATCGGTACATACATAAATGTACATCGCCTTATCCTCGTTTATAGCCAGATCCGTCTTACACGCTTCTGATTCGATACTAGCGAACGCGTTGACGTCACCATCTTATAACGAATGACATTAAATGCATAACAACGGCATGGTTTGTCTGAATCTTTATAGCAGCGGTCATCATCATTCTGTATAGGCAAATGAGTTTACACCAAAAATGATTTTAGTATTCCTGGACCTTCTCTTACAGATAGTGCATGCTTCCTACCAAATTATATCCGGGAGGTTTAGCAGTTCAGTTGTTAGACCGTCTAAGCCAGTAGCTCAGTCTGATTTAAGTTTGGTTATGGTTACTTTGATTTCGGTGCGGTCGGTTGGATGAAAAATTGATCGTTATTCTAATTGAGAGGATCAGATTGCCTGTCAGCTGGATTTTATGGAATTTGAAATGACCGCCTGAGTTTCTACTCTGGTGTTACCGTCTTTGTTTTTACAGGATATGGTTTAAAGAGTAAAAACCTAGGCTATCCGCTTTACCCTCTTGTATCAATTTGAGATTTCTTTCCTGTTAAAACATTTCTTCCTTTAAATGATCTATCGTTGCTTATGCTCTATTCTCTTCCTTTTTGGCGCATATCACCAATGTCTTTGAGGGACACTGTCCACTGAAGGAGCTGCAAGATCGAGAAGAAGAAGAAAACAATCCTGTCCAGTCCAGTCTGTCCAAAAGAAGACTACTCCACCTGGGGGCTCTTTTCTTCGATGACCTCGGCAACCTGTAAAATATTGACTTTAGAAGCATCAGTTGCAAAGGGCTAGGTGTGACTGTACTCGAATCTTCTTTTGCAACGTAGCCCTAAGCTTCATTTTCTAGCGTTGTTGCTTGTACTACCGGTATTAAACCAGTGCTTTTGAGTAGTTAAACAAAATCTAGTATATCAGTTGAAACACTTCCAAGGCTTGCTGGCAATATTGTCCTGGGTTTTTCACACTTGCTGCTAGTGACGGTGTTGGACTTTTCGAGAGTTCTAGAGACACCCCCAGCAAATGCTCTGCGATTACAATTATTCAGTGTTGAACATTCTAACGGTGATGGTTCTGAGTGCTAAGTCATTGGATATTCGTTTATGTACCATGGCTACCACTAGGTAATTGCCCGCATTGAAGATGGCAGTACTACGAGTGTCTTCCGTTAGTCTAAAAGTAAATAGTTTGGTTGACAGGAGACTGTCATGTTGCTTTATGGATGTTAAAGTGTGTGTGTTCATTGTACACACTAACATGTCTCGTCCCGCAGCAAAGTCGATTAACTTGAGCTTGTTTCTGGAGATTTCATCGCTTTAAAGATATCTTTTTTTCCAATTTTAACGTCGCATCCGTGGCATTGCTTATAGGTGATATCGAGCAGTTCGTAATACCAGTTTTTGTTGCCTTCGTACGAGTATTTCTTCTCCATGGGAGTGTGAGCGCAAATATGGGTTATGTTTTAAAATTAGTCTTAATGGGGGTTGTTATCAATAGTTCACCTTCATGGGGAAAGTTCGAGAATTGTTGCCTAAGTATAACTCTGACAACAAATTTGTACTCCAAAATAGCTGTTTCTTTTCGCGGTAGCATTCTCCATAGTAGATGTCTCAGGTGTCTCTTTTTATTAAGCCGAGTCTATTCCACATCCCTCTATAACCGGTACCCGATTATATCAGTCCATTCAAGTTGTGAATGTTAAAAACTCGAAAATCATTGCCCTTGGTACATTAACTGAGATTCTAACAATTGAACCATCCTTGTCCAAAGATGGTGGTTGTTTAGCCGCATTTTTTTCATGATACGATAAAAGCTCCAGCGCAAGTGGCTGGGTAAACTGATACCAGTAACCCCGTTAGAGGATGCAAGTATCTGTCGGAATGTACCATGACGATTGTTAGATTATTCCTCTATTACCTGCTCCCCTGCAAAGTATACGAGTACATCAACTTTATTCAAATGAATTCTTACGGTCCTTTGTCACATTTTTGTCCACAAGGAATTCCCAAGACATCCCACTCCTCTCTCTACACCAACAGATTAAAAATGCTGACCTCAGTTTTGGATAACCTCAATAATTGTGCAACCAACCGCCACTACAGACTTGTTAAGTTCAAAAGGAGCAGCGAATCGAAGAAACTGTGAACTCAACACAAAGTAAAGAAACCGCAAAACTAGTTGGGTTTTCTTTTGCAGCTAAATTCTGAAGAAATCTTGAGTTTAAAGCACTCATTCCTTTTGACCAAAGCAAAGTTAAGGAACAGAATTAAAATTTTTAGTGTATACCGTTATTTAACTTTTGCAAGAGTAGCGACAAAGTTTCCTCCACCACCGAACAATGAACGAAGGAACTAAGAAAGGATACATGCACTGCAGAGCACATGCTGTTTGATGTTATTGAAAAGTCGATTCAGCAAAAGTTCATTGGCGTCCTCCTACGGCAGATGCCATAGTCTAGCCACCCATCAAGCCCTCTCAGCAGGAGACCATTCCATGAGAAACTGGAAAAAAGTATTTTCGCAACAACTGTTTCCTTTGATGGTAGCAGTCAATCAAGTCGAGTTTTTCACGGTTCAAATGGTTTTATTTTCGCATTTCGTTCGGGCGCATAAAAGGATGACAAGGACACGGTACGAGTATTGGAGGTGATGAGAAGGTGACGGAAGCACGACGACAGCTGATTGCCCGCTGAATGGTGGCAAACATGTTAAAATGCACAATGAAGCTTTGCATTGGAATGGGTTTTGTCGCAGGGAATATGCAATGCAGTCGTTTTAAACGCTTTATTTGAAGTAAAGTTGTTATTGCATTTGCTGGAGCATCAGTGGAGGATTTAAACTTAGAGAGTAAGCGACCATGGCAATCGCATCATAAGCCTTTTGAGGTAAGTATGCTTTCAGTGTCAAAGGTTGCGTTTTAATGAAGGACGAATGAGTAGTACCGATGTACCATGTTCAAGCCATCGAAGGAAGACGATGGAAGGGCACAAGTAAACAGTACCGCGCAATCATAACGCTGGATGTTAAAAACGCCTTTAACACCGCAAATTGGAGTAACATTCTGCGAGCATTTACCGCCAAGAGAGTACCAGACTACCTGCAGGAAATAATGGCTGACTATTTTAGAAAAAGAATACTGTACTATTGTACCGACGATGGAATGAGAGAGTATAACGTCACAGGCGGTGTCCCCCAAGGCTCCGTACTAGGTCCAACACCTGCAACATGCAGCTGAGAAGGCAGCAAGAACAAGGATCATGCCAAATATTGGAGGACCTAAACAGAAGAAGAGACTGCTCTTAGCAAGACTTGCGACGTCGATGATGTTTTACGGCTCCCAAAAATGGGCAAGTGCCATGAAGATGAAATCGTACAGAAGGAAGTCGGAGGCGGTCTGCAGAACCAATGCCTTGAGAGTAAGCAGCGCCTTTCGAACAACCTCCTACGACGCGGCATGCGTAGTTGCTGGAATGATGGCAATAGACCTCCTCGTTAAAGAAGCCGAACGGAAATATCGTGCCAACAGGACAGTGGTGTCAACAACGATGAGTCGAAGTGACACCGAAGTACCGCCAAGAACAGTCCTCGAAGAATGGCAAGAGAGAGATGGAACTGACAAAGGCAGATGGACGCAGAGATTGATCCCCAATATAGACCCTTGCTTACTGGTAATGGATGTTTCAAAGCCTATTTGGACACGAAGACAACCCTTATTGCCCAAGGTGCATGGAAGCAGTCGGGGATGCAGAACACATCATGTTCTATTGTGCACGATATCAGGAAGAACGTACCTTACTGGCAAACAGACTGGGAGTCGACTTAACACCAGAGAATACCACCAGACAGATGACGAGCACGAAAGAAGCTTGGGAAGCAGTAAGCGAAACTGTGGCTACAATCATGAAAGAACAACGAAGACAAGAGCGACAGCAAAACGTCGCGCAGACTGCTGCCAACACGAACGAGCCGAGTATGTAAGGCTGAAGCCCCCCTCGCGATGAAATGCTTGACGGCTGTTTAGTGGGTGGAAATCCCACACTACTGTTACAGGGTACGGGCTCAGTTTCGTCTTTGAGAGATTCTCACCTCCCAACGCAAAAAAAAGGTTCAGAGGTTCCTGTTAAGGTTCCGTCGAGGCCTGGCGTTTTCTTTTCTCTGATTCTGATTACCGTTTGGCACACGTCGTCTTCTGAAATTGACCATGGTATTTTGGATGTAATCCCTTTCAAGACCTATCTCGTTTGGAATCAGATGTGCCACAATGTATCGAAATAGGGTAGGTAAGTTCCATGACCCTAGGGTTTTTGTCCAGCTTCATCTTCTACTGGGCGATGTCGGTCATTCGAGATGGGATTGCTCTTGATTTTAATTATCATTATGCACTCCATGAGTTACCTCCTATTACTTTTTCTCTAAAACGGCTGAAACGATTTTTGTCAAATTTAATATTCGAGTTACAGTGGATGTATGCCAACAGGTGACGTACCAGGTTTTCGCCAAAAGATGCTAAGTTTGACTCCCAGCACTGAACGTGCCAACATCAGAGTAGGCATACTGGGTGAATAATACCTCCAGAATGATCTCTATAATCTTAACAACGTCCGTATAGCTAATAGGGAATGTTTTGTAGCGAAAAACAGAGAAAGAAAGAAGAACTCACTTTGGTGTAGGTTTATCTCATCGATGATGTATGATAACTTATCGTATTTCATTAATAGGCTTATGGTAGTAAATATCACGGGAAAGGGATTATCCTCAATTCAATATTCCTATCCTCATTTCAAAGCACTTCTTTATTACAATTTCCTTAAGGCGATGACAACTGTCACAATATCATTCCACATTCCTAAACTGAACGCTACGTATCCACAGCATACCATAATCCCTACGAGCCAACTCGATGACAATGATCTGAGTATGATTATCCCCACAGGTAAATCATTTTTTTCCCCTCATATCATGTTCGCGATACTATTGCAGAACTAAATCCTTTTCACGTACCGTTCTGCGACAATATGGTAATCCGTGCAGATAAATTACCTTAAGAGATGATTAAATAGCAATGTTGAGCGTATTCCCTTGCGACGGAGGGCGGAGCACTTGCATCCTTTTATGCGCAACCTCATAAGGACGACCTCACCCAAAAGGTGAATTTAATGATGACTGGTGATTAAATAAAAGAAAATCCAATGTGGATCCTCCATCGGCCCGACCCCTGTCATCATTGTCTTTATAACGAACAAGATAAATGTATGTCACCTTCATTTTTCAATGGAAAAAGGATAAATGAGAATGAGAATGCTGAATATGCAAATGACTTGGTTGGGATCAATGCCAGTGTTGGCATGATGAGGGTTTCAATTTAACAGGAAGCAGAAATGCTAATGACCGTTCGGTCCCGTTCGGCACAATTAACAACGGGGACCGCTGTAATAATTCATATTCATTGGGGGTAAGTAGCAGCATTTCGAAAAGCCCCAAATGTTTTTTTTTTTTCGTTTTGAAATTCCCAGAATATCTACTCCTAGCATAGCTCGCACAGCTAATAAACATCCTGGGTCAATTCCGGGAATCCTCTTTTATGAACACCATTCCCGAGAAATGTATGTTGTGGGAGATAAAGGCTCTCTACTACCATAAGGACAATGAATTTCAAATATTTCGTTTGGCCACACAGAGTCACAGTGGGGAAAGAGGACGGATCCATGTAAAAAATGCAAAAACTCTGGAAACAGCACTACCAGTGTGGTGTATCGATTGGTAATAAAATTTAAGAGTCCATGGACATTCAATTGTTCCCAGGATAACAACCAGGAATACATATACTGTTCTGGCTCTTGTGAATGTAATTTGCTATCTTTCATTTAGAAATGGGGGCGTTTGCATGCAATAATTTGGCCAGTTTATGGCTAATTGAAGTTCTGATTTAATTGGAACGAGATATGGTTGTGGACAGAAGTGCTTGCTTGGTTTGTTGGTATCGAAAGAACAATCTGCTGTGGTACTGTTTGTAAAGAGATGTTCTAATGGGAAGTACAAGTACGTTGATTGCACAAAATTCTATTTCGATAAATATTAATGTGCTTTTCTGCAGGACTCTATTGGCTCTATTTCCTTATCATTGGGTCTTGTGATGGGCCAACATATTCTAAATTGTATCCTTTTTAGATTGGTTTAATTGAGATAAATCGAGTTGTGTGTGTTGCAAGAACTTGCCTATGCTGAGGATATTTCTTAAGTTGGGTGTCTCTGATAATTCATGCTGATGCTCCCCCAGGTCCAATTACAGCTGAGATCTAAAGTACATACCCATACCTGTACTTCAAAATTATGTTTCATTCAGAGTCGGTAAATTTAGTTGTCTCTGAAAACAAAAATCTTTTAAGTTGAAGTTTATTTTACAATAAAGCCTAAAATCAGATCATGTCTGCAGCTCCACAACATAAGCAGGGCTCAGTTCAGAGGTGACAAGAACCCCTACATTTATGTTGTCATCAACAAAATCCAAAATGCACACATTCACGTCCATCTGGTCCGGATTTTTAGAAACCTAAAGGTTCTTCAAACTGTCGCAGTAGTTAGAAAGACTACTCCTGTGCAGAATGTGAAGCCTTAATTTAGGCCGTCGACCAAAAACAAAATAAATAGAACATAAATCGATTAAGCTGCCCATGAGTTACGGTGTTACAACGCGAACAATAAATAGCTTGATATTAATTTGCTCTAAATATCCTAGCCATCCAAGGTGATGAAACTTGCGGATTCAGCTGTTGTTGTATCTTTTCTTCCATACTCCATCAAAACAAACCAAAACACAGTTGAATAATTTTTCATCCAAACCAACCTAAGGCATTTTCCTCCGCCTTTGATAACGATCATGCCTCTGCGTTAAAGAGCAGGAATGGGTTGATGAAAGCCCTTGTACAAGGTCTCTTTAGCTGTCTGTCAGAGCGATTGCCATTTTTTAATTCTTTGCTGACATTTAAATAATTTAAAGCAGAGCTTAGGCAAAGTCCTTTAAAATTGTAACTGACTATTTGTATGTCCTTGTTAATCGCTAAGTGCATTTGCACCACTTTAGTCTCAATACTCAATATATAGAGAGAGAGTGTAGAACTTATAGTATGATGAATATTCCGCACGTTTTTAAAGAGTGATTGAAGACGGAGGATTGCAATATCTAAGCTCAAATCAAGCAGCCAAACTATTCTTAGCAGTAGAATATGGTTTGGTAACCATCATATGCCTGATCCACAAATAAGGAAATACTCTGAACTATACAAATTACAGAGACAACAGTCTCCTAAACATGGCCTACAAGATCTTGTCTGCTGTGCTGGGTGAATGTCTAAAATCTTCCGTCAACAACCTGATTGGTCCTTATTAGTTCAGTTTTAGGCCAGGAAAGTCTATCATGGACCAAATATTCCCATAACAGCAGATCTAGGAAAAAAACACTGGAAATGCAGAACGTTACCCGCCTATGATAGCGTATACAGAGATGGGCTATACAGAGCCTTGTCTAGTTTAGGCATCCCTAAGTTCGTCCGTCTACGTAAGATGCCGTTGGAGAATGCAATCTGTTCCGTCAAGGTCGGTAAAAATCTGTCCGAAACGTTTGATGGCAGAAATGGTTCGATTTCTTAAATATCTTATTTGAAAGGATTATATGAAAGCTAGGTTAGGTTAGGCTAGGTTGAAGTGGCTGTTAGCAAAAAGAAGCCAACACGCTTAGACCAATAATAGGTCCATTGTACCTACTCGTTGAACCATTTGGAGCTTCTGATGAAGCTTAGTAGGTCAGATTATTTAGGTCATTGAAACAGAAGGCTCCTAAGTGGAGTTTACTTCTTTGGGAGAGAGCTGGGCAGGTGCAAAGAAGATGAAGAATAGTCTCTTCCTTCTCCTCGTCCATGCAGCTTCTGCAGAAATTGTTAGAGCAGACGCCAAACCTTGTTGCATGCTTGCCTATTAGACAGTGTCCAGTTATGACACTTATAACAGCGCTAATATGCTTTCTACTTAGAGAAATCAAATTCCCAGAACGTTTCAGATCCGCTTGTCCACCTGGAATTTGTCTTTACGGTAGCATCCAGCTTTAATTGAAGTTTGCGTGTAGCGATAGGCATACCCAGTGAACTTTTGCCTGGAAGGAAGGGTATTGTTGGTCCATGTCTGGCAAGTTTGTCAGCCTTACAATTCCCAAGAATATCCCTATGCCCAGGCACCCAAATTAGGTGAATATTAAACTGCTCCGCCATCTCTATAAGAGACGATCGGCAGCTGTTGAAGATATAAAAGCTAACATCAGAGGTATCATTTTTCAAAAGTCTGCTCAACTGAACGCCGACTATATTGAAATTATTGGAAGAATGCAGCGGGCTATCAGTGAAGCATTTATAAGTATTGAATCAGGAGCAGCAAAGATGGGTTTAGCTGTGAACGGAGACAAAACATATGCTGTGTGAATGTCAGGACACACAACATCGACGAATAGGACAAAACGTCATAATAGGAAGTTGTTTATTGTTATGCCAGTAGTTACTCGTATAACTTCGAGATGGTTAAAGATTTCGCCCACCTAGACTCCGCGGTTAACTTTGAAAACAACATCAGTGCTGAGTTCTAATGAAGAAATACTCTTGCCAACCGCTGTATCTTTCGACTAAGAAGGTGAATATGGAGAAATACACCCTCTCTAGAACGTCTAAGGAGACACTATCCCAGTCCTACTATATGGCGCAAAAGCATGAAGGTTAACAAAAGCAGATAAAAGTATTCTTGGTTGTTTCGAAAGGAATATTCTTCGTGTGATGTACTATTCACTTTTTATTGACGGATTGAAAAGATTCATCGACGAACCATACGGGCCATAGAAACGTTCAAAACGGTGCGAATTCAGCGCCTAAGATGGCTAGGACATGTAAAATGTATGGACAGTCCATCCCGGTTGGGCAAGGCAGTAGCTGAAGGTGCGCATAGTTGGAAAAGGACTAGCCAACTTGACTAGCGACATATCGAACTGGCTGAAGAAGTTCGTTAACTGAAGCCATTCAAAGTAAAGAAAGTCAGTAAGAACTTGCAAATTTGCAGCATAAAACAACAGAAGTCAAAAGGCTACCGGAATAGTTTGTATTATAGATAATAAGTTTCGCTATCGAAACAACATCCAACAATTTTGCAAGAAAGTCTAGCTTCTGGCTATCTCTTTGGAATAGTAAAAGATTGAATAGTTAAATGATTTAAACAAACTTGCATCGAATTTCAACAACAAGGTGATGTGTTATGTGATTTTTTCAATCTCGTGATCAAACAGATATTATTGCAGGACTGATATCAGCACCAAAAGTAAAAGCTTGTCTAGCAGTTAGGATACCGAGCGATATCGATATAACACGGGGTTCTCAGCATGCCGATATTGAGTTAGTTGGTCTTGACAAACAAGTATTTGTCCACCGTCTAGGACAAAATATTGTATTAATTTAGTGAATGGGTTCGTTTACCTCAGAGTAAGCATAAACTCTGTAAATTACACGCTCTTGGAGATCCGACACAGGATAACCTACGAAGCCGCTACTACTTCGGTGTGACAAAACAATTAGGTTTCAAACTTCCATCTCGAAGAACAAAATTTACAGATCGATGATCCTTCCACTCCTGTTGTTCTGTGCCGACTACTGCATGATAAGCAGCAAAGCTGAGCATATATAAGGTAACTTTGAAAGAAAAAAATGGTCTTCGGATGCCTTTTTTGCTGTATCAAAATGTAGGCAAAATAGCCACAGCCTAATGATTACAAGTCAAATAGAGCGCATCGAAAGCAAGAAGGTTTCCGAGTTCCTCCAAGTTCGAGGCAAATCTCTGATCTCTCAAGGAAGCTTGAATCAACTCAAGGCTCATCGTTTCGATAAGGATGGAGGTCTGCGCGGTCTTTTCACTTTTTCTTAACTTTTCATAGTTTTTTAATACCGTTTCA
Source organism: Pocota personata (assembly GCA_963082735.1). Classification (NCBI taxonomy): domain Eukaryota; kingdom Metazoa; phylum Arthropoda; class Insecta; order Diptera; family Syrphidae; genus Pocota; species Pocota personata. The sequence continues at coordinate 236,034,394 of OY720430.1, read as the reverse complement.
AAATAAGTTGGTTGAAAGCTTAGCAATGAGTGTTCTTAATGCACTTACCAGTAGAAAATCCAAGAATAATAAACACATACAGCAAAGTTACAATCCGTCTCTAACGGATCATATGACACCCTATCCCTCATTCACTAATCTCACCCTAATAGAAAATTCAATCGCATCTTTCTAGTCAGAAGGTATTTAAGAGATTTTACCAGAAAATTTATTGTTACGTTTTTCTTAAGACAAAAGTGAGCGTGGATAGCCCCGTTTGTAACCAAAATTCACGATTTCTGGTAAAATATTCACAATAAGACTTAACCATCACCGTAGATAGTTTTAATAAAGTAAAATTGTAACTTGTTTTTTAAAGAAAACGCCCCCGAAATGTGGGCGTGGCCCTGGTGAATGTATGGATGAAATGGAGAGAATGGCAACGTCTATACATGTATTTTGTTAAGTAAAATAATTGTCAATTTCTAGTACAAAATATTGGCCGTGGTGTAGTGGTAACATCATCGCTTGTCACGCATTGATTCACGGTTCGAATCCTGATGTCAAGAATCATCTATTTATTTCGCATGAAATAAATAAAAAAGTCGATCAATTGCGAAAGCTAAGTCAACTCTACTGTGAAGGCATAACACTGGCAGTAGGGCGGTCATATGGCTAAAATGCAACTTGATCGTGATGATGACATCAGGAGGACGGAAAAAAATACTGTGAATCATAAGCAACGACAATAATAGCGAAATTAAAACAAAATACTCCCCAGTTATCTGGACAGCCACCCTTGGAGTTTACAGAAACTTAATACCACCTAAGTTTCAAACCCACTACACCAATCTTTCTTTCTCTCTGTCTCTTCCTCATTCCACAAAAACGCACGTGTTCTAAAAAATTAGTATAAGGGTATTCATATTCCCTTTAACACTTGCAAATTATAAAAAAAAAAAAAAAAAAAAATTGGAAAAAACAATTTTTTTTAAAAAAAAGTGGGCGTTGTGGCATGTTTCTAAAATATTTACGGCTGTACTTTATACATACGAGTACATACAGATGGGAAGGGCTAGATAGGCTTAACTTTCTATGCTATTCATAAATATATATACTTTCGTTATTATTTATCGATGTTACAAACTGTGTATCAACCCCATGGGGTAGAGTATACCCTTTTTCGGATTAATCTTTGACGCTTTTTTATGTCTTTGAAGCTCAGAACGCGTGGACTGTCTTATTATAAAAGGGTGTCTCAGTGAATCATGGCCACTGATTGGGTTACGTTCGCAGGCCAAAGGACCAACACATGGACATTGACTTCTGCAATCCCCAATTGACTTGTTTATGTCTGGTGGTAGATTATCCCAGAAAAAAGGTTAATATTTGCATATCCCCTAAAACGGATGTCTCCTCAGATACCCATGTTAGTATTGCATAACCTAGTCCTTCGCAGATTCATCTTTTAATCGGCTTAAATTTAAATTCTGTTCAAGATAGAATCCTGCACTCATTCTCATACATGAAATTTAACTAACCCAATCTATTAGAAAGCACTTAAACATTTTAAGCTCGACAGTGGATAGCAGTGATAACAAAAAATGAAAAGCACATCACCCACTTCCATATAAATGGAGATGGAGATGTATCCATTAGTGCAACACACTGAAGGGTCGGGTAAATTAAATCATTTTTTTTTTTTTTCATTTCGTCCTTTTTTTAGGAACTCCAACTCAAAAGCATTTAAACCTCCATTTTTCACAGACAGTTTTAATGCAATTTATGGCAGTGCACGTTCTTCAGTTCAGCGCAACGTAACCTAATAATAATGCACACGGTTTGTACTGGAAAAAGGACGAAAAGGTCAAGGATGGGTGGGTGTATGCGCTTGGAAGTAACCCTATTGCGCTCATTTGAGAGCGATGTCAGTATGTTTGCCCTTTGATGATAGATTCTCCTTTACCCAAGCAATTAGATTGTTTACCTTGTGCAGACATGCTGTCTGCTATGCTCATCGGAGTAGAAAGCTTAATGCAGTTTGTTGTCAGCGAATGCACCTGCTACTGTTGGCCTGGAAAATAACCGGAATGGTCTGCTAATTGACATGAAACCTTCTCTGAGATGTAGGTGGGATTAAATGATGACAAATGTTATCAAAAAGTACATGATGCTGTAAAGGAATTGGAAGGTGATTGTCCAGCTTTTGTGTGGTTTTTCACTTTCAAGGATCAAGGAGTATAACTTTCAGCAATGGAATCAAGATCTGAAGTTTGCTGCGATTTTAGGAGAATGAGCATGAAGATGAGGGTGAAAGGGGATCAAATCGTCTCTGTGTGTCCGGCGTACAGTTTTCCTTCGGCTGAGATAATTTTTCTGTATGCCTAGGATATTGGGGAACAGTGTGGCATATTACGTATTACTCAATGGCTTTTGATTACTTTTCACGTCCAGTTACTGCCTTTGCAAAATCAGTAATGATACCATACCTCAGCATACCTCCCATTGCTTAGTTTGAGAATTTCATTGGATTTGCCTTTTCTTCGTCAGTATTTAACAAATACAAATTTTAAAAGTACTTCAAAGTTAGTAGATTGTCAACTTTTCGCATTCTCCGAGAAGTACTCCCCAGCACTATACCAATTGTAACACCTGTTTCATAATAAAAACACAAGAAATAGGTACTCGTACCTTCTCCCGTCAACAGTTCGCGAACAACTCTAAATAAATTCTCGTCCTCCTAAGGAGAAAGTTTCTTTTGCAAAATCTCTTGGAAAAACTTCTTAGCAGCTTTCCATAATGATATCCTCTAGAGATTTTCTTTTTTTTTTTGTTTTTCCTGTAATTTGCAAACTTGATGGGATTTTCAATTTTCACGACGAAGCGCTTTCAATAATCCTCCAAAGGAAACACATGTGTCAGTCAAGGAAGTTGAAGAAAATAAGAAAATCCTCTGACGGTAGTGAAAACTCTTCTTACGATTAGTTGCCTGGTATAGGTAGCCCTCACTTGTCACCTACTTAAGTAGTTTTGCATCTACACTTACAGGTAGAAAGGTTAACTTTCGATTGACTGAAACTGAAGTTCCATGAAATTTCGTTAAACTTCTGTCAAATTTGCCTTGCTAACAGGCTTCAGTGAAGTTTTTTGATTGGCACCTCTGCATAACTGCTTCCGCTGTTTATAATTTGGCAAAAGGCATTTGGTAATTTCCTTTTTATCACAGAGAGGAAGCCAGTTGCCATGACTTTGGTATTTTTTTTTTTTTTTTATTTAAATTAAACACAATTCCATTTACACTTTGATCTTTCGCGAAGGAGGAACAGAGTAACACCCGAAATGGGTGTGTTCGGTGGGTGACTTTGTTGTACCATGATGGGTTACACTTTGGTGGTGGAATCCTGGGTATGCAATTGATTTCCAATTTGAGTTCGGTGAAATGTAAATTTGCGATAATTGGATGGACAAATTGGATATCCAATTATTCGCTTCGATAATTCGATAACTGATTCAGAGTTCAGAGAGCTTCTTTATAACCAGTCTGTGGGGTTAGGAACGACAGTAGTTACAATCCGGTTTAAAATGAAAGGGTTTGAGTTTTTCATAAAGGAAATCAAAAAAAAAAGGTGAAGTTCGGTAGTTGATTTCATAAATCGATGGACATCCTGGCAACTGGACGCAACAAATAGATTTTTTTTTGTGGTTGCACTGGCCTTGTATGTCTCTAAACGCAAATTCGTTTCTAATTGCTCACTTCTGTGTTCTCTGTGAATGTGATTTATGGATATTGGCATGTACAAATAGATGGGATATGAAAATATGGTGTTGCTATCGTTATAGCCATTGATGTTAACAATATCTGAACTCAGGAAATAGATAATTTAGTGAAAAAGTCCTTTGGGTGTTATGAATTGCAATGGAGTGGCCCAAGTGGCAATTTTAATTAGTCTGAACGAAACAAAACATAGTCAGGCCCACAGTGGCATTACACACTCCTGCACCGAAGTAAGGATTTCTCGTGTTTTTCGGAGGTTAGTACAAGTAACATGTGCAATTTTCCAAGAACCACCCGATGGTTAGTTAGAAGTTAGCTGTATAGGAACCGTGGAAAAAAACGTAGGCCATGTTAGGAGACAGAGACAGAAGGAAGCTTCACCGACTTCTTTCCACATCGCACAATCGAAGTCCTTGTTAGTCTCACAGCAACCATGACGAATCAACTTTCGTTAAGTTAAACACAGTTAAACACGTTCATTAAATTCACCACTGACAGGAGAATGCGACAATGACGTAACACCAGCCGCGTTCAAACCATAACGCTTGGTACGGAGTTACGCACAGCTGCACCTAGACCTAGGTTTTTGGCTGCAACATCCATAATTATGGAAGTGGCAATGCGGCCTAAAGAATTCCCACAAATTTATTCGCTGTGAAACAACTGACGGCACTTGTAAAGAAGGGGAGAATCTTTTTGCGGTATCAATTTTAAGCCGGTGATGATAGTGCTTCTAGAAGGCTACGATGGTCCATAGGCAGCCGAATATCTATCATTTAAAAGAAGATAAGATGGTGCAGAAAAATATCCTGAGATCACTGGATATTAAAACTATGATCAGGCGCATGTAGCGGATTAAAATTAAAACACAAACTGTCATCTGCAGACATCTAGTGGAGCTGTCCCAGTGTCATGAGTTCATCTCTTCCGAGAGAATTCAATAAATGTGCAGTTTGGGTGAAAGAACATGAATCAAATGGGAAAGCAGTGGCCTTAGCAAACAGTGGTCAAACGTGGAGAACTTCCAATATGAAGCAGAGAACGTCAAAATGGATGGCAGTGAAAACCACAGAACATGGTAACTTTAGGTATCATCTAAAGATGGTGAGATTTGTGGAAGACAATACCTACAGATTATGCCTGGATGATACGAAGAATGTCCAAAATGCCTTGAAATAGGCTACTGCTAGTTGAAAACTGAAAAGACTAACCATAAGATCTACGGAGAAAAGTGGTAATCAAAATAGCTAACCTATGTAAAGTGCTCCATCGTCTTTGCAGCATGCATACTCTAGAATCGCCAAATCACCAGAATTAGTCGAGGATTATGTCCGATTCGAAGGTATTCTCCTTGCAGTTTTTATCATTTTGCAATTTGAATCACTACCTGAACAGCTTCCGCTTCGATTTCGTCGCATTTGCATTTGGCGCACAACGTTTCTTTGTCTCAATTTAATCCATACACAGCTCTGTTTTGCTAACAAACATGCTAAGCCACTTTTGTGGTATTTTCTTTCCAAAACTGTGAAAGCTAGAAAATTTCCAGAACAAAGATAAGTCGTATCTTTCATTTCGAATCACCAAACTGTTTCAGCTTTCTACTTAGCTACCTCGTACAGAACCTTATGCCTACTGTCTTGAATAAGTTTTGTGCTGGATATGCACAGTACCTTTATCGATGACAGGCTGACGTATCGCAATGATAACTATAGGGTTCTCAGAATGAGCAGAGTATTGAATATGAAATTACTCAAAATGTGCCCAAAATGCATACTCCATGTACATACAAGGTGGCGCAAAATTAATCCTCCTATCTGAAGATGTTATAATTTTTACAAATGGCGTCGTACGTCAATCCTATTTGACATTTGTGAACTAGACAGCTGCAGAAAACAAACAGACAAGCAATAAAGCGCTATACTCCGCAAGAGCGTGGAACAATTGTGCCGCAATCTCAACAACGAATAGGATGACTTTGTGTCGAAAATCATCATGAGCGATGAGGCGCATTTCCACTTAAGCGGTTACGTCAATAAGCAAAATCTTCATTTCTGGGGCACTGAAAATCCACGTGTGATGCACGAAGAGCCATTACATCCACTCAAAGCCACTGTGTGGGGTGTGGCGTTCACTTTGAGGACGTTCATTTTGAGGACGCCATCGGCAATACGGTCACTGTTACTGGTGAATGCTACAGGGCCATGATAAACGACTTCTTACTGCCGGAATTAGATGAGCCGGGCTTGGTGAACATGTAGTTTCAACAAGACGGTGCAACCGCACACACAGAACGAGCCACAATGGATATTGTGGAGGAAGCGTTTCCTGGTCGCGTAATCTCCCGTTTTGGCGATTTGGTGTGGCCAGCAAGTTCGCCCGATTTAACCGTCCCAGACTTCTTTCTCTGGGGCTACTTGAAGTTGCGGGTTTATGCCAACAAGCTTCAGACAATCGCGGTCCTTAAGGAGAATATTCGACAGGAATGCGAACAGTTATCACCGGAAATCTTGTGTAAAGTCATGGAAAATGCGATAAAAAGGGCACAAATATGTATCAACACTGGCGGCAGCCACTTGCCGGATATCATCTTTTCCACTTAACAGGAAAAATTGTAAAGATCCAAATAAAGATTTACATCACTCAAAATCATTTTTTTTTTGTTTAATAAAAAAGTAATTCAAAAACAAAATTGGCTGATTAATTTTGCTCCACCTTGTACATATCTGGCAGTTTTCATTGTTCTGTGTATCCAAGAAAAAAAAATAAAAATAAAAAATCCTGATGCGGAGGAGCCTATCACATTTTACGAAATTAAAGGAAACTGTTGGCCCTTGTGTTCTGTGCTCCCCGAGTGTGCCTACTGAAACAGAAGACATCGACGACAAGGTGACAACAAGGAGGAGGGTCAGGTAGTGTGAATGCGATTTTATTTAAATATTTTATTATAATGGACTCACATTGATATTTAATCCAGTACTGTAAGCCTACGATATTAATGTCTGCTACGGTTATAGTTACTATTCATTTGGTTTTCAACATTTCAGCGCTCACAAGTGTGATACGTTGTCCATGTTCTCACGTACCCAAGTCTATAATTAAAACCAGATAATGCCTCATGTATCCTATCGCATACATTTATCCCTGATTCAAGCCATGGAGTTTACTGGCAAAACCCAAACCAACCGATTTTTTTCACATTGATATCAGTTAACACAATTAATTGTGTATCAATACGATCTCTCTGAGTTTTAAATAAAATTTTCAGAAAAAAATTAACTTAATTCCTGGAGTCTGGATGCCATATCATCTGGTTCTATCATTTTTATTCGTGCGGACTGCATTTTAATTGGGAAAAAAGGGATGGTTTCTCATTGATATCTTCTAGAGATACCTTGCTTCTCCTTAACACCTGGACCTTACTGCTCTGTTCCATATGTATCTCTTTATAAAAATATCTCGACTCATTAATTCACATTTTGGCTGTCGCTGTATGACCACCACTGTGCAATTGTTGGCCGATTTTTCCAATTTACAATTTGGTCTGGTTTTTCTCTCGCAAAAACCCAATTTTTAATTAAATTTTTAAATTTATTTCTTGTTGATTGAACATATGTACATGCAGCAGGCGAAAAAAAAAATACTACCCACAGGATAGCAAAGTCGGTCGTGCTCTAGTGAGGCTTTCACAGACTAACATGACAGGATTTGATTTAAATAATTTTTTTTTTTATTTATTTATTTTTCATATGACCGCTCCTTTATTTGTGATTTGGATGAGGCTTCCGTTGTTCTGTAAAATATTTATTTGTTAATTTGAAATAAATTTTGGTTTTTGTTGTTTCAGTATGAATTCATTTGGCTTTCCTGTTGACTTTAATTTTGCAATGTGGTCACATGAAATATTTAGGTTAGGTTCTGCTTTCGGTTGTAATTAACTTCAAATTTGAATTTATGGTTCAATCCTTCAAAGGGTTTTTTCCGCAACATGAATTTTTATTTTACGGACTGCATTTGTCATTCCATAATTTTTAATCATTTTTAGCTGAAGCGAATCAACTCCAGTGCTCCAGGCATTAACAAAATCAGAAAAAAAAGGGCTGGATAGTACTTGATATACATATATATACATATGTACATATATAAATTTTTTTAAAAAAATTTCCGCAGCTAGATTACACGTCAAATTATTTATATGTACATTATGGAGTTCGTTAGCTGTAGGCGATTGTGCTTTCCAGTTTGCCATCAGTCTTACCCCTTAAAATGTGTCCATTATTTGAGCTAATGAACCATTCCCCATAGTTTTTGAGTTTTTTTTTTCACAGACTTTTTCTGAATTTTTTTTTTTAAATATTCACTATTCTTTGGTCTCCTCACTTCATTTGATAAAGAGTTATTCATTGTGAGGTTTGAATTTCACATCCCTGCCATATGTCATCTGTCAAATCTATCTGTCATACATAGTGACAGGTATTTAGTTCTAGCCACTTCATAATATGGATTGTTTAACCACCTGCCAAAAAAAAAATTGTTGCGTGTTACTACAAAAATAACAGTACTGTAATATCTATGTATCGCGATTTAAGGAGAGATTATGGTCGTTATATTGGCTCAACTGAGTAAACAATTCGAAACATAGTCACATAGTCATAGTTTGTAATGTCATAATGACTCTGTATCATCGTAATGCTTGATCAACTGAAAACATGGTGCTAGCTAGTACACAAAGAATAGGTTATGACGAGACATGCAACTCGCTGTGTCTTTGCAATATTTTTCAAGTAGACTTCCTCTCTAAAACGGGTTATGATACTAGGCTAGTATCTGACCACGAAGGTGTATAACTCAAAGCCCAAAGTGTAACCAAAAGTCTTTCATACTTTGGAATATCTTCGCGCTATACTACCTTCCTGTCCTGTTAGTTGATTTTTGCAAAATTCAAGACTTGGGCTCGCACATTTTTAGTTTGCGTAGACTTCCTTGTTATCTCATCATCGTAAATTCCCTGATTAAAAGGGATTTTTTAACGATCAGATCCACTTTGTTCTTAATGTCATTAATATTCAGAAAAAAAAGGTCAAGCTAAGCCTTCAAAAGTAATCTGTTGTAGTAATACCTACTAAGATTGATTAAAATCTGGAGATCGAACACTTTCACGATAACAATACATAAACTCGTAGCTTACCTAGCGTAAAACTGACTCTATCCTATTCTTCAGAGCTTTTTCCGAGTAGATGGAAATTAGCATTTGTCTAGCCCGTCAATAAAAAAAGGCGAATCTTCCTCCGTGTCCAATTACCGACCCATTGCACTCACGTCCCTTCTTTCCAAGGTCATGGAAACACTGATAAATCGTCAGCTTATGAAATATTTAGATTCACGAAAACTCCTTAATAAGCGGCAGTATAGTTTTCGTAGCAACAGGTCCACTGCTGATTTGATGGCATATCTCACCGAGAAGTGGGACCATTCTCCCCATCACTTCGGCGAAAAGAGAGAAAGATGGTTGCGCTTAATATTTCAAAGGCATTTGACAGAGTTTGGCTTTAAGCTCTTTTGTCAAAAATGCGTGTCTATGAGGCTCTTTTTCAATGGATTAGAAATTACCTTTCGGGGAATTCAATACAAGTTGTTTTGGACGGCTTTAAGTCTGCAATTCACCAAATAAATGCTGGTGTTCCCCAAGGCTCTGTTTTGTTTCCGACTCTCTTTCTTATTTTTATAAATGGTCTCTTGTCTGCAACTTCTAATCCAATCCATTCCTTCGCTGTCATCAGACAGTACCCTCAGTTTTTCATATTCGTTCCCTAACTCACGTCCTTGCTCTTCGGCCGTAGAAGAGGAACAGCTTAATTAAATGGGGTTCAACCAACAGAGTGGAATTTAATGCTTCCAAAAAACAATGCTGTCTTCTGTCTTTCAAGCGAAACCAAAACCCTCAACCATTGTCCATGGATGGTACTTGCATCATTGAAACCGAAAGACTTGCCATTCTCGGTATGTGTATTAATAACCATCTTCGATGGAACGATCACATATTCGAGGTCGCCAAAAATGCTGCAAAATGTCTAGGATTTCTTAAACGGTGCATGAAATATTTTACCCCGTCTGATCTGGCCTCAATTTATAAGGCGTACATCCGCCCTAAGCTGGAATATAACGCCCATATCTGGTCTGATGCACCCAAGACCGTTCTGCACATTCTTGATAGGGTACAAAATCGCGCGTTAAAAATTATAGATGATAGAGACATTGTGAATTACATCGGAGAAATGTCTCGTGTCTCTCCCTATGTTATCGCTATTTTCATAAATAATGCTCCAGCGAAATAGCCAGTTGCATTCCTTTAAAATTTCACCCGCAATACGCGACATACTTCGAATGCACATCAGTTCACCCTAAAGCCATACTTCGGTCGTACAAAATAGGGATTCGTTTAGAAGCCGAACGACACGAATGTGGAATGATCAACCAGGCTCTGAATTTCCCCATCACTACAACCTTTAAACATTTAAAGCCAACGTACACAGGCTTCTTCTAAACGCCCGTCCTGAAAAAATATAATATTAAAAAAAAAAATAATACTCGTAGCTTACGAGTATCTAGATGAATAAATTCAGATCCGAACGTTACCAAATAATGCAGAGTAAAGGATAATTTTGAGGGCTTATACGTAAATAGCTTGCGAATAAATGCAGACAAATAAATTGTAATAGACTCCTTATATGTAAATAAAATATGTATATCATACAGGTAGGAAGCTTTTATGTAGAAGCGAATTCTACGTAAAGAACTTGTACCTGCAGAATTTAATTTGAAATTTTTGGTTTTGAAATTCTCTACAAGATGGATACCGAATTTTTTTAAAACTTTGAAAATTTGTACGTACACAATCGTCCAGAATATTGAACTTTAACCGAACTTTATGGAAATCGTTTTTGAGTGAGGAAACGGTGCGGCCTATGAACAAAGTTATCAGGGTCGGAATTATCAGTTTTGAAGTTCTCTGCACAATGTAAGCCTTATTTTTTTAAAATTGTCAGAATGCAGTTTTCCAAAATATTGGGCTTTACACACAAGTTTATGGAAACCATTTTTGGGTACAAATATCTTAAAAACTGTACGTTCTAGGAAAAAAAAAGAAATAATCAGTAGATTTTGTAATTCTTTCCAAAATAGATGCCGAATTTCTTAAAATTATCGAAAATTTACGGTACGACTCTACGCGAAGTTTATGAAAACCGTCTTTGAGTGCAAATATTTCGAAAACGGTGTGACCTACGAAAGAAAATTATTTTAGCTGAAATTGTAGGTTTTCAAATTATCTGCAAGTTGGATGCCGAACTTTCCAAATTTTCTACAATTGTAAGTGCATGATATTCCACAATATCCTACTCTACCCCGTAGTACATGGAAAGTGTTTTTGAGTGCGAATATTTTGAAAACGATGCATTCTACCTATATGATCAAACTGATTACAGTAGAAATTCTACGTGGCTGCCAAAAATGTAAGTTATGAATTCGTTCGCAAACAAATTTGGGAAGATGAACATTTACAAAATTTGTATACAATTTATTTTTTTCTGAACATATTTGTTTTTTTTTTTTTCTCTCTTTTAGCTTAAGCAAATAAAACGTAGCTTTACGTACATAATGTCGAAATTATCAGAGTCGGAATATTCAGTTTTTAAGTTCTCTGCAAAATGTATGCCTTATTTTTTTAAAATTGTCAGAACGCAGTTTTCCAAAATATTGGGCTCTACCCCCAAGTTTATGGAAACCATTTTTGGGTACAAATATCTTGAAAACTATACGTCCTACAAAAAAAAAATCAGTAGATTTTGTATTTCTTTGCAAAATAGATGCCGAATTTCTTAAAATTATCGAAAATTTACGGTACGACTCTACCGCGAAGTTTATGAAAACTGTCTTTGAGTGCAAATATTTGGAAAACTGTATGACCTACGAAAGGAAATTGTATTGCTGAAATTGTAGGTTTTCAAATTAACTGCAAGGTGAATGACGAACTTTTCAAATTTTCTACAATTGTAAGTACATACTACCCCGTAGTACATGGAAATTGTTTTTGAGTGCGAATTTTTTGAAAAAGATGCGACCTAGGATCAAAATGATTACAGTATAAATTCTAGGGGGCTGCCAAAAATGAAAGTTATGAATTCGTTCGCAAAAAAGTCAAACTCCCTCTAAGTCGAAACTCCCTGTAACTCGTACACATTCTCTCGATTCTTGGCCTCTTTTTTCACCTCTTAAGCCGAATTTTTTTTGCATAGAAAAAAATAAAAAAAAATTACCCTCTCACAATTCGTATTTGGTTATATAACTATAAATACCTAAACATCAAGTACCTACACACTTAAACACCCTAAAAATCTGTAGCATTGCGTATGCCATCATAGTAAGTGCGTTGTGGTTCTACCTATCCATATCCAGTACATAAGGTACCTACCTAAAAAGATACAATTTGTACAAAAATTGCAGGGCAAAAAACAATGTTATTCTTTTCTTTGTGTTGTTCGTTGGATTCAAAACAGTTTTCATTTCAAAGCAATGGAAATCTATCTAGAAAAAAAGATCTTGTTTTAGTGAAATTCCAGTTGGAATTCGAAAATCAGTTGATTCTGGGCAGTTCAACATAGCTGATGCAGTTATTCTGTGCAAGTTAGTAGTAAGATCAATTAAAAAAATTGTAAGTTACATGTTACGGAATTACATATTGCAAAGTAAACTGTATGGTCAAAAGTTTTGTTTATTTAAAATGTATTGTTTTTACCTTTAAGGCAATAAGGTGTTGAGTTGGAACAGAAGATTTAAACAACAATAAATTAAACTTTTAAGGGATTACATCATCAGATTGGAAGGTAGGTGATCGTATTCTATATGTGAGGGAGCATTTATTTTTTTACATATGAATACGTGCAAAATTGAAAACATTAGATCTTGGCAATTGAAAAGGAACTTAAAAACAAAACCAAAATTGCCGAAGATTTTGACATTCGTCGTAGTACACTTTCATCGATATGGGGTGCAAGAGAAGAATTAAGGCTGCGGTGTAGTTGTGCTAATATAAGTGGTCAAGTAAAGCGGAACAAAGTCTGTGAGTATGAAAGTGTTGACAAAGCCGTTTTCAAGTGGTTTGAGAGTATGCGTGCCAATAATTTACCCGTAAGTGGTTTAATCATAAAAAAAACAAGCTCTGGAAATTGCAAGCAGCTTAGGTTTTAAAACCAAGCACAGCATTCTTGGCAAAGTTTTATCAGGTGAAAGCGCTTCTGCTGACAAAACAAAAGCTGATAAATGGGAGCAACCGTTATCAGAGGTTGTCAGAGTATACAAACCGGAAGACATTTTTAATGTCGATGAAACGGGAATTTTTTTCAAATGTTTACCAAGACGTACCTTGGCTTTTAAGGGCGAAACATGTTTTGGAGGCAAACACAGCAAAGAAAGAGTGACATGTCTTGTAGGATCCAACATGACAGGACCAGAAAAACTAAAACTCTTAATTATCGGCAAGAACAAAAATCCACGCTGTTTTCAAAAAATAAAATCTTTGCCAGTGGATTATGTAGCCAACCAACGGTCTTGGATGACGGCAGATCTTTTTACGAGCTGGCTTTTGAAGCTCGATTTAAAATTTGCAAGATCAGAGCGAAAGGTCTTATTTATCATCGATAACTGCCCAGCTTACCCTTAACAAGTAAAAGATAAATTAAAGTTTATAAAGCTTGAGTACTTCCCACCAAACATGACTTCAATAGTTCAGCCAATGGACATGGGAATAATACAAAACTTGAAAGTACACTATAAGCGCCGTATACTAACAAAAACCTTAAGGATTTGGGAAACCAAAAAAGAAGATTACAAAATATCGCTTCTAGACTGTGTACGGGAAATTTCAAGAGCATGGGTAGAAGATGTAACTCCGTTAACGATTGAAAATTGTTTTAAAAAGGCCGGGTTTAGACGTGGGACGAAGAAGATGAAATTCCGCTCAATTTACTAAGATCTGAGAACGAGGACGCCCATGAAATCGAGCAAATGTGGAACAAGTTAACAGAAGTGAATTATAATGCTGCAGATGTTAATTGGAAAGACTTTATGGAAGTCGATGACGGTATCATTGCTACCGAAGTACCTGACAATCAGTCTGTTTTGGAAGAAATAATTAATGCTGAGAATAACGCAAACGAAAATTAAGATGAAGAAGAACCCGAGTTAATTAACATAGAATCTGCAATAGAATTGACTGACCAAGTTCCGGATGAAGTTCAAAACTGTCTTAAAAAGAAAAAAAAAAAAAACACTACACCTGTGATGACCCAATCAAAAATAAAAATTTTTTTAAGTAAAGTTATTTAAATAAGATTTTGACGATATAACAATGAATTTATGTGCATAATTTTAATTTTAATTTAGCACGATGTTTTTTATTTATTTTATTTCATTATTTTTATTTTTTTTTATTTTGATGAACTACTGTGTCCTTATTTAATTTAAACCAAACAAGAAGCTATTTTTTTTGTTAACTTTTTTAAATTATGTTAACCTTTTTTTTGTTAAATGAAAGCTTTAAAACAAAAATACAAATTGTTTCTCTCTCTAACTCGAATTTTTCCAAAACTCCCTCTAACTCGAACAAATCATGGTATTTCGTGAAAATTCGACTTAGGGGGCCAGTCCACTGTATTTGTTTTTTTTTTTCTCTTTTAGCTTAAGCAAATACAACGTAGCTTTACACACATTTAAAAATCTGTTTATTTCGAAGTTTTATAATTTTATTTATAAAACGTCGAAATATTTCCAGTACTCTCGATTTTTGTTATTCTACCCCTGTCCTCTGTCAGATCCCTACTCATTTTTTTTGCGGAATATGAGCTTTAAACTCCACATGTCACGAGCCGTCACTGGACTGCATTCTTTCGATTATGGATGTCACAAAGAAGATCAAATACACATTTATTTATTTAATCACTTATTTTTATTTATTTATCTTTTTTTGAATGTCAGAAACAAAATTATACCAAAGCCTTCTTATTCGCCTCCAGCTTTGCAATTACTACCTTTTTATGCATTTCAACCCCGTCGCCGTTGCATCGTTTATAATATGGCAACTGTGACATACGTTCCATCCACAACTGTATATTGAGAAACATATTTGCATTAAGCGGAGCATACTCAATAGCAGACGACATTGTTGCAATGCAACACAAATCCGCTATTGTCATATATCGTCCACAAATGTACAGGTTTTCCTTAAGGCAGTTCTCAAGTCCATCGTAAGATTTCTTAAGATACGCAATAGCTTCCTGAGAAATCTCAGTGCATCCGTACCAAATAATTGGCTCAGTAATCTTTTTAAGTCTGGCAGCAAGGTGTCCACAACTAAAGAAAAGTCGCGTGAGTACCAGATTACGAGATTCCAAATCTTTTGGATAAAGATGTTTATCGGTGGAGTACTTATCGGCCAGATACATACAAATTACGTGACTGTCGGTGATAATAATGCCATTGTCATCCAACACCGGTATGGTGTGCTGTGGATTGATTTTTAGAAATTCCGGAGTACGATGTTCTCCATTTTGTAAATTCATGTGACTGCGGATAAAGAAAATTCTCAGTAGTTTTGGTATCTAATAAATAAACCTAAGAAGTAGCTCACTGCAGATCCAAATCCACACCAATTTCAGCTGCTGTGAGTAGAACAGCTCGGCATGGTCCACTGCGTGGTGAGTAATACAAAAGCGGTTTGTTTGTCATAATCACTGGATTAATTTTTAGGTTTTAGTTTGAGTAAGTAGTTTGGAGAATTTTAACAGCACCGTTTGTATGCGAGGCTAAAAACGAACTGAGAAGAGAGAATTTGATTTTTTATTGCTCACTAACGCGGTCCGCACCAGCTGTTGGATGAGAGCTTTTCATTAACAGAAAACTTGTTCGGATTTTGCTGTGTAAGCATGGAATAAACAACAGAAGCGACAAACTTTAATTGACATACATACTTTAATTAAATAATTAAGAAATGATAAACAAGAAACAACGAATAGCACAGAACGTGTGGCGGTAATGCTTACGAGTATTATGAATTTGAGTGATGCAGAAAAAATTTTTAATAATTGAAAAGTAATTTGAGAGAGCTTGCACATCTTAAGATAGGGTAAATCGGGCACATTCGGATGATTTTCTTGTAAACTTATATTTTGCCTAAATATTTCGATAAGATTGAAAACTTTCACTCTTGTGCTCCTAAGCCGCGATACGTTTGGTTGTTAAGGGCGCATACACACCAATTTCAATTTATTTAAATAATCATACACTAAGATACAAAATCCATTATTGTGCAGAGTTAAAAAGTGGTAGTTTAAGAAAAGAGTTAAAAACAGATCTAAAAACTAAAATATACATACAAATTTAATTTAATTTCATTTAATTAATGTAGAAAAAAATCCCTAGTGCCCTAGCCTTAATGTTAGCTCCCTTACAAAACGACGACGTAAACCATTGATTTTCATGTACTCAGATGCTGTCTGAGCTCTCTCCTGAAGTCACCGATTCCCTGGCATCTTCGTAAATCGGTTGGAAGTGAGTTCCGTAGTCGCACAGCATATACTTATAACAAATTGTTTTTTGGTAGTGTTATACCTGAAGGTTGGCAAAATAAAGACTCGATGCTTTTCGGAAGGTGCATATTGAATTCTATGGTAAAGGTACTCCGGAATTTTTTTTTTTGAGTTTGAAAAGAAAGACTAAAACATTGAAATTCAAATACTCTTGGAATCTCATGCCAAGAAAGTCTTTAACATATCCAGAAAAATGATCATGGCGTATTTCGTATTTAATTTTCGAGAACTAAGGCTGCTCAGATCACAAAACACTGAGTGTGCATATAGCAACATTGGCAAAACTAAGGTATTCACCAGTGTCGCTTTGACCCTAGTTGGAAAACAGTAGCCAGATTGGTACACTGTGCTTAGACCACCGTATACATTGCCCATAATAGTAGCCATGTGATTCTCCCAGGTTAGATTGCGATTAAAGTTTAGTCCTAAGTTTTTTACCCGCTCAGCATATTCAAGGTGGACACTATCTACTTCGATAAGGGGAAAACAGATACGGCTTATAATGATAGCTTGGCTTTTGTCACAATTGAGTTTAAGCTTGTTTGTTTGGGCCCAACGAACCACTAATCTTAAATCCTCATTTATACGCGAAGTCGCATCGTCGGCGTACATCTGCACGCTGCTATGTAGGATTGAAGGTAAGTCGTTATTAAACATAGAGAAAAGTAACGCTATAATAATAGATCCCTGTGGTACTCCAGCCTTGGATTCGAGAAAGTCCGACATCTTACTATTCGATGAAACAGCATGAGTGCGATTTGCTAAATAACTTCTTATCAGTTTTAACGCAGTTACATCAAAGTTGAAGTAATGTTTAAGTTTAATTAAGAGAATCTCATGCGGAACTGTATCGAATAGTTTCAAGAAGTCGAGCAAACTAGTGAGGTAATATGATTGCTATTCATTGCTGTGCGAAACTCGTCAACCAAATTCAGCAGGGCGGTGGTGTAGCAATGTTGTTGTCTAAAGCCTGATTGGAACGGTGAAAGGAGATTGAATTGGTTCAGGTATCAGCTCCTCGAACGCCTTGGAAATAAAGGGGGAAATGGAAATAGGACGATATTCTTTTTCTTTGGAAGTTCTTTAAATTGGAAGTTATCATTAGCAAGGAGATTTATCTTAAAATTTCCGCAGACTATTAAATGGTTATAATTCAGCCCAATGTTTTCGAAGAGATTTGTGATGACAGTGCTATCTGTAACCTTTGGAGGTAGGCATTTGTCAAGACCACACAGAATTTCAATGAAAAGATATTCAATTCTCTCGCTGTCGTGTGATTTATAAGTTAGCCTACTTGGAATATTTTGCCTCACAGGGATATTTTTTTTTTCGTGTAGTTGCGAACCATTACTGAACGACTGGGTCGCACCATAGACTACATAATACTATTAGGTTATTCATTATGAGCTTCGTATTAAAGTATTAAAGATTGCAATGACATTTTTCTACTGTTTTAGATTTTTGACTATGCCATTATGTATGGAATACGACGTCGGTTAAACTTCGATTCTAGTGAAGTAATATTTGATGGCTTTTCGACACATCTCTGGTCGTATGGCGGTCATAACTTCACGGATGTTGGTTCTTAAGTGCATCAACGTTTTGGGATTGTCTGCATAGACACGATCTTTACCATAGCCTGACAAAAATAAATAGAACGGGATCAGGGCAAAAAAAATTGACCATAGCGCAGAGAATTCACCGTAACAGTGGCGCCTTCGTCGTTTTCGAAAAAATACGACTCGATCACGACGCCGGTCCACAGCGCGTACCAAACTGTCACCCGTGGTGACAATTTTGTTTGTTTATGTAGCCGCCGAGCGAGAAATGGGCCTCATCGGTGAAAAAGATTTTATTTGAAAAATTGGCGTCAACCTGTTGATTTTCCAGCACCCAATCGGCGTATGTTCTACGCATTTGATTGTCAGCAGGCTTTAATTGTTGTGTAAGATGCACTTTGATGAAGATGTACATAGATCAAAGTGCATAATACGCCAAAGAGAGCTGTAGAAGTGCTGAGCGCCGCGTGGAATTGAAAATACCGGGTTTCGGCCATTCACAGCGGCTATGTTTTCAGTTGATCGAGTATTATGATGATGCACAGGCCTCACGATGTCACAAACACTACCGATTTATTTGAATTTGGAGATTGTGTTTCGAAGTGTTTGCTCAGTTGGGCGAGTATTACGACCATAATCCGTCCTTTAAATCGCGATACACAGATATTACACAGAACTGCTACTTTTGTAGTAAGATTCAACAATTTGAATGCGTTGAACTGTGGTTAAACGATGCATATTATAAAATGGCAAGAACTAAATACCTGTCACTATGGATGACAGATGGCAGATGACAGGGATGTGAAATCCCAACCTCGGAATGAAAAATCCTTTATCTCTTATAGTTCATCTCTAGTCTCTTGTGTGTATTGAATTTGCTGCATTGTAGGTACCACCTTCGCTTTATCCTATAGGATAAGTAAGCCCTTACGAACTTTTCAGTGCTAACGACACTTCACTTGAAATAAATATATGTATCTACTAGATACTATCTAGGTAAGGTATACCTATGTAAAGGGTGTCCTAAAATTCACGCAAGATTTTGATAGAAAATACAGGTTTTTAATTAAAAATTGCAAATGTTTTATTGATTCATAAAGTATACAATATAGTGTTATGTATGGAATAGTATATCGGTAAATCGCCTCCACGGGTTTGCTGACACATACGCACTCTTTTTTTGTCGAAATTTCCATGACCGTTGTGCATAAATGTGGCTTAATTTCGTTGATACAGCGCACAATTTGCTGCTTTAAGGAGTGGGTTTGTTGGTATAAACCTTGGACTTCAAAAAATTCCAAAGAAAAAAGTCCAACGGCGTTTAATCGCATGAGTTAGGCGGCCAATTCCGATCACCAAAAAGGGAAATTACACAACCAGGAAATGACGAATGCAATAATTGAATTGTTTCTCGGGCTGTATGGCATATGGCACCGACTTGTTAAACCACATATCGTCCACATACATACATATCTTGCTCACGACAGTGAGCACCATTAACTGTTATTGCCTGATCAGCCGCATTTTCAAAGAAAAATGGCCCGATGATGCCTCCAGCCCGAAATCCACACCAAACAGTTACGAGTACACATTGTGGATGCATTTGTTTCTCAACAATCACTCGTGGATTTTCTGAGCCCCAAATTAGACAATCTTGACGATTAACAAGGCCATCAAGATGAAATGAGCCTCATCGCTGAAGACGATTTTGTTTGAAAAATCAGCATCCACTTGTTGTTTTCCATTGAACGACCTCTCTTCGCTGTGCGTGGTCAGTAGGCTTCATTTCTTGAGTCATTTGAACTTTGTGTTCATGAAAATGCAAATCTTTTGTGGGAATACGCTGTAGAGAGCTTCTCGAAATGTCCAATTCTTTACCACGGTTCCGAATTGATGTTCCTGGACTCTCAACAATACTCTCACGAACTGCTTCGATATTTTGGGTTGAACGACTTGTTGAAGGACGGACAGAGTATCTAAAATCACTAATTGATCCAGTCTCCCTGAATTTTTGAATTAATCTCTTAACAGTTGATGAAGTTAAATCACTACGAGTATTCCGACCATTTTTTGTACAAAAATTGCGAACTGTAGGAGTCAAACCTTCATTATTTTGAAAATATTGCTGAACAATGAAAACGCGTTGATCTTTCGTGTAGCACTCCATTTTTAATAACCCTGAACTGTCAGCTGTCACTCTGTCTTTTTTTTTTTTCGTTGGCAACACTTTACGTGAATTTTGAGACACTCTCTATTTTTGTATTGCAATCAATGAAAATTGGTTTTAACTGCAAATATTTTCCACGAAGTAAAATTAAAAACTAGGTTTTGCAAAAAAATTGAAAATTTTAGGTATGCAACTTTCCAAAATGTCCAACTACGAGCTACCACTACCAACTCGTATATAAAATGTCTACCTTCAATAGCAGAAATCGTATTTCAAATTTTATATTTTGATGCCGGCTTTCTTTTAATTTTCGAAAATTGTAGCTACCCTGCAATCTTTCAAAAATAGTTTTAGAGAGCGAATATGTCGAAAACGGTGCATCGTATGAAATTTATTAATTTGATATTAAATATACGAATAATTTTTTAATTTTCCACAAGCTGGATGCCGTATTTTTCACAATTTATTAAAATTGTAGAAACGCATCCAAAATATTACACTTTAAATCGTTTTTGAGCGCGAATATCTCTACTACGGTAAAAATTACTGCCATCCGGTTCGGATTTTTCTAAAAAGTGAGTACAAAATTTTTACTGACTTTACACTGAACTTAATTTAAAATCGCCTTTTAGTGAGAATACTTCGAAAATGTTTTTTTTGTTGATTTGGTAATTTGAACTCCTGACACCATATGGCAAGAGCCGCTAATGCTTTCTATGTGACCAACCTTCTCCGAAACGAGTTTAATGTACTTCAAAGTGCAATAAAGTATAAAATTCATGTTTAAGACAATAATGCATTGAACATTATTTCATGGCACCTGCCATGAATATATTGGAACCAGTTTCGTTAGATACATTTTTACCCATTCTCCTTCAATCTTTTTCTACATACAAATACTTTCAACTCATCTGATTCATTGTACTATCGGAAAAAGCTCTTTCACTTCTTGGAGTTGTCAAACTAAATCACTGTTTACTCTCTGAATTCGTGGTCGTGCTAGGTTAATTAAAAACAACAATAAGCGCTTGAAATTGTATGGAGTACATTTTGTGACGTGACGCGAATAGATTTTTAGCTCCACAGAGGAACAGATACACAGGTTGACTGAAAAGATAGTTGTTTGCTCGTTTTAATGAAAGTACAAATTCAATTTGTTAGTCAACGTTGCGAGATTATGTTGTGATGGCAGCAAACTGAGGGGAGCCGATAATGAAAAGCAAACATTTGTAATTTTTTCTGGAGTTAAATGTAAAGAGACATTTTATAGGTTTGATTCCATTCTAAAAGGAAGAATAAATTAAAAATAGAAAAAGACACTTTAAGGTCCAACTTTACAATAAATTGCTACTTTCTTATTCACAAACAACAAAATGGAGTCTTATGGAAAATGTTCACAGTCATCACAGATAACTAGCTGAGCTCTAAGATCCACTTAGCACAACCACTTGCCGCAGAGTGCACACAATGGGCAACGAGTATGGCTAACGAAATCTCTTTGTTTCATCACCATGACCATGGCTGAGTAGAACACCACACAAAAGCTTTCAAGTTAATCTGTACAATTTTTTATTCGCCAACCCGTGCTCTAAACCGGAACTGGTAGAAATCCTGTCTAGCGCAGTCAGGCCAACAAGTTTTTAATCCTTTTTCATGCTACGCGTTGGGTATATGCCACACCACTGTACTCCATGGTTCTGCAATCTTTTCACGTTTTAATAGAACGTGACAATATCCGTTAACAGATTTTGCCTGTAAAGTGTACACAACTTAGAACAGGATGGCCACTAAAAAGCACGTTCTCTCCATTCCGCAATGTCCGTGGTTCTTCTCCTTTTTCTGTATTAATATCATAGCGCACTGGTTGCATATAAAAAAAAAAATCCTTTTGCAAATATTATCAAAGTAAATAACCGTCCACTCTACAGCCGTCCATGAAGGTGATGCTATCGCGTATTACCATCATCCGGGTTGGGGTTCTAATTTCCAAGTACAAATACACTATACCAGAGTTTCACTGCCATCCAAGAGTGGACCTGCCACAATGTACATATGCCATACTTATGCCGAATATGCCATTTTAAGCAGTCATCAGGAGAGATGGTTTTTTAAAAATCACTGTCCTCCTACAGGGAAGGACATTCCATCTTATTTGAATGTTCGTGTTAGACTTCCCTGGATGACTTAGGTTAACAGGCAGAATACTACACGTCGTTGTCGTCCTCTATTGACTTTTCCCTCCATTCAAGTGGATAACATAGAAAGGAATAATATTTATGCTACCACGTTGGCAAAAAGTGAAAGCCATCAAGGCTGTGTTGCTACTGCATAGCAACACATTTCTACTGCGATGTGCCGACAATGGTGGGCTTCATTCGTGCAGACATCATCATGCTTCAAGGTACCGGAAAATTGTTTGATTTTTCCTAAGGTATACCTGGAAATAGGAATTTGTTTTTACAAGTTTTACATTTCATCCCCTCTCGAATGGTACCCACCACCCTTATCGATTTACATCGATTGTTGACATTTGAATTGAGGGGATGTTAAAGCGGTACTTGATTTTGAATAACATTTGTGATTTTTGTTTGGATTCTGCAGGTTGTCATATGAATGGTGGGAATGGGGAGCAGGGTGGATGAAGACTGAAATTGAATTTTGACGAGAACAATCTGAACATGATTTTGTGTACAATAAAGCTGAAGTGACACATATCCTTGTGGAATAGTAAAGCTCTTTTAACTCTGTTAAGGAAGTTAGATTCTCTTATCATACCGAAGAAGGGGTGGCTGATGGATTCACTTTAAGGTGAATTTCTGACAATCGAAACTTTAAGACTGTATACGAGTACAAGGATTTCGATTGTAGCATCAGACGGGATCGTTACCCACAATAATAATAGAAGTGGCGAATCATTTGTTTATGAATACATTCTTTGATGATAAGTGATGCAGTTTTTGAAGATCAGGGATAGCATTTCTTTCACTAGAACAACTTGGTACCTATACCACTGATTGCGCCCTAATGTTGCACCACACTGTTTAGTGTATCCATGAAAGTCACTTCTGATATCCTTGAATCCAGCAGAGGCAAACCCTTATTTCGATAGACTTTTACTAATACTTGCATTAATTTCCAATCAAATCCAGAAACTACCGTCCCTTCTGACATGTCCATGCGAATGAATATGGCCTAAGAATGATCTTTTTGGAAGGAGACATTGCCAGAGATGAAATGAAAAGGGGATAACCGGAAGGAACAATTTCCGACCTTCACTAGAGTTACCCATCATTCATTGTTGGCGCTCCTCTTAATTAGTTCACCGGAAAGTTCCATCCATTAGCAGCCGAACGATTAAGATGCCTCAAGTGCCAACAATTTTATATCTAGCGGTACACAATACACCCATCAAGTCTTCATTAAAGATTCATTGCCTTAGATTAAGTTCCAAGATGCTCTTGACCAGAAAGTATTATCATACTCCGCATTGAAGGATCCAGTTTATACACGAATATAACTTACGAGTATTTCAGCAAACAAATCCGAAAATCCAACTCTTTTCAACTCATCCTCGTCCCACAGTTCAATACCATGCAGCAGCAAGTCAAGCAACCAATGTCAGACTCTCTGCTGATTGCAGGGATGATGTTGATAAACTTCCGTTTGCAGTTCACCTCAAACAATTCATAGTCGCCATTATTCTCCACCTTCAGGAAGGTGGCGCCCAACGAGTCCGACATCCGTGGAACATTTCCGTATAATTCTCCGGCATTATTGCTCAAACTTGACGCAGCACTAAGAAAAGAACATTATTATCTTTGCGCAGCTAGACGATGATAAAGTTCAAGAGGGCGGGGATGGGTCAGTGGTGTGAGTGGTTTCTATGAAGAAACGGCTTGCCTTGGCATTAATGTAGATTGGCTCATTATATGGCAGACACTTGGAATTTTCTTTCGACGAACTTTTAGCACGAGTCGTTGTTCAGTCAGCAAGACAGCTGAACTGGTGTGATGCATCGAAAAGGAAGCAAAAGATGCAGTTGTTATGTTTGGGGTTGTGTTCGCTGGTAGAAGAAAAGCTGGCAGAAAATTTTATTCGAATGTTTGTGAAATAAGTTTACCTTTTGCCGCCCGGCCCGCTCCCATTCGTGTGTGCCGCACTGTTTTTCCCTCCGGTTAGAGAAAACCGCTGAGCTAAGATGAAATTGCTTTTTCATTGTTTGTCAAATTAGGGGAATGCAAAGTTGGTTTCGGTGTGAGGGTGACGAGGGTTAGATGATGATGTGAAACAGTATCGATGGGTGTTGGGTGGTGGGTGGCAGTATTAAGATTATGGGGATCAGAGTCAGTTTAAAAGTTCCCATTGGAAAAGGCAAACTCATGGGATTAAAGTAGCTGAACTATGCCATCGGGTCTCAGTCCCCATAATGACAATTAAATTATGCGGAATGTCACTGTGTCCAAAAGGGAAACTGATTGATTGGAAATGGAGATTAAAGGATAACGGAAAAGGGATCGGTATTTTCGGAGAACACATTTAGGATTTTAAAGGTGACCTGTTTTTATTGAATTTATGTGAATATTTAAATGGATTTTACGATAACAAATAAACGCTTTTTGCCATTTTTAAAACCATTTAAAATAAGGCTATTTAGAGGTTGTGACCAGAATTATCCTATATGTCCGAGGCGAATTTCTGACGACGGTTGTTCGGTGGAGACTGTTTAACACTTCTTAAAAGTCTTGTTAACTGATCAATACATTCGAGGGATATGTAGTCCAGGCTCATTAGTATCCATTGGCGACAAATTAATAACTTAATTTTTTATGTACGGTCATTGCAGTCTCGAGAGGTTGTGACCAGAATTATCCTATATGTCCGAGGCGAATTTCTGACGACGGTTGTTCGGTGGAGACTGTTTAACACTTCTTAAAAGTCTTGTTAACTGATCAATACATTCGAGGGATATGTAGTCCAGGCTCATTAGTATCCATTGGCGACAAATTAATAACTTAATTTTTTATGTACGGTCATTGCAGTCTCGAGAAAGCAAAAAACATTTTTTTTTTTTAAGAAAATGTTCCCAAAATTTGATTGTTCCTTATACAACGTATCGACGACTTGTGGAGAATGGCAACGTCTACATATTTTGTGAAGACAACATTTTCCAGTTTCTAAGAAAAATGTTGAAGAAATTACTTTTTTTTTTAAAAAAAAAAGTGGGTGCGTTTTTAGGCGGATTTCAAAAATGTTTGCACTTGTACTGCTTCGGATTCTAAAAGGCATACCTATATCTAAAATTTCCTGTTCCTAGCTCAAAATTAAAACCCAAAAACTGGTGATATACAGCAAGGACGGGCAAACAGACAGATACAGGAAATCAAAATCACACACATGAAATGCCTTGTTCAATACACTACATATATTTAGTATCAACTCGTGTGAATCCTTTTAGCCTGATGATAATTATGGCTAGTGGATAAGTCAATGACAGGCGAATAGAGTTTTAATGATTCAAACGAGTTTGAATAATTCTTCAATAAGCTGAGATGCACTCCTGCAGTGCTAGAAAGTAGTGAGATTCTCGTAGCTCCCACTCCTAGGGGACCCTAGCCCTCGTAAACACTTAGCAATATTGTATATACTCTGCAACCAGGGTATCCAGGAGCTTCGATAAAACAACTTGAATAAGGGAACAACTATCTTCAAAATAGCCGCCCAGAGAAGAGAACTACTCAGGAGATTCGTTCCCTAAAGTTCATTAACAATGCTCAAGGCCAGCTTCTTCCAGAAGACGACAAAATTCTCCAAACATGGCGACAGTATTGCGACAGACTTCTGAATGAACAGTTTTCCCGGGTATAATTTACAAGAGCCGCTCCTAACCTTGACGAAGAATTCGACATTACTGTCGAAGAAGTTAGGAATGCGGTCAAATACTCCAAAAAAAGAAAAGCGGTTGGGCCAGACGAGATATCCTCTGAGATCTGGAAAAAGATGGGAGACATCGGGTCCAGATGGCTCATGATTCTTATCTCCAAGCTTATGAGCGGTGATCGAATGCCTAATCAGTGGAGGAAAAGTTATCTTCTTCCTTTGTACAAAGGAAAGGGTGATATGCGAAACTGCGATAACTACCGTTCTGTCACACCATGAAGATCTTTGAGCGGGTATTAGATGGCTGACTGCCGAAAATAATACGGCTATCTGATGACCAGTATTCGGGTAAATCAATAACAGATGCAATCCCAAAGTATAAGGATCGTAATGGAAAAACATCGTGATTAATTAAAAGATTTGCATATGGTGTTGGTTGATTTTGAAAAAGCCTCTGATAGGCAATCAAGAGATCTCTTATGGGTGGCGCTAAGACAACGAGGAGTTCCAGAAGCCCACGTAAGCATGATCATGGACATGTATGAGGGAGTAAGGACAAGAGTAAGATGTCCCGCAGGAGTCATCGAAGAGTTCCCAATCAAAGTCGGTGTACACCTGGGAAGCGTCCTCAGTCCTTTGCTTTTTATTGCAGTCCTTGATAATCTGCTTCAAGGAAAAGTGACGGACCCCAAAGTGCATCAGTTTTTCTTTGCTGACGATGGAGCTATCATAAGTCCCTGTAACGAACACTTGATGTGTGGGTGGTTGTTTTGGAGGGAAATGGGTACCGCATTAGCTCAGAAAAGACAGAGTATCTGTGCTGCCCGTTCTCTGATCCACAGCGGTCTATTCCAGACATTTACTTGAATGGAAAAGTGCTTCCCAAGTGCGAAAAGTTTAAATAGCTGGGATCTATGATCAATAGCGAAGCAACTTGTGATGATGAGATCAATCATCGCGTAAGCGTAGGGTGGCTGAAGTGGCGGGAAAAATCCGAAGGTTCTACACCGCAGTAGTGCGTCCGGCGCTCACAATACGGCTAACAATGCTGGACAATGTACAAAAAGTATGTGGACAAATTAACGGCAGCTGAGATGAAGATGTTTCGCATGACAGCAGGAGTAACAAAGCTTGATATAATAAGAAGTTCGAATATTCGAGGAAGCCTTCATTTAAAAGAACCTATCACAAGCAAGATAGAGCACGACCGGCTCAGTTGGTGAGTTCCTTCGAACCCCATCAAGAGGGCAACGTTTCTACACAATCGCGCGAAAAAGGCAGACCAAAAAACAACTGGATCACACAAAAAAAGCATTTGATTGGCCTCAGTGACGAAGTGATCCGGTACTTCATGAGGCAACAAACCGGCAAACCCCTCAGGCGGACCAGTAGGGATGCAGTAAAGTGTTAGGATTGTGATCCTTCTAATCTGGATCATAACTTCGCAGTAAAGGAAAAAGAAAGAAAAAGAAAGAAGCGTATACTCTGCAATGCACTGTATTTCGAAAGTAAAAAACAGAGCTCTTCTAGGGCCTAGAATCGTGCTATAAATGTGCAAAGTTCCAGCTTTGTAAATCGTCCAAGCGATATTACAGTAAGATAAAATTGTATTATATGAAACTCATAAAGCTCCTCAAACTACAATTTTCATACAAATTTTAACATTTTATTTATTCTTTTTTTTTAAGTTTTAAGTAAAAATCGATCATGGATTTTTATTTCTTTGAATCAAATTTAAAAATCAAATAATAATTCTTATTTTTAAAATCCAAGACAAAGATCAGTTCTTAATGTTCATATTTATGTAGGTATATGTATTTTTTTTTTAAGCAAAAATAAAAGTCAGATCTTGATTTTTTTTTTTGTTGATCAGAAATAAAAAAATTTCACACAACCGCAGATATCATGTCTTTTTGATTGAAGAAATAAACATTTTTATTTGATTTTTATCATTGATTCCTAATAATAGAAATCATGATCTGATTTTTACTTAGGTATGCTTTGATATTTTTTTTAAATTATGAATGATTTTTATTTTTAATTTTTAAGAATGAAAATTATGATTTAGTCCTTCTGCTGATTCGAACAAATTAAAATTGTGATCGAATTTATATTAGTGATTTATATAAATAAAAATCACTAAATAATTATTTTCTTTATAAATCGTAGCAGTTACCATCCCTGTTTATAAGCAGAGATATATTTATCATGTATACTAAGTTCATCAGTCAAACAGGTCTTAGGATGTGTCTATGGCCCCTCACACAGCATTGGTGATTTGTGAACGGCTTAGCCGTCTTAATTAAGAGACGATTGCTTTCAGAGGACATGCATTCGCAAAATTACTATAACAACTTTATTTGCAAAAGCAAATCCTTACAATCTTAGGGATACACATCATCACACCAGATACCGCAACGTATACTTGTATGTCACCAATTTTACACACTGCAGTAGAAGGCCACTAAATTCCTTTCCTCCAATACAATGTAAAATGTCCTTTAAAATTAATTATCGATTCTAAAGAAGCTATTGTTACCTAAAGCAATTTGTATTCAAGGTAACATAAAACCAAGTAGGAGACCGAAAAGTGATTGCTAACTGCTTCTCCATAATAAATGACAGCATGGAAGATTATTCAAACTTTTGTGTCGTTCTGGCTGAGTAATTATCCTTGCTTCGAAAAAGGTTCAAAACCTAAACCAGACGTTTCTGCGGTGTTGTTACTCTCTAACGGACTGCAGGTGACAATGAATCTTGCTACGCTACTGCTTTGTAATTATAATCGGAGGGATGTTAATGAGTTCTTTGGGGTGGTACCAAGTAGTGGATGTCACCGTGTATAGTTGATGAATAATATCCCTCCCGTGTTGTAGGTGGTTGTAAAGGACACATTTTTAATGGGGTAATTCTATTCGAGAAATTTTAATTACATGACTGTGCACCTATAAAAGAAAACCGTGAACAGATACATACATTTCTAGCTACATATAGTATACAGTTTCAAGATCTATATAATGCACTGCTGTGCACAGAAAGCAACCAGGGAAGCAAATAAAATTCAAATAAAAATCCTATTTACAACTACCGAACAAAAATTCTGCGCCTGCAGGCATTTTTTCGTTAAAGATAAATCCGATTGACTGTCGAGTGGCAGTAGAAAAAGAAGTAAACTTATTTTCTTTGCTCTTATGCCCTGCTAAGTGAGTTATCTGTGCAAGGATGTGTTGCACTCAATTGAGTGTACACTATATCCTCTTTTTTACACTTTTGCTTGTTTACTTTTCTTCCAAGTCCAGGAAGATTTATATAGGTAAAAAAAGAATACGATGGACGAATAAAAATAGTTTACTGTGTGCACATAAATGGGAGTATTCTGTGCAGTGAAAAGTGTCGTCTTTTAAAAACATTTTTTCGTGTTTTTGTCCTTGGTACTCAAGAGGAAGTAGACTGTCTGAGAATTTTTGTTCGCAGAATGAATTGGTCTTTTATGCAAATGATGGTACAGAAAGGATATTATTTTTGTCATTAGTTTAATTCGAAAACGTCTGCCATCTGAATTGGATCCCTTATGGCGAAAATTTGTTGAATGTTGTCCTGCATAATGCACATTGGACTACATTCTGTTGCAGGTGGCTTACTTCATCGTCATGGCATAACTTAATATTCTTGTAGCTTGTTGCTATGCACCTTGGAATACGTGGTCTTCCTCAAAACCGTGATGTAGTGGTGATTATATTTTAAAGCTTGACAGATGGGCCGATACTACAGGCATTTCGGAGGGTTGTTACAGGGTTATAGATTCACCTGTCCTTGCATAAGTTTATAAAATAAAAGGACTGGCGCAACATGAAGAATGAAGAAATTAAGAAATTGACAAGTAAGGGTTCATCGAAGGCAACGTTAATAATTGCCTTTATGAGGGCTGCTTGCTTCATCCAAAGCTTTATACAAAGAACGAAGCACCAAGGCTTTGCTAAACAGATTGCATATTTGGCTCCAAGCACGGTGATTTCATAGACTGTTATCGGCATTATTCGTGAAATCTGGCTGGGGGCTAGGTCCAATTCATTGCAAATGAGTGAGATCCCGCACGTCCTCAGGGGGAGTATCTGGAATCCTTTCGAGATTCCTTAGGGGTTTGCAGAGCAGATGAACTGCTACAAAGGGCTCGGCTACAGGGGAGGTATCTTGTAAAAAAAAAATCGATACCTGTGAATTTCTCTCACTGCCTTCCTCTTTTTTTTTCTTTGGTCAAGTATAGTCTCAAGGAAGAATAGTCTTCAGAAAGGATGAAACCCACACTAGGGATCCCTTGTAATACGTCCCCCAAAAGACTCATTATTATAATTATTATCGAAATTTGTAGAAATTGATTTCCATCGTATTGTAGCTAGGGTGCTACACTACAGTAAATTTCCAGGTAAATCTATCTTCGAGCAACTTACAGGCACTAAGCTTGTTGATTGGAATAGGGTCCCAGTTTAGCACTCCACTCATTCCCATACCTGTCGTATCTATACCATTAAATTCCATACAGACCAGTGAAAATGTAACTCCTCTGTGTTGAGCTTAGCATATTCAACCGTACAAATAAATCCACTGCTCCATCGTGGTCTGAGATGGTATTCTCTTATTGAAAATATAGTTGGTGGTGAATTGGTCAAGAAGTCTAAGATATTACGCTAATTTTTAATTTTCTAAGATATTTAGCTAATCCTAGATGGTTTCCATTTTATTCAAATATGATAAGCTGTCTTTAAGTTACTACTCTTTTCACTCCTCGAAGTTGGAGCTTTAAAAAACCCCCGTCTTCATGACCCGTCAATGACGGCGAAAGCTACTTTCTTGTTTAAACCTACCTCTATTTAACTTTTTATTGTGATGTTAAAAGTTCAACACTTCCGTGGACAATACAGTGTTTAAGTTGAATCGGTTTTGTTCGCTTTTTGTTCCAGAACCAGAAAATTTGAAGACTAGTATCATACTATCCAATAAATTGCAGGTCATCAAGCGACCAAAATGTCAATTTAGTAAAATGATTTTCATTTCAGCATTCAATCAGTAGAACCGCTTATTGAAAACCTGAATTGAAATGTTCCAATTATTCTCTTCCGCATCCGGAAAGTATTGCAATGGGAAATGACTTTTAGAGGGTGCAACGAGATGCAATAAATTCACCTTATTGCACAACTTGTGCTTGACACACACGTGCACGTGTATAACGATGTAACAAGACAATGAAACGGTGTAAGTGGATTAGCTAGGGAAAAGATAAATTACTGCAATAAAAATGTGAATTTGTCCCGGTGAATTGAATTACCCCGTTTAGTGGAAGAATGAGTGCCTGCATGCGGAAGGATGCAGGATACCAAATGGATCCGAGGACCTACATTGACTGTATGAAGGTACATACGAGAATACGGATTCATTTCGTTGTCTGTTTGTACACTACAAAGTTAGGTCATATTTTCATTGCACGACTTAGGACTTTTTTATTGCAGTTAAAAAAGATAAGAATTTGTTGGAAGTTGGAGTAGAAGACAACACAATTCAAATTTATTTATGGAGTTAGACTATCAGGCCAGGCATTAGGGATTTAAATTCGGAAATAATTCATAATTCTGGAAAGTGCTCGTACGTGTACAACATGCATTGGGAAATGTGCATGTGCATTTCGTGAATATCTCACTAAACATAAATTTTACGAACAAAAGTGTTCAGACCTTTATTATTCAATGTAAAATTTTCTACAAACAAGTTCTTAACCATATCCTTCGTAAAATGTATCGTTTTCGAGATACAGCAGTTACAGTTGAAAACTTTTTACACAAATTTATATTATTACTGACCCTGCGAACTTCGTTCCGCCTCAAAATCAATAAATGTTGTGTTAACTTATTAGCTAAATTAAATTCAGTTTTTTATTAAGATAAAATGATGAAATGAATGAGTAGTTGCTGCAGATCTTGAAGAATTACTCTTTTTATTGCCGTATTGATCGTTTAACGCCGATCAAGTTGGTCCCCCTTATTACCTATGAAGTAAATTTGGATGAATTTATGCTGTGCGTCTTCAAGCGATTGCAATGATCTTTAAAGTCGAAGGCGAAGTCAGAATTACTGATTTATGATCTGTCGAGCAGAAATTTCCTTGAATGTCGGATTGAATCCGCGTTCTTTGATAATGTCTGCTCAAAATGAAGTCATTTGGAAACATCCACTGTAACTTTGAGTGTTTGATAGCAAATGTCGTTATTCTGGCGTTTCGCCACGAAGCAATGGCGGTGGCAATAATGGCAATTTCACAGATAGCACAATCTAGGCATTTCTCCAGCGAACTTCAATGCACCCGAACGAAAGAATGCGAGCTCTAGTCAATTGTGCAATCGTATTGAAACTCTACTCAATTCAAATAAACACTTGAAGCATTTCTTCCTGATTGTTGATTTGTGCACACGCAGTCCAAAATTACTGATTGGATTGATTGTCGATGCGCGCACAATGACAAACTGTATAACCTTTGACAATGTGCACTTCATCAAACTGAACTCACCTCTCTGAAATCACTTTTCCCTTATGAATTTTAGAAAAAAATCGTTTGAAGAGAATTAATTGAATCGAATTCAAATGTAATAACCGTCGAAAACTGAATGAAAATTGGCGGAAACTCGAAGAAAAAGCTGATAAATTGCGGCGCACTTCTGCACAGCTAGCTCAATGGTATACAATGAAAGGACCGCGCAACTGAATCAGCTGTCAAAGAATAATGCAGCCAACGCCAGCTACCGGCATTACCGGAACCAGCATACAACGCCATGTTCATTTTCATTCATGTTTCTGTCTTGTGTCAGAGATGGCGTTGTATACGTTGTATAATTAGATTTTCTCTAAATTTTTCATTGATAAATCGTATCAAGTAATTGTTATGCTATGAAGGCTATTTTTCTTACTCATTGTCAGATAGAAAATTTAACTGTCACACAATCACATTTTCAAATTTGAGTTTTGCCATTAAAAAGTTGAAGCAATTTAAAAGAGAATTAAAAAAAAAAGCACTCTTTGTTCGATAAAATTGAATCGGGAAAGGTAGATACCCGCCTTCCGAAACTTGTTTTTCCCTTCATAAGGTCTATCACCTCTCAAAGCTTGATTGCCTGAAGTGGAATAACTTAGAAAAGAAAATAACTTTTAATTTCATACATTTCTGTAAAATTCATCAACTTCTCGCGGCTGTAACTCGAAAACGATTCATTTTACGTAAAATTTGCTTAAAAATGCAGCGCTTAAGACCAATTCTGAAGGTTTTTCTGTTCACTTTTTATTGGTTTGATGCTAGAATACCAGAAGTTTGCTGTGCCAATATCGTATATTATACTACTAATCCCAAAGACCAGCCAAGGGACCTTTTCATTCTCTTCCCGAAATTTAGACAAAGTCAATCGTTTACGAAACCACATTTCCGTCCGATTTCATCGAGTAGGTAGGTACAACCCAACCGAGCAAACCAAATCCAGTGCTTTTCGTTCGATATTTTACGGTCTGATTGAACATTTTGTAAATCATTTGCATACAACGAGTATGCATGCGATTAGTCAAACAGTGGTCAGGAATTGTTTTCCATTTGAATGGACAAAGAACCAAAGTAGTACCTATGCCGTCAAACACAAGTTGAAATGGAAATGATTGTGGAGTAAATATCAATTTGTAACAAGTAGCTAGGCATGGAGTAATAATTTATGATTCAGCGTGGGCAGCCGTAGATACTTTGGTATCTGAGCAGTAGTCATTCAGGCAGAAGAATTCCAACAGAATTACTCGTATCTCTGCCAATTAAGAGATGCAATCAGCGACAACCAATGCAGCAGAGAAATTCGAAATGTTTACATGTTGTTTACATTAGGTAGATAATGATGGAAATCGAGGAGGTTTAAGCAATTTATTACCCACCAAGCTTCGAGGAGTCTATTTACCTATTTTGCCAATTTTAAGAATAGCGTTTGTATGAATGTTGAATAATTTGAAAATGAGACGATGAGGGTACAACGATTGCGATATGAATTATTGTACAATACTAAATAATTGGAACTTTTAGACTTTAATGAGCATCACTTAAGGACATTAATACTAATAACCATCTTTTACTTCGTATTCCAGAAAACTTAGAGAGTAAACAATGTTCAGGTTGCGAACATCTTTGTCAAAGTTCTCATCTCATCAAATGGAGTGTGTTAAGTCTAAGGGTACATAAGGGTCCATCTAAACGCTATTCAAAGATTTCAAACCAAATCTCATCAAATCACCACTTCAGATCTTCGATAATTTCTTGAGGCTGAATAAAAGAAAATTCGAAGGCGTCCAAGCTTCAAAAAATTCAGCCTACTACTACGTCTATCCCCAACTGGGGCCTGGATACGGTGAAGAATCTCTTGATCTGCATATTACTCGAATGTAGTGGATACTATCCCCCTTTTGCTATTGCAAACTCGCTGCAGCGAATCTGATAACGGACCATTTTCTTTTTCTACGCAGTAGCAATGAACTTTAAGATAGTAGGAGTGGATGGCTAATAATAAGCGCCGAATGTTGACAGTTGGCTGGAAGTTGTCCTTAAAGGCTATCTTGGTTTAGTTCAGGCAGCTAAAAGCTTCCCAAGAAGTCGATATGTTTGCTATCTTTTCTTCTAAAAACTTCGGAAATATTTAATAAATATCCCTCTTTACTTCTGTATTGACCCATTCATCCGAAATAGTGTTTTAAAACATTTATTTTTTAAAGACTGGCTGGCGGAATATTTATGATGGTGTAAAAGAATAACTTATTTTTGCGAACGTGAGTTTTTAAAAGCAATTCGTGATTGTAGTGGTAAATTAATAACGAAAAGAGATAAGGAAACTCAGTGTAAAACCCTCGTCAATATAGTCCTGTTGTATGGTAAAGAAGAGTGGACTTAGGTTAGGTTAGGTTGATGGGTGCCTTGTGACAAATAGAGTCACTGCTCACTTAGACCAAAAATTCGGGTCCATTGTGCCCAATCATTTTAACCCTAGAAACGCTGTAAAGTCTGCTGTTAGAACCACCCAGATAGTGATATAAATCTCAGGAGGTTCGTAAGCTCTACATTACCTAAGTTCTCCAATTCGGGGAAGAAGTAACCTCCCAGAGTCCTCATTCTTATAACGGATAGGGCAGGACAATCACACAGCAGATGACGAACTGATTCAATTTCTTCTTCGTCCCTGCAACTTCTACAATAGTTGTTATATATGTAGCACACCGAGTGGCTCCGCGTGAGTACCAATGGCACAATGACCAGTAATTATTCCAGAAACGACCCGTGCATAATAACGACTAAGTTTCATCAGAGAAGGTGAGAAGGCGCCCTGGCCGTTGCGCATGTCTCCAGATGAACCCATCGTCTGTTTGCTCGAAAGGTGGTTTCATCTTATATTTTCTTCCGTAGGGAACAGATTGGGGTTACTACAAAAGGGAGGGCCCGCGATAAGTGCAGCGCTTACCCTTTCCTAGCAAGCTTGTCAGCCCTTTTATTTTCTTCGATATTCATATGCCTTGGTACCCAGCAGAGGGTCACCTCATTGGCTCTGGATATTCCATTTAAGAGTGATTTACAGGTCCTCACAAGCTTTGATCTAATTACAGCAGAGTCCAAAGCCTTAACGGCTACCTGGCTGTCTTTATACACAGTTATCGTTTTGCCAACGATATTACTCTCGCGTATAATCTCTGCAGCATGTATGATGGCTGTCATTTCGGCCTGAAAGACGCTGCAGTCGTCGCTTATTCTAAAGGAGTTGTTTATTCCTAGGACATCAGAATAAACTCCGGCTCCCGTGCCAATGTCATTCTTAGAACGTCGGTATAGAAAGCCAGTTCCTTTTTCTTCATAGTTCTTCGCTTCCTTCAGTACATTCCGTTAGGAATTCTTACGAGTATAGTGAATCTCATTTCAAATGCTAGCGTAGGGGTCATGAAATCAGTTTCCGTCGATCTGCTGATAGTCCCCCATAGGGATAAGATGGAGGCATGGCCGTAAAGGCTCGATGACCACAATCGGCCTTCTCTCAGTCTTACAGCGGTTTTAGCCGCCAGACTGCTACAATATATATCAAGCGGAAAGAAACTGAGCATGGTTTCCATTGCCGCTGTTGGTGTTGTTCTTATTGATCGTGGACTTCATCAAAGACAACTGGAAGCACTCCTTAAAGAAAACAAATTCTTTGTACGATTTATGATCCTGCTTGCATTCAAGGCATATGGAGGCAATATTGAATTGGTCAAGATGGCTAGAGTGGATTAATACTGGGCCGCAGAAGGGACAACTCGTATCTTCGATGGAGTGCGCAAGTGTAGAGAAAATTCTACCAACGCCATTGGAAGAAGGTTTTAAGGCATAATTTTTTTTTTTTAAATGAAATTTCTAAGCCCCGGAGCACTCAGACTCGATTTTCGGTCCATTGTGCTACCCAGCAGAAACCTTTTTTTGGTGTAGTGGTTGGAGAAACTTAGATTCGTTCTCTTATATGCTTGGGTGACTCTTGGTTGCTGTTCCCCGTTCGGGCTCGAACCTGCACAGGTCGGGTCAAAAGCAAATACACTACACCATGGCCACCCTTTGGCAAAGGGTCATACTGACTCGAGGAGCTTGTTTGTTGAGGCCCAGTCCTACCATGGAGAGTGACAAAGATTAGATAACAGTCAATGAAGGTTTTATTGTTGCTTCTTATTATTTTAAAAATAAGAGCGTTCGAATCCGGTCATTCTGTTGATCGGTCATAATGCTTCAATGTGTTTATTTGCGAAATCAAATTAATTGAAGAAACATACTCTAAAGTATATGTCGTTACATTTTATTCCTGTAAATTTAAGGAAAATGTTGTAATATTACGTAGGGTACGAGTACGAGATATGCTAGAGGAGTACGAATACTTCCTTCGTACTCATTTCAACAGCCCTGGTTAGTGGTTATATCTCCTTCTAAAGGGTGACCAGCAATGATAGTTTTTCCAATTATTATGTTTCAGTAGCTGTCAAAGTTACCAACGATATTCAGCTGCCAAAATATTCAGTAAGACATCATGCATCGTTTGACGCTTCCCGAACTTGTGAAAATTATTAAAAATTTTTAGCGAATTTCCGGCTCAGTTGTAAGTATGCAACGTGAATTTCGTCGTGAGGTCGGTCGTCATCATGGCTTCAGTACGCAGGCAATGCGTGGCACCAACCAGACAGAGATTGGTGAGAAGTGAAGAAAACCCAGATATGTCGATTCGGTGCCGATCAGCTGAATTGGGCATCGCCAGAGAGTCAACCAGGCTTATTTTGCGGTTGGATTTGGTCCTACATCCGCATAAGATTATGCTGATGCAAGAATTGAAGCAGCAACGCCGTGGGTTTGCTAATTGGGCGCTGGAAATCTTGGCCGGAGATCCGGATTTTGGCCAAAAAAACATCCTCTCAGACGAAGCCCATTTTTGGCCCAGCGGCTATGTCAACAAGCAAAACTACTATTATTGGAGAGACCACAATTCACAAGTGTTCGACCAAGCATCAATGCATCCACAAAGATTAACTGGTTTATGGCACGGCGGCATCATCGGACCTTATTTCTTTCGAAACGAGGAAGGAGACACCGTTAGCGCCAATGGTCCTCGGTATAGAGCGATGTTAACCGAGTTTCTGTGGTCAGAGCTCGATAACATCGATACATCCGAGCTGTGGTTCCAACAAGACGGCACTACATGCCTTACAAGCGACGCAACGCTCGAAGTGGTGAAGGAGAAATTTTGCGACTGGGTTATCTCAGGGCGAGCGTTCATCAATTGGCCACTGCGATCATCTGACTTAACACCCCTCGATTATTTTCTCTGGGGCAACGTCAAGTCCTTAGTCAACGCTAACAAACCAACCACTTTGGATGAGATCGAGAAGCTATTGACGGAATAACGCCGCACATATTGGACCGAGTCATCAAAAATTGGACCAACCGCTTGAAGCACTGCCAGCGAAGCCGAGGCGGCCATTTTAATGATGTGCTATTCCGTACATATTGGCATGAATGTAGCTTCAAAATAAAGCTAGAATCAATTTGACATCTCACACCTTTGTTGTTTTATTTAAATTTCTTTTCCTGTCGTTCCTATAAATGAAACAGGTGACTAATTCCTCTATATTATGACGGCTCGCTGAGAACTTGTAAAATATGTATAATGCCCATCGTAGTAACTTCCGTCCTGTGAACTATCTCTAGACCGTATATACTAATCACCGCGTATCAAAATACCTTACCCTATAAGCCTGCCGAAAGTTGGCTTTCTTATGACATCTCCTGCCTGGTATTGTTTTAATAGTGGAAGTCCTGGAGCTGAGATCTTTCATCAATGCTCTTTTTTCAATTTTTCAATCTTCTGGCTCTGTACTCTATCCTGGCTCCTCTTATATGTTGATGCAGCTAATTTGCTTCATCTGTCATCCATTCCATTGTGTGCACCGTTCTTCATTCCACGGGTTCCTTTGAGGTGGTGGTTGATAACCCAAAGTGGTTACGGCTGCTTCTTTAAACATTGGATCCGCTGGTTATATAGACCATCTTTAATCTGGACCGTAACAAAAAACAAAAAAGTGGCCAGATTCGGTGGTTTCACTGCTAAAAGTTCGCACGTTGGATACGTGCCAGTCTCTTAAATTGATGTGAAATATCAAAACCATTATACATAGCATTTGCGGGGTGACCCATCCCTGCGTCTGAGCAATATTTCAATTTTGTACTTATAACCGTTCAAAATTAACAAGGCTGCAACAGACAGTCTCTAAGAGTCAGGCTTCTGTTCCCACTTTTTTGTACCTTGTAAGTAAAAAAGTGCCGCAATCCTGAAAAAGAAATTAATTTTCAAAGACTGGATATTTTCTGCTCAAGTAACCCAGACAGTACCACCGAATTCATGGAAAAGTGTCAAAAATCTCATCTCTTTCAGACAAAAGAAATTAATTTCATGCATCGGAGGTTTTAAATTGAAATTTTACATACGCAACTTGTTCTAAGAAAAAAACCTGTTAGAACCTGACAAATTTATTGTCTTCAATAATTCACTGGAGTAGCAGACACAAAAAAAGGATCACTAAGCGACATTCAAGGATTCAATTTATGGTACCATGATAGCATCATACCTTTGTCTGTTTTTTTTATTTTCATACGAATGAATCGCTTCACAGAGTTAATTTAAAATTTTAATTAACTGGAAAGAAAAAATTCCCATATTCAAAAATCCTCTCGCGTAAATATTACCACTCAAAGCACTTTTCCTATCCTAAACTCTCGGTGTCAGGCTAGAAAAAAGCCTCATGTGTAGGTAATCCTTTTTCGGAGCAAAAAAAAAATAAAAAATAAAAAATCGTCCTTATCACATGACATCGTCCCGTACACAGAGAGGTCTTTCTATTGTCCAAGAATGAATCACATCGTAAATCCACCAAAGCAATTCCCGGCTACAAAGGGCTCTAGCCCTGGTAATTTACGATGCTATATCCGAAGCTATTTTATTGGCATGCAACCCTTTTATTACCCACAATTTACGCCATAAAAAGAGAAGTAAACAGCTAAACCAGTGTGAGTGCGCGCGTAGAAAGGACATGCATTTTTATATTGAATAGTACGGCTTCAATCTTTTTTCCTGTGATTTTCCTTCTCGGCGAATCCTTCGGCAATATATTTCAAACATCCCTTTTCGCATGAGAGACAAGAAATAGTCTCGACATTATTAAAACTAATATTATGCTTAATGATGTATGGCAGGACTTTGGACAGTGATTCATTGGTTTTTATGACTTTCTCTGGA
The DNA here is from genome assembly GCA_963082735.1 of Pocota personata. Classification (NCBI taxonomy): domain Eukaryota; kingdom Metazoa; phylum Arthropoda; class Insecta; order Diptera; family Syrphidae; genus Pocota; species Pocota personata. The sequence goes on along the minus strand of OY720430.1, from coordinate 235,994,547 downwards.
AGAAAATGTCTACAATGTCCTTGCAACGTTAGCAGAGCAAAATACTACTCTCATTAATTTGAATTAATGAATTGGAATGTGAAAACAATACAAGAATTGATTTTTCTCATTCAATAGTAACTGGCCGCGCCTGTCTTTAACATTTCCTTATGCTATATGATTTAATGTGTCCCAACAATCGAAATCTTGAACCATAGGAACGTATTAAAAATACCTCCTGCCAACAGTAATCAGAACACAGACAAACAGCAAATAGCAATCAACTTTTCTTCCTCGCCCATTATAAATAAAAACCGCCACAAATTTGTCCTTTTGATCTTCTGACTTAAAAATTCACTTAAACACTTCAGTGCATTCTCATTAAAGTAGGTACCTAGATCCTAAATCAAAAATTTAATTACCACCTTAGCGTATCCATGGTAATTGAATATCGAAGTCCTTCCTTCTTTTCTTTATAACGTTTGACATTCCACACCCCCGAGCCCTCATTAAGATCAAACATAGGATGAAAATTAAACAGAAAAAGAAAAAAAAAAAACGTTCCCAAAACTTTTTTGCCTAGGAAAATGTCAAGGATATTTTTTTTTGCTTTCCACACCCATACTCGTAACCTTCCTTCCGTTCGATATCAAAGAAAACACTATAAGAGACAAAAAATTAAAGAAAAAAAAAAATCTCATTAAAATTTGAAAATTACAGGCGACACTTTTGCAATTGGTGCGTCGTCGCAAAGTTAAAAGCAAAGCAAACTAAGAATACAAACTTTTAAATTAAATTATGACGCCCATTCGGTACGGACAGGATAAGGAACACAGCCCGGATGAGGGATTTTTAATTTGGTAAACGGGAATGTTTCCAAAATTACCAAACAGAAATTGAATTTCATTTTCCTTTTTTTTAATTTTTTCAATCAACTGGAGTGAGAGAATGTACAACATTTTTCAAGGATATCAATTAAACATCTTAATGGTGCAGAGGCCAAAGCTAAAAACTTCAGACAAAGGGGAGGCTGTTTTATGGGATAAGTTTTACTGTTCGATGCACTGTAACCAGACAGCAGTGTTGCCATGAAAAATATTTTGAAATCGTATTTGAATAGCTACAAGGTGGCGCAAAAGTAATCTACTTATCGGAAGATGCTCTTATTTCTGCAAATGACGTCTTATGTTATCACGATTTTGACATTTGTGAAGTAAATGGAAACAGAATACACGTAGAAAAACTTTACTCTTCAAGATCGTGGAATAATTGTGTCCATGTTTTTTGACAAATAATCGGTTGGTGGCTTTATCTCAACGTGAATTTCATAGTGGATTTCCAGGTCGTGTACCCCAACTGGGCAAACACTGCGGCATTGAGCCACTGGCTTCCTGGCCGGTTCGGTCGATAATATCGCTGCTGTGGCTTCAGATGTCCAAGAGGACCCTCAAACATCAACCAGATGATGGGCCACACAACTAGGCATCAACCGAAGGTCTTTACAGCTAATTTTGGTGAAAGACTTAAAGATGTACCCGTAACAAAGTGCAAACTGTGCATTAGTCCGCCAATCGCATGTAAGTTACAACAAATCCCTCCTCCCACTTCCCGGCCACTTTTTTTCCACTGACCTATAAGATCACCCGATTTGACCATTCCAGACTTCTTTCTTTGGGGTTTTTTGAAGTCACGGGTCTATACGGCCCGAAAGGAGAACATCCGACAAAAAGTGGAGAATTTATCGGCCACTTGACCGATATTACCTTCGCGACTTATTTACAAACAAAGTTACTGCCTTATGAAATCGAGTGAAGACTTTAGCGCCACCTTGTTTACGTATAAAATACATAAATATCTTCGAATTTATTTTTTAATCTTGTTCAGGTTTTTTTAATGCCACTCCTCTTATATCACTTTTTTGTTTCATTCGTGGTCTTAATCGGTCTCGTCGATCGATCTTTCCGGTTGAAGTGTGACCACTTTCTTTACACTTCATTCGGCTGCTGTATTAGGTGTCCGATCCAACTCCATTTAAGTTGAAACCTTCTTGAGGTATTTAATTTCTAGAATGACCAATCATTTCAGGATACCAATTGACAAATTACTGCAAACAGAAACGAAGACAATAACCAGACATACATAACTTCGAACGCTTTATAATCGCATAAGCAAGTGATGAACCCCCATTTTCGTTTCAAAAACTTCCAAACAGGGTTCGGACTTCATGTGTCTAGATGCATTCTAAAATCAGTAAAAGGGTGCTAAATGGAAAATTTTATCTTCTCCGAACAGAATTTGGAACTGATGATGTTTATAACATGCATGAAATGAATGGACATCATTTTTGAAGCTTTGACGAGAAATATAGACGAAAAGTTTAGATTTTTGTAAAAAAAAATAGAAAAAGTGCTAGAAACGAGAGTTTTTAATTCTTCCGGGCTTAACTAACTAACTAACCTAACCTAAAGTATTTACATTGTTGCACAACAGTATCTTAATGTAAGGTAATAGAACAAATTTGAAAAACAATTTCCCACAGTTCGCTTGAGCGATTGTCAAATTGAAACGTTTTTTGAAAGTTTCGATACATGAACGTTTTTTATCGCTGTTATCAAACTAAATTCGCACATGCTTACGAGTAGTATGGCGTTGATAGAAGAGCTGGCATTTGAAATACTCATAGAGTTCAGTTAATGAGAATCGTTTTATAGTGCAAATATCTCCAAAAAAGTTGCAAGGTATTTTCAATTTTTTTTTTAAAAATTTTCTAAAATTGTAAGTTCTTTTGTCAGAAGTTAATAGAGATCGTTTTTCAATACAAATCTCGTAAATCGTGTGAAAACAGTCTCAATTTAAATTTTTGAAATTAGATATTTCGAATGTGAATGCTGAATTTTTCGCAATTTTCGAAAAGTATGCGGTATACGTCTGACTTCACTCAGAAGTTAATGGAAATCGTTACGCTTTATAAAAGCAAATTATGTTGGTCGAAATATTAGGTTTTGAAATTATCTAAATGTCATCCAGCCTTGCCATTATGAAAAGACTAACGCGTAGTAGATATATATCTCTGACTTAACTTGATATGAAGTTTGAAGAATTCGCTGGCGACTTTCGAGAACATTTTATTTTTGAAATCTGTCTATAGTAGATAGGACCGTTTGATCATTCTCGGTATTACTTGTATGCCTGGGTGGCACTTACTTGTTGTTTATCTGCAAATCACTCCGATTTAAAATTTAAACAAAATCGTTAAAAAGCTTCTTTTTAAAAAATCTACTACGATACGTAGTAAACTGGCAACACTGGTCACCTCTTTGTATTAGAAAAACTGTACGAAATATTGGAAAATGTCCCACATGTAGTCTGAATAATCAGATTTAAAATGGTGAAATTTGAGCTTGTACTTGACTCGAGCTTGAGCCTAACATGAACTTGATCTTGAGCATGAGCATAAGAATAAAACCGAATATCAATAAGTTTTAGGGCAGTGTTTGGTGGTACCTATAATGTTTTATGACTTAGATTATAAAGGTGTGCGTTAGATAGGGTATGGGTTGATGTGTGGGTAGGTAATGTTTGTCGTTAGGCAATTAGACTTTTTCAAAATAGTCCTCATTTTTCGTAGTACACTTCTTCATGGGTGAAAACCAACCATCAAACCAAAATTCCCATCAGTTCTTTTGTATCGAATCACAGTCCCAAATATTTCCTTTTCGGTGAAAAGGTAACAGCCTTTCAGGCGCATTTTAACGTAAAGGAAGAAAACGAAGACACAATGGACTTGATCTAGGCTGTACGGGGGGTGGTGTAAAAGACTTATTCAAGTGCTCTTCAAGCAGTAGCCCGCTTTGTGTGCCGGTGCGTTATTGTGGTGTTGGTGCAACGATTATAATGCACTGCCTGGTCGCAGATTTGTGAGGGCTTCCACCAACTGAAGAATGCTACTTGGCAGCGACCCTCCCCTGATACTCAAGCATAACTGCCTTTCTCGTATATCTTCTGAACATATCCATTTTTAAAAACCCATACTTTGCTCTGGGACTTTATTAGAACGCCGCAATAATAGAGCCAGATCTCGTTACCAGTTGCATTTAAAATGATGTCCCTGGATTTTCTATTATTGAATTTCTTGATCATTTTCGTGCCCATTTCACTATGCAGTCTTTTGTTCGGGCGTAAAGGCATGAGATACACAAAGAATACAAAGTTTCCTAATTTTGAGATGATTGGCCACAATTCGTTTTAAACCAGACACATTAATGATCAAAGGATGCCGATAGATCACTCGTCTGTTTTTGACGATAAGTTCCTGGATCCTTATCACCGTTTCAAGAGCAGTCACCTCATTTTGATGACCGGTGTGAGATTGGTCGTCCAAGTAAAACAGTTTCCTCTAAATACCAAATACTATCTCCAGACGGTTTTAAGGAATGATGTGGAGTATTCCCAAGAACAGAAGTCAACTCGCTAAAACATTTTTCTGCTCTAAGGCCACGTGAAAAATTTTCAAAAATTAATACTAAATAGCTCTGAACCAAATGACCATGTCTTCGAAAGTACTAGGAGTTCATCAATGAATGGTAAAAGGATGAAGGGTTAAGAAAAGAGCATACAACCATTCGATACAAATTATGTAACACCATTCAAAGACTATTTTGATCGCTTTGCTTGCTTTAAGTGCTTTGATCTCGATTATACTTACTGCGGGGTACACTGAGTCCTCGTGAAAAGTGGCATAATCCCTTTTGTTTAGCAGAAGGTAGCCCGAAAATATTTACTCAAAAACGATAAAATGCATTTTGTTGGAAGGCCAGGTCACATTTTCCTCAGGAATGGATTCCTGTACTTGCAAAAATGTTAGCGCATCAAGCATCGCCATGCAGTAGTATATACAAATTTTACATAAAAAATTCCAAAGATTCCTGGTAAGCCTTACCCAGCAAACATTTCGTAGGTAGTTTACCACTTTGATTAATTTGGAATTTAAATTGATTCAGTGTGCCGGTAGATAATTCTTATTTTATTAGTCAGTTAATCAAGTGCTGTCACATTCAGCAAATGTGTGAAACAATTCTGTTCGGGCAAACTAGTTGATACGGTCGGAGAAGAAACCCTCTGCAAGGTGTTCACCATTAGGATGACAAAAGCTTACAAGTCTGAGAGGATTTATGTGCGGAACGTGCAGACTCTCCCCACATACGAGTAAGTAAAATATTTGGTTGTTTGATGTAAAATTTTGTAGATTCCAGTGTATTAATTTGTATGAAAAGCAGTCCGGATAAAGGTAGCAGTGTAGAGTAACAAATTTTGCACTTTCCGGAAAGTGTCATAATTGCTACGACTATGGTTTGTAATAGGAGACTGGAGCATTCAGTCGAGTGAGTAAATCATTAGAATGACGTCTATGGAGCAGTAAATTTATCATTTGACATTCTGTAGGAATAAATCTACACAGAGAATGGTAATTAATTATGGGCTCAAGTGTGAGCAGGCGTAGAAAATGACCGAAGGGATTTTGTAATGTGAGAAAGACTTTATTAGAAACTTCAGGCACCCAGTCGGAGAAGAGCACACTACTCCTTGATGCTGTTTCACTGAGTAACTAAGAAAGTACTCTCTATAATCGCTGCGTTAATGTTAATATTGCGTCACTCATCCTTCTGTTTTAATGAATAATACAACAATATCCTTTCTGTTTAATGTCTACAATTAGGCACCCCTACGTGTATCTGCACAGACCCTTTGTTTTTTGTGACATCAGTACTCTCTCATTACTAAACCAGTCTATTAGTAAAATCTGCAAGAAACCGATTAGAACATTCAACTTCGTGGCTTTATCTGTGAAAGGATAATTGGAGGCAATTTGCTCGTCCTTTCCAGAATGTTTCATTCCCACGTTACAAAATAGAGGGCTGATTCTTGTAAAAGCAAAAGGCTGGTGGAGAAAACACCAAATCCCCTCTGTTCATTTACAATGCAAATTGCATTGCAAAGTGGACTTGGGGTATTTACATACCTACTTAGAGGAATGCTTTCATTTCGTCCTGAGAAAGTAAATTTTTGTCAAAATGCTGGCATTGTAACAGCAACTTTAATGAATAATTTAAAGATAACGGCACGGACCGAAAAAGTAATGGTACATACTCGTACTCATATCTATGGCGGTGGCAATTTTCAGGTGGTGAAATTCACACATACATTTGGTTGAGTAATTACATTAAATTCGAAACTAATAGTCCTATGTGAAGTTTAAAGACACAGTAAGGCGATGCGTAGGAGCGTTAGGAATATTAGAATATGCCAGGTTTTAATTTGGTTATAGTCAAAGTGACGCGATGTCATTATGAAAGGATACTCAGATGGAATGTTCGAGTCCCTGATGTCTTTTAGTTGACAAACTTGTTGACAGCCAAAATGCTCTACATTACAAGTTCTCTTGGCTTCGCCAATGAATTGTACATTTACACTTATCCACTTATGTAATTTATTTAACACTGAGGCCTATTGGTTCAAGGACTTGCTTTTTTCAACGTTTTGCTAACACAACAAAAAAATTGGATTACATTCTTCCATCTCTGAACCTCTCTTGAGATTGTTTTCATTTTGTTTGGTATTGAAGGAAGAGCAAATTCTAAGCCAGATGGTTGAAAAATTAAGATCCCAAATTTCCTTTTCTCAACGACTTAACCTCTCTAAAATGGCTGAACATCCATGTCTGGAAAATCTTCGACGTCAGACAAGGTGGGCAAAGGCTGACCATTATCATTGAAAGCGAACACGCTCATCTTGTAATGGACAATGCCGCTATTCGTAAGTAGATGAAGTACCTTGGGAACAAAACGACAATCCTCTAACGGGCAACTGAGAGAAAGTGCTGCTGAATAAGAAAATGGCACCTCGCCCTTTGAGTGATAACTAAGATAATCGACAAGATCAGCACCCAAACAGCCAAGTTGGACGTACATCCGCGTTAAGGCAACTTCTGTTGTCATGTGTCAAGGTTGATATTTACTCTGACTCAAAAAACTTGAGTCTACAGGTGCGCATTAGAGGTCTGCTGAGCAATGCTTCCCCAGAGCCTACACCCTGGTTCTAATTTATTTGCATCACGATCACTTACTTTGATGGAGACGGGGCCATTACACCCTAGGTGGATGCACTGCAGTATGCACCAAGCATGCCTATTTTGTAAGTACATTTTGTAACATATTCTTAAAGCTAATGTAGATCTTTATAACCTGGGGGACAAAAAAGGGTTACAAACTTGACGTAAGTAAGAATTGAAGAGTATATGATGAACCTTAAATCTACTCGTAAACAACGTCCAAAAGAACTCAAAATAAAACTAATGGGATTTTTAGTAATCTAGAAAGCAATCTAGAGCGTGAAAGAACCAGCGCGTAGCATCACACCATTTGAAATTTGCTGTAGAGGAGTTTAATTGTGCAATTTTAGACACCACACGTATACCGTCAGATCGACAAATACTCGTAGGCCAAGGAATGTTCCGCAAAGAAGCAATGAGTCAGGGTCTATTCGGAAACGCAAACTTTGCGCAAATTATGCAAAGTATATCATTTGGAAATGCATAAACGATAAAGCAAACAATTCTAAAACGCAGTAGCGCTAATATTTTTTGCAAATATATGCAAAAAAGCAAATGTCAAAATTGTGTGGCTTTTTTCATTTATTGACGGGCGGTGTTTGATTCGTAGAAAAAAATCTGCGAAGAAGAAGAAAAAAAAAAAAAAAATTAATTTAATTTCTGTAATTTAAGAAATGCTAGATCTTGGGCGCATCAGGATATAAAACTCTGGGTGGAATCGACTAAGTTGATAGTCATTTTTGATTATCAACTACTTCTTACTCTGTGTAAAATGATCAAAAAATTTCTCCTTAGACTTGGCAACCCAGCTCAAATTTGAATGTCAAGGCTTAGAAAATGTCAACAAAAAAATTCGTTATTAATTTTTCGTATTGTGTTTGTGAGGAACTTTTAAAAATAAACAAAAGGAGTCAAGCCAATAAATGTCAAATGGGAATGCTCACTAAATACATGGAAGAACACCCAGATCTCGCCAAGTCGTATAACGGTATGTCTAGCGTTGGAAGAGCTTCTCCAAAAACAACAATGGGGAAAATTAACAACATGGCCCACCAAGAAAGTCCGTTGCAGAGTGGAAAAGGGTAGGTACCCATGTGCATGACGACATATAATAAAAATAATTATTTTTCAATAATAAATGGGTATGGACAGCTCGGAAATAGGTAACAAGAGGGAACCTCGCGCAAAACAAAGCGTCCTTGATGAAGACTGGTGGTGGGCTCGTCGATATAAAAGCAATAGACGCAACCGACGAAGAAATTTCCAATCCGCGGCATGCGGTTTGTAAGCGTCCGTGCATGGAGTCCAAGGTGCACATGCATTTGGTAGTTTTGCAAAAGGTTGGTACTTATTTTAGCAAAGTTTATATAATTATTAATTATTGTAATTATTAATCGTTCCATTACTTATAAAGCAAAATAGAGGAAGAACTAAATTCAATGTACAATACTTTAATTGAAGATGTAGAGGACGATACCACAAAGCAAAGATGTGGTAATTCCATACCACCGCCAACCAAGAAGATTGGCGAAGAAATATTTGAGAAACAAATCGGGTTGCAGGAACAATTTTTTGCCAAGCAAGTTGAGCAGGGCGAAAAAATGAATGCAACCTTAATTGAAATAAAGGACGCAATAAGGGAGTTTGTTAATGACAAAAAAATAACAATAAAGCGTTGTTAGAAATGAGGAGTGAAGAGCTCAAGATGCGAAAATTAGAACTGGAGGTAGCAAAGGTGTCAAACGAATTGAAATGGATGGAGCTCAATGACAAACATTAACAAACATATCAATGTACATACTTATTAAAGATAATTAATTAAAAAAACAAAAAAAAAAAAAAAAAACAGTGAATGATAAACTGTAATTAATAGCATTGTTTTTTTTTGATAAAATAATTTCCACGTTTAAGTATAAAAAAAAGTTTTTATAGTGTGATATTAGCGGCCAATTCATCCCTAATTCTGTCCCGTATGCGTTTGGGTTCTATTTTAGGTTGATGACCTCTAGATTCATATGCATGGCTTTGACTTGGAGAGTTATTTACTTCTCGTTCGGGAAGAGGTACATTGTATGCACAACATATATTGTGAAGAGCAGACGTTAACTATTTCAATGACCCTTAGTGGTGTGTACCTACACTTTCTTTCTTCAATTATAATGCGCCAACGAACTAAAAGAAAAACTAAACATTAATTTTCAAAATATAGAAATTTATGGGAAAGATTTTATACCTTTTAAGCGGCCAATGCAACGTTCGACAATGCTTCTGACCTGTGAATGAACGACATTAAAATGTGCTTCATGGGAATTTTCTGCAGCGTTCTTATAAGGTGTCAATAGAAATGGTTCTAGCGGATATCCACTATCGCCTTAAAAAATATATACACATATATGTATTTCTGTACCTACAGTAAAATACGTATTTAAAAAATATTAAAGACTTTACCAAGTAGCGCTCCCGAGCTCGAGCCTGAAAGAAAATCCACTTCCAAGACATTTCTTTCTTCGCTTTGGGCCCAGACAAAACTATCATGGGCACATCCACCATACCTCGCATTTACGGCTAAAATTTGTGTTGCTTCATCGCTGATCTAAAATTTAGATATTGTAATATGCGAGCTACGGCTTGAGTAGATAAAACGATATTCTGTGAAAATATTTCTTTATTTTCTAGTCTACTATTCTTCGCAAACTCCTTCCTTACAAGGTCTATTTCTTCTCAAATCACTTTATCTCCTTTCAATTACTTAATTCACAAATCCAAACTAATTACTTCTTCTTGTTAACTCTCAACTTTCAATTTATCACAAAATTACAACTTCGCCCATTATCACTTTTCCAATCTCTTCGTACGGTTCGAAAACCAACTGCCTTGCCTCGATCGCCATCTGTCCTTATATAGCAGCATTTCTGATAGCCAGAAACTTCTAGCAAATTCTTCCCAGTGGTCGAAGAAACAAGAAAATTCTGATGTAATAATTCCAAGATGACAATAATTTCTTGCGGTTATAATTCTTTGTTATCCGTCATATTATCCGTCTCTTATTGTGGACACAAACTGTGGACACTAACTGCAGACACGAACCTCGAATGAAAAGACACTTTGGAACAAAATTATGCCAGAATGAAAAGACACTTCGGAATTTGTTGCATTATGCTACATTATGTTACAATATGTGCAAATGTATTATTGTAGATTTATCGTATGTACTTGTAACTTACACTATGTCTTCCTTTTCGGTTAAAAAACATATTCTTGTTTTCTTTTGGTCTAATATCATGATATGACTGCCATCAATGCAACCTATCACTACAAAATGGTAAGAGAACAAAACATTTAAAAAATTTCATTGTAAGCGCAATACGATGTAAAAAATTACCTCTAGGAATTTTATACTTCTGAAAAAAAAAAAACTCTTTTGTGGACTCTTTCGAGACAAACTTAATAAAGAGTGGACACACTACGTATGACTTTGGTGGTTATTTCCGATACAGTGCTTTGGCCCATTGGTGCAACCCAATCTTCTCCAACTTGTCTCTGATATCCGCCACCACCAAGGAGGTTTAATGTGGTAGCCAGTTGCAAAATTGGTGGGATGTGAGTAGACCTTACGCCATCTGGTAAATCCAATAATTTTAGGACATATAAAAATGCTTCCTTATGTAGTCGAACATTTTTCAAAAATCTGAAACATAACCATTCATAAAATTGCAAATATAGATGTACTCAAACTTACATTGGATAAGGAAGTTCCAGAATATTCGATGCATTCCTTAAATTAATTCTAAGTAACCGCACGTATTTATAATCATTTTCTGTGCTACTTGAGCTGAATAATTTTAACGACGTAAACATTTTTTTTACACTTTATTTATTCAACTTTGCTGTAAGAACTTAAAAAACACACCAAATAGCAAACGAAAATGACTGAAATATTTGAAAATGACACCTAAATAGCTATCACACGAAAACGACAGTTCGAAAATGACTATCAACTTGATAATCAACTTACGCAGAGCAAAACATTTGATTTTGATTATCAATAGTCAAATATCACCTTAGCCGATTCCACCCTTATTTGAATTCGATTGAAATTTGAAACGTAAAATCCGTTTCAAATTTCAATCAAATCTCGGGAAGAAAAAAAAAATTGACGCTGTGGGGAAAAGTACGCGAAGCAGCTCTTCAAATCAATCCGGAGTTCCGTTATACAAAAGATGAAATTTTTCGTAAATGGAACAATCTGCTATTGACGTACAAGCGAATTGAAGAAAAGGGATGCAACAAGGTGGGAGTATATCGAGCTTTTCCATGAAGCTTACGGGAAAAAAACACACATAGAAGTTTGTTGATTTCGACTTTGGAAGTTAGGTATGAAGATAACCCTGAGACCGAAGATGGTGTGGATTCGTACAGCCTCTACATCTCAACCATTAGGAAATGCTAAGCGCTTAAAAAGAACAACGAGGAACAACGAAATCGTTGAATTCCTAAAAAAAAGAGGCTGGTGAGGAACGTAGTCGCCATGAAGAGCAGATGGAAATTGAAAGGGAACGGATTAATATACTAAAAGATATTAAAATAACATTAGACCGAATTGTCTGATTTTTTTTCCAAATAACGACTAAGGGCGCATTATTATGTAACCGAATTTATATGAATTAAGAAGTGCATTATTTTTTTTTTTTAGGTCCTTTAACCCCTCTGGGGGGCATAGGGCGTCAACCACGCCTGCGCGCCATCTTGTTCGAACTTCTGCAACGCGTTTGAGCTGCCTCCAACTCATTCCTATAGAGCTCGATTCCTCCTCAACTGTTCTGCGCCATGTTTGCCTAGGGCGTCCCGCTATTCTGCCTGCTTGGGTGAGCGGATTCCATTGCATGGCGTATTTCGCAATGGAGTTGTCTTCGCGCCGTAGGGTGTGTCCAATCCACTGCCACTTTCTCCTTCATATAGTAATGTTTATAGGTTCTTGCCCCGTTCTCACATAAAGCTATTCGTTGGAGATCCGGTTCGGCCAAAAAATCCTCAAGATGATTCTTAAACATTTATTTACGAAGACTTGCAGCCTGCGTGTGTTAATGGTGTCCACCTTCCAGGTACTGCACCCATACAGCAGTACCGATTCTACGTTAGAGCGGAACAGTCGCAGCTTGGTTCTTAAGCTGATAACATTATTTTTCCATTCTACCCACATAATACCGAACGCTTCCCGATTCTACTGCATACGTCCAGTTAGGTGCCACCGCGGTCAACCGAGACCACAATTCCTAAATATAGAAAGTTGTCAACTTTTTCGACTTCCTGTCCGGCAATGTTAAGTTGAGCGTTAGTGTTGAAAGTGCTGAGGGCTTTTGTTTTGGCCGTGTTTATTTTGAGCCCCACTTTGTTTGCCTCAGTTTCTAGATTATGGGCCATTAGATGAAGGTCCATTATCCGATGTGAAAGTAGACAAACATCGTCAGCGTAGTCTAGGTGTTTAAGGTAAGATGTCATAGTCCAACGAATTCCATTGTTTCCTTCCGTCAATGCTGCACTGAGTACATCGCTGATAACCACCAAGAACAATAGTGGTGACAGAATGCATCCTTGACGTACTCCACTTTGGACACCAAATTCCTGTGACACCTTACCGTTGTGTAAGACGTGACACTTACCAAGTTTCCCTTCTTCTGAAGCTTAATGATCATCCCCCTTTTCCACTCCTGTGGAAATTATTCGCTATCCCAAGCTCTCTGTATTAGCGGTTGCAGCAGATCTGCTGATGTGTTTGGCGCCGCTTGAAAAAATTCGGCAGGGATGCCATCAATACTCACCGCTTTGTTTTTTTTAAGAAGTGCATTGTGTTGCATTTATTAGTTCTTTTTTTGAGTAAATAAACAGAAATAAACAGAAAAAAGGCATAGTTGTCTTTAATTACATACTTATGTATTATCGGGGTAATCACTATGCTGAAAGCAATGTCATTATAGCATCGCGTTTTTGCCTCGCTTCAGCGGAGTTTGAACAGTTACTTCTTCTAGATGTTCAAGTGGAGTACCAATGTGATCAATCTCATGATTATGCACATCAGGAGCATGTTCACAATAAATAATATAATTATGCAGAGCTACGCATGTTGTAACGAAATACTTGACCTCTACTAGTTTTAACACTTGCAAAGATTTCAACTCTCGAAATTTGTTTTTCAGCATTCCAAATGCTTGTTCAATCCATACTCGGTTAGAGCTTAAGCAAACATTACACTTTGTTTGATGTTCATTTAGGAACCCGTTATCTCGAAATGGTACCATTAAGTAAGATGCCAATGGATACGCCGAATTTCCTAAGAGATGTGCTCCCCGGGGTAATTGAATTGTACGATTTTCTAGTGCTACCCCTAGTGCGCTATTTCGCCATACAGCAACATCATGCGTCCTCCCTGGCAAACCAAAGTATATGTCTGTGAAGATAAATTTAGCATCGCACACAGCCTGTAGAAGTAAATTTACTTGCAATATTACGGAAGGTGTCGATGTCGGTTATAATAGCTGTCACCGTTTCGTGAAGGCTTAAGAATTTGAATGTGCATGCCATCAATACATCCAACAACATATGGGAATGGATAATTTCTAAGAACATGGAATTCGTCTATCTTTTTGTTCGAATCCACTTCAGTTCTTGGCCACTTTATGAACCTATTTCGATGTCTAGTTATAAGCTTTATAATCTTGATAACAATAGAATGCAAAGTTCCTTGACCAATATTAAATCGATCCGAAAAGTCGCGATATGTGCAACCGTTAGCTATTTTCCATAACGTAATGTAGAGCGCTGAACACAAATTTAGTCCGGGTGTGTCCGGGTGTGTTTTCCAAAAAGGCTCTAAAATAAACTCAAGTTGCAAATTTATATAAACAAGGAATAGTTTTCTTGACAACCATTTTTTTTCATTTTTTAATATTATTATAGCAACCATCCAATAAAGTGTTAGGAGTTACATCCAAAATGTTCTTTGTTATTTTTTAAAGCAAAAAAGCAAATAATTTGTTCGTAAACGTCGAAAGTATGGCTGAGTTCCAAAACGCAGAACACAAAATTCAAATGCGGCAGTGTTACACTTTTACTGCGCATCTACAACACAGCCTTGATGCTTTGCATACATTTTACTTTGCATTAATTTGACATTTCGGAACGCATTTTATTAGCACTCAGGGAACTAAAAGTGAAAGAGATGGAAAGAAGTGTTTTTGATGAGGATTTTAACCGTTTTCATTTTAATTCTGTCGTTAGATCCCAGAGTAACCATTCTCAAAAACTATCATGGCAAACTTCCAACTCAATCAAATTTTGAAAATATATATTAAATGTTTGGCAAATCCCATGGATATATCCAACAGCTATGTTAATTTATCGATGAAAACATTTTTAAAAATTCGCAGAAAAAGACGTGTAGGAGCTTTATCATCACAAAAACCTAAGCTATTCCGAAGGGAGATTCCTAAATCTTTGCATTTTTTTAAAACTATTGAAAAATATCCTGATGACATTTTCTATAGACATTTCAGAATGACGCAGAATACATTTCATGTACTAAAGTAAAATATTTTATTCGAAAAGTTAAATTCATTTCTTTATTTTCAGAAATTGCATAATATGTTGAAGATTTAATTTTGTGTTCAGCAAAAAGGTCGTCCGGGATATTCCCTTAAACAATGCCTGTATGTTACAATTTGGAAGTTGTGTAATTTAAATAGCTTCACAGAAATTTCCGACCGATTCAACATTGGACGTGCTACATCCCATAGAATCTTTTTAAAAACTACAAAGTTCATTTCTGAGCTAAAACACAGTATCATAAAGTTTCCATCTTAGAGCTTACGCAAAGCAAAACCATGGAAGATTTCCAAAACAGCCGATCTCATCCATTTCCATTTGTGCTAGGGTGCATTGATGGTATGCACATTCGTATATACTGCCCAAAAACGATTCAATAAGTTTTTATAACCCCAAAGGATTTCATTCTGTCATTGTTCAAGTAAATTAACAACTTTTTGTTCATAGTCAAAACTTGTAATTATTGCTGTTTTTACTCAAGGCAGTTGTTGATAGCACCATGAAATTCATTGATGCTTTTGTGGGTTATACTGGACGCTGCCACGATGCTAATGTCTGGCACAACAGTCCGTTAAAAGAAGCAATCACTAACAAGAAATTGAGATTTCCGACAGAGTGCCATCTTCTTGGAGATGCAGAAATCACATTGAAATTCAAAACACAAGACTGGCCAAACATATTATAATGTCCTGTATGGTGCTACATAACATTATTATAAATTTTGAAGGCATAAGTGATGGGGAAGAATATGTAGGCCTTACGGAACACGATCGCAACAATAATGAAGCCATTGACCCGCCACAAAATTTGACCATCCACGAAGTGATGAAGCGAAAATTAAAAGAACCACCCTTACATTTCTTTTCCAGTTGAAATAAAAACTAAATGCACAATTATATTAATTTTTTATTTTTAATTTTATTATATTTATTTTTTATTTTGAAAATTTGTAACAAGAAGTGTCCTCAATTTTTTCATTTCGGAAACCTTTTGTCTTTCTACCTCCACCTTCTTTTTTCCAACTCTTACGAGTACCTTATCTTTTTCCAATTTTATAAGTTCCCTCAGCATTTGTCTGTCTTCCACAGCCTCATCTTTTAAGATCACTTCACATTTTTTTATTTTGTTTGGGTGTTATCGTAAGGTTCATGAACATTTTATTTATTTGTTCCCTAGAAAATGGAAACTGAGGTCTAACTTCTAGAATTTTCTGCAAAACCCTCTGCCACAAAATCAATGGTTTTTTTCTTTTGCTTTTGAACTCTCCTTCCATTGCAGATCTGCAGTCCAAAAGCAGCATTCTTTGGTCGTGATTCCAAGTATTTTCACTGAAATAAACAATAATAATAATAATTGAGACAACAATAAACTATTATTTAAGAAAACACACAATAAAAACTGGAATGTAAGCAAAAACTTAACAAAAATATATTTTGCTTACTTCTCTCGAGAAGACTCCATATTTTTCTTTAAGTAAACGTCGAGTCGTCAAATGAAAGCATCCAAATAAAAATGGATGCGTTCCCTGCGCAGTTAATGCGCATATCTGCCATGAAGCTGTGTTAAGAAACTCGTGACTTTGTAAACATTTTCTTTTTCGATTTTCGGAACACATGACTGCATCAACTGCGCATTTTATGCGTTTTGGAACTCAGCCTATGCTTTGTAATCGTTTGCTTTTGACGTTTCAACTGCTTTGTTACTCTTGCTTTGCAAAACGATTGCTTTGCAAAGTTTGCGTTTCCGAATAGGCCCTCAGTTTAACTGATTTCCGACGTAAAGAAAAAGTTAGTTAAGGCTAAGTTAGATGACGAGTGGTAAAGATATGTGGCGGGGCTTGCTTAGTACAATGGGGAAATCAGGGAAGCATGAAAGGCACACACTAAGTCCCAGGAGATTGACGGAGGTAATTTCCATTCAAAAAGTGTCGAGAAAGATACAACTAATAGCTAGATAGGTTTAGGACTTTTAGTCGCCGTCAGCTTTTAAGTGCTGACTTGCTTTGCAGTCAACAAAAATACAACCAGATGAAACGTATCACAATGACGGTTCACAGGTCACAGCAATCTTCGAGGCAACACCAGGGCAGATAAGGTGGTTAAAGTATGTACAGATTAGAGCCACTCTGATAATACGAGGGTGGGTCAATAAGTCCCTGAAAATTAACACAAATTGTGTCGTCACCTTAAATTTTTTTTTTTTTTTTTGTCAAGAATCATATTTCAAAAGAACACACCCAAATTATCAGACAGATCTGTCAAATAGTTTTGTTGTGGCAGCCATTTTATATAGACGCCTACTAGTATTTTCGTTAAAATGGAAAAAGTGTATTTCGAGTGCTCATTAAACACTACTGTTTGCGAGAAAAAACTATCACGCAAACCAAACAAAAGCTTGACAAATATTATGGGGACTCTTCACCATCGATTGGAACCATTCACCACTGGTTTACTCAATTTCGGTGCGGTCGTTCAAGCACAAGTGACGCCGAACGTTTTGGTTGCCCAATTGAGGTCACCACACCAGAAATGGTCGACAAAATCCATGGTTTGATAATGAACGATCGGCGAGTTAAAGTGCGCGAGCTTGAAGAAGCCACAGGCCTATCACATGGCTCAGTGATTTCGATTTTACATGAATATTTGGACATGAAAAAGCTTTCCGCAAGATGGGTGCCGCGTTTGCTCACAATCGACAACAAACGAATTCGTTTGACAAATTCAAAGGTGTGTTTGGCAATGTTCCAGAAAAATTCGGCAGAGTTATTGCGCCGTTTCGTAACCGTGAATGAAACCTGGATTCACCACAACACACCAGAAAGCAAGAAACAGTCAAAACAATGGACTTCTCCTGGTGAATCGAAGTCAAAGAACGCCAAGGCGGGTTTGTCAGCAAACAAGGTCATGGCGACAGTTTTTTGGGATGCGCGAGGTGTTATTCACATCGATTACCTTGAAAAGGGTAAAGCGATCACCGGCGCATATTACGCTGAGCTGCTGGATCGATTTCAAGCCGATTTGAAGCAAAAACGGCCGCATTTGGCGAAGAAAAAAGTGCTTTTTCACGAGGACAACGCACCGGCGCACAAGTCCGCAGTCGCAATGGCAAAATTGCATGAGTTAGGCTACGAACTCCGCCCTCATCCAGCATATTCCCCAGATTTAGCGCCCTGCGACTATTTTTTGTTTCCAAACATGAAGAAATGGCTCGGAGGTAAGAGATTTGGGTCGAATGAAGGGGTCATCGCTGAAAGAAACGCTTATTTTGAGGGGCTCGAGAAATCGTATTATTTGGAGAGCATCACCAAATTGGAGAAACATTGGATGAAGTGTATACTCGTAGAACTAAAAGGAGACTATGTTGAAAAATAAAATGTTTTTGTACCGAAAAGAGTGTTCCTTATTTCATTTTTCAGGGACTTATTGACCCACCCTCGTAAAGACGAACGTTACATTCATGTGCATGTGACAGTTATCGAGGCAGATCTGGCCATAGTTTTGAATTTGCAGAAAGTCAACAAATTCTACTGATAAGAAAAGCCAAAGCCTTATACAATGGAACCCTTACGGGGTCCAACCATTTCTGCAGAAGCCGCCAAGAGCTTCTTCTGTGGACGATGTTGATGATGAGCCAAAAATGTCAATAGTCAGATATTTTAATATTCAATAAGGACGCATCGCAGATTTGATTCAAGACTCACGTTCACAATATGCATATCAACGCTTATGCTGAATTGGAGGCATTTACCTGAGAATAGAACTGCGTGCACTCGCCAGTTGCTTGAGGTAAACGTGAGCGCTATTTTCATATGTAAGCAACATATATTTCAAACAAATCGTTGGCTAGTTATCCAAGTTATAACGCCATTTCGAAAAGTCTATATGGAACCTATCTATTTAAATGGTAATCCTAAAAAGTTCATAAAAACTACAATATTTGCCCCATATTAGGTACGGAAACGCACCTCAACTCTAACTCGCCCAGAAAAGCCTACTAATTCAAGAGTTGTGCTGTTAAATGGCAATAAATTTCCGCAACAATGCACTCCAATAGTGCCATTGGCTTTAAATGCCCATAAAAACAGCTCTTACACTTCGGCAAAGCTGTAAATTTACGATATGTATGTACTTCCTTAGTTTCATTTTCATGGTCAGAATTACTATAAACACATGGTGTCCAAGTGGGAGGGAACTGGAACATTCATTCGACAATGATCGCTATTTCATTTGCATAAGAATGTGATGTCTGGATCATTGATTTATCCAAATCGAAGATACTTCTATTTACTCGTATAATGTGGGGGAAGCGTTTATTTGTCATCATGAACTCTCCCCTAATGATAATTATACCTGACCACGAGCAAATGATATCGCTTCAAAGGGCAAACATGTATTTGGTTTACATTGAGCTAAGGACGAGGTGCGTTTCCGCCCTGCAACAATCTCCATATGTTTGAAGTTGGCTTAATGAACCATTAAATGCAATAAATCTGTCAGGACTATTATGGGGGTGGTTCTACAGTATGTTTCGGTTTCATAAATCTTTAAAAATAAAAGGGGAATGCTGGAGATATGTTGAGCTTCTGAGTTCAGTGAAGGAGACCTATCAAGAGTTGTTGTTTGAATGCGATGGTTGCCATTATATGTACATAGGTATTCAAGGCAAATTTTTCAAATAAGGGTCTCAAGCTCAAGTACAAAAATCCTATCGTTACCTGTATGTTTTCAGAATTCGAAGTTTATTTTGCATTGACTCTTCTTGGAAAGCCTAATGAAAGTGGAGTGCGGCGCGGTTCTTTGGAGAGTTATTACTCAACCAAAACTGGTAGTAATACTGTCAATTTTAATCTTTAGATGAACGCTTTCTTTGGAAGGAACGTGTCTTATGGGTTTTTAAAAGACTAGGTATGGACACGTGCGTATTGATTCCTCATCTAAATCCTATCAATCAGTTTACGGATGGATGTACAATTGGATATATTACGTACTCGTATGTATGTACACAGCCACCTCCATGACACAAGTGAATGAAATCACAAGACTAAGTACGAGTATCGAGAGTAATTCAAGTAAGAGGATATAAATCCTGCGTAGCATTTCATAAATTTTCGAAAATTCCAGACTGTTATCTGTGTTCAATTCCACAACTTCTTAAGTCAAGACATATGTACATTGGTAAATTTTGTAAAAAAAAAGTGAAACATTCAAATTATCAATACTCTAAGTACATCGATTTATTATCCATTTAAAGGATCCTTCCCAATGAACTGCAAATATATTTCACTCAATCTTATCCTTTTTATATACTATACCATTTCTATAGGGGATGGAGGCACTTACTACATTGTCGCTTTCATATTGGATACACATAGATCATATTTTCGATTGGTTTATTTCCCTAGGGAGTGCCAGCTTTCCAAAGTATCCCCCGTTTTCCCGTTTTATACAAATCAGCAGAAAATAGGAAACAGAGATATGAAAAAAGCATTTGGGAAAGGGAAAATGCAAAAGGAAGTCCGTATATTCTGTACCGATGTATATAAAATTAGGAAATTTCATTCTAAGTGCCCCAAGGATATGATGATTGCGAATAAGAGGACGAAGTTATCGATTTGGGTACATTTATATGTATGTGGGTGTTTGATGGTTAACTTTGCGCGGATATATGAATATATAATGAAATTTGATTGTAAATTTTATCTAATCCACTTCCCAAGCAGTGAATATTGAAAAAAGGATGATATGTACGGTACGTGTCCTTGAAAAGTAGAAACTTGAATTTTTGCGATAGGATCATGGCCCACAAATCAATTGTTATCTGTTCTTATGTCGTTTTTTTGTGTTTCATATAGAAAAGCGAAACGTCCGTCCAATGATCTGAGTTTTGTGGAGTAGCTACCTTTATGGTAAAGTAAAGTTGTCAGACATATCCTGCTGTCAAATATGAAACAGGTCCATAGTGGATGGTAGACCAAAAATTATTTTCTTTCCTGTGTTAAACAGAGAGAAAAGGCTTCAATAAAACAAGAAAAGGTACCATGAACGTTCAGGTAACGCATGCAATATATATGCAGCTATATGGAATGTCCTTATTTCCCTTTTTTGTGTCATTTCCAGGATACCAACACGAAGCCGCAAATGAATAACACCGATGAAGGTAGTTGTGAAAGTGCTGTGAAAATTTAGTAGACAATTTTGTCACAGGAAACTGTGTGTTTCCAAAAACCGAAAATACCACTGGCTAAGTGGATTAGGGTGGTCATAAACAAGGATATATGTACATATACCAGTAAATTGCAAAAGATATATATAGAATTGCCGAAGCAAAGAACTTTTATTGCGAAAATAAATTCGGAAAAATGTTATTTCTATATGGAGATTGAGTCGACAGGTGTTACAGAGAAACTGTCCAGGGGTTGGAGAATATATGGAATGGGTGTTGATTGGTCCTTAAGATTTATTTAATACCTACAGAAAATGCATTGCAGTTACTTGTTCTGTTCGGGTGAATACTTCTACATTGTCAAGATCTGGAAGACTTTTTGTGCTTGCAAATCTACCGTGACTCTACATAATATGCTAGACTTATTGATTCGTACTAAGGTTTAAGTAGTTGGATGGCAAGCGGCTAACACTGTCCTCATAGAAAGAGAAGAGCTGAATTCCAAGAGGAAGAGAACTGCTGCATCCTATTTTTTGTCATTTGAAATTTTTTCCAGAATTTTGCGAAGACGACGTACCCCGAGCTCTAGGCACAGTTTCGGTTTGGTTGTTTAATCAGTAGGAAACCCGAATATTTAAAACAATAAAAATTAAAGTTTAGAAGAGAATGCCACAGTGCTTAATGAAAGATACTTCGTGGATAACCTTCACTATTTCACTATTCCGAAACGTTTTAGATACTTTCCCGATAGACACTTTGAAGAATTGAAGCAGTAAATTAGAAATCAATTTTACTTTAGGCTTTGATGGCGCTATAATCGAGGGTGAACCTAGCCAATCGCCTTATAATCGGAGGCACGTAAGACTAAACCCTCTTAAATTCTTAAAAAAAAGGGGTAGATTAGTCATCAAAATTGATCATAATCACCATCTTATGATAGTTCCTACCTATAAGTATCAACATGCGTAGGGATGTCGAAGTGTTGGAACATCTTAGGGGCTATCTAGCAAGTGAAGGTGAAAAAGTAAGCAGTTTAATGCAACCGAAGCATAAAGTAGAATTGCAGATTTGGGAAAACCGCTTTTCAACTACTTTTGTCGGTGTAGGACAGAAGCAACATGAGGCGTCACATACATATATGTATACATAGATATCTACAGATACCTGGAGGTGCTTCAAAAGGGTATTTTAAACGAAGAACTGCTAAACCTGCCTAAACTTATTCCCAAGTTCCATTAAACCTCATCAACATATCTAACTCCACAGCGCATAAGATTTGAGTTTTCTAGGACGCTATCGGTAGGACTCCCTAATCTATGCTCCAAGTTAACGATGTCTCTGCGTTCTAGCTTTTTCTCATTAAGTGGATATCATTCGCCACCAACTGTAATATCGTTATCTAGAAATTGAGGAGCGGGCGTAGGTCTTAAACTACAGGGATTTGGTATAACAAGCACTGCGGCTTCGATGACCTAGCGTGACACTTACCTTTCGACTCTTGCTTGATGCAGGGGCAGCAGAACTCCAACTATTTCGTAAATTTAAAGTCGATATTACTCGCGCTAGGGACTGGATTTGGCCGCAATCTGAGCCGGGAAGGACTTGCAGTGGGATTTTCACGCATGGCACCAAAATCAATCAAAGGTCTGATGCAGATGTATTCGTTAAGGACGACAACACTAGGCTTCACTTCTTGGTTGACACACATGGACTTGTCTTTCAAACGGAGACTTATGCCATCCCAATGGCTATCAATGGGGGAGCAAATGCAACAACGAACAATATCGGTTGTACAGCGACATCGACTTAGTCAGAAAGGTTCGAATTCATGGCCTAACATGGCTAGGACATGTAGAGCGAATGGATATCAAAGCTCCGTCCCGGAATGTTGACGAGGGAAAGGAAGACCTCATCTAAGGTGACGCACACAAGTATAAGAGGACCTCAACCACTTGAGGTCCTTCATATTGCAAGGAGTAGAAAGAGGGGACGGAGTATCTGCGTCTGTTGTGAAAGTCAGGCTGCGCTTAAGACCTTTAGTCACTTCCAAAATAGTTCGAGAATGCCAGAGCTTTCTGAATTCAGTCACAAGGTTGAACTTGTGTCTTGTTTGGGGCCCAGTTCACAATGGGATTACTAAAAATGAGATCTCCAATGAACTTTCCAGACAAGGTTCGGAGGAGAACTTCTCAGAACCTGAACCTGGGCTGGGTCTTCCTGCTCTCTCGTTCAGAGTGTTTCCTGTGAACATAATCGAGGGTGTCATGACTCTCCAAGATGATTGTCTGCCAATTCTCGTATGAGGTGGCAGATCTTCGAAGCCGATGTGGTGAATGCTGATACCATAAGCCCCTCATCACTGAAGAAAGACTCTCAGACCTGGCACTTTTATCTATCGAAAAGCACCATCTTTTAGAAACTAAAAATAACTCAAATTTTTATGAAAGAATTTTAGCAGAATTCGTAAAAAAGAATCGTAGGATAGCTTTAGAGTACAAATAGGTAGTACATAGTTGTAATTGGTAAATTTTTTATATTTAACAGTTCCTCTTGAATAAAACATTTTACTTAAACTTTTTTCGGCTTCCTCTCTTGAAATTTCACCCCACGCCGCTGCTCCCCATACAGAACGCCATCCCAGTTTAATGTTTATACATTGAATATATGGAAGGTTAACATCGTAAATTTGTAGACGAGAAAGACCTTTAATTCGGTAATAGCAGGCTCGTAGACTTTGGCACAAATCTATCGGCTTTTGACGATGAAGAAGCGACCAACCATCACCATGATTAAGTCACAGGTGTCATTCTTTCTGCAGAGGTAATAAAGATACCTTTTACTTATTGTGTTTAAGCCTTATCAGAAGTCGGAGAATGACATAAGCCAGCAGATAGGCCATTGGAAACGATTTTGAAATTCAATATCAAGCCAGTGCGAGAAAAGTTCCATTGTACGGTATCTCACTCATAAAACTATAAACATGCCGTTTCTTAATCATTTCTATTCTTCTCATCAAGCGCTCTCTTGAGCCTCCTTCCAAAGTTTCCCTAGAGCCTTCAAAAGAAGATCGAATTAAGCTGTTAAAATACCTAGTAGTTATCACAATAAAAGCATATTAGTCCTGCACACATGATTAAGAAGTCATAACAAAGCCTTACTGTGGGCTACCACAAAAGATCACTTTCGTATGCTGACTTGTGGGTGGTCCATTAGTAGAGATTGCATCTCTTCCCAAGACTCGATTTATTGTTTGCCCAGAATAACAAATAATCTAAGAACACACGTTCCCCTTGGGTATCCGTTAAATAAATTGTATTCCGTGTATCTAATCGTTTTCGCCTTTGTTTTCTGTTTGGCAATTCATCAGTCTAACACACAAAGAATTCAATTAACTTTCACACTCTGCACGAGATTGGCGCCCAACGTGGGAAGAAAATAACTACCTACTCTCTTGGATTAAATTGCGAAAGCGTATACGATATTCGCATGCAGGATAATTTCAATCTCTATTAGGGGTCTATTATCCTTCGCCTCCTGACTGATGCTAATAAAGCCGTCTGGCGCCAACTTCATGACTTTTGCAAATTTCATTACATCGAATGAGGCGTACGGCTGTACCTCATCTCTACGAGTAAGTGAATGCGTAACTACTCGTATGTACCAACGTTGCAGTCATTGTTGACACTCAAGAATTGAAAAATACATTCCAGACTATCATCATCATAAGAAAATCCTTTCTCGCATTTCATTATACAGCTCCAATGGAGATTTTGACGGTGGGTGGGGAAAATTTGTAGCATAATGCCAAATGTCGTCTCCGTACAAAGTGTTGGCGCATTATTATCTTCCTTCGAACTTCATATTTTCGAAGAAAACAACCGCACGACAGTGGAATATCGCCGAACAAGAGGGTGGTGCTGTGCATTTTTCTGGAGGGCTTCCAAAATGTTTCCCTTTTTTTCGTGTGTCAATTTGCTGATACGTATCGGGGCGTTGGAAACGACGTAAAAATTCAGTTTGATGGTTGTAAGTGCCGCAGCTAACAGTGTGGAAGGGTGGCAATCGCAAAGTACTGGGCTGGTTATGTTGCCAAAAGAAAACATTGCGAATGAGATGGGAAAAGTATAAAAAAATAAATAAATAAACAAACAGACGAGCGACACATTAGGTCTGCAAAGTTCGGCATTTAGGAGCATATTCGTATGTCTTTGCGAGACCTTTTGATAGACCTTACTCTTGCCGAACTCAGCAGGCGATGTACGTTCAATTATGTGTGAGAAGATGTTTATTTCTACAGGCTTCGGCATTTTGTTGTTATGAGAAGGGAGGCTTATCTTAATGGTGTATTAACTCATGAGGGATGATATGGGCAAAAGGCTTGAGCGGAATAAGTGTGAGCTTCATATGACATCACATAGCATAGTGAATTGGACTATGCTTGTGCAGAATGTGATACTGGAGAAGGTTTGTTGTGAGGTTTTCTAGGAGGCATCCCAAAATAATAAACGAAGAACTGAAGAATGGTGCTGGAGGATGCAACAATTTATTAAGTTATCCTATATTTTCAAATTAACATGGAATTTAACATCGTGAAAAGTTTTGAAACAGTTTCTGTTTGTACAGAAGCATAAGTGTACTTTGCATTTGCTGCACATTACATATGTATGTTAGGTATATACAGCCTGGTCCCCTAGATTTGGAGCAGTGCGAACCCTCAGTATGCGTCATTGATATCCTCGCGCGAACAAGAGGTAATGGTTGTGCTTTTCTTCGCCGCTTTCCAGTACTGGTTCCACTTGTCTCTAAATCAGAAACATTTTGTGGTTCATTACCAAGATTTCGGTTTGAGGAATTAAAAATTAAATTTTGTCGAAAGTTAAAGTAGGTGAAAATATCTTTTTTTACGCAAGCACACTGTTTTGCTTCATATCGGTATTTTATCCAAGATGCAGCTATAACGAAGTCCATAAAATGATGTAAGGATCTAACTGTCCACTTTCTTGTCCAGCCGCTCATTGCATATTTTTCCAAAACTCTGTCAAACAAGTCAACTCCTCCCATACATTCATTATATTTTTTTATTGCATTTAGACGGCTGATTTGTATGTGAGCCTTAACTACGTTGGACCAGCGGCGGCAACTGTCCAGAGGCTCAACTCCGTGAGTACTTGATGCGAAAAGAATTGGTTTATTATCAAATCATTTGATCATGCTAATATTTCCATCATTCCTAACGACTTGGTCATATGAGCCCCGTAATTTTCGCATTTGGCTTCTGTTTTGAATAACTCTTTCTGGGGTACTCTACTTGCCGATAATGTACCTGAAGCAAAAATACGACAGTGAATAAAGGGGGTGTCTATTAAATCATAAAAGCTACAGTATTTTCTGTCAAAGAGTCAGCAAGAGCAAGCACTACTTTGCCACCCACGTCAAGCTTCTCACGAAGCAGAGCGATGCTTCTTCCCTTTCCCTCGTAGAGCATAAAATCCTAAGGCAAACCATATGTCGTCGTCATAACGAAATTTTTTAAACCTACAGGGTGGGGCTTACATCTGCCTCATGAGAACGTGGCCAAAAGGAATCATCTGTTCATCAATGCTGGACCACCAATGGTCTCTCATGACTAAGACATTGGGTTCTGATTCTTTGGCAAATAGGCCTAATTTTCCAAAATCCATCAGTCGCTTTGCATTCCGCAGTGACTTAATTTTCATTCACAACTTTCAAGTGGTTCCTGAGGTGACAAAATCTATCTCTTATTAGTCTGTCAGCAATCAAGGGGTATTTGGTTCTTGCTTCCCATACCATTCTTAGCCTTGGGAATCGTCATAATGCTACAATGATGCTTACACCCCAGAACTTTTTTATTTCTTCGGTCCTGGTATATTCGTCAAAAAACGTGTTATCAAGGTAGCTCGAAAAATAGTCAAATTGTTTCCTTACAGCAGGCATCAAAGATGCATCCATTACTCCAGGCTCATCTGGAATATTGCTACGAGTATCTCTTTCTCTTACGGGAGGATGTTCAAAATTATTTTTGTGGAACCATTTCGGATTCCATCTTTGCATCTCACCTAAGGTAATATTACATTCCTCATCCTCCGATTCTTCAAGAATTGATAGGTCACTTCCGGACAGAACCGGGCTTACAGGCCTCGAAAAAAAATGTTCATTATCATCTAATGGACCTTCTATGTCAACATCTGAATCATCAAAATCAAAATTTTCCAAAAATTGCTCAATATCTGCCTCATTTAAAACTCCTAAAATATTTTTTTTTTTTTTTTTAAAAATATAGAAAGAAATTTGACCTAAAATTAAACCAAAGGCTTCGAGTCCTGAAGTATCATGGTTGATACCCTCAACGTACCTTGGCTTCAAATTATAAGGAACCCAAGTTCCTTATTTTTGAATCATTCCAAACGCATGCAATCGCTTGGAAATGGCTGTACGGGTAACTCCTAATGCTGTTCTTGCAATTGGCACGGATCCTCATCGAGCAATGTCTCCAATTCAGCGTCTTCGAAGGATTTTGGCCTTCCTTCACGGGGACGGTCGTCAACATCGAAATCACCTTCTTTGAAGCGACAGAACTAATCACGGCACGTTGTTTCACTTAGAGCATCTCCGTAAACTTTTTGGTGCTCTCGATGCGCTTCAGCCGCCGTATTCTTCGAATGATAAAAGAAAATCAACAGTTCCCGCAAATGACGATTATTTGGCACAAAATCAGACATTTTCACACAACCAAAAGTATATGACACCAAAACTAAATCACTAATGTGTCAAAACAGTTTGTTTACCATATGTCTAAGCTCGGTTCATGACGTTTTGGATATGTCAAAACCGACCAGCACTTACTGCTGGCGCCATCTATTGAAAAGAACTTAGTTGCGCACCTAATATGATACCGGGGTATACTGAAGAGGTTAAGAAAAAGTGATGCCAGCTTTCTTGTTAAGAATACAATTTTTTATAAGAAAGAGTTTCGAGTTTCGAGAAGTTCTAAAAGTTTCGCATAATTGCATGCAAGAACAACATTTTTTTTTACAGTTAGCTTCAATTTTAACTATCAAACTTTGGGTGGTATAGAGAACGTAGAAATTCAAAATAAATATGAACCCATCCTCCCCCATTCTAGTTAGGAAACGAAGAGTTGTTTTGACTTAAACCATTGAAAGTGCAATGCTCATGGTTCTTCGCTACATTTTCGGAATACTCGCACTGAAGAGAGATACCCAAAAAGTTCATTGTGGAAGAGTTTTTTCAAAAATATTTAAATCTTAGAAATTAAATAGGATAGTAGGATTTTCGAAAACGATATTGGCGATTCAGGGGATCGTTTTTGAATTTTTCAAAGAAATTCCGCCAACGAAAAAAAGTAAAAAGCAAAGAAATGTGGCGTTGGGCGCCATTGTTTTTTTAAATCCCCAACTGACGACTTCTGCGAATAACTCGTTAACCATCCCATTAAGAATACAATTTTTTATAAGAAAGGATCTAATCACATGAGAAGCGTGCAGGCATGTGTTATTGTAGAAATACGCTAGAAAGCCATTTTAAAAGCCAACAAATCATGCCAAGAGAACAAAATCTGATAGTCTTCTCAGAATTTTGTAAGAATACTTCGTCATCATGAAAAATTTACTAATTTATTAATTTGTTCCAACAAATTTGTTTTGTTTTCAATCTCATCAATATATATATGTAAGTCTCAAGGAACAGGTGCCAAGCAAGTCCTTACGATAATAACAACCTAATAAATCAAATGAAATATGTAAAGAATTCATGCTTAGGTATACTATTCGCCATATGAGACCATCAGGGGATTAATCACACAAAACTTTAATTCCTCATACCTTCTTGCTTTTGGTTGTAATTTATTGAAGTGAAAACCAATGTTAATTACTTTCCTTGTACTACACCCTTCACTTCTCCTACACCACCCTAAAAAATAAAGAAAATAGGAAAGAAGCCAAATGATTGATTCGATACACGAAGAGGTACCTACATACATATATACAAGCCTGTGGTACTTCAACTGTAAAGATTTTCATCTGATATACACATAAGTTGATTTATTAATTACCCTTCCCTACCGTCATCACTTTAACTGTAGTTGCCTTCACTATAATTCTCTACGCCATGGAACGAACACGAGCAATAGATGTCGCTGTATTAATCACTGACATTGGCAAAACAAGTCCTTTACACGCGAAACAACTACAAGAGTCTATTTGGCTGCGTAAATTTCTTAATTTACCAAGTAACCATACAAAAGTGTTTGGTAATAACTGCCAAGAACCTCATGGTGGCGACAATGCTCCGTCGGGTGTTGGCAGTAATCGGCGTCACCACGTCTACATGCATGCTCCTTGAATATTGCATTACAGCCTGGCTTTCATGTCTCGGACTCATAAAATCGAAAACTGAATTTAATGCAAACAATTTGCATAACTCGAGTGTCGAAGCATGTTGTGCACGATGCGAGTTAACAACTCAATTACGAGCACTAGCTACACCGTCGTCGTATTTAGTCAACATTGAAGAATAATTGAGAATTTCACACGCTAACAGCAGCATGCCACAGGAAGGGTACACTACACAAACCTAACCTAACAATTTTCTAAGTGAACTTGCGGTAGTTGCCAGCAACAATCATCCAAATATGTATCTATCGGATGCAATTTCGTTCCGTCTTTTTCAGAGCTTTCTTTTCCCCGAAGGGATGCACAAAAGTAATGCTTCGTTTGAATAAATTTTCTCCTCCCATTTTGTGTGTTGTGGACCCGGTCTGAGGATAATTTATGTATTCACTGACAAGTTCAAGGAGCAAAGAGGACGGAAAGAATGAGATTGCATTTCATATTCTTTAATATGACGGTGGATTTATGATGGTCAGAAATAAGATTGCAGCTGCCCGAATATTAAATGGAGTAAATTGCTGGTGCAGTGATGATGTTTTTTGAATGATGTCAGAAGTGGAATCAACTTGTCAGTAGAAGTTAACTCTATTGCAATCGTCTCGATGTAATTTAAAACTGTCGTTTGATGCAAATAAATGCAAAGATATCATTGAAATTAGGAACGACATCTTTTCAAAACTGTTGCTTTAAGATCATTTACTTTAGTTAAGGCCAACACTGCTAGTCGAATTTTTATTCGATAATTCCAATCGAAAATGCATTCATTGCTACGAGTATTTTCATTCATTGAATATTTCCATTCATTCGAACTATCGGCGATTACTATTTTGATTCATTAAACTTTTCTTTTATTCAATCTTTCAAAATGGTTTCTTTATCCAGAGGAAATCGTTTTTGAGTACAAATACCACAAAAATGGTGAGTCGGAGAAAAATGACGACAATCGAAATTTTAGACTTTCAACGTTTCTACCAAGAAGGCGAACTTTTTAAAATTGTATATGCCTCCAAAATGCCGGACTTTACGCTGAAGATATTGGGAATCTATTAAGAATATGCATTTGTTCTTAAACGTGAATATTCCGAAAATATTGTTGCAAACTTCCTACATCATAAGTCATGAGAGGACACTGACTTGCCTACAAAATGAATGAATGAAGGAAAGAAATCATTCGATAGTTGAAATCATTCAGTTACTAACAATTGATAGTTGAATTCATTCCGTAGTGCCCAACACTTGATGATTGTTCAACTATTTTCTACTGCATATGTAAGTACCTACACTCTTAAATATAATTAATTGTATACTAACTAAACTCTTGAAATAATATATACTGGCAGTAGGGCCTGGCTTAAATGTAACTTGATCGTAATGATGACATCAGGCGGGCGGAAAAAAATACTGTGAATCATGAGCAACGATAAAAAGCAAAACAAACAAACTCCACAGTTATCTGGACGTCACCCTTGGAGTTTACTGAAACTTAATACCACCTAAGTTTCAAATCCACTACACCAATCTTTCTTTCTCTCTCTCTCCAATTTCTACAAACGCCCGTGCACTGAAATAATTTAATGGTATTCATATCCCATTTGGCGCGTGCAAATTATTAAAAAAAAAAAAAAAGAAACTTGTCATACATGTGTGACATACATCAAGTGACAGTACACGAATGCTGCAAACAACGGTAAAAGAATATACGACAGAACAAACAGAACATACTAATAAAGGCTAAACTATAATAGAAGTTTCGTTTCGTACGACCACCTCTGAAATAGTGCGAATACAAAGGATTTGTATTGTATGACCATATTAATAGCTTTCTGCTTCGATTCGTTAAGTTTTCGTTCACTTTTACTCACTTATGAAAGAATGAATGCATTCGCTCTTTCGTACGAAAATTTGACACAACAGCTCAAATGACAGGCAAACCGATTTGGCAGTTGCTTCCGAACACATACGATTACGCCTATTATAGGATACTTGAGCAATTGACAGTACTGAAGGAAACTTAACGTAGAATTATTACATTATTACAGAGAGGGTCATCCGCATATCATACAAAGTGAAATAAAATAAGATTGTTTAACCGATTGCGTTTTATTTCTTCAATCCCACATACACATTGGTAACGTGTACGAACAGGTCATTGCAGTGACTGCCGAGGTGAGGAGGAAAAATAAACACCTTTTCGCCTGCTATGTGCAATAAAGAAGTTTCTGGGAGAATATTTCTTCGAGGAACTCTTACGGCCATATTATTCACTTCGGGTGTAAATCGGGTTTAAGTTAAACTTACACCCGACCATTTAATCCGCATTTTTTAAACCCGACAATTTAAACCTATATCCATGATATGCATTTAACCCGGATTTAAAACGGTTTAAACCGATTTTTAAACCGATTTTTAGACCGATTTTAACCAGTTTTAAACCTACGTAATGTCAAATTTCACATAAAATGACATATGCTTTTTTTTGTTGTTTGTCACATTTTAAATGGAGATTTGTTGTGTGCCAAAGTTTTGTGTAATTTTTATTAAAATAAAATGAGTTGGAACGAAAAATCAAAGGTGGTGGTAAGGTAAACGATGAGGACAACTACAGCAGCAGTGATCCCGAAAATGAGCCGAAACTAATGACGGCAAAAAGAGGAAAACGATTTTCACAAATGAAAGCAGACCTTCTGTTGTCCATTGTGATATCCTTAAATGTTAAGAGCATGGAGACAAATCGAAAGGCAACCAAAGGACGCTCGATGGGATGGGAGCTAATAACAATGTCGTTCAATGCCTCTCCCGATGCCGTGGTGAGTATTTCATTCATTCGCTGTTCATTATTTTCGTCTCTAATATAGTTCTACAAGTTATCAAAATTTCAGAAAGAATCAACCCAAGCAACTGGCGGCGGCCACCTTCCACCACGTAAACCGCCGTCGGTTTCGTTTGATCTTTCGGAAGTGGTAAAAAAATATGCAGTTTCTCTGCAAGTGAAGCTTGCAGGACTCGCACCAGTTGACAACGATAGAGGTTCACATCCAGGCGATGAGACGACATCAACGCCAACAACAAGTCGGACATCGAATTTGATTGATAAAGGGGTACCGTCTGCTATATTGTCAACCCCCGCCCTAACAGTGGATTCATTGGCAACAACAGCTCCATCGCATGATGAAATGGCCATGTCGTCGACATCGACAACATCGGCTTTGTCGTTGCCGTTCAGCTCATCGCAAATGTTCGATACGATATGTAGGTAGTGAATAGCATACCGACGTTCATCACCATCCAATTCCTGTCGAATCATCGAATGCAGCCACCAAAATGCTTGTATTTTCACCCGGAAATACTTACAGAAATCGACGACATCGTGATCGTTGACGCAAGCCCGCTTGTGCATTCGGTACATTCGATGACGAGGACGACGTTGACTAACCATCTGCTGTTTCATAAGCTCTTCGATTAATTCGTCTTCTGATGACGTCAACATTTCGTCAATTTTTTTATATTTTATTTAAAATTTTTATTTCCTGCCTCCTGCGAGCGAAGAAATGTCAAAAATGTGACTGACCTAAACAAAAAGAGTGAATATTATGAAATTGAGTTTTAACCCGAATTAAACTGGTCTCCGGAGTGCAGTTTAAATTCAATTGGATTACACGCCGTCAAGTTTAAAAAAGTGGGTTTATGTTCGGGTTTAACGAGTGAATATTATGGACTTGGGTTTAATTTTTGGGTTAAACTCACTTTTAATCCGGGTGTAAGTTTTAAACCGTATTAAAGTGAGTGAATAATATGGCCGTTAGATATTGCCGAATCGGATACAAACAAAATCTAGAATCTAATCCAAAAATAAAAATGGTTTCAAGAGTAGCGGGCAAACACTGGACCTCCTCTAATCTACGAAGTATAGCCACCTAACCTAACCTAAGGCCTGAAGGAATCTGTAATCATGTTAATGCGTGTATAAGATTATCGTGGTCGCATAATGAATAAGAAATCACTATTTTTCTATAGAAACATTATTGCAATTAAAAGTTTATATGTCAGTACATACAACCAACATAGCGTCTACATTTTTCCATCAATATCTATCCTTCTACACCATTTCTTTGGAACAATATGTAAATATAAGCAGATACGGGTATTCTAAAGAGCCTGTCTAATTTATAGCACCTATTTGCTAGATGAAAAGGAAAATCTTTCTCTCCCTCTCATTAGGATGAGGATGTTCGTGTGCCCTTATCTAAGTAGAATTTCCCATTATTTTGGCAATGACTCCTATCTGTGTGAGCTTCTCCTCCTGATTAATGTAGCTTAACGTAATGACACTGTGACATTATTCTTTGCCTGTGTATGTGTATAACAATCTTGAAATATATATGAAAACTCAATGGCCTCTGACTTGAGAGTTTCCCACGAAAATCCATAAATTTTCAATGACCATGAAAAGGGTTAAGATGGTATACCTTGGGTTAGGTTGCAGAAAAGATACAAATAATACCGTCACCAATTAATAGTGCATCATATGGTTATGTTAAGGAATCTTTATGCATTTATATGAACTTGCATCTAGTAAATCTATAGCGGAAGACACTGAGTAGATGCAATTAAAGGATAGTCTGCATGTTAAAAACGCAACGTACGAGTTAATTTTTCAATTTGAACTTCTTCTTAAAATTTACAATTTTTTACCCAAAAGACGAACAAACTCTTCATATCCATTTATCCCTCCCCTGCATCAACCATTTTAAGTCAAACCATTTTCATATCATTTTAAATTTATAAAACGGAAAACATATTCTTTTCTTTTTTTTTTAAACATCTCTCAATCTTATTGTATTATGTAGGTATACATCTACACTAGACGGTTCCTCTTTCCACATACCACACATTTTAAATTCTCCCAGCGTAAGTGTGTTGAAATTGTTTTCCCTAGAGAGTGAAAATTTCATCTTTACCGCAATAAAGTGAAGACAGATGTATCTCGAACGCTCCCCCGCGCGTGAAACTTTTATACGATAGATGTTTCCTCAAGCAAAACAGGTGTGTGCGTGGAAATGTTTTGAATGTATTTATGTACTTGGTTTTGGCTTTGATCATGATGCTGATTGAATTATGATGGAGCAGAGCAGCGACTTCGTCGCTGCCGCAACAGCAATGATACATCAAAACGTTTATTATGCAATTACGATGGGTAAATTGGCTTTTGTTCCACCACACCGCATCTCTTTGAGACAAATGGCCATAAATGGACTCATAATTGGGTGTGTATCGCACTACGTGAATAGTAAACCGGCAAAGGAGAATAGGAGATGACAACAAGTTGTAGAGGAGATGGTTCTGGAATTGAATTATTTACATGCCAGCTTGCTGCAGAGAAGTGGTTTCATCTTAAGTGCTTTGGTCTTCTAAGTGACTGGAATGTTTGCAATAATCGAATCAGGACTACTAAATGCCAATATGCAACCGTAATTGGAAACCATCGTCGATGCATTAGGGAAGCTCAATGAAGTTATTTGGAATTGAATTTCTGAAAACATTTTGATAATTTCATCGGAAAATTTAAGTTTTGGAGTTCGTAATCGGGGCAGGTACCTCAAATAAAAGTTAGGAAATGCATTGAGTGGGTAGGTACTTTCATATATGGATGTATTATCATTTTTTTAAATAGACCATGTAGGATAAAAGAAATAGAAGTTAGAATCTGAATCTCAGAAAGTCCTTCAGCAGAATATTTCTTAAGTGCCGTAGAGCACCATAGAGCGACTATGAAGAGCTCTTGATCGTCTGTTAGCTGGAGCAAGGCACAAGTGAATGAGTTGTTTTCACTTTTTCCTTGTCATTGCGGCATCTACATATGTACATCTCAAGTGACCTGGAAGAATTCACCTCATATACATTCAGACATCACAAAGCAGAAAATACTTCAGTATATTTTCAAATGAGAAGCTTCCTAAATTGAATGCTAGCCTTAAAGAAAAAAAAAACGTCCTATTTGTTATAACATCTAGGAACGACTGCGAAAATATTAAGCCTCATCCAGGGACTGTTCTCATGTCGAGAGTCGCCATGTGAAAACTTTTCAGTCAGCTTTTCTAGTTATTTTTATTTACACTGTCCGTAGATGCAGGTTTACAGGGACATCACTGACGAAGGGCTGATTTGCAAGTCAAAGCCGGCATATTACCGATTTGTTGGTTTTGAATACATTCTTGCTGTACGTTTAGCTGTGTGAAAATCGCACCTAGTCGTCAAACTAATTAGCAATTTGTTTATAACACTTGAAAGTTCTTAAGTTAAGAAACTGCATATTGTCAGTTTCTTTTTATTTCAGCGTACCTATGTAGGAATTTTCAATCACTCTTTTCGTGTGATCATGTACAATTTTTTTTTTAGCTAGTTAGTTCAAAAGGTTTTACTCTTCTTAATGTCCTAGTCAGATTATCAGTTTTTAGCAGTTGTGTCATTTACAAATTGACGTGGTTTAGAAGCCTTAGTTTATGCCTATGTCTCTATGTAGAGTAGATCAGTGTTTCTTATATACCACGATACATTTACTATGTTCCGTAGTACTTTGTTTTAGAATGTTTGTATTTTTTGCATATTTGTTTTGCATGTGCATGCCCCCAGTTGGAGCTCGTTGGTCCATACCGGTTTTAGAGCTTTCTTGTAAAGCAATAGTTTATTTCAGTTAGACAAACAGGAGTATCTCCCTATAAGCCAGTACATTTTACTATAGCGCATGAACTTTACGTGCGGAGCTTGTATCTACTCAAATATATTTTAAACGTGGGTAGGATAGGCAAGTCTGCATGAAACAACTACTGAACAA
The DNA here is from genome assembly GCA_963082735.1 of Pocota personata. Taxonomy (NCBI): domain Eukaryota; kingdom Metazoa; phylum Arthropoda; class Insecta; order Diptera; family Syrphidae; genus Pocota; species Pocota personata. The sequence continues at coordinate 235,958,438 of OY720430.1, read as the reverse complement.
GTACTGAGTTTGAGAATCTGAAGACGTGCGTCAACAAAATATGCATTCGGCATGTTTCTAAAATAGGTACAATTGCTCTGCTAATATAAAACTACCCAACTTCCTTGTGAATCTAGATGGGAATAATTCGAATCTGAGTTATTTTGTAGATTCTACTATATTCTTCAAATGCCCTGCTCTCCAACTCTACAGCTCACCTTGATATGACGGCATACTAAAAGTAAAGTGAAAAAGAACGTCTGTCAGAAGTATCATCTCATGGAACAGCGCTGCCTTGTATTTCGTTATTTGGAATATATATTTGCAGTCCATGCAGATCATCTACATATCAGAGCAAACTAAGGAAGAGCTGTGATGAAGGCTTCAGTAGAAGCAATACTGATTCACCACTTTCTCTTTCTGGGTGTTTCATACTACAAATATCATCAGTTTAAAACCAAACTCTCGCTACACCCATGTTAAATTATGCAAGCCATTTTTATTAGGTACATACGAGTACTAGTACATACATCTCAAGCACACTTGTTCCACTACACTCTAAAATATCACATTTTTCTCAACACTAACCGATTTTGAAATGCTTATCGAAATTTGTATTCGGTTATGCCAATTCATCCTAGTTATCTTCTTTCAAGTTTCACAGATAAGGAATATTGCAGCCAAAACGACGTCCTGGTCAATCGACAGATCGATTATAAATTGCTCAGTATTTGTTCATCGAGAAAATATCTATGGGAGCTCATATCCTGTGCCATGTTCAAATTTACCGACATCAACAACATTGGTATCCTGGCACTACACCTAGACATCCCGCATAGCAAAGTTTTCCCCAAGTTGCCAACGCAACCGTCAATATCCGCACGTAAATTGGTTACGAGTTGGTTTTCAAGTGGCAATATTAAACATTATCCCTGGCTATTATCGTCGAGTACACTCGGCTCAAACAAACGAACAAAATTTTGCAATACCAAGTAAGAGTTACAAGGCCACCCCGATATTTTGCCAAAAATTCTTCATTTCATACCAATTTCTAGAAATTATTTAAGGGACAACAATGACGACGATGTCGATGGTATCTGAGAAGACTGTAAGCCACACATTCGCCCTCCCTGCTAGTTTACGCTTCACAAATTTCGCAAAATTCCTTCGAGTTCATGATGGAGGAATGATAAAGCAGTTGGCTTCACTTCCCTCGTCAGACCATCAAATGCGGATTGAAATTGTCTGCCATAGATACGAGTGCAGGGCGTTATGTGTATATACTTGCAGTGCTTAACCTGTGTATGAGAGATACTCGTACCATACACACAGATCCATGGCGGTATAAGCAAACTGAATTCTCGTTGCTAGTTGCCTGGAAACCCATTATTTCAACTTGGTTTGAGAATTTTAATCTGCCCGTTCGGTGAAGGAGTTTTCCGGAGCTGCACAATGCGAATAAGAAATGATGTGGTTCCTTCTACGAATTAAAATTAAATTGTAATTCATTTGTATGCCGTGTTGGTTTGTTCTACGAAGGACTTTACTGGTTGGATTGAGAACTGTAGCTCACAGCTAAGGGAATTTCGAGAAAGGAGTGTAAACGGAAGCCATTATATGATGTGATGCGTGTTCGGAAGACGAGAAACTTTTACGGAAGAAAGCTTATGTTGGTAGTGCATTCTAGAGAAGAGCACTCATGGTTCTTTAAAATTAAATCATCAAGCGGCTTAAAATGCATACAATTTACTTACCGGAGAGGAATTACTTATCCTTTGAGCCTTAAATAGGAGGCAAGTGGACTTGAAATAATAGTTAAGCCTTTAAATTCGTATTATTCGACAGGGATCAGCTGGACGCCGGTTCAAATGAAATAAATAGAAGCTTTCTTTACTAAACTAGGTGAAGTACATGTAGATGAATGCGGATGGCATTCGTGTAGCTTCATCAGTCGTTTAGATTGTCATCTATATTTAAGTTTCGGTCTCAAGTTATCCTTATCCTTTAAATGTGTGCTCTACTTCCATCGAAGATCTTAATAAGAATTATGTATGTCGTATCTAACCCGCTCGTCCTCCATTCTTGATACATATGTACGAGTAGATCTCAGTCCATTTTTGTAGATATCGGCCGATCTTGGTACTTGTATGTCAATCTTAATAGATCTATGGAGTTTTTGCAAGAATTCCGCGCATCTTCGTAGGCACTAGCCAATCTTTGTAAATATTCGTCGATTTTGGTAAACCTCCATAATTTTTTATTTTTTTTGTCTAAAATCCGGTGATCTTCATAGACTTCCGTGAATATTGGTAGACGTTTGCTGATCTTGATACACTACCACCTATCTTTACAGAACCAAATATGGGCTTTAGTTGATATTGGCAGATGGCCGATTGATCACAACAATGAAATTATACCTCAGACCTGAGTAGATCTTCCACAAAATTTTGCCCATTCCCTATGATCTTCGTAGACCTTCGTGGATTTTGGTTGGTCAGTTTATATTTTTGCAAAACTCAATCGATTTCTATGGATCTTTGAAAGTAGAATCTTGACATCGACCAGTCTTGGTAGATGTTCGATCTCAGTAGATGCCCAACTATTTTCACTGACCCCTATGGTCTTATTAGATCTCTGATCTTAGCAGATGTTCAACCACTGTGGAAGACCTCAGTGGATCTTGGCAAATCTTAATTGATCTTAATATCTGGGTATCTTGGGAAAATAGAATCTTGACATCAATCTTGGTAGACATTCGATCTAAGTAGGTCTCCAACTATCTTTAACCCAATGATGTTACTTGACTTTTAATCTGAATAGCTGATCATAGAAATCCCCGACTTTTGGTATAACGACATCGATTTTAGTAGACTTCTGGGTTTCTTGGAATCTGCACATCAACCGATCTTCGCAGGCTTTCGATCTCCATAGAATAGATGCTCAACTACCTTTTGTGGTTAATAGCAAACCCGCATCGGTCTTAGTAGAATCTAGCCGATCTTGAGAAAATGGAATCTTGACATCAACTTGTTTTGATAGACATTCATTCTCCGTAGATTACCAACGATCTATATCTGTTTAACTCAACTATCTTACTAGACTTCCAATCTGAGGAGATGTAAAATGATATTGGGTACTTCCCAGCGATGTTCGTATGTCCTCCATTGATTTTAATAGCCCTCAGGTGATTTTGGTTGACATCCTATATCCGTAGATCTATTATTTTATTTTACCTTCGATCTCTATGTCAGCCTAAACTTGTAAGTTTGAGTGAAAACAATAGAACTGGGTAGATCTTGACAGCCATGCACCGAAGTTAATTTAATTTGTCCTGGTCTTCGACCATATTCATAGACCTCGACGGATCTTGACAAGTCTAGATCTACTTTAAAGCAAGGTACAAACGTATTGTAAATACAAAACAGCGCTCAATAGGATCACAACATACGGGTTTCAAATCCTTATCACGTGTACTTCCACATTTAGACAGATCGCAAAACAGATTGCAATACTCGTACGAATTTGAATCCGACTCCATTCAACCGTAGCTGATGCAAATCGCGTTTACCAGTCTCTCGGTTCAACCCCATTTGTTCAATTAACTCCATCGTGAGAGAGTCAAATCAACCCTGTTATCAGCATCGAGGAGGTGTTATTACAACTGTGTGCAACCACAATGACTGCTAATTGCAAACACAGCCACACCCCACAATCCTTTCATTCTCACTGAAAGGGATGTCTGATTGCAAATTCAAAAACTTTCCCTTCCCGTCGACTACCCACGGCGCTGGGGTGGTAGTAAATTTTGTGAAATTGATTCGGGCAATCATTGATGACTATTATCGGAAATCAAAACGAAGCTGTCGTCTCGTGAAATTGTCAATTTTGATGAAAATACAAAATGGCGGTGGGCAGTTGACAAAGAAGTTCATGATGAGCTTACGTTGTTTTTATGGTTGAACTCGTATTGCAATTTGATTGGAAATTAAGGACATTGTTAGAGATACATATTTTGCTCTCTACAGGCACCCGTGACAACGTGTGCTTCCATAAAAGGATTATGAGGAATCATATTGATTGTACAACAATTTTCATTGTGTTGTTCTACTTAGTACAGTATGTATGCAGTTGTAGGAGTATACAATGCTGGGGTAGTTCCTGCCTTAAGTAGACTATGAAGGACGAAGCAAGTATATATGAAATTTTGACTACTAAAAGCGGAACACCATTCCTTGTCTTGTTTGAAGAGTTCTCCGTTATCCTTTGCTGCCTCTAGATATATAAATCATTTTGCTAACACTTTAACGTCACCCTATTCCTTTTGGAATATAGTTTGTAGTTTATTTCAGTTTTGGCGACCGACATTAAAGAAGACAAATTATGGGTGCCTTATGTGTGCTACTTCTGTTGGGCAATATGTCCTTGGGTATATATTCTCCACTGGGAATTTAACGAATCTTAAGAAACTATAGAAAGTAGTGTTGAAGTGAATCAAAGTGTAAGTAGTTGCAGCAGTAATTCTTCTTTCTCTTATTCTTCTTTGCCCCTTTGAGAATTTACTACCAAAACTGTGGAAGTATACGCTCGACCAACCGCTTGCGAAAGGTATCATGTAATTCTCTTGGTTTAGACTTGGCTGACGGAACATTTGTCCGACATGAAACGTTTTACATCAAATTACACTGTGTTTCGCAAGGACACATCCACTGGTGGTGTTCTTATAGCAGTTAGGAACGATTTAGTATCGAGGGAGATTGTATTGTTGCATAACGATGCAAGTGGCTTTGTTCTAAGCCAAGAGGTCTATTTTTCTCTTAGCTTCATATGTCTCACCGTCATTTTCTACATATGGGAGTTATAAGGTGGCGCAAAATTGATCACCCTATCGGAAGATGCTCTCATTTTTGCAAATGGCTTCTTATTTGACATTTGTGAAGTAAATAGGAGCAGAATACACGTAGATAAACTATGGATTGCTGTACTCTTCAACAACGCGGAATAATTGTGTCAATCTTTTTGACAAATAATCGGTTGGTGGTTTTGACTGAACGTGAATTTCGTCGTTGATTCCCTGGTCGTGTGACACCAACTGGGCAAACACTGCGGTGTTGCGAGAAGACTGACTCAACAAGGGATAGTAGCAGACGTGCCCTGTACAAAGTGCAAACAGTACATCAGCTATGACCACCAATCGCGTGTAAGTTACCGCTGAATCAATCACTCGAGTTCGTACTGTGTAATGATCTAGCTATTGTTAATAAAGAAACAAGGGAAAACAAGAAACGTTAACAGACTTCAAAATATAGGCTCCCTCCAGATATCCACCTTCCCCCGTGACAAGACTAGCGCGGATATTTTCTTGTAGGAATTTAATCTAGCATATCATAAAATATCCTAGTAGCACTGGACAATAGGACAATAGAGCAGTGATTTGGCGAATTAAATTGACGGAAATTCACACATCACTTGCGATGAAATATTTCCAGTGACACTAGGAATGCGAGATGTACGGACACGTACTGATCAAAGGATTTAAAAAAAAAAGACTTTAAAACAGAGCTGGGTTCAGTCTCTAAATTTCTTGATTCTGAACTATTTAATTAGGAAAGGAAAAGCGAGCGACATGATTGAGAAATAGGCAGCTAATGAAGACCGGAAATGGTGTTAGAATAACGGTAGGCTTTATCAAGAGATAAGTTATGAGGTCTCAGTCCCCTGCTATTTAACAACACAATCAACTGGGAATCGGTGCGCTGTCCCAGCGTCAGCTCCATTTGATACCTATCTGGCATCGGAAATACGCTGGTGGATATCCAGCTCGAAGTATATAGAACTCAATGAGAGCGTTCACCACACATTTCCGACGTCAGACATACGGCCTCATTGAAGTAAGAAGCATGTGTCAACAGAAGTTGTCTAACAAAAAATTACCAGGGTACGATCCAAGCTCAGGTCTTGAAAGAAATGCCTTCAATAGCCTTCAAGAAACTCCAATTTATAATAAACGCATGCTTTAAACTAAGATATGTGCCACATCATTGGAAAATTGCAGAAGTCATTGTTATACCTAAACAAGGTAAGCCACCAACAGAAGTAACATCTTACAGACCAATATCGCTTATACCAATCATGGCAAAAGTTTTCGAAAAACTGCTCCTGAAAAGGCATAGCAAAATAATAGAAGAAAGAAGACTAATTCCGAGCCATCAGTTTGGATTTAGAAATAAACATTCCATGATAGACCAAGTGCATCGAATGACGGATGTTGTGGAAAAGGCACTTGAGACTTGAGTACAAACTGCATAGGGACCTCCCTATACGAACCGACTCTTTAGAGTACGGTACGACCAAAATTACTCGGAACTAAAGAAAATTGAAGCCGGTGTACCACAAGGAAGTATCCTAGGAACAACCCTGTATCTGTTATATGCAAGGGATATTCCAGTGGACATCAACGCTATCATGGCCACCTTTGCTGATGATACTGCAATATTGGTGCCAGATAAATCCGTTACAAAGTCTACTCAAAAATTGCAAAATGCAGTCGATAAAGTTAGTGATTGGACACAAAAATGGCGTATCAAATTAAACGAAACAAAATCGATGCATATAAACTTTACAAACAAAAACATAAACAATGTTCCAATTTTTATAAACAGTACAGCAGTACCTTACTCCAATACCGACAAATGCCTTGGAATGACCTTGGATGCAAAACTTAACTTGAATTAAAGAAAAATGTACGTAACCGTAGGAAAGAACTCTGACCTATCTATCCAGAACAAACTCATGTTATATAAGCAAGTACTGAAACCCGTTTGAACATATGGTATCCAACTATGGGGCTGTACAAAGAAAGCAAATGCTGAATCCATCCAAAAATTCCAAAGCAAAGCCCTTCGTGGAATAATTAATGCCCCTTGGTATATAAGAAATAGCGATCTACATCGTGACCTTCAAATTAAAATGGTTACAGAAGTGATTATCATTCACACAATCAGCGACTGCAAAGTCATACCAACTCCGAAATGGAAACCGTCTTAAATGAACGAAACAATGTTCGGAGATTAAGAAGAACCAAGCCTCATGAGCTGATAGTCTAAAAGCTATGGGAAAGTGTTATAACTTTAAACTTCCCCCAATGCGATTCTAAGTTAAGAAAGAAAAATCATTTGTCGATTTTTCATAGATTGGTCCTGATTCACCGGTGGTTTTAGTGCGGTAAGAGTCCCACACTACTTGGTACCGATTCTTACCGAGTGTCTTTTGAAGATTTCCATCGGATAAAAAAACAGAAAGAAAAAAGACATACGGCGTTTCTATCTATTTCGCATCAGATGTGCTATGCCATATAACCTGGGGCGGATATGTGTGAAACGGGGTTTCAATTCTCCCGGGAGAAGATTATAAAAAAAACATGGTGACTGGCAAACCTTGTGATTGGACATTAAATATAGTTGAATTATGTGTGTCTTATAATTTCACTTAGTTTCTAGTAACGGGTGAGCCATCTGCTGGTTTCTTTTCAAATTACATTTTGACACTGACAGTTCTTTCGCGCTCAAAAAATTGACTGATGCACCCAAACCCGAGCATTTCAACTCTCCCATTTTTCTTCGAATATGAATATGCCAACAATGTTACGATCAACGGAGAGGCAAATAACTTGGACGATCTCTGATTCCAGCAAGATGGCGGTACATGCCACACAAGTTGTCCAACAATCAATGTTTTACGTATTAAGTTCAATAATCGTGTAATCAGCCGTTTTGGTGATGTTGCTTGGCCTCCGCGGAGCTGCGATTCGACGCCGTTGGTCTTTTTTTTTTTTTGTGGTGTGCCGTTAAAGATCTATGTTATGCTGATAATCCAGAAACGATTCAAGCGTGATGATTCGTGAAATAGAACCCCGAACCATCGAAAATATACTGCAAAATTGGATTGACAGAATGGGCTATTGCCAAGCCAGTCGCGGCAGTCATTTAAATGAAATTTTTTTCCATAAATAATCTGAAAGTGTACTCTCTTCAATAAAGCAAAAAACTTTGAAAAATATTAAATGGATAACCAACAGATGGCCCACCCTTTAGAAAGCGAATGTTGACTAACAGAATAAATCCGTACTTAGAAGTACCTTTTAGCACTGAGCACTTATTTGAAAAAATTAAAATAAAATCATAAAACTGTCACCTAAAGCACCAGAATATATTTATTAATACCGATTCCTAAAAGCTCTTATCTGTCGATGCTCGCAATGAATATTTGTTTAGCACTTTATTCTCGAAGTTCGTTAACCCCTATGTTCAGATAAGTGCATTTAATACATTGGCGAGCACCATTTTATGCATTTACAAACGATAGATGAATTTCATAATGCCTCACGTCAGTGTACGAGTACTTGTGTACATTGTTATCGACCACTCATTGCATCTGCACCCACTACACCAGACCACTCTAATCACAATAATAACAAGAGGCAACGTAGCTACGCCTAACATTGGCATCGGTTCTTGCAACAGTGTCCGGCCAAATGCTGCATTGTGGTTAAACATTATTTAGGATACAATGGTATGCTATCATGTTATCATTTTTGGCAAAAATCAGACAAATAATAGATACCAAAGCCAACATGAAAACTGTTCCTTGTGGTTGTCAAAACATTTTAGAATTTCAAGGAATTAAAATACCATTCAGAAAAACGATTTTATAGAATTTATTTAAATTCAAAAACATTCGGGATACATTTCCGAACAAACGACAGCAGATTTAGTAGGTGCAATCAGACTTTTCAAATGCTGTTCAGTTCCATTTTCCTCCTTGACAGCAATAATAATTTCCCTTCGTATTAAATTTTTTTTTTGAATTTCCTAACGTCAAGCTAAGATAAAGAATTCCATTGCAATGGACCCCATATCCTCTATTTGAAATAATGTAAATGAAACCAAGGATTTGTACTGTCAAAAGTGAGAGCATTGATATTGTCTCGTGGGGAACTTGTGTACATTTGACTGTTGAGCAGTTGGCGTAGTAAAAGTGGTAACAGACTGAATCTCATCATTACGTCCTGACAGCTGACTTTTTTTTTGTGAAGCGGTGACATCTTGACAAATCTGAGAATAAAACCAAGTGTCACTTCAACACGGAATGAGCAGATTATTGTCGCGCTGTCGCCTCATCGTGGTAGGAAAATGAAAAATAAAACATAGCGCTCGGTAGTGTGACGTGTAAATAATTTGAATTGCAAATCAGTTTGACAGCAATCTTTGACACTCAGGATGACACACAATAAATACTGTTCTAATGCAAATGAGGACACAAGTCGTACTGGAATGTGTTTATTTCAGTTAAGATTTGGTTTCGATTTTACCGGGTTAATACTTGTGGTGGAGTTGAAGCAAGGTATTTACTTTCAACTGCGGGTTAAGGGTTTGGTTAAATCAGAATAATTTATTTATCCAAATTGAATCGGGTTGTCTGCTTAAGAAGCCTAATCAGAATTGATTGAAGGGAATTAGATGCAGGTGGAAGGCGCGTATGAACAATTTTTACTTTATACATTTTTCTATAGTCAGTAAGTGTCAAACATATTGTTTTTTCTTTTTTTTTATAAAGTGTAATTTCGAGGTTGGTATTTCACATCCCTGCCATATGGCTCAAATCCATCTGTCATCCTCAGTTATAGGAAGTTAGTTCTTGCCTTGCCATTTTACGATATGGATCGTTTAACCACCGCCATAGACCATAGAATGCGCAGAGCATGGGTGCTGGAAAATCAACAAGTTGACGCAGGTTTTTTGAACAAAATTTTCTTCAGCGATGAGTCCCATTTCTCGCTCGGCTACGTAAACAAGCAAAATTGAAGAATTTGGGGTTCTGGGAATCCAAATGTCAAATGAAAACCAACTTTGATTGAAGATATTGATGTAAGCGACATGTGGTTCCAACCGTACGGGGCTATATGCCACACAACACAGGCAATTTGGCTCCATTGGCCGATAAATTCCACGGCCTTTTAATTTCGAGATTTAGCGACATCAATTGGTTACCAAGATCGTGTGGTCTGTCCCAGTTGGATTTGTTTTTGTGGGGCTATGCCAAAGATCGTGTCTATACAGATAATCCTCAAATTTTGGAGCACTTAAAAACCAACATCCATGAAGTTATGGCCACAATACAGCAAGAAATGTGCCAAAAAGTCATCGAAAATTACCTCATAAGAATCGAAGTTTGCTAAAACTCCCTTGGCGGCCATTTAACCTAGGTTTTATTTCATATATAATGGCATAGTTTAAAATTCAAAACAGTAACACAATTTTATTGAAATGTTTAACACTTTTTATTTTATTTAAATTTAAATTCCTAAAACACAAAATGAATAACACTGTATATAGTCACATATTTTCCAAATGCTTTGGTGACTTTTCATTCCATGTATTTCTATTTAACTTTTTTTTTTTTTTCAAATAATGCATTGGCCAGAAGATTTTTCTCTTACCCACCTCATGACTCCCAATTGTTTTTCATAGTTTCTTTGATAGAAGGCGGAGAGGGACACTATCTTTGTCTTGGTTTCTGAGTTCTTTCGTTCCACAAACTTTATTATTTGAAAGTCTTTGAAACTCCAGATTTCATTTGACATACGATATAGTATCGATGTTCGAATCCTGATGTCAAGAATTATCTATTTATTTCGCATGAAATAAATAAAAAAGTCGATCACTTGCGAAAGCTAAGTCAACTCTACTGTGAAGGCATAACACTGGCAGTAGGGTGGTCATATGGCTAATATGCAACTTGATCGTGATGATGACATCAGGATGACGGAAAAAAATACTGTGAATCATAAGCAACGACAATAACAGCGAAAACAAACAAAAATACTCCCCAGTTATCTGGACAGCCACCCTTGGAGTTTACAGAAACTTAATATCACCTGAGTTTCAAACTACACCACTCTGTCTTTCTCTCTGTCTCTTTCCCTTTCCACAAAAACGCACGTGTTCGAAAAATTAGTATAAGGGTATTCATATCCCCTTTAACACGTGCAAATTATAAAAAAAAAAAATGATGGGGTAGACAATTATATGCTTTCTTGGGGTACATTATGCCCCAAAGACACCCCAACAATTTGTTTTTTTGGTTCACCACGAATTATTTGTGTGCACGATTTCAGACCTCTCGTTTTATGTCATTTAGAATTGTTGCTCGCAAAACATCCAAATTGGTGATTTTTTCTACAATGTTGGCTTTCAAAACTTGCAAGGTTTGCGGTTTGTTGTGGTAAACGCGAGTTTTCAAAAAGCTCCAAAGGAAGAAGTCTGGCGCCGTCAGATCTGGCGAACCGGCCGGCCAGTTCAAATCGCCAAAACGGGAGATCACACGGCCCGGAAATTGGTTATTCAAAATCTCCATTGTTGCCCGAGCTGTGTGAGCGGTTGCTCCGTCCTGCTGGAACCAACAATGCTTGAGACCCAATTCAGCAACTTGTGGTAAAAATAACTAGTTTAACATCTGTCTGTAGCGTTCACCAATTACGATTACGGTGGTGCCGTCGGCGACCTCAAAAAAATAAGGGCCAATCACTTTTTCACTGCAAATGCAGCACCAAACTGTCACTCTGAAGGGATGCAATGATTGCAGTTTGCACGAGACGCTCAGCCAAACGCATGGTGCAGGACGACGAAGAAAACGACGACTAAATTCACACTGCGTTAAAACAACAGACCGGTGTGTATCGTTCCATTGTTTGTTGTCAACTAATTCTCTATCTGTCTACAACATAAATGTCAAAGCACAATGACATTTGACGCCATTTGCAAAAATTATGGCACATTCACATTATGACATTACTTTTGCCCCATCTTGTGTGTGTATATAGTTATCTGTCAGTATGCATCGTAGCTTAGTCAAAAAATTGTTAAAATCGGATGGAGTGCGGTTAAGATGTGGGGGATGGGGTATAAATATTTAAATCATTTATTCGCCGCTTAATTTAAGAATTTCTGAATAGATTTTGATGAAATTTGGCTCGTAAGCCAGGACTGACACGGTAATTGTCTCGTATGAATGTCTAAATCGGATAAAGTAAGATACGGACAAGAGTTTTAAAAATCTACGAATCATCCTTCTCGCACATCTAACTCAAGAACTATTTAACGGATTTCAATGAAATTTGGACCCTGGAAAAAGCTGGCTTAAAGTCATTAAAATCGGATGAAACAGGGTTGAGATATAGTGGAATCATTTTTAACCCCACGACTTTCACCTTTTTTCCAGAATGGTAAACATGATTATGACAGCTAGTGCATTCACATTCTCTATTTTTCTCGACAATATTGGAAATATTGACCGTGACGCTCAACGCTACAACCGATAATCAAGTTGGTACAGAAAATGCAGTGTGGCCTCATACCATCAGATTATTATTATTAAATATTAGATATTAACAGTTGGAATTCCTCTTCCGATATCCAGGCACAAAATATTTATTTTCGGGTAAGCCCTAACCCAAAATTCCTAAAGCACACTTTTTGGATAGGGTAAAGCCGGCGGGGTCAGCTAACAGATAAAATAATATCAAATTAAAAAAACACAACATACATACACTCCTTTTCACAACAAACTCCAAGCAAAATATCCAATTTCGAAATTAAATAACAGTCATCCTGCCACAAAATATCCTGCAGATATTCAACTACCACTCTGTAGCCACCGGTTATGAAAATGATGAGCTGCATCGTACCAAGATTTTAATATAATATCCGGCGGCCCGCCAAAGTCTCTGGCAGAACTGTTTTCGCGTCAATGAACATGCATAGATAGGGTAGTTGTTTTTGTTGTCATTCCACGAACAGAACCTCATTTCAATTAGTCCTCCAGGATGCACAAGGACGATGTTTAAAATTGAAATGTGCGCATTTTTTATATTTTTTTTTTTCGTTTCAATTTTCATTCATTGGCAATAGAATCCCATAGATAGCTATGTACGTTCTTTTGATCTTTTGTCAACGTTAGGCGTACAGCCAATTTCTGGTTCATTAATTAAACCACAACGAGACAGCAGCAAATCATCGAAAGTAATAATATCAACATCCTGAACGTCATAAAAAAATAGACTTTTTATTTATTTCTTTTTTGTCGAGGACAGATAAAAATAACACTTCATCTCATGGTAGATAAATTATCCCAGAAATTCGTTTCATTATAACCAGATCGGTTGCTTGTTAAGGAACAGGAAAAACTTTTTGAAGCTGCAGCTCATTTGTATGCCAAAAATTTGTGTTGTTAGCTTCACTTAGTTCTGTGCTCGCCGGTAACGTTTCCCGGGAGGGAGAAACTTTTATGCTATTTTCCATGAAATTGGAATCCAAAATGAGAAAATTCTACTGCGAACACACTGGTTGGCTAAAGTGATTTTTACTTCCGTTAAAACCAAAACAAAAACTCGAGGATAACTTTCAACTGCAATTTTATTAAAAACAAATGTTAACGAAACTGTTCTAATAGGTAGGTGTGGCGAGGAAGAAGAAAAGTTTCAGCATTTGCACCCGTCGTTGGTGGATAAATTCGTGTTGGCATAGCAGTTTTTCTCAGTACAAAACTGCAACCTTTAAAAGAGCTGAGAATGTATAATGAAATTTAATTGCAGTATTGTGGTCAGAAAGGAATCATCAATTTCCAGTAGTGTCTCCCGGATTTCTTTGGTAACATGTCCAACGATGGGTAGGTATATCTCCAGTAGGTAACAAATTGAATGTAAGTATTGAGGTGTTGGGACTCTTAGAAGGGTACGTGAAAATAAGGGAAATGCGACAGGATGAGCAATGCAAGAAAAGAGTTCCTAAAGACTAAACTTATCCTCACCTATTCTGTGACAAGTATCTTAGTACTGTATTTTGAGAATTTTCCGTGTTTCGTAGTGTGTTACCGACTTCTGCCTCTTTTTAGTTGTACAGGGTCTTCTAATAGGGACTTCCGAACTTTGACAGTTGATAGCGGCCATATTGTTGAAGCTAATCTGTCAAATTGGCTGTCATTTATTCAGTCTGGCTTGCCAAATCACCATAGACGGATATAGTGTTCAACAACACGTGCAAAAAAAAATTGTTTTATCAAAATGGGTGTTCATTTTACGGTCGCCATAATCGTCCTGCAGAGAGGGCTATTCGTAGTGTGGTGGACGATACCAATCCACATGAGATCCAAGAGCGTCCAATGCATCCCGAAAAAGTCACTGTTTGGTGTGGATTTTGGGCTGGTGGCGTCATCGGTCCATATTTCTTTGAGAACGACGTTGGCCAGGCCATCACCATAAACGGCGAATTGGATGATATGGACACCAACGACATGTGGTTTCAACAGGACGGTGCTACGTACCACACAGATCAAACCACATTGGAAATTCTGCACGAGCGATTCGAGGGCATGGTCATCTCACGTGGAGGTGATGCGAACTGGCCACCGAGATCTTGCGATTTGACCCCGTTAGACTTTTTCTTGTGGGGTTTTCTGAAGTCGCAGGTCTATGCGAATAAGCCACAAACCACAACTGCCTTCAAAGCCAACATAACCCATGCCATAGGTCAAATTCAGCCTGATTTATGCGCCAGAGTAATGGAAAATTGGACATTTTGGCTGCGCGCCACCCAGAGAAGCCGCGGTGGACATTTGATCGATGTTGTATTACATGTATAATGGCATCGGTAGGCGTTTCAAACGAATAAAAAATTCGATGATATCTCACACACACTTTGTTTTATTTAAGTTGAAAGATAAGAAGCGCTTAATGAAAGACCCTTTATTTGTACCATTATGGTTTGTTCTTTGGTAGCTGGTCAATTGAAAGCAGACTACCTGCAATACATTTCTGAGAAAACGATAAAAAAGTTTTGCAACTTGGCGATATTGATGATTTTCAGGCATTATTTTAACAGTCACAGCTTGGTGCTTAGGATAATTGCATTAGCTCTCCAGATCTTAGACAGTATATATACCAAACTTAACGTTTGATTGTCGGATTTTGTACCACAGCCAAAGTCGACCGGGACCATACAAGTTCTTACTCCCTTTTTTTCAGCACTGAATTCATTTGAGGAGGAGTCAGTTAGTAAAGCACACAATTTTTATTTTGGTGAAGCTTAACTCCAAGCCCACTAGGTTTGTCTCTGTCACCAAACTAGTGGAGACGTATCATTGACCAGGTACTATTTAGCTACTCGGAATTGTCGTCAACCTGTGTCATATGTCGGTGGTACATATCCGGCTCGTCTTGAGCGTTATAAAATCTATATTTCGTATTTTCTAAAAGTTCATGTATACAATTATATTTTCTTTTTTCTTTAATTTTAATTTTTAATAATTATTATAGATGGGCATTTGTGGCGGTTGTTCCATAATAAAAGTGCCGTCACTGTCTCTTAAAAATAATTTCTTAACCGAGGCTGGAAAGATAGATACCATCGTTGTAAAATAATACGTACAAATCATGCTACTAGTCAAATCAATCCGTTGGAATCTTGGTCTACAAATCAATAATGGGTCAATAAGTCCCTGAAAATTAACACAAATTGCGTCGTCACCTTAAATTTAATTTCTTTTTGTCAAGAATCATCTTTCAAAAGAACGCACCCAAATTTTCAGACAGATCTGTCAAATAGTTTTGTTGTGGCAGCCACTTTATATAGACGCCTAATAACACTTTCGTTAAAATGGAAAAAAAGTGAATTTCGAGTGCTCATTAAACACCATTTTTTGCGAGAAAAAACTATCACGAAAACCAAACAAATGCTTGACAAATATTATGGGGACTCTTCACCATCGATTGGAACCATTCACCACTGGTTTACTCAATTTCGGTGCAATCGAAGGGTGGCCGTGGTGTAGTGGTAACATCAACGCTTGTCACGCTCTTGGTTCACGGTTCAAATCCTGATCTCAACAATCATCTATTTATTTCGTTTGAAATAAATAAAAAAGTCGATCAATTGCGAAAGCTTAGTCAACTCTACTGCGAAGGCATAACACTGGCAGTAGAGTGGTCATATGGCTTAAATGCAACTTGATCGTGATGATGACATCAGGTGGAGGGAAAAAAATACTGTGAATCATGAGCAACGACAAAAAGCAAAACAAACAAGCTCCCCAGTTATCTGGATGCCACCCTTGGAGTTTACTGAAACTTAATACCACCTAAGTTTCAAACCCACTACACCAATCTTCCTTTCTCTCTCTCTCAATTTCTGCAAACGCCCGTGCCCTGAAATAATTTAATGGTATTCATATCCCATTTGGCGCGCGCAAATTATAAAAAAAAAAAAAAAAAAAAAAATCGTACAAGCACAAGTGACGCCGAAAGTTTTGGTCGCCCAATTGAGGTCACCACACCAGAAATGGTCGACAAAACCCATGGTTTGATAATGGACGATCGGCGAGTGAAAGTGGGCGAGCTTGAAGAGGCCACAGGCCTATCACATGGCTCAGTGATTTCGATTTTACATAAATATTTGAACATGAAAAAGCTTTCCGCAAGATGGGTGCCGCGTTTGCTCACAATCGACAACAAACGCATTCGTTTGACAACTTCAAAGGTGTGTTTGGCGATGTTCCAGAAAAATTCGGCTGAGTTTTTGCGCCGTTTCGTAACCGCGGATAAAACCTGGATTCACCACAATACACCAGAAACCAAGGAACAATGGACTTCTCCTGGTGAATCGAAGCCGAAGAAGGCCAAGGCGAGTTTGTCAGCAAACAAGGTCATGGCGACAGTTTTTTGGGATGCGCGCGGTGTTATTCACATCGATTACCTTGAAAAGGGTAAAACGATCACCGGCGCATACTACACAGAGCTGCTGGATCGATTCCAAGCCGATTTGAAGCAAAAACGGCCGCATTTGGCGAAGGAAAGAGTTCTTTTTCAGCAGGACAACGCACCGGCGCACAAGTCCGCAGTCGCAATGGCAAAATTGCATGAGTTAGGCTACGAACTCCTCCCTCATCCAGCATATTCCCCAGATTTAGCGCCCTGCGACTATTTCTTGTTTCCAAACATGAAGAAATGGCTCGGAGGTAAGATATTTGGGTCGAATGAAGAGGTCATCGCTAAAACAAACGCTTATTTTGAAGGGCTTTTGTGGCGGTTGTTCCATAATAAAAGTGCCGTCACTGTCTCTTCCAAACAATTTCTTAACCGAGGCTTGAAAAATAATACGTACAAATCATGCTACTAGTCAAATCAATCCGTTGGAATCTTGGTCTACAAATAAAGTAGTTTCAAATGAAGGTATGTACATAGTCAGCAAAGGTCAGCATGAGAAGGTACAGAAGGATAATTAAAAACAAATTGGAATAACTCCTGCCTAAATTTCTTTTTTCAATTTCCGTGTCCATATGATTGATACGCTTTTCGTACTGTTAATCGATTATCCCCGAAGTGCGCATTCTAAGTGTTAAGAAAAACTATCACCATTTAGTAGTTAAATGGCTTGGAGATGGCGTATGTAGGTATTTCTATTCGTACATCGTTAGAGAGTTATTCTTAAGAATAGAAAGAAAAAATTGAAGGTATCTGCAAATCGCACGAAACATAAAAGCAAATACGAGTATTATTATACTTACCATGCACTTACCATAACTTTCCTCCTTAATTTTCCTCAATTTAGACAATTTTGACACCGCGCTTAAAATGCCCCCTTTTCCAAGAAATGCCTCGGGCCGTGTCCTGTGTAAACAAATAATTGCTCAAATGCACGTGACTTAATACGCAAGGAAAAATACCATAATGTTAAAGAAAATGCTGACACGCAATTGCAACCCTCGCTTGTATTCATTTAAGCTCTCAGGCAAATGTCGTGCCTTCATTCTCACCCTAATCATGAATGGAGGAACTAGTAAATAACACAAAAGGGTGTGATATTGGAATTGGAACTGAACTTCCCAATTATCATCGTCCACTCATCTACACTGAAGTTGCATGGCATTTCGAACTTCTGGAATTTATTCTCTATCCCTTCAAAAGGGAGCAACAGTTGCATCATTCAAATGTTTTCTTCATTTTAATCCAGGATAATAGAAATACGAGTATAAGGGGTGAATCCACCACTTTGAGGAATCAAGATGCAAGTCAGAATCTCAGTTACCCCTGGTGGGGAATCACGACTAAGTTAAGCACGCGAATATGATAGGCTTTAAATTACATACTTAAAAGGTAAAGGTTAAAGGTGCAAAGGTATTAACATTTGAGTTACCCTGGTTTTTTTTACGAAAGAGCAATGATGTGTTTTGCTTCTCCTTGGAGAATAATGTAGCTTTTAAGTAAAAGAAAAATGGATAATGAAATAAATAAAGTAGCCCCCTTCAGTTAAAAATATGTTTTGTTTCGACCTGTGAAGGCCGCCATAAGAATGTATCTTATAGACCTAGTCTCGACGTCGTCTCTAAAAGATAATCAGTTTATTGGAGGAAAATTAAATTAACCAACTTGACGCTGATTACAAAATATCTTTTCGATTCTGTGAAGTCGGGATATCAAGTTAATATAATTTTTACCGATTTATAGACAAATTAAGATCGTTTGGCATTCTTTCGATGCTACTTAAGTAGATTTCGAGTTACTTTTTGAATAGAAAGCAGTATTTAAAAATTGGTTCTTCTCAATCGTATTGTATTTTGTATTGTATTGTTTATTAGAACATAAGTATTATAAAACAGTGTCTTTTCAGTTAATACTTAGTGCAATAGGTTAATTCGTTAAATTTACAATTCAAATATATATAAAATACAATGCAACATAATGTAGCATAATAACTACGCCCCAAAAAGATGCAACACATTCCGAAGTGTCTTTTCATTCGAGGTTCGTGTCCACAGTAAGAGACGAATTATGTCTAAGACGACGGCTGCAGCTGTCATCTTGGAATTATTACATCAGAACATTCTGTTCCAGTGGTCGAAGGATTTGCTAGAAGTTTCTGGCTATCAGAAATGCGACTATATAAGGACAGATGGCAATCGAGGCAAGGCAGTTGGGTTTTGAACCGCATGAAGAGATTGGAAAAGCCTACGAAATAACGTTTCAGATTATTTCCAAATTCACCGCTGTTGCTCATCCTCCTCAAATTGACTGGGAGTGAATTCCATAGACCAGCAGCATATACAGAAAATTGTCGCTTAGGAACTTCATATCTAAATGTGAGAACAATTAGAACTCTGCGTCTTTGCGATGTCGCGGGCACCTGCTTATCGAAGAGATATTGAGGTGTTTTTGTTTGTCGTAATTTAAATAAAAACAGTAATATTTTAAGGTCTAAGTACTTTTCCAGGGGCATGGAAAAAACCGTGTTTGTGTAGTCGGAGACATGGTCATATCTGCGCAAGCCATAGAAAAATCGGACGATATTGTTAAACTCAACGTTAAATTTTCGCTGGCTGACGCTGTCGAGGTAGCAGAAACAAAGCTACCGTAGAGCAAGATCGGCAGGACGAGTGTTTTTGCTAATATTAGTTTCACCTTAGTTGGCAGGCAGCTTCCAGCTAAGTGGAGAACACGTAAAGCTCCGTACGTTTTACCCAATGTGAAGGACACGTGATCATCCCACGTAAGGGTTTGGTTTAATATAATTCCTAAGTTCATCACCTTATCAACATATTTTAGATTGGTGCCACCTAACTCGACTGTTGGAAAACATGAGGTATCCATAGCATTCCTACCCACAACAATAGCTTGACTTTCCCAGTGTTCAGCCTCAGCTGATTTTGTTTTGACCAGGGAAGAAAGCTCGCTAGGTCCTCATTTATTCGGACAGTGGCGTCTTCCACTAAACCAGCTGGGTAGCTTAAATAAAGCTGCACATCATCAGCGTACATATGAGATCTACAGTGCTTTAAGACATTAGGGAGGTCGTTGATAAACATGAAAAATAACAGGGGGCCTAAGATTGATCCTTGGGAACACCAGCATAAGTTGGGAGAAAACCAGATAACTGATTATTAGCCCACACTGCCTGAGCTCTTCCTGTAAGATACTTTTGGATCAAATACAAAGCACTGCGATCAAAAAAGAAATTGTTTTTGAGCTTATTTAGGAGGATACTATGCGAAACAGAATCAAACGCCTTGGAAAAATCCAAGAGCACCAACGTCGTATAGCATTCTTCATCAATGTTTTGTCTAATATCATCCACAATCTTTATCAGTGCTGTCGAGCAACTATGTTGGGGTCTAAACCCAGATTGCATAGGCGATATAAGGCCTGAGGAATTTAAGTACTCAGAAACCTGTTTTCCAATTAGCTTTGCGAATACTTTCGACGAGAAAGGTAAGATTGATTGTGTGGTGTCCCCCAAGGTAACCACTTAGGGCCTTTGCTCTTTAATATTTTTATTAACGAGATCCCGTCATTGCTTTATTGTGCTAACTGCCTGATTTATGTCGATGACCTAAAAATATATTTGTGCGTTAAAAATATGGTTGTAAAGTCTCCAATATGATTTAAACACAATAGTTAATTGGTGTGAGTTTAATCGACTTACCGTGGACACAAATAGATGTCATTCTCTTTCTGTGTACCAAATATTAGTGCCTGTTATTAATGACTATACAATTTCCGGTGGGAATTCGACACGAAACTTGCATTTACGTTTCACATGGATTGTGTTGTTGCTAAAGCAAACTTGAAGCTTGGATTTCGTGTGCAGAATTGTCGAACCAGTACGCTCTTAAGTCAATTTATTCATATGTCTTTAATACAACCTTTCCTTGAATATTGATATAGAAAGGGTGGATAAAGTGGCGGGAAAACTCCGCAATCTTCTGTAACCGAAAAATGTCCGGTGCTCACATACGGTTCACAGTACTGGACAATGTACAAAAATTATGAGAGCAAATTAAAGGCAGCTGAGATGAAGATGCTTCGCATGACAGCAGGAAGAACAAAGCTGTATAGAATAAAGAACCCATCACAAGCAAGATAGAGCACAACCGGCTCAGTTGGTATTGCCATGTTCAAAGGAGAGAGATCCTTCGAACCCCGTCAAAAAGGTAATATCAATCAACATGGCTACAAAATCGCGCAAAAAAGGCAGAAAAAAAAACAACTGGATCAAACAAATGCAAAAACACCAGCATTTGATTTGCCTTATTCATTGTATACTTCACCCTAGACAACAATACCATTAAATATTAATGTATCTTTAAATCTGTCAGAGTTATGCTCGATAGGATGAATAAAGAATGCATAAGAATAAAGATAACTCTCTTATCTTCCCTGACCAATTCTCTGCTCTAGCTTCATTTGGAAGCTCTTATTTTTGATAAGCTATCGGTGACTTTAAGTTAAATATTGTTCCTACGTTTAGAGTTTAGCCCCAAAGACATTCCCTTCATGTGCTTGATGCAGACTAGCAGTTCGTTTAATATTGTAACATGCGAGCTACGGCTCGAGTAGATAAAACAATTATTCTGTGAAATTTATTTCTTTATTTTCTAGTCTATAGAACAATTCAAGTTCACACTACACTATTCTTCGCAAATTCTTTTCTTACAAGGTCTCTTTCCTCTCAAATCACTTTATCTCCTTTCAATTACTTAATTCACAAATCCAAACTAATTACTTTTTCTTGTTCACTCTCAACTTTCAATTTATCACCAAATTACAACTTCGCCCATTATCACTTTTCCAATCTCTTCGCCACGGTTCTAAACCAACTGTCTTTTTTTTTGATCGCCATCTGTCCTTATATAGCAGAAGTTTCTGATAGCCAGAAACTTCTAGCAAATTCTTCGACCACTGGAGCAAGAAAAATTCTGATATAATAATTCCAAGATGACAATCATTTCGTGCAGTTATAATTCTCTCTTGTTCTCTTTTATCCGCGATATTATCCGAGCTGTGGTGACTAATTTCAGACACGAACCTCAAAAGGAAGCAATGAAAAGACACTTCGGAATTTGTTGCCTATTCGAGGGCGTAGTTATTATGCTACATTATGTTACACTGCCCTCCTCTTAGACTTGTTCGTCCCGAACAAGTGTGTCCTCACTTCGGCCATTGTATCGACTCAGTCGGTCCACATGAACCACTTTCATTTTGGCCCTTGGTCCTCGCTGGATGCGGTAGACAACATCGTTGATGCGGGCTATTATTCTGTAGGGACCCTCCCAGTTCTGCTGCAACTTAGGTGATTTCCCCTTTTGGCGATGGGGATTATACAGCCACATCAGATCTCCTTCCTGGAATCCTGACGTTGTTGCCTTGGCATCATACCTGGTCTTCATGCGGTCGCTCGTCATCTTAATCTGGCTTCTGGTCCTTTGGTGTATGTCCCTAAGCCTTTCCCTCAGGTCCGCCACGTACTCTTCTTCATTTCTGGGCTCATTGGTAGGAGATCCAAATTTCACCTCACTGGGTAAACGAGCTATTCCACCAAATAAGATTTCGAACGGCGTATGTCGAGTAGTGCTATGCACGGCACTTCTATAGGCCATCAAAAACAAGGGAATCTGCCGGTCCCAATCCCGTTGGTAGTCACCTACGACCTTCGAAAGATGTTCGTCCAAAGTCCTATTGAAACGCTCCACCATACCGTCCGACTGTGGATGAAGCGGGGTTGTCCTTGTCTTTTTGATTCCGAGTAGTTGACACATCTCTTGGAAGATTCTTGACTCGAAGTTCCGCCCTTGGTCAGAATGCAATTCCAAGGGCACACCGAATCTGCTAACCCAATTGTAGACGATCTGCTCCGCCACGGTTCTGGCTTCCTGGTTAGGGATCGGAAACGCTTCCGGCCACTTACTGAAGTAGTCCATCACTACGAGGATATACCGATTACCATTGTCGGTTTCCGGAAAGGGCCCTGCGATGTCAATGGCGATTCGTTCGAAAGGTGCTCCCACGTTGTATTGGTGCATCTTACCTCGAGTTTTGATTCTCGGACCCTTGCTAGCTGCACACACGTCGCATTTTCTGCACCAGTCTTCGATATCTTCCTTCGCTTTTAACCAATAAAAACGTTCTCGTACCTTTTCTAACGTCTTATTCACTCCCAAGTGGCCTCCGGTCGCCCCGCCATGCATTTCCTGTAACACCTCCTTGACCCTCGTCCGTGGTACGACAAGCTGCATTACAAACGACTTTCCGTCGGAGGATTCCCATTTTCTTCTCAGAACACCTTCTTGGACATGGAGGGAGTCCCACTGCGCAAAATATGCCTTTAAGGTCGGGCTTCTGTGAGAGATGTCCTGATGATCCGGTTTCTCCATGTTCTCCTTCCAGGCCAGAATCGGCTCGATATCCGGGTCTTCCTTCTGAGCGTTCCGGATCTCATCTACGCTCCAGCCGGCGATAGGTTCGGCTCTCATTCTTTGGATGGAAACCAGCTCCCGTTCTTCCTGACGCGCACAATGTTTACAATCCGTTCTGCATGGTCTCCGGGACAGTGCATCCGCATTAGAGTGGAGTTTTCCTTTACGATGCTGTATTTCGTAGTCGTAGATTTGCAGCCTTTCGATCCATCTTGCGACCTGACCCTCAGGACTCTTGAACTGTAATAGCCATTTTAAGGCTGCATGGTCTGTGCGAAGAACGAACTTCCTCCCGTAGAGGTATTTGTGAAAATGCTTCGTAGCCAAGATCAAAGCTAGAAGTTCCCGCCTTGTCACGCAGTAGTTCCTTTCTGGCTTAGAGAGCACCTTGCTGAAGTACGCAACCACCTTCTCTTGGCCGTCATGCACCTGGGAGAGTACGGCTCCTACCCCGACATTACTAGCATCTGCATCCACAACGAACGTTTCCCCGGGAGTGGGGTAAGCCAGTATCGGGGCATCGCATAGCCGTTGTTTAAGTGCCTTGAAGCTCTTCTCGCACTCAATTGACCATTTGAATTGTTTTCCCTTTTCCGTCAACTGGTGCAGGTTCTTTGCGATCCCGGCAAAATCCTTCACGAACCGTCTGTAGTAGGTGGCTAGGCCCAGGAAGCTCCTTAGTTGGTGTTTGTCTTTGGGGACTGGCCAGTTTTTCACCGCTTCGACCTTCTCCGGATCGGTTCTCACTCCTTTCGCTGAAATTATGTGTCCCAGGTACTTGACTTCCGCTCTAAACAGGGCGCACTTCTTGGGGTTGAGCTTCAGGTGGGCACTTCGAAGCCTTTGAAATACATCCCTTAGATTGTCTCGGTGTTGCGCAAACGTTTTTCCTACGACGATGACATCATCCAAGTATACCAAACAGGTTTTCCATGTTAACCCTTGCAGGACACATTCCATCAATCGCTCGAAAGTCGCCGGAGCATTGCACAGCCCGAATGGCATTACCGTGAATTGCCATAGCCCATTTCCTGCGGTGAAGGCGGTTTTCTCCCGGTCTTCTGGATGGATCTGTACCTGCCAGTAGCCACTCTTCAAGTCGAGAGTGGAAAACCATCGGGCTCCTGATAGTGTGTCTAGCGTGTCGTCAATCCGTGGCAGAGGGTAGCTGTCTTTCTTGGTGACGTAATTGAGCTGCCGATAGTCCACGCAGAACCGCGTGCTGCCATCTTTCTTCTTAACCAGTACAACCGGTGATGCCCACGGACTTTTGGAACTTTCAATCAGACCTTCTTTCTCCATTGCCGACACCATCTCTGCAACTTCTGTCTGCTTTGCCAATGGAAGGCGCCTAGCAGGCTGACGAATTGGTCTAGTATCACCAGTGTCTATTCGATGTTCTACCAGGTGTGTTCGGCCGTATTCACCGTCCTGTGAGGCAAATACATCAGCGTACTCATTGATAAGATTCTCTGCCATAGTTCGCTGCTCCTGATTCAGCTCACTGGACTGGAGAATCGTCTCTCTCGTTTCCGCTGTCCAAGGTGATGGGAGAGGTTTTGGAGCATCACGTTCAGATATTGTTGCGACGGCGGTAATCGGCGTGCATTTTCCAGTCACCTCCCCTCGCCTTAGTTTGACAGTGTGTGGTCTTGCGTTCAAAACTCTTACTGGAACCATGGTGTTCTTTGGTTCGACTAACGTCTTTCCCACGATGTAGTCTTGAGAATTCTTCTCTGGGTCTGGTTCTACTATGTAGAATCGGTGGCTCCCAAGATCACCTTCCAGCTTCGTCCAAATGATTGTCTCTGAAGACGGCGGCAAAACTTCGTCTTTGCTGATGACTGTCCTGAGAGTTACGGCATTCTCATTTCCGTACACCATCGGAATCTCCACATTTCGATACCTCAGTACTTGCATCCCGATGTCCAAGATTACTTCATTTGCTTTCATGAAGTCTACTCCGATGATGCACTCGTCGCATATATCTGCCACCAGAAACGCATGGGAGAACGTCAGTCCTGCCAGAGTAATCGTAAGTCGAACTTCTCCAAATACCTTCGCCATTTCCCCTGTTGCAGTCTTCAGGCAGTAGCTGTTGGTGTTGTGCAGCCAGGAGCTTTTGACGATATCTCTTCTTACAATGGAGGCAGTGGCACCTGTGTCGATGGTGGCTACGCACTTCTTCTCGTTGATTAGTGCCTCCACTGTCAGGCTCTTGTTACCCCGTTTGGTTTGCGAAACTTGAATGGTGGTCCTGGGGGCCTCGATTCCAGTAACCAACTTCTGCCCCGCGAAGTTGGTCCTTACGCATCTCCCGACTGCTGGTTTTGGGAAGTCTGACCGACAGGATGCTTCCTCTCTGCTTCTCCTACTTCCGCAATGTGGACAATTTCCTCGTCTAGGTGCACTTCTGCACTGCCGTTGTAGGTGTCCGGTTTGGTTGCAATTCCAGCAACGGATTTGACTTCCGCGAGCTTTGTCTTCATCCAAGACGGCTGTTCTCTGGCATGAGCATTCCACGACGGACATTTCCCTGACACGGTGTATTCCCTGGTATGCTTGGTCCGCAGCCTTCATTGACAGAGCGAATGCCAATGCCTCGGGGAGTGTTCGCTTTTCAGCCATCCTTACAGCCATTTGCAGTTGTCTGTCCTCTATGGCCTGAATAAAAGCTTCCACCGCCATTTCGTTGATAAGCTCCTCACCGGCTTTAGGGTATGAAAGATGGGCTAGTCGCTCTATATCCGCTTGCAACTGTTGGAGCGTTTCCCCCCTTTTCTGGACTCGACTACGCAGCTGAACCCTGTACACCTGCTGCATGTGTTCATCCCCAAACCGCATCTCAATAGCCTGAACCAGAGAGTCGTAGTTCTGCTGTTTATCTTCCGGGATGGTCTGCAAGAGCTCCGCAGCTGGACCCCTCAGTGCAAGTGTGAGTGCAATGGACTTCTCTTCATCGTCCCAGCTATTGGTCATTGCGGCCGCTTCGAATTGCCTTTTATAAATTGGCCATGATGTTTGACCATCGAAGATAGGAGGCTGCATCTCCTTTCTTCTCAGACCGTCAGTGGAATATTCCCGTGCTTTCTGTCTCTTCACGTTGCTGAGCTCCTTAGCAAGATTTTCGACTTGCTTTCCTACTATCTCGAATTTCGTATCCACTTTTTCAAATTGAGTCTCTATCTTCCCGAACTGAGTTTCATGTTTCTCAAAATTTTCATCGAATCTAATTTCGACTTTTTCGAGTTGCGTCTCGACCTTCTCGATTTTCTCTTCGATCACTTCGAATTTGGATTCCAAGTTCTTGTTTTGCTCATCAAGTTTACTTTCCAGAGCATCTAGAGAATTCTTTTGTTCGTCCATTGCTTTCTTTTGTTCGTCCATTGCTTTCTTTTGTTCGTCCATTGCTTTCTTTTGTTCGTCCAGCTTAAGTTCTAGAGAATTCCTTTGGTCGCCCATTGCTTTCTTTTGTTCGTCCATCGCTTTCTTTTGTTCATCCAGCTTAAGTTCTAGAGAATTCTTTTGTTCGTCCATTGCTTTCTTTTGTTCGTCCAGCTTAAGTTCTATAGAATTCCTTTGGTCTTCTATTGCTTTCTTTTGTTCGTCCATGACTAACTTAAGTTGCAGGAGCAGACTTGTTATACCCGGGTCGGCTGCTGTACTTGCTGGTTCCTCTTCCACGTCAAACTCTACGTCGTGCGGATTTTCACCTTCCTGCGTTACTGCTTCTTCCAGACGAATCAGCAGGGCATCTTTTCCCCCAGTTGTGTCGAGGTTCCGCTTACTGAGTTCTGCCTTTAGTTGAGTTATAGTTAGTTTTCCCAATTTGCGACCCATTTTGCGCAACTAATTAACTCAACACAGAAATCGTTTTTTTTTTTTTTTTTTTTTTTGTTTGTGCAATTTCACACCACGGAAATAGTTATTCACAGAATAAGTTTTATCCCAGCTTCTGACACCAATGTAACATGCGAGCTACGGCTCGAGTAGATAAAACAATTATTCTGTGAAATTTATTTCTTTATTTTCTAGTCTATAGAACAATTCAAGTTCACACTACACTATTCTTCGCAAATTCTTTTCTTACAAGGTCTCTTTCCTCTCAAATCACTTTATCTCCTTTCTATTACTTAATTCACAAATCCAAACTAATTACTTTTTCTTGTTCACTCTCAACTTTCAATTTATCACCAAATTACAACTTCGCCCATTATCACTTTTCCAATCTCTTCGCCACGGTTCTAAACCAACTGTCTTTTTTTTTGATCGCCATCTGTCCTTATATAGCAGAAGTTTCTGATAGCCAGAAACTTCTAGCAAATTCTTCGACCACTGGAGCAAGAAAAATTCTGATATAATAATTCCAAGATGACAATCATTTCGTGCAGTTATAATTCTCTCTTGTTCTCTTTTATCCGCGATATTATCCGAGCTGTGGTGATTAATTTCAGACACGAACCTCAAAAGGAAGCAATGAAAAGACACTTCGGAATTTGTTGCCTGTTCGAGGGCGTAGTTATTATGCTACATTATGTTACAATATGTAGAAGATCTTGCACTAACATTCAGTCTCCAACCATTGGTTCACGAAGACTGGTAACATAAGCATATTCTATAGATACTACCACTACATATGTTCCGAAGGCTTCAATGGTATAATCTCTAGAAGTGTGTCATTTTAGCGGTCTATTATACTAGCTTAATAACTGTTCAAACATCTCTCTATCAAAATTTAGTTTTTTAAAGGACTAGTAAACTTTGGAATGGGTGATTCGAACAGATAGGGATACAAATAATAAAGAGATTTGGTTCGAAACTCAGCTGTTGTCCATTTTTGTTTGCTGAATGGGTCGTGTCTAATTGGGGAGAATCGTCGAGGTGTCTTGCATTAGATTTGCATTTCAGGTATTTCAGCATGCAACCGAATACGCTAAACCCTCGCACCATCTTGCATAAAAGATACATTTTAAAAATTAATACGCCGTACTCAGAAAAAACCTTAAAATCTGTTCTGGAAACAACGATTGGAATTATGAAAATTTATGAGAGTTAATGGCTTCCTACGAGTATTACATACGATATTACATAATAAACCATCTGCATTGTATTTATCTGAATTGCAAATTTCCTTAACTTCTAAATGCAATCCAAATCAACCTTTCAGGTATTCTTATTTGTTTTCAATTACCTTAATAGCCCATTCAAAATAATATAATTTTCATTTCTCTTGTTTATTTCATTATCTATAGTCACGATGTTTACGAGTATTACTGTACGTTTTCATGCACCAAATTCGCAGACACAAAGAGGTTAGCGTGACTTTACTCAATATTTGCATTAAATTTATTCACAAACTCCACTTTAAAATGAAAATATTCTTGCCATTTCTCCGACTATAATAAATCCCAACCTCGGTTGAAGAGTTAAAAGGAAAAACTTTGATAGAAATGCAAGAGTTGCAGTTCACATTTCAAGGCCGGAGAATACAATTTTGTTACGTGACTTGAATATCAACCGTCTCCAAAGTGCACCCTCTTAGTAAAGAATGTCATTCATTTGACATTACTAACACGTCGGTGGTAAGGGAACCCTAACTCTATTCTCCTTGGTTTTGCCCTGCGACAAATGTTTCTCAGGCAACTGCCATTGGTAGTTTTATTTCATTTAAAGTGCATAATAAAGCTGTGTAGGCCAATATAGATTTGTTGACCCATTGGAATAATATGACTGTCCTAAAGCAAATCTATGTTCCTTAAATGCCCTTTGTAATACAGAGACTTACAAAGAACATAGTCCTTTAAAAACTTGTGTTTTAAAGAAGAAAATTTATTTACATCAGTTTAGCTCTTTAACTCTTCCCCAAAATATCCATAGACTTCCTAAGCAGTTACAATGGATTAA
Source organism: Pocota personata (assembly GCA_963082735.1). NCBI lineage: Eukaryota > Metazoa > Arthropoda > Insecta > Diptera > Syrphidae > Pocota > Pocota personata. The sequence continues at coordinate 235,929,260 of OY720430.1, read as the reverse complement.
AAAGTGGTATTAGTGCAATAGGACGGATTTTACTTTGGACCACATTGTTTTTGCTTTTATTGGCTATTTTTTTATATTCAAACTCTTCAAACTAAAATTGATCTGTTGTTCAGTGAAATTATTGAACTAAAAAAATTAATTTCGCGGTCTTCAATATCAATTAGTGGTAAATCGCCCATGATGACACGCTCTCAGAGCAGTAATAAGGTCAATGCATCAGTCCGTGCTCTTACAAAAGACTCTTGCACTCGTAATCCAACCATCAAGCAAATAAACACTAATGGTTCACAGGCTCCTAGTGCACTTTCCGCAAAATCTAAGACTGGTTCGAACATTACTAATGCTGCTACGCCTACTGTGACATCATATGCGAATTCTTTCCCACATCTCTGTTGCTGCTTTTCCTACGTCTCTTGTAATTTGTCTGTATTAAATCTTTCATTTCTGACGATTGCACTCAAAAATTTAAATCTGATTTTATTAACTCGGATTATGATGCAATTAATTCACATTTATCTTTAATTAACTGGTACGAAGTTCTCGACTCGTCTAATTTATACAAAGTTTACTCGTTACGTTTGGAAACATATTAGAAACAGTAATTTCCAATTTTGTACCTATTAAGAGAGTAAAGTATTCTAATAGGGCCATTTGGTTTAACAAAAGAATGAAAAATGCTATGCTTACGACTTGTAAAAAAAGTAAATCCACAAATGAGAATGAATATCTAAAAAAAATGTATGTATAGACAGTACATTTGGTCTGTTGAGTCTAAAATTAAACAAGACTCCAAAACATTTTGGACATTTTTGAATAACAAATGTAAATCGTTTGGAATTCCCTCTAATATGATTTGCAATGAAATTTCTACCGAAAATTTGAAAGAGGTATGTGATATGTTTGCTACATTTTTCCAATCGAATTTCGTTGTTGAGTACAATGCTTCCATGCAACACAATCACTGATTTAGGCACCTTATCTATAACCGAGGACGAAATTCTCTTTGAATTGTCATCTCTTGGGTCTAACACTAGTATCCCGCCATATAGATTTCAACCCCTATTTCATAAAATAAATAAGGCTGAATATTCGTATAGTAAGGCCACTATACATTATTTTTAACGATTCCTTGAATCGCGTGGAATTTTTAGATTGCTGGAAGAATTCTTTTATTACTGCAATTCATAAGTCTGGGTCGAGAAGAGCTATAGAGAATTATAGACCTATAGCTAAGCTTCCACTGATTCCCAAAATATTCGAAGCTATTGTTAAAAAGAAGTTGTATGATGTTGTACGCAATCACATTTCAGAATTTCAGCATGGATTTGTTACCGGAAGATCCACAACTACGAATTTAGTTATTTTTACTAACTACTGTCTTCGTAACATGGAAAAGCGCCTTCAGGTTGATTCCATTTATACTGATTTTTCTAAGGCATTTGATCGTGTGCAACATAATGTTCTTATTAAAAAGCTTGAATGGATTGGGTTTCATTCAAATATCCTAACTGGATAAGTAATTACTTAACCAACCGGAGGCAGTATGTCAAGGTTGGTTCCGTTTTTTCTAAAGTAATTTTGAATTTTTCTGGAGTACCACAGGGTAGCCATTTAGGTCCATTACTTTTCATCCTTTTTATAATCAACTTACCCTCATACATATCTAATTCATGCTGGCTTTTATATGTAGAAGTCTGTGGAGTCAGTTTCTGATGCACTACAGCTTCAAAAAGACGTTGATAATATAACACGTTGGTATATAGCCCATGGTTTAAATTTCAACATAAATAAATGCACATTAACAACTTACTATAGAATACGATCACCTATAGTATATGAATATACGATTATCGACTCCAAACTGAAAAGGGTCTCTAACCAAAAAGACCTTGGTGTCATTTTTGATACACAGCTAAGTTTTTCTGTGCACATTGATTATATTATTTCTAAAGCCAGTTCAATGATGGGTTTTGTGTCTCGTAATTCAAAGGACTTTCAGCATCCATATACTCTAAAATCATTATATATATCTTTAGTACGCTCATTACTTCAATATTGTTGCGTTGTATGGAATCCTTACTATTGTAATAATGCAATCCGTATTGAAAGGATTCAAAGGCGATTTACGAGATTTGCTCTTAGAAAGTTATCATGGGGTGATCATAATTTGTCTACTTATGAAGCTAGATGTGCTCTAATTAATCTTAAATCTCTTGAAAAGAGAAGGGTGTACTATTCAGTTATTTTTGCTCGTGATGTCTTAACTGCTCACATTGATTGTCCAATGTTACTTTCTATGTTCCTGCTCGTAGTTTGCGACCGAGAGAAAATAATTTCTTATATGTTTCCAAACATAGAACTAACTATGCAGAAAATGATCCGATAAGTGTTGCTTGTGTTAATTACAATGAACTTGAAAATGTTACTGACCTCAATTTGGATAGAAATTCTTGTAAAAATATGATTATGAATTCGTTATAGTTTTAATATAATGTAAATCATTATGTATTTTATTATTATAATTATGTATTCTTGTGGTCTATAAAGTGTAAAATACTTGGAGATGAATAAATAAATAAATAAATAAATAAGTCTATTGAGGGATGACATACACAGCAATTAGTACAATACTAGTGAAAGGGAAAGGGAAATATCTTGATCTGCCCAGTTCTTTCTACGAGTGTATTCTGAAAGTCTGCCAATGTTACTGGTTCCATTTGAGAAAAAAGATCAACTGGTCTTAACCCCTTGTTGCCGTTGAATGCATTAATGACAATAGTGATCTTGTCTTTACTAACGATTTTGGTCCACTGGATTTTGGTCGTAGAACTCAATCTGGAAAAACACATTTTCTCCCGTTGGGCCTTATACAAAGTAAACGAAAAACCTTCTAAGCATTTTACCACATCCTGTTTCGAGTTGTGACCAACTTTCAGCTCTATGGTGATTCTGTACTCGGTGCAGAATCACTGCTTCAAGTCAGTGCATTGATGTAATTGTATGCATAAGTCACTCCACTTGGTACATCGTACTCTCATTTACTTGAGACTGAGACCCACGTTTATCTCTTCCTATCACTGACGTAGTTGCAATACCAATCCCCAGAGGTTAAAACTTATTCTAGCACAAATCATTTCCACTGGTGTCATTAGCCCTTTTTTCCGGAGCACACTCCCTTTGTAGTCTACCGAGGTTATATCTAGACTCGAATTATGTCCTCGAGTGAAAGCTGTATGATTTAATGTAGCCTACTAAACGATAGTGATGATGTACCATCACTATTTCGGCTCAGCGTCTGATCGAATTTCATCTTAGATTTACGAAATTTTCTAGCTTTCATTTTCCAGGTTTTATTTTCACACATGATGCTACCTGTGATAAGGCGTTTAGCGTTACAATCATCCACAAAACTTTTACCACTGTCATTGAGTCATCAACGATCGCTTTTCCCTGCCGTTTCGTTCATCTCCAGACAAACGCTGTGTCGGGATGCAGTACTGAATTATAGTGACGTTTCGTAAATAACTTCGGCAGCTTGCCGCCAATCTCTTATCGCCATGTACCCTCATACTTCGGGGGTACTTTATAAAACTTTCCGCGCTTATTTAATTATATTTTATCACTTAGCACCAAGATGTCACACAAATGCAAAAACACCAGCATTCGATTAGCCTCAGTGATGAAGTGATCCGAAACCGGCAAGCCTGCCGGTACTTCCCCACAGGCGAACCAGTAGGGATGTAGTAAAGTGGGAGGATTGTGATCCTTTTACTCCAGATCATAACTTCGCCAGGAGGAGAAGAAGAAGAAGCACCAAGATGTCCAAGTATGGGAGCGACTTCACGTGTCAGAAACTCAATTTAGACCGGGTAAACCGAGTTATCGTTCCTCATCGGAGGCGCTGTGAAGTGAGGGTATCGAAGGTACCTCGATTCTTTGGAACTTTGGAGCATACAAACCTTCGTTTCTAGACGAGTAATACCCTATTAATTCGAGAAGTGATTGACCATTAATATCTCAACCTAAATATTTCCGAATTAAAATATACACTGATGCAAAATATTCATAGAGTAGACAACAAAAAAAAAAAAAAACCAAGAATAAAGAAGGCTCAAAGGCAAAACACAAAAACTATTGCACTGCTTCGCTGTTTCCTTCATGATAAGCATAAGTCCTGCCACTGAATGAATCAATTGAGACGGGAGGTTCGCTTCGGTCACTGCAGTGGCTTTCAACTTCCAGTATTTAATTTTAGGGCAGCCGTTTACTCAAGTATTTCATTGTCGTTTTTGATTTTTTGGTGAATTACATGACATTTTATGAAATTAAAATTGTTCTCGAGGGTGAGGTTTTTCAGTCAGATTTTTTTCTAGCTACTTTTTTTTCTACAGGGAGTATAGAGTTCAGGCCAACTGGAAAAGGAATATTTTAATCAAAGGGTATTTTACGAGTATTTTGATCCTTGATGCTGTCACTCCGAAAAACAGTTTTCTAACAAAACTTTGTTCACTTACTCAATTTTTATATTCCTGTCACAATTAATGACCACAAGCAAGTGCATTAAGTTTTTATCTACAGTAACGAATGCTCAGTGCAAATTCATTACAGACAGCAAACAACGTAATTGCTTTAGCAAACATCAACCCCTCTCCCTTCCAGGCACAAACAAAGCCTAATATGTCCCTCTGTTAAGGGTGCCAGTGATGCAAAAAACACCCGGTTTTCAAATGCATTATTATTACATCACGTTTTGGACAATTTCGCCAACTACGTGCACCACCGTAAATTGCATTAAAAATGTCAAACAAAAAACTGGAACCAACCCTTAGCTGAACAGGGACGAAATAACATCACCATTCATAGATACACTTCGGAGGGTTTTTTTTTTATTATCCACCATCACCACTTAATGCACAAGGATTTCCCACTTTAATCGGCTAAGTGCTTTTTAATAGATAGAACAACAGAATTAGAACGGAATTAGTTGGAACCAAATGAAGCCTGACTGAGTTGGGAATGTTAGGATAAAATACATCAACAACTGAGTGGACAGACTTTTCTTTAGGGAAAACATTTGCTAATCCGATTACAAGGAAGATTTTCGAAAGGGAGTTCTCCCAAGTCTAAGGACATGCAAATGTGCAAATGTCTCCCACTTTTTTTTGGGACGATAAGTCCTAGTCGATCGTAAAAGTACTGCCAGTACAATTCGAATGTATTGGACGTCTGGAGGTTTAATTTGCTTATGAAATAGGCTTGGGTAGACAGTCTGGATTTGGCCAATAAAACCTCCCCCATAACGAATATCATTCGAAATAAAAAAAAAAAAGCCGAAAAGTATGTAATATAAATCCTAAGATTGGGTGTATGTAGGATTCGAAATGGAAAATGAAGACAGCTCCAGACGACAAAGGTTTGGGTCATGTCGTCACATATTGGGAAGGTTGTCGGATATTTCCAATTTCGGATTGACTCGATTTTTTTCTCCTGGTGTTCTTTGCTTTCGTTGCGATGATTGAATCCACAAATCCTATACTAAGCTGTATGTGGAACAGACATGATGAAGACTGAAGATTAGCATACGAGAATATTTTTATATGATGGGTCGTGATTTAACGTTACCACGCGTGGGGTGATATTTGTATTCAAAATTGGACTGACAATTGCTGGCGTAGTCTTGGACAAATTGAAATAATTTACGATCAGTTAACTCTATTGGTATAAAAAAATAAATTAAGAGAAATTCGTAATCTATTAGGCAGTAACTCACACTGGAATCTAGGCCTTATCCTGTCACTTTACTTCAAAACTAAGTAAGCTTAGCAGGGTAGGAGTATGACATCCAAATCGTAGCAGTTCGGTCGGTTTAATGAAAAAAAAAACTGAGTGAAATATATATTTTCAGTGCTGTTTGGAAAGAATAGTCTGCAAGAAACGACCGTAGACAATGATGTTTCGCTATTGGGGTCAAGTTTGTTTGCATACAGTGTTTATCCATGGTGGTGGAAGGGGTTGACATAAGAGCTTTTTGCCAACATTTTTCGCAATCTTATCTTATTGGGTTTAGATAAGCCTTTTCTTTTAGATCTTTTAAAGAATCTGTGTTAGGGGCTCATACAGTATATAGCCCTCATTATCTATTTTGATGGTCTGGTGTTGGACGTTCAGACCATGTAGAATCATCCAAACTTGTTGTGGATACTGCTAGATGAAACCAGATAGTGCACACCCATGGTGCCGATGGTTGGTTGGTTGGTTTGAGAGGGTGAGCTTATGCTCTTCACTTAGGCCTCCATTGGGCCCGTTGTGTTCCCCTCATCTGCGTAACTGTAAGGAATAGTGATGTGTTTTGGGAATTATGTATTGAGAGGATTTAGGTCTAGGGATCATGGGTAGTATCAACTATATCGTATAGTGATCGGGGAATCGTAGTGTTCGTCTGGCGAACTCCAGTATATCCCCGATTCCTTTCTTATTGAGGTGTGTAATATCCGGAATCCTTGGAGTTCCCAGGATTTTCAGCCTTAGCCTCGCTGTAGCGGGGCAGTGACAGAGGAAGTGTTCTATATCTTCCTCCTCCTCTTCACAGTTGGCACAGATTGCTGTATCAGCTATCCCGGGTCTGAACGAATGTTTGTTGAGATTGATGTGCCCTGTTAAAAGTCCCACCATCAATCTCAATTGTGTTCTGCTTGAGTTAAGAGCTCTTTTTGCTATGTTGTTACTCGGTTTGGTTATTACAGATCTAGCCACTTTGCACGTGTCTAGATTCGTCCAGTAGTTATTGAACTCCTGTCGTATCTTATCAGGTTCAGTTCTGTATTGCCTGCTCCTTTCCTTGCTAGTTCATCTGCCTTTTCGTTACCCGGTACACCCTCGTGCCCTGGTACCCATGTGAGACGGACTCTATTGCGTCTGGCAAGTAAGTTCAATTTAGTTTTGCACTCCCTTACTAGTAGTGATTTCGACATGGGGTTTGTGATCGCGCTAATTGCTGCTTTGCTATCCGAGCAGATGTCAATTTGCCTTTCTTCGCTGGTGTCTTCTGCGAGTATTTCGGTTGCCTTCATAATTGCATAGACTTCTGCTTGGAACACCGATACAAATGGTTCTAGATGAATAGCAAGTTCAACCGGTGGGTTAGCACTGAAGATGCCAGCCCCTGATTCCCCTGAAATGTTAGAGCCATCTGTATAAACCGATATCCCATTGAAGTTTCTTGTCGTTCTTTCATACGTCCAATATTCTCTTGCGGGGAAAATTGTTTCGAAGTTGTTGGAGAACGTGTACGATTTCCCAACAACATCACTGAGGCAATCGATGAGTGGTGTCATTACTCTTATCATTTCGGTGATTTTTCAATGTCCCGTATTTGCACCACCAGTGAAATGGCCGATAGTTCTAAGCCGTGAAGCTGAAATGCCGGCAATCTTCTTCGCTTCGAGGTGCACTGGTAGAATGTTAAGTATCGCTTCCATGGCCGCGGTTGGTGTTGAGGATTGTGCTCCTGTAATACCTAGGCAGACCATACGCTGCACCTTAGTTAGCAAGTCTCTTGCATACTTTTTGCTCATCACTGGCCGCCATACAACTACACCATAGAAGATGATGGGTTTTATTACGCATTCGTATATCCAGTGAACCTGTTTCGGTTTCAAGCCCCATGACTTCCCGATGGCCCTCCTGCATATCCAATATGCTCTCTTTGCTTTGGTGACTCGTTCTTCCAGGTTCTTTCTCCAGGTCAGATTCCTGTCCAATATAATGCCCAGATATTTGGTGCCGATACTTAGGTTAGATTAGGTTCGAGTAGCTACCTGCGCATTGAGTACAGGTACACGTAGTTAAAAAGTAGGTCTATTATGATATCACGAAGCTCTTGAGATTCCACAAAACCACCCGCAGAACCACATTTACCAGTTCTCATGTGTTGTCGAAGGATATGCTTCTGAAAGAATCTTCCTTCAATTGGGTAGGCTTGGGCAAGTGGAAGTAAGACGTGAAGTTTTCTCCTCCTTCATTACTGCAGTTTCTACAGAAATAGTTTGAGAACTTCTCAGCCATTGCGTTATGATACAAGAGGTTTTGAAGCCGTCCTTTTGATAGTCTTGTCTGAATGGGATGTGGTTGTTTCAGCAGGGTATATTCACTGTTTTCTGGAACGATATCTGTGCCTTTTAGAATGTTGTGGAGTGAATGCATGCCGGACCACTGAGTGATGGTCCTCTGCCTAAAAGTCGGCCAAAGATGTCTAGGGGTGGACGAGACAAAATGTTGACAGCGAAGGGGTAGTCATGAGGTCCAAACTTTGAGAGTGCACGTGCAATTGCCTTCAGTCAAACATTGTTAAAAGCTGCCTTAATATCAAGGAAGACGACCATGATAAAGCGAATATAAATATCGAACAATCTCTAGGCGGTTTTTAGAAGAAATGGTATGACAGGCTTATTGATATCGTTAGGCTTATTGATATCGTTAGAATTGGGGTAGAAGCTTTTCCCACCTTGGCTACGTGAAGTACATTGACTTCTATCCACATCCTGGGAAAGTGAAACAAACCCAGACAACCTTTGTAGAAGACGTCCAACCAAGGGTGCATAGCAGCTTGGAAACATCCAAGGAAGTGAGTACCCATTAACAGGGTAATGGAGTCTTCACTGCGGGAGATTTCACACTAATCTTAACTTTGTAAGTAGGTATGTATCTGGGAATGGTCGGTCTGGTGGAGATAATTTTTCTAAGCTTAGTCTCAGAATCTTCAACGCACAACAATTCTCCAAGATTAGCCCTACTAAATTCATTTCTCTCTCGCTCTACATACAATTTATCCTTTTTGGCCTTCCGTGACTTTTCAGTTTCTTCCTGATGGTTATTATCAATCGCATTTCAACGCACTTCCTTACAACTCTTTAGTGATTGATGGATATTTCCTATTCGCTTTCGTTCATTCCCTGCCGGATGGCTAGACCCACAACCAAGTTGGATGAATACCTGTGTGCACAGAGACGAATGACAGTGGCGCCTTTTTCATAAAAGCAATGGTTTTGACTTTTCCCCCGCTGTAAAGTGCATCATAAAATCTTTCCTTCTCTAGAGCAGTACAAGTATTTATCGCCTGCTAAGGATGTTTGCTAATTTTGGCTTACCCCGCCAACAAGGTTGTACCTATATATTTTTGTATCCTTTTGTTCATTCAGTCCGCATAATGAAATTTTGTTATCGCGTGTCTGACTTGCAAATTTATTCAATTGCACAGTAGAGATGAAGTCTGTACGTAAGCGCAGCGTTGGAGGGTGGCATGTGCCTGCATGTCATTGGTATATAGTGCTGGGTGCGCTACAGATGCGGATGCCTGGATGACGGGTTGCGTCACGATGGGATCTATGTTTGGCGGATGAAATTCCGTTATGCAAATATTGAGAGTACAATGAGATGGAGAAGAATTAAATTCATGCAGCAAAGTTTTTGGTTTGATTCATGCGACGAGGGGGGTTGGATGCGGGCAGGGTATGTTTTGAATTGAAACGTTGTGCTGCGGTGAATGTTCTTTTGTTGATTTTGAGAAACTAAAGCACTCATAAACAAACAAAAGTGAGTACTCGTCGCAAGGTTGGTTTTCTTTACCAGCGACGGAGAGAGGGGAGAGAGGCATTTTTGTTTCGCCAAAATGATAATTTTCTGTGTGTCTATGGAGATGCAGTCGCTACCGCCAGTGTGTTTGCCTTGGATATACCGCAAAATTTATTGCTAAATGAGAAAACGGATTCAAAAGGATTCTATTGTGCCGTGGGGGTTCTTAGTGTAGTTCAGTAAATTTGTCTCAATTTTGCTGCGGGTTGTCTTTTGTAAAGACAAGGTAGACCGGGATTGAAGGATTGACTTGTTAGTTATCATATAGAGACATAAGGATGGATAATTTATGAGTTAAAGGGGGGAAATTCATTCAGGACACTATATTGCCAAAGTGTTTTTATTTTATACGAATTTCAGATGGCATCACGATTGCTGGAGAACTCTCATCGAAGTACAACCTAATCACATTCCTCAAAAGCATTTATTGTGCTATCTACAAACTAAATTTTGGAATTCTAAGAACTCCTATATAACCATCCTATCTATTTTCTAATAATGCGCGATGTCAAGAAAGCACGATGTTGTGACACCACGATGTCATGGAAGCACAATATCATACCACGATGTCATGACATACACTATGATGCTACAATCCCACGATGGCAAGACTCGTTGCCGTATTGTATCCACCACTATGAACCGATTATAGACTCCGATTTTTCCAGAAATGAAGAGAACTTACTCTATAAGCTGATGGAAACCGCTTATAGTTTGGCTATACGTTCTTCACACTCGGACTGACAAACACCTCCAATTTTGATTTGAAATTAAATTTTAACTTTTTTCAAATGTGCTCATGTGCCTCTACGGATGTCCCGATCGGTGGACTTATCTTCTCTTCTCGTCAAGATGTTTGTAATCAAATATTGAATTCTCAAGTTCAGTGTCAACCTCGTCTCCTTTCCGGTTTTGTTCGTAAAGCGCTTCCGCGGAAGTGGGAATTAAACAATTGTTCCATGTGCCAAGCAATTCAATCTCTAAAACTCGCCGTCATTTCCTTGAACCAGGCCATATATCATTTCTGGTCGTCTGGTCCGCTCTACGGATACATCTATCAACAAAGCGATGGAAATTACTAAGCGCGGTTGAATTGCCCCATCTCCGCCATTCAGAACAGGTCCCATTTCCAAACATCCGAAAACAGAAAATGTTTAAATTTTATTCCAGATCCAACTTTTTACACAAAACTCACCCGCTGAGCTACACCGATATTGGCCGTGCCACTGACAATTAAAATTCAATAAATCACTCAATAATCCCACGAACGGATACACTGTTAGTCCACCATTGTGCTATACGTTTTCCAATTCCATTTCGGTTCGAATCGGGTCTATTGTTTCACTTCGAGTGGCAGTCGCAGTGTCACATCCGATGACGCTGTTTTGTGTCAATGAAGTTCGGATATTGTATCCGTTTCATGCAATAGAGAATTCAGATTCGATGGAGAATTCAATTCGTTTGTGTGTGCATCAGACAGTACATTCCAATTAAAAAGCACACTTAACAATGTACCACGTCCGAGTGCCATGTATACGCGAAGGACATGACACATGTACAACTCTTCAAAAGTGTCATTTTAAACTTGTCGGTGTTAATGTAGTTTTGCGAACGAGCTGAAGTGTGGCTTTTGCATTGGGAAAATGTTCAATTATGAGCGCTGCATTGAATGGAAATGATGCTGACATCGATGGAGTTCTTGTTTTTTAAAGGATATATGAGGACATAGCGGTAGGAGATCGCATTGAAACGAGACTGATTTCGGTTTAACTGGGTTCGGTTTAATTTCAATAATTGAAATCGAGAGTATTCCCAATTATGCTTTATTTGGTTTTTCAATGGCAGTATTCAGTTTAAGCTTTAGTGAGGATACCTTTAATTAATCAAGGATCATGCATGTTGTGTCATGTATGCATTGACGATTTAGCTTGCACTATTTCTCTTAATACTAAACGCGGTATCAGCTTCATCCGCGATAATTCTTGTGAGGTACGGACTAATTTGATTCTTTTAGTAATTGTAAGTAAAGCTGAGAATTTTCGATTTGGTGGAGTTTATCTTTATCTCTGGCAAAGTCTTTTCAATGAGTTATTGGCATAGCTTTGTAGACCTCAGTGGCAATGAAGCCTTCTCATCTTGTTTGCATGGAATGCTTTGATGGCAGTAATGATCTAGTCCTTGCTCAAAGTGGTTTAAGCCTTAAGTAGAATGCCACCCTTATATCCTTAGCTGACCCTAATTCGAAATCAGCAGAGAACTATCGATATTCTCTATCGGGTGTTAATTTTTGCTGTGACCACACTCAGCAGTCGTTAGTGATTCTGTATACGGTTCTGCTCTCGCACCTACTTCCTACTTCTTTAGCTTGCTCAGCATTAGTAAAATTTCTTGCGTCACACTGCACGCTATACTGGACTTCCCTCGTGCTAATACGATTGGTGGATGAGGGCAATACAAAATTTGCGATGATTCCGCTCCTCGATCCGTCTTCAGTTATCTGCGGTCTGTGATTTGTTCCTTTGGTTACAAGTAAATTTGATATAACACTCCAGAAGGTACCACTATGTATACGGTAGTATAACGATATTCACTCTCTGTCCCTTGAGCAAGATCGTTCCGAAACTGTTGGTTCAGAGTGGATCGCTTAGTCTCTATCGGTGTCTAATCTAGCTCTCCGGATAGTGTATTTTCATCATAGGATGGTAGGATGCCAGCTATACGTCTATTTCAGATGCCTAAGAGATATTTTCAATACTTTCGACTCACCTATTTTGACAATTTATTTTCAAATCCATTGCAGATCGCAGGCCTTGTGCTCATAGTGCCCCCTATAACAAGGCGTTCAGAAATCCAAGAACACTTCCTTGTCTTCCAATCACATGTCGGCGCCTTTCATTACTTCCAATCAAAATGTCTCCAGTAGATAGGTTAGGTTAGGTTTTATGAGTTGACATAGAGGGTGAAAGACCTATTACGCCATACTTAGATCAATGTAGATCCATTGTGGTGCACAAGGAGTGTAGCTTCCTCACTCGTGAACTTTATGGGTTCTTAAACCAACACAATGCATTGATAAATTTGGTTATCTTATTAACCGATTCATTTTAGAGTTCTCCTAAGTCTTGGACGAAATATTTACCTAGTATTCTGAATCTAAGGTGGTAGAGTCCTGGACAATGGCACAGAAAGTGAGGTGTATCTTTATGTACATCTTCATTCCCAATTTTTTAGTGTGATAACGCAAAAAGTTATGTCCAGTTATCATCCCCACTAAACCAGATAAGGTACATTTGTGAAGTGTAGAATTTGCTCGGTACGATTTTTATCGTAGAGCGGCCAGAGTTTTCTTGTAATTACACAGGATTCTAGTGATCTCCATCTGCTATTTGATATGACGATCATTTTATTTTTAAATTCTAAATTTCAAAGTTCAGGATGCAGGGTGGTATCTTAATTGCCGAGTCAGCTCGTTCAGGATCTAGTGCTGAGCCCTTCCTTGCCAACTCGTCAGCCTTCTCATTATGTTCGGGTACCCCATTCTTCCCGACTCGGAAATGAACTGAAAAACGGCTTATGAAAGTCGATATAAGGCACTCGTAGTAGTAGTCTGTGCTAACATCTCCGCACATTTGCATAAAATTTTCTCATGCCCCGTCAAGATTGACCTGCAACCTTGAGATTGGCTCAATCTTAGAACACTTCTAGCTGCAGATTCCTGTGCAAATAGATCTAAAGGTAATAGATTCAGTATAGTCTTCAATCTTGCAATTGATGTAGTTCTCATAGCTCCTGCGACACCAATGCACGCCATTCTTTGTACACTGGTTAGTATCTTGAAGTTAGTGCCCTTATTTGCGGCTGCACCATACTAGACTGCCGTATGTCAATATAAGTCTCACAACTGAAAATGACTTTTGGTCTGGGCCCCCAAGTTTTTCCAAATAGTCTGCTACAAGTACGAGTATAGAAAGCTATTATAGCTTTCCTTGATCTCCCCCTTGTATTTAATCCCCAATTTAGTTTTGTGTCTAATATTAATCCTAGAGGAGAGCCCTCAATGGATGGAATTTTGAATTCCAGTATTTTCCTTTTGTTATTAAATAGTGTCAGCTCTGTTTTTTGTGGATTTACTGCTGTCCAGTTGCTGACTATTTTAGGGGCACCTTCTATTTGATAGCTTAGGGTTGGACGGAATTTACGAGTAGCTAGTAGCGCCACATCGTCCGCGTACACTTCGGTTTTAACCCCACTGAATTTAAGTTTTATAAGCACAATAACCCAGAGTAGAGGAGAGAGAACACCTCCTTTCGCAGTAGCTCTACCAGGTGATACTCTTAATATCGCATTACCTAGATCTGTGTTTATGTGCATGGAAACTATCCATCTGATCAGAATGTCCTCAATATTCAGGTTTTTTAAGTCACCTACGACTGCATCCCCGGTGACATTATTAATAGGTATTGTAAATTTTTCCTTCATACGATAGTTCCATTGCGACGTCGGGTAGTAACTTTAAATGATGGCAACGTTCCTCACTTCCGTTCTAAATCCGGCCATCAAATCCGAAAGGCTACGTTTCCACGATATGAAGTCTAGCATGTGTCTTGAGTTAAAATTATTTTCATAAACTTCTAAACCCTTCCTTTTTTCCAAAACGTTTTGTAACAATCTTCAATCTCTCTTCCACCATAATACGAGTACTTAACTTCCTTTATCTTCTGCCATTACGCCATCTTTAATAAATCGTTCAATCCGTGACGTGGTTAGAGTTATTATCCACCCTCATTTCCATCACCATAAGATAATTTAAGCACAATTTTGAAACACTTCATTGAGTTGTTAAGGTGGCACAGAACTCATATGGTTTACTCTCAAACCATGCCACACTTGTCGCACATATCACAGAATTTTGAATGCCTTTCATAAATGAGCAAGACTTACATCATACGCATTAGTCGTCTGCTATAATACATAGATATGGTAGTCATTCCCCAGGGGAATCCTTGAGAAAATGTTTCAAGAAAGTTGAACACTGACTTGAAATGGGACATTGAAAAAGTTGTTGCTCATCGAGAGTTTAACAACTTTCGTTGTCGCGGAATGTTCATTCAACCCCAAAACAGAGATAATAACATCTGCTGTTTCTACTGTTCAGGGATATGGTGTTTTAAATTACATACCTGCCTACTGGTTATTAAGGACTATTTGTGCGCTTGATTCTTAATTCACTTACGACTCACTAGGGATGAATTAGAAGAGAGTTATGCTTCTTTAAAGTTGAAGGATATCTTCATCCTTTTGACATAAAAATTAAAGTGCATTTTTTTTTTCTTTTTTTTTCTAGCTTCTAGGTCAATGGGAAATTTTCACAGTCAATAGTACATATTCTCTGGAGAGGGTTCTACATATCCAATATACTTGAAGGGTATTATTTGAAATTGAAATTGCTCACCTGCTTTGCAATTAAGCAAGTTGCATAATAATAATTGTTCAGAACGTGCCACACAGGATCCCAGTGAAATTTCCGCAATAGATGCATACTCTGGCAAAGGTAAGCACACAGAGAGAGAGGAAATTAGGAATCTATTTGCAGTTTCACTCAGGTGCTATGACCTCCTAATTGCATTTCACATCAAACACAAGCATGTGTTGTGCAATTAAACAATTATACAAATCAGGGCTCTCTGGGGGTGCAGTTATGGAATTTCTATTGTACATATAAGTACTCGTATTTCGTATTCATGTAGGACTGATGTACATGGAAAATAGTTAAAAGGTCTAAGAAACTGAAAACTTGTCAGAATCAAAATGGGTATTCTACAGGACAATAGTAAATTTCTAATGTACTCTCCAGGAATATTGTTCCGCAATACTTACTCGTACATATGTACACACTTGTGAGGGATCGATACAACTAAGAATTTCGGTTTAGTCGACATGTTTGAGAAAGGTTGTAGGACTCCATTGGAATGGAACCACGCTGGTGATAGGATATTGATCTGTCGGGTGTTATAGCACACTCACCTCACTTCCGACCAACTACTACTCATACTTCAATGCCTATCTAATTTCTATATTGAGACTTAAGAGTATCTCAAAATCACTGTAACATACATAGGTTTTAACATATTTAAAACTTGAAATAGTTTTTAAAATGGGTTAAACGGCCTGTATACAGGGTGTTTCTTTTTTTTTTAGTTGTGGCCGTTATTTTGTGGTTTTGTAGAGCACTGAATTTTGAGCAAAATGTTATAAGCTTGAGTTCAAGTTTTATCTTTATGGAGTTATACTGGTTTTTATATTTTTACTCTGTGGCAATTTCAACAATTCTACTTTTAAACGAACACAGAATACCCAGTGCACAAAATAATTATAATTAAACATACTGAAAAGTTACAATCCGTCTAAAACAAATCGTATAGGATATCATTCCCCCATTTTTTAACTCACCCCTAATAAAGTGAGCAATGACATGTTTCTATACAGAGGATATTTCCGCGATTTTCAAGAAATTTTATCACAAAATATTTGTTACAACTTTTTCTTAGAAGAAAGTAAGCGCGGCTCTCAAAATTTGTAGCCAAAGTTCACGGATTCTGACTAAATATTTACAATAAGGCTTGACCTTCGCCGTAAATAACTTTGAAAAAGAAATACATGATCTTTTAAAAAAAAACGCCCCCAAAAAGTAGGAGTGGCCTTATGTAATGCATGAACGAAAATAGAGATAGTCAGTGTCTGCATAGTTTGTAAAGACAATATATTTGAATTTCTTTTTTTTTTAAGTTGGCGTGTCTGTGGATGGATTTTACAAATTTGTACACTTGTACTGTTTTTCTATAATTTGGGCGCGCCAAAGGAGGTACGAATACCCTTAAATTATTTCAGGGCACGGGCGTTTGTAGAAAGTGAGAGGGAGGGAACGAAAGATTGGTGTAGTGGGTCTGAAAACCAGGTAGTATTAAGTTCCAGTAAACTCTAAGCATTTATGTTGCTATTGTCGTTGCTTATGATTCACAGTATTTTTTTTTCAAATCTTCTGATGTCATCATCACGGTCAAGTTGATTTTTCAGCCAAATGACAACCCCACTGCCAGTGTTATGCCTTCGCAGTAGAGTTGACATGAGCTTCACAATTGATCGACTTTTTTATTTATTTCATGTGGAATAAATGGATGATTCTTGACATCAGGATTTGAACCGTGAACCTGCAACGTAACCACGGCTTTGGATTCTGAAAGCTTATGTACTAGATTTTATGTTTCTAGCTCAAAATTTAAGGCCAGAAAGTGGTGACATACAGGCGGATGGACGGACACGCGCACATGGCTAGGTCGACATAACTTTTATTGCTAATCGCAGATATAAATATAGTACAAGTATATACTTTTGGGGTAAAATAAATTTGTGTCTATCCTTCCAAAACTCATGTTGGCTCTCAAAGTTTTTTATTTACCAAATTGTCTAACAAATTTTGGACAACAGGAAGCTTGGCCTGTAGTTGCAAACGTTATAATTTTTGAAATTTTTTATAGATATGTGCTAGACGACACAACATAACTTCCAATCATCTGAAAAAATATCTGAAGCATGAGATTGGTTAAAGATTATCTGCAAAAGTATTACAATTGTAATACAATTGAGAGTTGCTTGGTGTCAAGGCATTAATATGTTAAGGAATATAAATTTATGTCAAGACATATTTATGTTTGGGCATAATTATGCCAACACATGGTTATGTTGAGGCATTTTTATGTCAAGACATACAAAATTTTCAGATATTATTGCAAAATTTCAACCAGACATATTAATGTCAAGACAAAACTATTTCAAGATATATTTATGTTAAGACATAATTAGGATACAGATATATTAGTACAAGATATAATTGTGTTATGTTTTTATGTCAAGACACAAATCATGCCATGGTGCTAGTGCACTACCTTGTCGCAAGTTTGTTGGAAATTTGATCCAATTTTCCTCTAAAATTAAAGTAAATCCAATCACAAATTGTTTGACACACATAGTTTTAGTGAGTAACTTTTAAGCTGCTTGGTCATTTCAAAAAAACAAACAAAATTAACCAGATATTCAACTAACTGACTATTTATTGGAATCACTATAAAAGCCCCTGAAGTCAAGTTCCTGTGTACCGGCACCATAAATCATTTAGTTTTAGAGCCAACAAAATAAATTTAAACAAATAGGTTTATAGTTTGGCGAGGGATTGAATTCTAATTGCTTTTATTTCGCTGAAAATAACTGCCTAGTATCTAGGGGCAGTTTATAGTAACAACAGTAATTTTCCATTAACAGGATATATTACTTTGTCCGGGACATGAACATGGGCGGTAATAATCATGGAAGTTAACGATGTGCGAAAAACCACTGCTATGCATAATGAGCACAGCATATACTGCAGTCAATGGGGGAATCAATTTGAACAAAAAGAATGATGTATCCTCCCTTCCCTGGGCAGCATTAGCAAGTGCAAATGCCGTCCAAATGGGATTCTAATTAGATTGGACATTGATTTATTCATGCGAATACCGAATATTTTAATTCTGAGTAGATAGCTGGGTAAATAGTGTACAATAACGGGGAAATGGTGTTACTGACAGACAAGTTGAATCTTCCATCGGTTATGCTCAAAATTAATCAGACATCTTGTAAGGATATATTCACCATCAAATACGAATGTTTGTATAACATGGTTCCTCACAAATAGTTCAATGCACCGACCAACCCATAGAAAGGCACGACACTATTTGGCGTGTCAGACCAACGCCATCAGGTGAGAACATAAAACTATTTATGAATGCAACAAACAAAGTTCCACCAATAATCCTGCAAAGCTAACTAGAAAAACGTGTCTGCTTATGTTCGCCCCCAAACTTCGCTCAACTTCACTCAGCCTAGCACCATGAGGTGGTTGTTGGGGGCACGCTTTGTTTCGACGTGAAAATGCTAAATCCCATAAAGTTTTTCGTAAATTACGTGAAAACTCACGCGACTATCACTACGAAAAGCTGCTAAAAAGTTTTACCAAAGATTGTACAAACTTCCGCATCTATGAAGTGGAATTTGAGAACAAGGTTCGTTCATTTTTTGCACTCATTTTGTTGGTGTTCGTTGTTCTTGTAGCTACGATAAGCACTATAAAACTATAAAACTTAAGTGTGTTTGTTAAACAAACAGGTGCTGTTCAAAGTAATGACATGCTGTCATAATTATACTCGTAGTCATAGTTCAAAATCGTATCTACGAAGTTCTCTTCTTTTCTTTTATAAATTTGCATAGTATAAGAGAAGTGGTAATGATATGTTTCCAAGACATCGAATTATAGAACAGCTGTGGCTTTTTTGAATTCTTTGGAGAAAGCTTTATCACAATGCGCTGATGTTGTGTACTTAAATACTGTGATAAAAGGTTGGCTGAGTTTGCATTACATTTTATGTTTTGATTTAGCTGACGTAACGTGAGTGTTCCTTTTTTTGTAGAACAAACCACATTGTTTGCAATAACATCTATCACGCCAGTCTGCACCATGAAGGCCAAGATGCCATCGAATTTATTTATTTATCTTAGGATATCCAGATGAATGACCTAGTCTGGAGTATATACGAGTAGCACGTTTACAAATCACTTTTGACCTAATCAATGAGAATCACACCTACTCGTTCGATTCATTTAAATCCCCCGGTCTGGAGGCAACTTTCCGGAACAACTTCAGAAGGCCTTCGATATATTACCTTCATCAAAAAGTTTCAGGAATGACTACCGTGTGGCGCTTTCAGTCATCTGATTCGAGTTTTTGTTTTTTTAGGTTGGCAGATCTGTTTCCTCCAAATTTTGGCGTCGTAGCTTGATATTTGTAAAAGCTACGTTTTCGAGAGAACATCTGCCTCCATGTGTGTTTTCGAACTTTTACGATTTTAAAAATTGGATCAACTTTGCAACAACGAGTTTGCATCACATTTTGTGTTGAAAGCGGATTCATCGTCTGAATCCGACCCAATATTCATCAAACGCATAATTACTGGAGACGAGACGTGGGTATATGAGTACGAAATGCAATACAGGCATCAGGCGAGTGAATGGCGCACACCGAATGAGCCAAGACCGAAAAAACCACGTCGTTTTCAGTTGAAAAAGTATGCGATGCTCATGGTTTTCATGCATTACAACGGTGTTGTGCATCATGAATTCTTGCCACAAGATCAGACAGTCAACAGGGTTTATTATTTGGGCGTTGTCAGCCGTTTCGTTGAAGCAATTTGCCAGAAAAGACCGGATTTGTAAGCAAACAACTCGAGGATTTTACACCACAATAACGCACCGTCGCACAATGCCATCCTTATTCTTGAGTTTTTCACCAAGAACAGTACGAATACCATCCAACAGCCACCTATTCGTCTGTTTTGGTTCCTGTTTGATCGACTCAAGAAACCGCTCCGTGGAACGCGTTTTAGCAGCCGAGAGGAGATAATAGAAAAATTGAGAACGGCTCTGATGGCTATATCAAAATCCGATTATAAAAAATATTTCGAGGATTGGATCAAGCGCTGGCATAATTGCGTTTCAGTCAATGGAGAGTACTTTGAAGGAGACAATATCGATTATCAAGAATAAACTTGTATTTTCAATTTTCTGAATAAATTCCTGAAAATTGTCGATCAAGGTAGTACTAAGACATACCTTGTGGAACATTCTGAAGGATTGTATGAAGTTTTGAACTATACCGAGGTGAGGGTGGTATTTATACCATCACAGGCAAGTACTTGCACATACTTAGGTTAGGTTAGGTGGCTGCCTTACTCAAGCAGGGACCCGCATTTAAGTGCGGAATCACTTTGACCCGGAGACAAGGCTCTTTTTAGAATGACCTTAGACAGGTCCTTATTTTTCATTAGAACTTTCCGAAGAATCTAAGATCTCGATAATTAAGGGTTCATCAAATCAGTTATGAATACTTTCCAAGATGCACTTGTATAGCATCGAAAAAACTTTTGATATTAATGAATCCCTCAATAACGTTGATAAAAGCCAGCTATAAAATCCCCGCTAAATGGTGAGGGTGGTAGGGGTGATATACCTATCTTCATAAATATCAAGCTTTTTAGGAATAGCTGCGTTAGGGTATTAAGAAGTTGAGATGCATCTTACGGGCATATTAGATGAAATATAAAAAAACTGGAACAACTCTTCGAACATTTTAATTTTGGGAAAATGGGAGGCTAGCTTCATAAATGTGTCAAGGAGAAAAGGTGTTTTTTTTTTTTTTAATAATAATACATAATTTGAATCAACCTAGATACATATGTATGTATGTAAGTATAAAACAATGGAACAATCTTTGTAGCATACATGGTTATCCTGTGGTGGTTGCAATGTTAATTTGATGGTACCGGTATGGTTGCAATGGATTTCATTAAGCAAGGTCTGATGGTAAACATAAAAAATCGATCCATGCCATATTCATCACCAACTATGTGGTTTCCAAAGGCAGATAATCGTCAGTTTTCACTGATGTTTTCACCCCAAACCAGTGTAGTGGTCGCCGCTAGATTCTTCTCCAGGAACGTATGTAGATCGCCTTTCTGTTTTCCATGCTGCAATCACATTTGTCTGATAAAGACACAATCTATTAGCTGCTTTAGTCGAATTATTAGATTTCAAAACTTCTTGTTCTGATCTTTGTATATTCTCTACATTCCTGTTTCTCTTTGATTTAAAATCATTTTAGCATGCCAGCGCTACTACAGTATATAACCATTTTTTTTGGGCAACAATTTACCCAGAAAATTATTCGAGTTTCACCTCTCATTTGAAGTTACTTTACAAATCAAGAGTTTTTCATAAACAGAAATGGATGCAGTTAAGTTTTTCTGCACCGTTTGTCTCTAGCAAAGAAGCAAAGTATCGATGTTAAAGTTTGAAACACTCGTCAAACTTGTCTTTTATTTAGAGTTTAGGCAGACATTACCACGTGAAGTAAAAGCAAGGCAACAATACAGTCGATAGCAGAAGCATTCGTGAGTTGTTCAGTTTTTTTTCTTTACTCGTATGTTAAATGAAAATAGTTGAAAGAAACTCTCACGTCTTTCTCTCCTTCCTTAAAGCAAACATCAGCTAAACTTTTTGACTTAATTTTAAATGCTCTATGGTTGTTTTTCTTTATCGGTATATGCAGCTCTAGAGCTGGGTAGTATAAGATGACCAAATAAGAACGATAGGAAAAGAAATTTAAATAAAACCACAACGGTGAGATATTAAATTGATTCTGACTTTATTTTAAAGCTACATTCATGTCATTATGTATGGAATAGCACATCATTTAAATGGCGCATCGGCTTCGCTGGCAGTGCTTCAAGCGGTTGGTCCAATTTTTGATGACTCGGTTCAATATGTGCGGCGTTATTCCGGCAATAGCGTCTCGAATGTTGGAATCGAGCTCATCCCAAGTGGTTGGCTTGTTAGCGTAGACTAAGGACTTGACGTAGCTCGAGAGAAAATAATCAAGGAGTGTCAAGTGACATGATCGCGAGGGTCAATTGATGAACGCTCCCCGTGAGATGACCCAGTCGCCAAATTTCTCCTTTTCCACTTCGAGCATTGCGTCGCTTGGAACCACAGCTCGCATATATCGATGTTGTCGAGCTCTGGCCACAGAAAGTCGGTTAACATCGCTCTATACCGAGGACCAATGACGGTAACGATGTCTCCTTCCTCATTTCGAAAGAAATAAGGTCCGATGATGCCGCCATGCCATAAACCACACCAAACAGTCAATCTTTGTGGATGCATTGATGCTTGGTCGAACACTTGTGGTTGCTCTAATAACGGCAATTTTGCTTGTTGACATAGCCTCTCAGCCAAAAATGGGCCTAGCCCGAGAAGATAATTTTTTTGGCCAAAATCCGGATCTCCGGCCAACATTTCCAGCGCCCAATTAGAGAACTCACGGCGTTGTCTATGGTCGTCTGGCTTCAATTCTTGCGTCAGCACAATCTTATATGGATGTAGGCCCAAATCCAACCTCAAAATAAGCCTGGTTGACTCTCTGGCGATGACCAGTCGGCGTCGAATCGACATTTCTGGGTCTTCTTCGATGCTGGCCACTATGACGGCTATCTTTTCTTCACTTCGCACTAATCTCTGTCTGGTTGGTGGCTTAAGGTCTAAAAGGGTGTACTCAGGCTCAGACCATAAATGACCTCCACGCTCATCCACGCATATGCGACACCTAATCTGAAAATTATTCATTGCGGCCTGAAGGGTTGAAGTCGGGATCTCCTCAATTATTGTTTTAATAGACTGCTTCAATTCAGTCCAGGCCAGAGCATCACAAGATAGCTAACAATAAGAACTTTTTGTGTTCTCAATGTTTTAACCTTCAGTTAATATTCCTACCATATAACTGGAGAATGGTTAATCCGGTTTTAATGTGTTTTTTCTTCCACTTATTGACAATTTATCTAGGAAGAGACGAACACAACAGTTCGGTCTCAACAAACAAACCTCTCCAGCCCACACGATCCTTTACCAGCTCTCTCTAGTTGCCTACTCCAAGTTAGTTGAGATCCTTATCTTCGTGCGCATGCCATCGAACATGAGGCTTATCTTTTCGGCGTAGTCTCTCTGAGATAGATTCGTAGATTCATCAGGCCAGAGCATTATTGTTCATCCGATATCGCTGTCCATACAATTCGTGGTTGAATCTTTTCCTCCATATACCGTCGAAGCAGATAAGACAGAATTCTTTTCTTACTTACAACCGCTGTCCATTGTTATCCAGCGTAAGAGAATAACATTTCATTTTTGCCTGACATCAGGGAGCTGAGCGCAGAAGGAATGTGCTTCGCAAATTGAGGACAAATTACTTAACCCCCATTAAATTTCATATGTCAAGTGTAAGCCAAACTTTTAGGAACTCAGACGTTCTATAAAGAAGTCCACTAGAGAATATACCTCAGATTAATAGAAAACTCACAATAAGCATTTATATTGTAACATAATGTAGCATAATAACTACGCCCCAAAAAGATGCAACACATTCCGAAGTGTCTTTTCATTCGAGGTTCGTGTCCACAGTAAGAGACGGATTATGTCTAAGATGACGTCGCGGAATTAAGAGAGAATTATAACAGCAAGAGAATTATAACCGCAAGAGATTATTGGCTTCAGCTGTCATCTTGGAATTATTACATCAGAATTTTCTTGTTCCAGTGGTCGAAGAATTTGCTAGAAGTTTCTGGCTATCCGAAATGCGACTATATAAGGACAGATGGCGATCGAGGCAAGGCAGTTGGTTTTCGAACCGCACGAAGAGATTGGAAAAGTGATAATGGGCGAAGTTGTAATTTTGTGATAGATTGAAAATTAAGAGTTAACAAGAAGAAGTAATTAGTTTGGATTTATGAATTAAGTAATTGAAATGAGATAAAGCGATTTGAGAAGAAAGAGACCTTGTAAGGAAAGAATTTGCGAAGAATAGTATAGTGTGAACTTGAATTGTTCTATAGACTAGAAAACAAAGAAATAATCTCACAGAATAACGTTTTATTTACTCGAGCCGTAGCTCGCATATTTCAATATATTTTGAAAAGATTCACTCTTAAATTAAAATATTCATTAGATGCGGTCCTAATGTATAAATGATAATTGCACGCTATCTGCAAACTGCGCAGTAGCCCGTAGACATTTTCCTCTTTTATTCACATTGGTGGACAACCAGTAGAAAGACTTATCCTCTAAATCCAGAGGATTTCCAGTATCTAGAACCGAGCTGTGTATAGCCAAAAGGTTTCGCTCACCTAGGATGGCAGAATACCTGGCATTCTCAGGAGAACATGGCGCAGAACAGTCGAGAAGGAGGCTTTGCAGTTGGAGCCACGTTAGGGAGAGCTGAGACACATTGCTAGAAACCATACACGCTAGCGCGTAGGCGTAGTAGAGGTCCTAGGACCTGTAAGGGGATACAAGACATACATAAGTAAAGTAAGTACATCCAATGGTTACTTTGATAATTTCCACAAGATTAAGTGATAACATTTTTTAGCACACGGAACTGATACGCAATATTTGTCACCTTAACCCTAAGGAGTAAAACGTTAACAATATAATTATCTTTAAATCCTTACAACATGCTGAGTATATTCACTGGAAAAAAAAGCCCGCAGTACCTTTATCTACTAGTACCTTCAAGTGCAACAATCTGGATCATCGACTCACAGTCTGAAATTCTCAGTTCCAATTTTCAGAATGTCACGGAAGAGCAAGCCTAGTTTCAAAAGATGTAAAGCTGCCCCTCTTCAAGCTATGACCTAGCATGAGAAATAAAATAAGTTTATAAAATCAAATTTAAAATATATACATATATGCAAATCTGAATTTAAAGCTAACATACTTACCAATAACGGTCAACCTTCATATATAGATAAATTAATTTTGTTGCTTCTGTCCAAGCAAATATAATCTAATTGCCACCTAAAATCCAATTAATTTACTTTTCAAATAAATTAGAGCCTATTTGAAGCTAATAATTACAACCATAACCATTGGCCTCAAATTAGTTTAACCAGAACTATACCAAGCTTCCAAAATCCAATCGCAATAATATTAGTCTAATTAAAACAGAATTTTAAATATTTAATTAAACCACACTTAAATATGACAATAAATACAGTGCATATGCAATCAAAGAGAATTAATTTAAAATTAACAAATACAATTTAACATACTAATTTCATGCATGAATAACATGAACAGCAAACCTACGAGTATAGGTTGCTGTGTCAAAACTATCAAGCAACTATCAGAATGCAAAATGAAGGACATTTTGATGGTAATAGGATTATTTCAGCGAAAAGCGAAAAATCATTCAAGCTTTTGAGTTCGAAAATATCTAAAATAGATTACACTCGTTTTAAACATCAATCTTTTAATCGAAAGCTTTTTTTGTAAATAAAATAAAAAATATATACATATGTATATCCCACCCAAATTGGATATTCACAATATCAATATTTCATAAATCAATAACAATCATTTTGATATGAGAAAATATTGGGTTTCATTGAAAACAAAATTAAATTACCATCCATTTATGCAAATATTTAATCAACGTGACAACAGAGTTAACATGAATACATCGCTCGATCTCTAACCACCCTGCGAGGTAATAATTCATTTTGTTTTCATTATTTTTGTATCTCCCAATCCCGATATATGTCCTGTTGTGCAGCCAATTTAAGTTGATAATTAAAATTGCAGTGGCAATGTGGTATAGTGGTGCTCATCGTCCAGCGCTTCTGATTTTGCAAAACAATAACATTTAAAATTTATAGTGCAGCAAGTGTATCTAAAAGCGGTGACGAACAAAAAAAAAAATATCGAATTATTTTTCGCCACACATATTGGCTTAACAAAATTAATAGCGTTTCAAAGGGACCCGTACTGTTTTTTTTTTTTTTTTAAGTTTATACATGTTAAACCGTCATGAATCAGTATGGTCCCAGCTGGAAAGTGTCTCCTCCGATAAGTGGTTACATTTTGCGCTTTCATTGGCACTCTGTTAAGTAAAATTGGATAGCAGTCGCAGGACTACATTCGTTTGCTTTCGAAGGACTATGAAGTTACACGTGCACACATATAAGGGTCATTTGATAAGTATTGGATCTCTTAATGGATATTTTTCATTGAGTATCGTCCAAGTCATAGTGTACGTATGGGGGCAGGCACAGTTGGTCGTAAACGAGCGAACAAATTTTCGATTGGCATTGCATTTTTAATTGACACTCGAATCTTAATTAAATTTTTGAATTTATTACAACTCGAGATTTACTGTCCACCCCGTGTAATGAGATTTACTGTCCACCCCGTGTAAACATGGGCGTAGCGAGAACAATTTATAATTGTTTCGAATTCTTAAAATGGCGAATAGCATGACACAAAAACCCACGTATGAATATGCGATTCATTTTTAACAGAAATTGTAAAGCTTCCTTCTACAGAGATCTGTATCACGGTACTTGTATAAGTCGAAACTTGTTTAATTCTTGATCTTGTTCTCCTTTTTGTGAAACAAGAAACTGAAGACATGGCCTCCCTCTAAATCTTGGAACAAATAATGATTTTTCTCTAATTTTTGAAATTGCACATTATCTACAGTAATTAAGAAAATGTCAGTTTTGAGTTGATAGCATTTTTGAATCTATGTATGTTCGTGCTAAATGGCCTTCCTTAAGTTACAAAATCCGTACCTAGAGGGCGACGGTTAATGGATTGCTTTCTTAGGTTTTTCTTTTACTCATACTGACAAATTAGGTTTTTAGAGATAGCTTGGTGTTCATGTCGATTAGTACTTACAATTTAAGCCTAGAATCAAAAAGCAGACCATGTACCACCGGAAGTTTGACCTGGCGCTGTCCTTAAATCTTTCCTGTCGACATATTAATGCACAAAGTCTTTTTAAGAAAATTGATGAATTTAGAGGTCTGTTTGTTGGTTCTAATGTTGATGTAGTATGTGTCCCTGAATCATGGTTTAAAACAGGAATAATGGATGAAACCTACGCTCTGCATGGCTACAGAATTCTTCGAGGTGATAGGCGCAATATAACTGGAGGGAGCGTTGCAATTTACCTTCAAAACTGTTTAACTAGTAAATTTTTGATAAGTTCACCACCTGATAGTCCACTTCAGTATTGTTTTGTCGAAGTTGTTTGCGAACGGAAAAAGTGTCTCATTGGTGTCGTTTATAGACCAAATAACTATTTTGATTTAACTCCCATATTTAACTTATTAGAAAATGACTCCCCAAATTATTGGAAAACCATAGTATGTGGTGATTTCAATTGTAACATATTGGATGATGAGCTTGGACATTTTAAACACTACTGGCCCAACACATTTCACTCAAGCTAGCACACTTTTGGATTTATTCCTCTCTAACGACTGTGCCGATGTTTTCTATAGTCAGGTTTCAGCACCTGCGTTCTCCAAACATGACCTAATTTTTGCTATTTTTAACTATCCACGAGATAAACTTCAATCCAAATACACATACCGAGACTTTTGAAATATCAATTCTGATGCTCTGGAGCAAGATATTCAAAGAATAAATTGGTATCCAATTTATCATGAAACATCCATTGACATCCAAGTTGATCACCTTCAACAAATTGTACTGGAATTGTTCAATACGCACGTGCCGCTCAGAACTAAAATTACTACGTATCCCCATAAGTCATGGTTTACACCAGAAATTATTGCCCTAAAAAACAGTCGTGATACAGCCTATAAGAAGTGGAAAAGATTTAAGCTCCAAGAATTTTATAACAACTTTCGTCAACTAAGGAATTTGGTCAATTCCAAGATTAAACAAACCAAAAGAGTGTTTTACGCTAGACAATTTGACCATGAGTTACCTTCAAAAACTCTCTGGCAAAATTTACGCGAGCTTGGTATTGGGCGGAAAAAGAATGCTGAAATGAATGAAATCGATCCCAACCAGCTCAATAGAGAATTCACGAAAGTGCAAATGACATGGATGTAACGTTCAGTGGCTTTGAATTCACTCGTATTGAACAGGATGATGTTGTCAATGCTATCCTTAAAATTAAGTTTAAAGCTGTTGGTATCGATGGAATTCATCCGATTTTTTTTAAAATCATACTACCTTACATTCTTCCAGCCATAACCCATATTTTCAACAATATAATAACTACATCTACTTTTCCGACTGAGTGGAAAACTGAAAAAATTGTTCCAACTCTGAAAAAGAAAGCGTCATCCAATTCGCCGGCTGAGTATAGACCATTGCCATCCTTCCATTCTTATCCAAGGTCATGGAAAAGATAATGCACAAGCAAATGTCTGTCTTTATCCAGCGCAATAAACTACTTTGCGCAAATCAATCTGGCTTCAGGCCGTATCATAGCTGTACGTCTGCTCTACTTAAAATAGCTGATGATATCCGAGTGGCGATGGATAAAGATCTAATAACTTTTGTGACTCTGCTGGACTTTTCCAATGCCTTTGACGGCAGTGGATCATATGCAGCTTCTCTCAAAACTCAAGAGGTTGTTTGGCTTTTCATCATCTGCTATCAAGCTCATCAAAACATATCTTGATGGAAGAAAACAAGCCGTTGCTGTTAATAATGTGATGTCTGATTTTATTGCAACCTCAGCGGGTGTACCTGAAGGGTCCATATTGGGACCTTTGTTATTCACAATATTTATCAATGATCATCCGAACATAATCAAAAATTCATTGCTACACATGTATGCAGACGATGTACAGCTCTACATAAGTTGCAAATTAGACCTTATTAAGGATGCAGCTTGTAAACTTAATGAGGATCTACGAAAAGTTCTAGATTGGTCGGAAGATAATTCGTTGAAGCTTAACCCAGCCAAATCTAAATGTCTCGTTGTTAGTAGAAATGGCGTGAATAGCTGTGATCTTCCTAATATATTCCTAGAAAATAAACCAATTGAGTTCGTTGAAAAAGCTAAAAATCTTGGGTATGGTTTAACAAAACGTTAAGTTGGGATGATCATATCTCCACTATTATAGGCAAAATCTATGGTTCTCTTTGGAATCTATCTATGTCGCAGTGTTTCACTCCTTTGCAAACAAGGTTAATTCTAGTAAGGGCTTTGCTAATTCCAATATTTACATACGGATGTAAAATTTTTTGTTGCAGCAGTGCTCTCATTCGACGTAAGCTCAACGTTGTGTTTAACAATATAACTCGCTATGTTTACGGATTGAGACGTTTTGACCATATTTCACAATATGCTAAGAACATATTAGGATGCACTCTTGATAAATATCTCGAGGAACTGCACAATCAAGTACCTACAAAAAATTATTACTAGCAACCAGCCTCCATATTTATTCGAAAAACTTAAACTTCCACGGTCGAGCCGATCTTTAAGTTTAATCCAACCGCGTTTTCACTATCGAAACGTCAATTTTTCGTTCATGTTATTCATCTTTGGAATGCACTTCCTCTCAGCGTTAGGAGACTTTATGATGCGAATGGTTTTGGGGAAACTCTCTGTCGGCACTTGGCATGGTAAAACAAGCACATTTTAGTTTATTTGCATTTTCACATTTACTTTAACTTTTTGTTTCTACATATTGTATACTATAACAATTTTCTACTTATACATTTTTCATTTTCATTTAGCACTCAATTGTATGAATTTTTGAATATTAGTATTACCTATGTATACATATCTCACTTATAGCTTAAAGATGATGTAAAGTCTAATTAATAATGAATTCTAATAAATACTAAAATACTAAATACAATCCTAATCCACCTTGGTAAGTAAGAAGTCCGTTTTGCAAAGGTAAGTTCTCATATTTGAACAAAGTGTAGGAGAAGTGTACATTTTACGATCATCGTCTTGTAGTTGAGAACTGTCCTTCTTTCAGTGTAAAAAATTTTTTCGAAAATTAATTTTGCCTGCCTTTCTTGAACAAAGAGGTAAGTACTTCTGTGTGGGTATTGCAGATCACCTCCGGCGACATCACTATAATTACTCCATTTTTAGTACTAATTTACTACAATTTAGTACTAAAAAGGACGAGCAAGATATCTTGTGTTAAAATGTCGGCCTACAACTTGAGATTTTTTAAGACTTAAGATTTGTCTTCAATGGATTAAGGGGACTACTGTAGAGGAAATTGCTATAAAAACTTTTGAAATCCAACAATAAATTATGCCAGTTACTTTCCTGTGGTGTGTATGTCTTTTGAATTATTCAACCGATTTTGATGAATTTTGAAGGCCTTTCTTTGCAGTCTCAAAATAGAATGTTTTTTCCTGCTGCTAAAGGACACGTTTGGAAGCGATATGAAATAAACAATCCATTGCTTATTTAAAAATTATGATGTCTCTAAAATTGATAGGGATTTTCCCTAACTTTCGAAATTTCGCCCACCCTGTGAGCACAAATTTAAAATTTAAATGAAAATGGGCATATACAATGCCTGTATACCAAGAAACACAATGTGTTCCGGCTTTCACTGTCATTTTTTCGCATAACTTCTGAAAAAATCATGCATATCCATTCAACTTTTATAGTCTAAGAGGTGGTAAGAGACAGAAAGATGGATGCGAAAGCAAGCAAGCTCCGTGGTCTATTTACGGAACCCGTTGTAGACCAATTTATTAATGCCTGCTGGTGATCGAAAGAGACCTGGTAAAGTGACCTACTTTGACCTAGTATTTATGAAAGTATAATAAGTCCTTGGGGGGCGTAACCCGTCCCAATAACAATAAACAATAATTAGACACAGAAAAATCGTGTAACTAATAAAAATCGGACGTATTCCAGAAAATAATGCTCATGTATGTATGTATGTATGTACGTATATAGCTTCGTATATAAGGTTGATGAGCATTTGTTTCTCATGCTTTCTAAGCAACTGGGTGAAGTTAAGTGCTGAGGCTCTGAATAACCCCAAAAAAAAAAAGAAACTCTAAAAGAAAAACTCCCCAGGTCCCTGCTTGTGATTCTGGAATCGATTGCAATGAATTATTGCAGTTTCTTGAGCCAAAAACCTTAACGAGTAAAATAACAGCAAAAATCTGTGCATATTTAATACCTCTTACCACAGTATCATTTGAACCTCTCATTTTAATGTACTTACTCGTACACGTCCATGACTCGGGTATGGTCTACAATGTGCAGCACTTTAGAGCAGCCAATCAGCTTTGATCAGGGTTGTCAAAAACGATTTGTAAAAGGCCTATTTGTTATTCACTTCAGAATATCAAATGTCAAGCAACCCCTTTCATTCAGTTCCTTCCTCTATTCAAAAAGGTGACGTAAAAAATCAGCTCCAAGAAACTTTCAAAAAAATGGCAATCATATTGTCTATTAGCCTTCGTTTTATCCCTTTCCTGTCATAAACAAAATTTATTTATCCCTACCATTTATATCATAGATATTCATTTCTAATTTTTGACTCATCAATATCGTCTGAGTAAAATTTCCAGCGGATTTGACTTTCACAATATTTCGAAAATCCAATAACACATCCTTTCAAAGGAAATTATTCACATGTCTATTGCAAAAGCAGAATCTCATTTCGTCTAGAAACCTCACGAAGAGTAGGTATATCCGACTCAATAAACGAAACCAATTAAGCCATTGACAGTCCAATATAAAATTCAAAAGCAAAGCAATATTCCTGTGTACGACTTCAGTTCCGTTGAACTGCTGATGAAGGACTCAGTTCCGCCTCCGACACGATCCTGTTGCTTTTCTAAACCATTTAATTGCTTCTCTCACCTCATTGTTGTGATGTGAAATGGGAAGTCCCGCAAAAAGGATCTCAAATAAAACGAGAACGTAGGGAGGAACTATACGATTCTTGCCACAAAACAGACTTTTCCGGTTTCACACAATCAACTTGCGGTCGGGTCGGTATCGAAAACCAATCACTACCTGGGCAACAATAATGAAATTGAATCTTGGACGGGCAGTGTACGAAGACAGGTGGAAAAGTGATACCTTCAATTGTAGTATAGTGTCATGAGGGTGAGATAGTGTAGTTGTGACTACAATACGCCAGGAAAAGAAAACTCATTGTCATAGGGTGAACTCATTTTGGAATTTTTTGAATCAGAGTTTATGTGGGAGGATAAAAGTGAAAATAACAAACTTCAAGCTTTCAAGAATTAATGACACCCATACACATATATAGAGAAGCCTTTCAGACTTCTGTAACAGAGCACATATTTATTCAGCAGTCAACATTACCGCATGGTAGAGATTAAAAAGATTCCTTAGAAATACAGAATGCGAATAAGCTTAGCACTCTGAATCAATTTTCCAAAAATTGTCTATGTTTGCCATGTTAGGTTACTTTAGGTTCAAGTGGCACAAAGACTACAGACATTGGGATACCACAGTGATGTTCGTACTCTCCAGACCTGTCTATAGAGCCATTTTAAACTACTTACGATACATTTGAGGTTTCTGACATCCACCGAGGTTATAAACCTTGAGGCACGTACCTATAGAGATGATGAGGTCTTCTCTTCCAACTTATCCATGTATTTTCTGCAAAATTAAGTAATTACCAACGGAAGTCAACGTACATTGAAATGATACCCACTATTGCTATTATGATATCAGCAACCTTTTAAACGAAACTAAATTTTTCGAACTAGCTTAGGCTATATCTATCCTATATCTAGGCGGTAGGTTTTTCTTATGGTATTCAGCTTGAAAGGGGCACGCGTAGATTTCACTTACTTACTTTAGATGGCGCGACAGTTCGGGGTGGACCTAGGCCTCAACAAACAAGTGTCTCTAGCCAGCTTGATTTTGTACAAGCCACCTCCAGGTTTGCCCACGAAGCTGATTCACCCATCCATTAAAATCCATAAAGCTTAATTAGTTCAACAGCAAAATGGTGTTTCTAAATAGAACATTTTTGAATTCCTCAGGAATCTCGTTAGGACAAGACTGACAATCTTATTCGCTTTTCTTGCTGTATGAACTGTTTTCAGTGACTTTCTTGTAGCCTAGCTATCAGTGAAGGTGCTAGTATCAGTCAAAGCAATGATTCACTAGTAAAATGGAGGGCAAAAACATTGATTGCTTTAATGATTTTTTAATGTTGCGTAACACCAGTCAAAGGGATATGATATCCAAAGTCTACTGAATTTCAGTAGGTAATATAAATTGTACGGTTTTGGATACATAAATGGTTCAAAGCCACGTCTTGCTCAGACATGTTTGATCTTTATATTCAGTCAGTTTGCGTTGGTTAAGGATGTTCCCACTATTAACATGTTTATACATCACTGGAGGAATTTCATTAGCTGGGCTTTCAAATTCTGGACGCGTCAGAAGCTTTTCTATTCTACTATAAGCAATCTGCAAGATATGTGTTGCGCTTCCTCAGATCTATTATGTTGTTCCAAAGATCTCTTTATATTGGGTCGGTTGGAAAGCTTTCTATTCTCAAAGCACCACCGAGGTTGTCTATGGCTGTTACAAGGTTTACACTGGGCTTTTGATCGACATATGTAGCTTTATTTATGGCGTCCTGTAAATTATTCAACAAGGTTGTAAAGTTCTTGGGAATTCTGAAGATCAGAATATTTATCTTCGATCCATCCTCCTGAGATTTCTAAAGACTGATTGGTCGGAGGGTGGTCCGTAGACAGCATTTCCTCGGACTAATCAACAAAATTCCCTCGACGATCGCACCACAAGATGGATATCGGGCCCACCATATATATCTTGGTCCGAAGATACAGTATAGCGGAAACGAAAATGCATCAATCCGGTTCCCTCTTCATTCTTCGTCCCCTCTTCACCTTTCCTATACTCGTATACATACATATACTGAGTCTAAGGGCCCCAAAATCAAAATTTATCTGCGTTTGGTTTCGGTTACTGTCGACTCTTCCTGCTAACTAGTTTTCCAATTGTGCGTTAGAAGCAAGTAACAGGAAGTTCCACAGGGATCGAGGAGAGTGTTATCAGTCAGATTGCTCGACACGATATCGAGCAGTGCTCCAGGCCACATCCTGTGTTACTAGATCTCAAGATAACTTCCACATTCCTCCGTCAATCAACTCAGATGCTGCCATCAGAATCTGGGCATTTCACCCTCTGGAAAATACTTGTATTGGTTCAGGAGTCTAAGGATGTGCGAGTTTATCGTGGGCTTGAAGCTTGACGCTTTTGACGATTGAGAATTACCTCCTCGCTTCACTTCACTTTTGACGTAGTTTAATTGGTTTAGACCACACATTATTTGCTATCATGAGGGTTTACGAAAACTTACTCAGAGGTATTGCTTTCTGGAATTTTGTCCAAGCAGCGGACTCAGAATATTTGTTTTAAGGCTTTCGATTTTTAGCTCTAACGAGTGACGGGGAAAGACGGCAGCACATAGATCCACTGTATGCAGACAAGGCCTGCCAGGTATCCAGATGCTCCATTTGTCAGTGAAATATTTTTATTAAGCTCTCTGTCAGGATGTGTCCTCCAAGCGAAAGGAGGAAGAATGTATTTTTTGGAATACCATTTTTCTAACCACGCTGAGCCTCTACATCTCCTATCTGTGCAGTTAGAAACTGCCTCCCTGATTTAGATATGGGTTTATCCGTGTACATGGAAGATGTGCCAACTGCGCACACGAACAACACCAATGTATCTACAACAATATAAGCTTCGTCCTACAAAGAAAAAGATAAAATATTTTATCTAATAAAAATTCATACACCCAGACTGCTGGCATTATCCCACACAAGTTGCACTAAAACAAACGTAACCTCTCCGCAATTTACTTCAATTGTGTCGTCCTTGCATACACCCACCACCCAATAGCAGGTACTGATTCACCTACTAAACAGGGCAATTCAATTCCATCGGGACAAATTGCCATTTTTATTGCAGCAATTTATCTTGGCTCTTGGCTATAATCCACTTATAGCGTTTATTATTGTCCTCGGGCAAAAAAAAAACACTTGCTCGCCTTAGCGATTGCATCCTGTGTGCACTTACAAAACTTGTGCAATAAACTTAATTTATTTGATTGCAGCTCGCAAAATTTTCTCGGTAAGTGTACTTGAAAGTGCAATAATTCTTAAGTATACGAACGAGGAAAAGGACGAACTGAGGTTTCTTTATTGAATTATTCAATAAACCAAAGAGTTGTGGGTGGTTGGTAGTACTGTGCAATAAGGATAATATTAACACCTGTTTGCTGGATGAAATATGAATGTCCTTTGATTTGAGTCCTTATTTTTTTTAAAATCGATATTGATTTTGTAGAATATGGTTTATAGCTCTTCGCATTTTTAAGTTGATGAAGAATTTGTATCAGAATAAGTGTATTCACCATGAATATGCGATGTGATGTGTAGCTGACTGGAAAATAGTATTACTACGACGTGAGTTCCATTTCATCCTCAAACGCAACCAAAGTTTACTTCAAAGGAGTCTCTTCTATCCTTTGCAGGTACTCGTATTGTGGATGTTTTAATTGCTTTCAGAGCATTGGCTTCCTTTACATGAGAAAGGATGCAGAAGTCATTAGAACCCCAGGATGTAGATATTGTTTTTAAAACAATCGGCAAAAGTTTTAATGAATCCAGTTGTCTTTCTAATAAATTGTGTGGGTATGCAGATAGGTAGGTACTTTGATTGGATCTCGCTTAACATTTTAGTTTCTTTCTTACATGGATGCCTTCTTATAGTCACAAGAGGATATCAGAATTGCTTTATGTCATGTAAATATATGAGTAAATGTGAGCTAAAAGGGGGAAAATTACACATGAGGTAGTTAGACGGTGAATATTGCCTTTAGGGTTTGTTTATTTGTTTATTGTTCTGTACGGATTAATAGTTGAAACTAGCAGTGAAAATTGGCCATTCATTGTATATTTTAGCATAACTTCAACATCAGGAAACAGATATCGCAATTTACAATAAGAGAGCAGAAACCACCAACCGTTCAACTTCGCTTCCCACCGGTGATGTTGACCACCATCAAGATGAGGAAGATGCGGTAGTTGATTCGATGAAGTCCTTTTCACTTACGCACTCGATTAGGTTTGCATTTTCTGTGCAAGGGTTCGAGATGGTTTGGAAGACTCTGCAAACCAGAGTGTTAATGTTCATATGAGCCTGGGAGTTTGTTTTTTTTTTTCAGAATAATATTAAAGAAGCTGTGTGACAGTGAGTTGCCTTGCCATTTGCAGACTCACTTTCGATGTGCAAGCTATACGAAATATCCAGTTGCATTAAACCCCTTCAAAATTTAGCCCGCAATATGCGACTAAACCCTAACTTCGGTCGTACTGTCAAATATAGGGATGCGTTTACACGCCAAACGACAAGAATGTGGAATGATCTACTAGGCTCTGTATTTCCCCATCACTATAACCTTCAAACATTTAAAGCCAACGTGCACAGGCTTCTAGTCTGTTCCCCTTCCCCATTTTCCTAAATGCCCGTGCCATGTAATAGTATAAGGGTATTCATATTCCTGTTGGGGCGCGCAAATTATAAAAAAAAGATACAAGATGGATGACCAATTTTCGAAAATTAAAGGTAAACAATCTTTTAAAATGTACGACTTTAACTCTAAAATGTATGAAAACACTTTTTGAGTGTGAATAACTTGCAACTTGGGATGGACTTTATATGTGCATTTATACATGACCCCGCAGCTAAGTCGGCTCAAAAAGAAAAGCCTGGTGAGTGATAAGACCAAATGCCAATAAAACGTTATGGCGTTCAAGCTCGGAAAGTTGAACTAGAAACAATGATCTTTTGAGAAACATTTGATCGTGAATGTCGTAAAGTTTCACAAAATGCCGGAGAACAATTCTCTACAGAAGCCGACCATTAACATTTATTCATGTTTGAGGGGTGAGTGATTGCTTCCATTGATTGTTGCCAGGCACGGGTTTTTGCATTTCTATCGAAACCTAATAAAGTAAATGTCACTTTTCTTTGATACACATACTGTATTCATACAAAAAACTGTTTTTCTTTTTTATAATTTTACTCCAACTTCGATCATTTTATTGGTCGTGAACTTTTCCAAAATGTTACTTTAGTTACTATGACTCAACACTAGTCCAAATTTCAACCTTCTACATCCAACTGTCCAAAAGTCATAAAGCCATGATGGACAGATGGACAGACTCTCACTATAAGGGTTGCGTTCTAACTTTCCCCCCCTTGTAAGTACCAAAACCCTGGAAATCCTAAATAAATCGTTACGTACTTCATTGTTATAAAGGATTTTTCAATAAAGACATAACAATTTTGTATTTAAATAAAATACAGAATAATTAAGATATCGGGCTGAAATTTATTCCAGGTGTAGTAAACATGTTTTATATTTAAGTATGAAATTCGATCTCGTTCATATAACCACTGCGAGCACGTTTGCAACAATCGATTCTTTGGAGCCAATTTTCCACCACTCTTCCACACATATCGGCCGGAACGTTGGAAATTTCGCGTTCGATATTGTTCCAGAGCTCCTCTAACGTTGTTGGCTTGTTGGCATAAACCGACAACTTAACGTAATCTGATAAAAAGAAATCCATCGGCGTTAAATCGCATGAGCGAGTTGGGCATTTGACCGGACCATTTCTCGAAGTTACACGATTACCGAACTTCCCCTTCAATCGATCAATTGTTTGACCAGCTGTGTGGCATGTGGCACCATCTTGTTGGAACCACTTATCACTGATGTCAAGTCCATCTAATTCTGTCCAAAAATAGTCTTCCAGCATGGGACGATAGCGAACTTCATAGACCGCAACATGACGATCATTTTCATCGACGAATCATCGATGAAATTCAGGATTTTCTTTAAACTGTTGCAGAGCCCAATCGGAGAAGTTTCGGCGCTTCAAATGATCAAGAGGCTCCAGTTATTGAGTTAATTTGATCTTGTAATGGTGTAGGCTAAGATCTTTATGCAAAATTCGCCATAATGTGGACTGAGAGATCTCCAATTCCTGTGAACGGCGTGGATTCGACTGATTTGGCTCATTTTGTACTGAAGCACTTACGGCTGCAATATTTTTCGGTACTTCGGCCGGTGCGTTATCTCGCTGGCACAGGAATATTCAATAGTAGATATGTTGATTTATTAACTATAGCATGCACAGCCTGTCTTGTGGGACGATTATTACGACCAAAAATTGGAGTAAGAGCTCTTAAAGTTGCGACAACCGACTCAGAATTTCGGTAGTAATTTTTAATAATTTCCAAACGTTGCTCGATTGCAAACTTTACTATAATAAAAACATAAACCTTGACGGACATTTTAACATTAACAGATTATAAGAAAAGTTTAAGGGTGCGTTTGTATTAAAATACAAAAATTTAATGTCCCTATTGAAAAACCCTTTATTTTCCAAAACTTTGCTCGTCGAAGAGCGACATTTGCATGCAGAAAAAACCGACTATAGCGTTCTGGAGGAAAAACGAACAAAGTTACGATAAAGTTACTCAAAATCTGCTGAGTTCTGAAAGTCATTGAGACAATTAGCACTGTCGCGGCTAACCCCTTGTTACCCTAACCACGAAAGCACATTCTGCTGGATAGTTTTCGAGGAATAGAATATCAATAATATCTGTTAATCAATCCAAAAAATTAAATGCTTAAAGGAATAGCGGATATAACAGGTTAATGTGACAATAAAATAGGGCACTTTTGATCTGACTAAATATTACCGAATACGAAGGATAGCCACCTAACTATGACCTAGTCACACTTGTTCGACAATTGCTCTGTAAGTGTCCTTCAACTGCAGCCGCTCAACGTTGAATATTTTCATGCTAATTATTCCAGAAATATTTTTTTTATATATATAATTTGCCCGCGCAATAGGGGATATGAATACTCTTATACTATTACAGGGCACGGGTTTTTTTTTTGTTCTTGCTTTTTTCGTTGCTCATGATTCACAGTATTTTTTCCGTCCTTCTGATGTCATCATAACGATCAAGTTGCATTTTCAGCCATATGACCACCCTACTGCCAGTGTTATGCCTTCGCAGTAGAGTTGACTTAGCTTTCGCAATTGATCGATTTTTTTATTTATTTCATGCGAAATAAATAGATGATTCTTGAAATTAGGATTTGCACCGTGGACCAACAGCGTGACAAGCAATGGTGTTACCACAACATCACCCTATTGTAGGCTATTGGCAATAATTCGAGCTGGTAGGCTAGTTTTCACCTTGAAATTTAGGGGCACCTAATGTATTACAGGAGCGCCTTGGTCGATTGCAAAATGTGCCACGTGGGGCTATGAATATTGAGATGGAGGAATCTCACATTTCCAAAGGTGGTGTTGTGAGTAATGTGCTTTTTGATGGGCTGCCAAAGATGGCTCTGCTTCTGTTTTTGGCGTCGAAATCTTCAAAAACAATCAATGTCGTACGCAGTATTTCTCGCTGGACTTGTCGAGCAACTAGTAGATACCACCTTTGGTATTATCGTCTCCCTACTTTGCTGACTTTGTTAATTAAAATAAGTGGAACTTATCAATGTTATCACCACTATCTTGATCTATTCTCAGTTATATTGCAATAAATTGACAACAAAGATGAAAAATGGGAAATGCTTATTAATTTAACAGGTTACAGATAAATTATTTGCGATTTCTTAGCTGTGCGATAACTAAGCACCAGTAACAAAATCTTATATTCAAAATTAAAGTTCAATTCAAGGATATCTTTTCAAATGTCAAATGTTTGTATGTCAGCCTCATCATTTATTTGCGGCACGTGGCTCACACTTATCTAAGTTTTTCTTGGAACCATTTTACAAAGGTTGACATTCAAATGAATCCATTTTCATCTAATTTCGAATATTTTCAATTTGAATTTTCAATTTCCCTATGCATCACTTCAGATGTCATTCTCACGACATCAACTGAGCCCATGCCCACACAAAAAACCTCCAAAATGTAAACATATCCCGAATGTCATTAAATATCAAGTATGTACCAAATTTAATACTTCTGGCGTTGACATATCGATGGAAAACTGAGAAGGTGAAGAGGAGCATCAACAGTCATCCTTGTGAAGGAGTCAAACATTTCTTTTGGCTTTTTTTTTTCGACCTCGATAATACTCGTATGTATCTCTACAATCACAGCTCGAAAAGCCATTAACTTAGAAGTGAATGTCAATGCATGTAACTACCATCACCAGGTGACCAAAAGAAGGACACATTTTGTTCCAACAGTAGGTACCACTCTGTTTACTTTGGCATTATGGCGATATGACAAAGTAACCTGGTGATACTTGGAATGCTCAGGTGTACACCACTGATAACACACACGTCTGTGGCTTCTCAGTTCGTGCAGGTACATAATTTTGTTCAAACACGACTTTCATGGCTTCTGCATCCAAGTGGGGTATTTATAAGAACAATATTTGCAAAAAGATCATTTTGACTTCACAGGTCGATGCATCGATGACTGAAGTTATAATAGCACTCTTGAGGACGAAACGTGCCTTTGCAATACTCGTAGTTCTCATAGATTGGAGTCAATAGTTCTTTTGTTGAAAGTCTTTCAAAAACAATTTTTTTTATAACCTTCTCTCAGGATAGACAAACCTATAACGCTGTAACAGTCCCCGAGATGTCAGTAATGCCATCCCATCTACCAAGCTCTGAAACGCAATTACGACGACTTCCCGGAGCCTGTGAATGCATACAAATAATATCCGTCAAGAAAGCAACAACTTTATTCAGAAAAGTAAATGTAGGCACTTTTAAAGTAAATTTTAACGATTTTCTTTAACCCAAATGGCACGTCTAAAATGTGTTTAGTGATTTACTCATCTTCTGGAACAAAGTGATGTTACTGCAACTTAGTTCCACCAAGGTTATCTGTCCCAGAGGTAGCGGATAGCGCTGCTCATCCACCTCCTTCACATGAAAGAACAATCAATCACATCCTCCGCCCACTGTGCAATGTGGGACAAATTTATAGATTTAGGGCGCTCACTTCCCGCCCAGTGCAATTTATCATCGTCGTCCTTCGGATAGTTTCAGTTTCAGTTTCAGTTTCATCCCCCTAAATCAAGGAGGCAATATTTGATTGGCCTAGTTATGAAGTGAATAGAGTAGAGGCTTGTCGTCCAGTCAACCATATGATTAATTCGAACTTCGAACTAAGATGAATTAATTTCGTAATGATTTTTGGTGTTAAATTCTTAAATCATATATGTGTACGAATACGAGTACATATATATATAAATTCTCCTTCAACGATATTCCTATAGTATCCAAGGATTCTATTCATCTCCATATAGTAGCATCGCATCCTGTTTACAAGCGGATGCTATTTCTTTCGTAATCCCAGTGGAAGGATATTATATGTACCAACAAGAGGAACAAATATATTTCAAATAAGGATCCTGTTTACAAATAACAAACAAACAAGCTGCCTGTAGGCATTTCTTGGAAGAAATAAATTCGATCCGCGTCGAGTGGAAGAGTATTTTATTGCTTCGTTGCCTTTCACCCGATTGTCCTGTTTGCTATGCTATTGGAAGCTCTATTGGAGGGAAATGAAAATCAAAGGAGTAAATATCCCTTATCAATTGTATAGAGAAAGAAAGTTGCACTCAATTCCATACATTTTTCTTATTCTTCGTTTTGAAAGACTTTCACCACTTGAAAATCATGCAATACTGTATGAGCCGTTCTTCCTTGGGTGCAGAGAATTGCAAGAAGATGAAAGACTACGTGTGTACTCGTACCATCGTATAGGATATAGCATTTAGCCAAAGAGAACTGATTAGGATTAGATGAATTCCGAAGGATAAATAATTTTTTTCTTTTCTTCTTAAAGCTGCTTTTTGGTTTGTGGGTCTTGGGACTATTACAATGTGCACGTATTGATGCCAACTGAACGGAAAACTTTCGATTAACTTGGGTTGATAAAATTGCATCTACACACACACACCTAATTTCATGAATCAAATACGGCTATAGGTAGAAACTAATAGGTTTAGAACCATGTATTTGCATAAAGCTCAAAAGTGAATATACGAATCCTTATACATGTAGAGAACATAATAGTAATCTATATGCAGTGTCTTAAGGGCTGTGTGCATAATATCCTTTGGGGTACCAAGTATTGAAGAATTTTAGGCTTAAATAGTCTGCACCTACGTGGATTCATCTGAAAATTTGTTTGTTCTTCGGCAAGGGGATAAAACTGTGGACGGCCAACTTGACGCTCTAACTGGGCCAACTAGAACTGAAACAAAAGAGAGGTTAACTATCACCTACAACTTAATATAATTAGTATCCAAATACGAACACCATCTATATACACAGCAAATAGTAACATTAACCCCTGGGTCTCGAATTTTTGAGTTCCAAATATTTCAATATTTTAAGAATACTCAAATACAATTTTATTTCATCTTCTGTAAGAGTGTAAAACTTCCAATGACGTAGATCCTGTAAGATTTCTGGTGACGAAGAAAGCTTGCAAACAAATGTTTTGAACCCCCTGATACTGACCTTGTCAAAGCTGCAGCGACTTTTGACAGACAGTAAGAGCTGGAAGAAGCAGTTCCGAAAAAAAAAACTTAAGCCAAAATAGGTTACTACAGAGGATGACTTCTTCTGCTATTCACCCTAGCTTGACGATGACGAAAGCTTTCTACAAATTGTTTCGTAATTACTTGGTTCTCCCTTAAAAATGTATTTAACGTCTACTCAGAGATCAAAGTAGCCAGTAGTAATTGATATGGGGGAGCACGAGTAAAGGTAGCCAAAATATCACTATGCGAGTTGAAAGAAGTGTTCAAATCGCTTGAAGAAGCTTCATAGGAATCTTAGAAATCTAAATTGTCAGG
This sequence comes from Pocota personata, assembly GCA_963082735.1. Lineage (NCBI taxonomy): Eukaryota > Metazoa > Arthropoda > Insecta > Diptera > Syrphidae > Pocota > Pocota personata. Next base: position 235,886,218 of record OY720430.1, on the reverse strand, counting down.
CCACAAGAGATAGCAAAAGTATCCACGGTCCCCTGGTTCAAAATTTGCTACTTTTTGAAATCCACACTTAAAAATTCAACGTTAACTTAAAAAATCTTACAACCTCTTGCTAGAACAAGAACATCTGTACTATTTGAAACCTTTCAAAACCAGGAAAGAGAACAAGATCTCATCTGCTTCTTCTGCGAATTAAAAAGTAACCTTGTTGTTGGAGTTCTCTTCTACTTCCTACTTTTTGCTTCAAATAGCATTACAATCTAGTGAGGACCGACTTCCTAGATATTCGAAGACAAGTTCTCCCGCATTAAGAATTAAAACTTACTGAGCTCTCTCGTTAACTATTTATCTAATCCAGATATTATGCATTCTTGTGGTAGCATCTCACAGAAATAATTTTTTCTCACTTTATATGCTTTATATGCTTTTAAATTACTTCTAGGCGTTGCATCGCCCGATTTTCGTTGACCTCATAAAGTTTTTTGTTTTGACACAACAAAAATTAAAATGTTTTCATTTAGTATAAGATTTCAGAAATCAAGTGTATCAAGCATTGTCTTAAAGTGTTGGGTCAGACTATTATTATTAAAGTCCGATTTTTTGCAAAACTTCATAGCATCTTCAAACATCTTTGCAAATTCGGTACTTTGAGGAGAATTTCGGAACCGAAATATGCACGGTGTTTTAGGACTGCCTTCGATTTGAAATTGGCGCTATTTCTCTCGGAGATGGTTTTATTATCTGGAAGTTGGCAGTAGTGTTCAGCTGTCAATGCCATTTCATCGTGGAGAGTTTGATGCCACAACAAGGTGTTTTAGTGATTAAAACATTTTATCAAAATGGTTCATAAATTATTGCAACACAAAGTAAATTAAGTGATTTTTTTCACAGGCGTACGAGTAAAGAGCACTATTCAAAAAATTATTTACAATTTCGAGAACCTTTACATTGTAAGTGATTTAAGGAAGCCTGGACCACGTCGTTCAGCGCGAACGTGGGGAACAATGTGAGTGTCCGGAAACTTTGATTCGTCGTAGTGCTCAACAAATTGGGATTTTTCCAACATTTATGTGGAAAATTATGCATCGCGACCTGCATTTCTTTCCGTACAAAATTCAAGAGACTCAAGAAAAATTACCACCAGGGACGATGGGACTGTAGTGCAAAAATTTACCAATTACATAGAGACCCTGAATTTTTTCAAAATTACTGGAGCGACCACAATCCACAAATGTTCGACCAAGCATCAATGCATCGACAAAGATTGACTGTTTGGTGCGGTTTACGGCACGGCGGCATCATCGGACCTTATTTCTTTCAAAATGAGGACATCGTTACCGTTAATGGTCCTCGGTATAGAGCGATGTTAACCGACTTTCTGTTGCCAAAGCTCGACAACATCGAAATATCTGAGCTGTGGTTCCAACAAACCGGCGCAACATTCCATACAAGCGACGCAACGCTCGAAGTTCGAAAGGAGAAACTTGGCGACTGGGTCATCTCACGGGGAGCGTTCATCAATTGGCCGCCGCGATCATGCGACTTAACACCCCTCGATTATTTTCTCTGGGGCTACGTCAAGTCCTTAGTCTACGCTAACAAGCCAACTACTTTGGACGAGCTCGAGGCAAACATTCGAGACGCTATTGTCGGAATAACGCCCCACATATTGGACGGAGTCATCAACAATTGGACCAACCGCTTGAAGAAAGTACTTCCAACGAAGCAGAGGCGGCGGCCATTTAAATGATGTGCTATTCCGTACATAATGGCATGAATGTAGCCTTAAAATAAAGCTACGAGTATCATTAATATATCAATTTGATCTTACACTGTTGTTGTTTTATTTAAATTTCTTTTCCTATCGTTCTTATCTGGTCACCCTATATGTTACGTAGGAAACTCATACGCATGCAAATATTTTCAAATTTTTTCCAGTTTTACGTCATCGCAGAAGACAAAACCAGTAATTTAAAGAAACAAAGGCAAAGCATCTCTCCCACCATCTGACACACCTTCATCTCGGTTTATTAAATTTCAGCACTTTAAACTGACCTTTAATTTTCTTTTTTACAAAAAATCGATTATACATGTGTCTAATACCTAACCTTCGACAACACAATTTTAAGCAGGACTCACACTACTGAGCCTGCCGCAAAAAGTTTCCAAACATCTCCTTGAATATTTGTGTGTGTGACTGGATTTCATAAATTCATATATCCGTACGAGTATGTACAGCAATTTATGTTGAGAACGTGTCCAAAATTTTTAATCAGATTCCATTAGTTTACATTCCTCTACAAAGTTCCATTATGAGCTGGATGTGGGAACGGGACAATGCAATCACATTTAAAAGGGATCAAGTACTTTTGTACAATTAAAACGGAATTACACTTGATAGTGTTCCACAGGGTTTGGAATTGTGTGTATGAGGTTTTCGACATTTTTGTGGCTAGGATGGAGGACACTGCTTTTGTTCTTATTAAAACTACAGCAGTTCATTTGTTAATGTTTTTTTGTTTCTTTCTGGGTGAAAATGGGTCCATCCCAAGAGGGAGAACACAGATTACATGTCTCTAGAATAATTTTAATTAAATACCTGAAAGTGAAAGATGAAATCTGTGCAACAATGTTTTCGAAATTAGTTAGAGATGGGTAAGGTGTGGATGCCCGAATATAATGACCTGCCTTGTCACCCTGAAAGTGACAACATAATAATTTCTCCGGAGAAATTGGGTTTCGGGCGACATTATTGAGTTGACGTCAATTTATGGCATACAACTAGAAGCAGTCCTTATGAGGGTGACAATAAACTATTTCCAGCTACTCAAAGGGAGCCGAAGCTTATGCAACAGATGCTTAGGCGAAATGTCGCCTCAGAGTACGTGCACTTGTGCAAAGGATGTTGCATGTGTTTGACAGCAATTTACTATTATCGCTGCAGGTCGTATGAAAGTTCAATGTGGCTTGTGGGAGTTTTGCGTGGTTATCCACCTGCTAATGTTAAACCGATGAACAAAGGCAATGTAATTTAAATCGATAATAATATTAAGTTGCAGATTTAGTGCTTGTGTAGAACGGAGTGGAGGGAGTAGAGAAAAATTTATGAGGACAAGTGGTAACATATTGTGACACTCTCAGACAGATTGAGCTAAAATCCTATGTAGGAGGATTGTAATGCCGTCGGGGTAAGACCAATCAAGTTAGGAGCAAACTACACGCAAGTTAGGACTGAATTTGAGGTTGTTTTTTTTTTTGTCGGGTCGGGTACACCCTACTGGAGCACACAGACTCAAAAACAGGTCCATTGTACAACTAGGAAGAGAACCCCATTTTAATGGGTTTTTTTCGTCTTTTGTAAAAAGACGAGTAGACGCTTCAGTGATGAAGAGCTTAGGTCATCAGCACCGAAAATCTGCCACCTGATCCGAGCAAAGGTAGGACAATCACATAGGAAGTGTTCCGCAGTGGAGTCGCGCTCAAACCTAGCACATGGAGGTGCTTAGCAAAGGCGAAGTGGCCCGTAAGAACGCCAGTAAGTTGTCTGCAGTCTTTTCTGCTAAGAGATAGCAAGAAAGCCTCGGATTTCTTACATATGACGGGGACCATTCGTTTAGTCTGCCTACATCCGTGAGAGTCATGCCACCTTCGATTGTGTTCACTAAAATCCCAGTCGTCAATGGAAGCCCTAACGGAGGTCGCTGGCAAACCCAACATAGGTTTAAGTCCAGAGAAATTCTCTTTTGAGCCTTGTTTAGCAAGCTCGTCAGAGATCTTATTTCCTGTTATCCCTTTGTGTCCTGGGACCCAAACAAGATTCTGTGATTTCAGCCTTCCAGCAATTCAAGGATGCTTTGCATTCTCGAACTATTTTGGAAGTGGTTAAAGGATTCAGCAAGGCCTTAAGCGCAGCCTGACTGTCACTACAGACGCAGATACTTCGCCCCTTCCACCTGTTCTTCACAATATAGTCCGCAGCCATAAGGATAGCATATATTTCTGCCTGGAAGACATATGTGTGTTTTCCCAATGAGAATTTGTCGCATTCCACGAGAACACCAGCAGCAGACCCCTGTCCAGTTTTAGAGCCGTCCATAAAAATTGCGCCTACATTCCTTTCCTGGCTTAGACTCCGGCCAAAGCCAAAGGCGTCTAGAGCACAGCCAGTCGTACTGAGGAAAGCTCCCAAGCAGCCGAGAAAGACCGATTTTTGGAGTTTGGCGAAAGCAGCAGTAACGTATTTACGTGAGAGCTTATTCCACCAAACAACTGACGCATATGAGAGGAAGGGTCTTATCATTGCCATGTAGATCCAAAGAACTTTCCTTGGCGACAAGCTCCATGTCTTGCCGAAAACACGTTTTCATTGCGGAAAGACTGGTAGAGCTTTGGGAGTTTTCATCTCTATATGTTTCGTCCAAAGAAGCTTGCTATCTAAGATTACTCCTAAATATTTGGCTTCCTTGGAGAGTGACACCTTTTAGCACTGCCTGCTTCAGATCAGTCAATTTTCGCCTTCTCGTAAAGAGAACCACCTTGGTTTTAAGAGGATTAATTGAAAGCTCATTCCTAGCGCACCAATCGTCGATTGCGTCTAGTGCCATCTGCACTTAGAGCAATCAGTCGCTAGGCACGATCCGACATACAGAACGGCAACATCATCTGCATATGCTTGAGCGTAGACGTTAGAACTATTGAGTGTGTTCAACAGGGAGTCAACCAGCATGCACCAAAGCAGTGGAAACAGAACACCGCCTTGTGGGCAGCCCCTATTTACACCTGCCATAATACACCGTCAGTCAATGTTCTGTTCACCAGCATTGCTTTGATCCACAAAGCTAGTGATTTTTCTACGCCGTGATCTTTGGCGAAGCTACATATGCTGTCAAAAGTCGTATTTGGGGTAATTTTGAGGTAGATTGGCACAACCGACCGAGCAGGTTGACGCAAAAGTTGAAGTTTTATGAATTAGTCCTGATAAAAAGTCACAGTAGGTTTACACCGAAATGGAGGATTGGTAGCCGTTCAGAAAGTAGATAGGAAGGCATAGCATAATCCCAATAAGGATGGGGTAGACTTAAAGTGTCGTTTATGGGTAGTCCACCCAGCTTTTGGTTTGATACTCCTTCTTTTGCAAGCCTATATGCCCATTAATGTGGCCCAGCGGCACCTAGTACAGGATGACAATCTTTGACTATTTTGTTGAATTAGGTGATCTAGGCATCCCACAGTATATTCTCTTCTATGATGCTTATTAGATATAGTAAAAGTGGCCTGTTAAGTGCAAACAGGCCTGTTTTATTTTTCTCTCTATAGTTGCCTTCATACGTGGCATGAAGAGGAGTGCGCTCCATCTTTTACCAGCAACATATTGAAAATCCAAACGTATCCTATCTTTTAAAAGTTACAAACTTGTTCTCGCTAGCTAGAAACTCCTGATGTTCAGATCTACGCTCTGAACACAAGTTTTTTGATAGATGCAGGTATTTAAGCAGTACTCTGTCTACATAACACACTAGTTTTCAGAAACCCCAGTGTTGCTCATTGATTTGCTAAGACTTCCTCACCCTTGCCGATTCATTCACACTTTTTGTCTCGGTGCAGGTCCTTGATTTTGAAGTTGTGATTAAATTTTTTTAATATTTTAATTCTCCACACTTTTTCTCACTGCACTGAACAGTTTTCTTATAAAAAAATGAACTATGTGCGTTGTTGCTGAGCAAAGTATCTGCGGAAGGCAGACAAGTAAATTATTGATAGATTGTTCTTTTCAATGAAAATATAATCATAACAACCACAACAACAGTCATTCGCGAAAACAAACGCTTAACAAAATTAAAGCTAAAAGGATAACAAGGACAACGACAACAATATTATTTTGTTTTCTCGATGTGGTTTCATAACGAAGCAACTTGCGTTCGTTGTCACAGAGATACATACCTCGTTCAATCCTCTCGATGTCGGTGTAGACCTTACCTATTCATGTGGCTGACAGGTCCCCCAAAATAAGGCTCCTCACTCCAGATCATAGACTTTATGGTGGACATGTGTAAACAATCTCATCGTTACTGCTTGTTTGGTTAGTGTGTTGCAGCCGTCGCTAGAGGTCACCCTTTATGTCGCACATGTCCATCGTTAGTGGTTGGCCATTAACGGTATTTTTTCTCCTTTTTGGCTGGCGAACGGGTGTATCACATTCCACTGATTACATGCGACCATGGCAGATAAACATATTTAACAGCCTGAGGTTGGGATAAAGTTATAGCAGACGAAAACAGACCACGGGTCCTTGAACAATATGATCCCTGTAGCAACGACGGTAATAACGCGGTACACATATAGATATCAGCCACGGATCGTTTTTAATGACGTTTGGATTTTGGATAAACTTGTTGTTTCACTAATGCAAGGCGAAAAGTTTTGTGGGTATGGGATTTTGGTGGTAACCGATGGTGAATCCAATCGGAGGATGCATTGATTTTTTAGTGCGGAACTGACTGGCTTGTGGGCTAATTTGTGAAAAGGAATCACACAAAGTGCCTTCAAATATGATGGTTGAGTGGACGTATAATTGAAATTCCTCAAAATTATTGAGTATATACCTATAATTTTCAAATCACTGGTCCTTATCTAATTGATACAAATGGATGAGGAATGATCCCTTTCCTTCATCTTATGGAATGTTAATCACGTCGGGCAATTGAGTGAATTTACTCACAAGTCGATTGCGATTGTGATTTGGGGGGTAATTTTATCGTGGGAATGTCTTTGACGCGTTTGGTAAGCGAAGACAACCTTTAAGGATGGTTTCAAACAAACTTCTCTTAATTTTGAACCAAAATACCATACTCAGAGGCAACAGCATGAAAGTTAATGGTAATCAGGTTGCTGAATAAGTAGAATGCAATAAATACAAATTGCTATCCAGCTAGTAGTCCAATGCACTAACCACTAAGCCACGTTGCGCCGCCAATTCTACTTCACATTTCTTTTCAGGCATAAAATTGTTGTAAAGTAAATGAGTAGGTAATCCGGGCATATTGCACAGAGAAAAGTCAAATAACAGCGTCAATTTCTGCCAGTCGAACGTAGAATAGTACTGGAGTGCTGTCAACACAAATGCCAATTTAGAGAATTGTTATTTAGATTTTGTATTTCACAAAAAAAAATGTTGCAACCTGCATTTTTGAATAAAGTTGTAGAGAATTATGAAAAAATAAACTTTCTGCATCCTCGGTATTTGGAAAATAAATAAATAATTTTTGGTCTCCGATTTCGAGACTGTCACTTGAACTTTCCACTTCAGGTCAACAAAAAATAAAACAAACACTTTTCGTTTCGTGTCTGTCTGATTTTCTTTTTCGTTCTTCCCGTACTCCTAATTCAAGAACCACAGAACGGATTCTAATAAAATTTAGTTCTAGGCGGTTCAGTATGCAAATTGTCTTAAATTAGGTAGAAAACTAAAAGCTCCTAAAAACTGTGATTTAAAATATATAAACCCTTGTCCGGCGAAAACCTCAAGAACTACATTATCAATTTTAATTCGTTGATTTGTTAAAAACCGCTTAACTAATTTTCATCAAATTCTGTTTGTTAGTTTGGTTCTAGTTTTCATTTCATTTCATTTCATTTATTGTAGACTAAATTACACATTTATAAATATGATTTAACAATCACGAGATTTAGAATTTTACAACACATTCTTTACAACTTTACATTTCAAAAAGCATTTTTCAACATCATTTAAGGCATCTTGCAAGGACGAAAATAACGCAATATCATCGGCAAACATGGCAAACATCCGTATTGGTGTTTAGTTGGGGAAAGTCGCTTTTATATATATTAAACAAAACGGGCCCTAAATCGGATCCCTGAACAACTCCAAAGGGTATATCAAATAAGTTTGATCTTAAATTTCCGAGAGATACCGAAAAGAATCGATTTCTCAAAAAACTCTGAACTATTTTAATTAAAGATTTAGGAAAACTAAAAAGCATCATTTTATGTAGTAGTGCATCACACGGTTTCGAAGGCTTTTTCTATGTCTAAGAGTACCAAACCTGTTGATTTTTTGGAGCCAAAACCCGTTTTTGACATAATTTTTAATTCTAAGGACTTGATGACTTGTAGTGTGTCGGGGTCTAAAGCCAAATTGTTCATTTGGATATATTTCAAGGTCGATTATATGACTGAAAAGATACATTTTTATAACTTTGTAAACAATTTGTCCAAAATAAAGAGACTAATAGGACGATAGCTAAAAGAATCATCTTTGGGATTGCCAGGTTTAGCGATAGCAATGACCTTCACCCGTTTCCATATCATCGGAAAGTATCCCAGCTTAAAGCAGGCATTGAAAATGCAGGCTAAAAATACAAAACCTTTTTAATTCCTTGAGATATTTATTTGAAATACCATCAGTTCCTACAGATTTGTTAGAATTACTAGCGATAATTATATTTTTCACACACTGGGATCTTATGAGAGATCCGTTGTCAAAAATTAACTTAAATGAATCCAACTCTCTTACTGAATTTTCAACCTTAACTCTTGTTTCCTCATCGCTAAGGTGCGCTGAGATGATTAATTGTGAGCGAACGAAGTAGCTAACAGAATGGCAACAGATGGTTGTACATCACCTACAAATATGATATTTTTAGTCAAATATTTTGATGCTTTTCCATATTTCCTCCTAGAATTCGCGATCAGGGTATTTAGCATGAGTGTCTGAAAAATATTTAAACATTTGAATGTATCTAAATCTTTCGATATGTGCTTTGTTGGAGTATGAGTACAGTATCGTCGAGGAATAATCAAACAATGATTTGAGCATAGTATTATATAATTTTATGGCAGTTAGAATACCAATTTTATTTTGTATTCTCTTAAAGAACCCAATTTGTTTGGAAATGTATTCGACACGTTCCTCAAATTCCAGGTTACTCCTTATAATGAGACCTAAATATTTAATGTTCTTTACGAGTACTTTCTTAATCACCACACAATTTATTTAAATATTTGTTCCACTTATCATTATCCCCATCCAATTGGTCTTATCGTCAAATTTAGCTTATTAATTTTAAGCCATAAATTGAGTTTAGCAACGTAATTCATCATTCTTGTATTCGTTTGCATATGCAACCTCCGCATACAGCAAAGCATCGTCTGCATATAAAATTAGATTGCATTATATAAATAATAAATAACTCGCCACCTAGCATAGATCCCTGCGGTACTCCGGTATCTACATCTAAAAAAAAAATACTGATAGTACTATGCTATTGAACTGTGTGCGTTGTGTCCTTCCAGTAAGATATGCGCTGATATATGTACATATGTGCATACTAAATTTCCAAAGTAAAATCTTCGACCTTTTGCTTCAAATGCTCTTGAATTGGGGGTAAGATATGTACCTATATGCGGGATGGTAATTCAAAAATCTGAAAATGTCTATTTCACTTCTTTTCTTTGAAATTGAAACTAGCCGATTTTTTTTGATTTTTTTTTGACTGTTGGAGGGAGTTCAAAAGGAGTTTGCACTCCTACCGCAATAAGTAAGCATTGTAGGATTATAATGGAATTTGGTTCCCACGTTTGTCTTTGTTTTTATATATTATATAATTTGCGCACGCCAAAGGGGATATCAGTACCCTTATACTATTACAGGGCACGGGTGCTGTGAAGAAGAGAGAGAGAAAGAAAGAACGATTTGGTGTAGTAGTTTGAAACTCAGGTGTATTAAGTTCCTGTAAACTCCAAGGGTAGCGTCCAGATAACTGGGGATCATTTTTGTTTTGCTTTTATGATTCACAGTATTTTTTTTCCATCCTCGTGATGTCATCATCACGATCAAGTTCCATTTTTAGCAATATGACCACCCTACTGCCAGTGTTAAGCCTTCGCAGTAGAGTTGACTTATCTTTCGCAATTGATCGACTTTTTTATTTATTTCATGTGGAATAAATAGATGATTCTTGACATTAGTATAACCATGGCCACCCACTTGTTTGAGTTAGTGGGGGAAGGTATTGGGAATGTGCTGCTAAAACCGTAATGAATTTTTTATTTTTTTTTATTTTAAAAAAGGAAATTTCCTAATCCCGAAGCACTCAGACTCACATGAAGTCCATTATGCTACCAAGCAGAACTCCTTTTGGTGTAGTGGTTGGAGAAACTTGGATTTCATTCGTTTCTCTTTTATGCTCGGGTGGCTCTGGTTGCTGTTCCCCGTCCGGACCGTAATGGAATAGTCCACGCTTGCAAATTTAGTACGAGGTAGTATTGTGTAATTTTATTAGATATGTTGTTTTTTGCTGCCTTGTTATTTAGAGAATAATTGGAAGTTATTTCAGTTATTAATTCAAAGGAATTTTTTCTTTTAGTCGCACGTTGGCTGCTGGGAAGTCTGGTTGCTGAGACTAAAGACCGCTTGAAGATGTAAAAATATATTACATCTACTTTATTTTGGTCATTTATTGTCGTCTGAAGCAAATTCTAATTTCAAGAAATGAATCGTAGAAATTATATCTTGAAATTGGAGTTCACCTTCAATTAACTCAAGGAAATTAATTCACTTAGCAATGAATTCATTTAAATAAAGGAATAGCTGAACTACTTTTATGTATCAAATGAATGCAATGCAGATAAAGTGCATGACTAAGTCAGAATGAGATATTCTCTACTCTCCAGTAAGAACGGAATCATTGCACCTCTTTCACCTCATTAAGGCACATAAACCTCGCAGAGTTTTTGCACAGAAATATAATCAAAGCGTTTCAGCCTATTCAATTTATATTACCTTCATCACCTTCACTTCCGATAATTTAATTTGAAGTTAAAGCTTATCAGCGTCCATTTTATGGTAACGTAATTACTTGTAACCAATTTATGACCACGTTCCAAACCATATTGTATCCGACAACATCGACAAACAATGTATTGCTAGCAGCAGACTCTGTTTGGGCGCGTTCTTGCCCATATCACTAGTTATCTTATCGATAATTTCAGTACATAAATAATAATTAATAACAAAAGTTCCCTTTATGGATTAGTCTAGCACCAGCACCGGTCAAACCATGCCGAAGTGTTACGCGATTCCGCTTCTTTTTATTTTCGTGTACGCATATCTTATCAGAGTTAATCATTCGGCAAATGTGTTGTGTATGTTTACGAGTTCCGGGAAATCGCAACTGACCGTCTTTATGGCAGTAGCCGACATTCTCATCGAAAGAGATCACAATGTCACGGTTATCACAACAATTCCCATTCCACCGCAGTTGGAGAGTAGAAAACCTTTCCGTCATATTCTACTGAAGCAATCCGCGGAAACGATGAAGAAACTTAGTGACAATATATTGGCAATGGCTGAAGACCAGACCTCAAAAGTCAAGTCGATGATAAATTTTCTCATGGCTGTCAACTTGTTTACCACCATCCAGAGCGATGCCCTTACACAGGAGCAATTCCAAAGGTTTCTTCTAGAGGATAATCACTTTGATTTGATGCTGCTTGGGTACTTTAATAACGACTATATGGTGGGCGTGGCAGCTCGATATAGGTGCCCAATTGCGGTTATTAGTTTGGGACCGCCATACGGACCTATAAGTCGTATGGTTGGTAATCCCGAAGAGACATCCTATGTACAGTTTCCACTTTTCGGAAGAAATCAACCCATGAGCTTTATGGATAGATTACTGAACTTTCTTTGGGGTGCAGTAGAACCTTGTATGCATGTCTATGCGAACTGGTTGATGGAAAGCTTTTACAAGTAAGTTGTAGTTCCCTGATGCCTGCAGGTTTAATGTTCTCTTGATAGCCGCTTATTTCCAGCCGACTTTTATCCGAAATATTCCGATTTGATTACTAACATCTCGTTAGTCCTGTGCAACAAACATTTCTCGGAGTTGCCGGTACAACCATTGGTACCGGCTCTCATCGAAATTGGGGGAATTCAAATCAAGGAAAAACCTGATCCATTGCCGGCGGTGAGTTTGATTTTCTTCACTAGTCTATATTAGCCTAAAAGGTCTCTCTTTCTGCAGGACATTCAAACTTTTCTTGACTCCTCAACAAATGGCGCTATTCTCTACTGCGTAGGTCTCAAAGTACGTGCCTCCTATCTCATGCCAGACAAATCTAAGATCGTGCTGAATGTACTCTCTAAACTTGACCAGAAAGTGCTTTGGGAATGGGACAAACCAGAACCGCCTCCAGAAATCTCTTCAAATATCTTCTTCACACGATGGTTACAGCACGATGGTGTTCTGACCCATCAGAATGTTAGACTTTACATCACGGATGGCAGATATAATGCTATTTTTGAAGCACAGTATCATGGAGTTCCAATGCTTGGTATCCCAATGTATGCTGATGAGCCTTATAACGTGGAGGATATGACTAGCAAAGGATATGGAGTCTCAGTAGATGTAAACACCCTCACCGAAAACTCCCTTAGAGAGGCTATACATAAAGTCTTAGAGAATCCATACTATACTCAGAAAGTGAAACACTTTTCAAGGATTTACCGTGATCGACCGACCACAGCTAGAGAAACAGCTGCTTTTTGGTTGGAATATGTGATACGTCATCGTGGAGCTCCTCACATGCAGAGTCCATTGGTGCACTTGGACTTGGTACAACGCTGGAATATTGATGTGATTGCTGTGTTGTTGGCTTCAGCGTTTGTATTCATAAAACTGACGAAATTTGTCGTGTTTCTTGTAAGGATGAGTCTGGAATTTAAAGCTGAAAAATACAAACGATTTTAAGAAAGATGTTGGTTTTATCTGACTGTCCATAGGTAGAAGTTCCAAGGAAATTGCATCTGAAAGATTTGTCTGTGTGGAGCCATTTTTATCATTTGTTAAGGCAGAAGGAAGTTCTGATTTTCTATTATGAATTATCGACTCCCGAGCATCTTAAGCATCCTTTCTCCACTCCACTACTGTGTCTCCACTAATCGCGATGGCACCGAATTGCTGCGTTCTGAATGCTGTCCAAAGTCTGGAGAAGCAATGTTTTCAACACAAGAACTAAGCTGCGACTATTCCGCTCCAATTTAGAATCAGTACTTCTACATGGTTGCACTACTTGGATACCTAACACACGTAAGCTGAAGACCTTCGTAAATAAATCGTCTAAGTATCATCTTGAAGATTTCTTGACCGAATCGTATCTCCAACGAACAATTTTATCACAGAACGGGCCAAGAACCTATAGACATTACTATTCTAAGGAGAAAGTGACTATAGATTGGGCATACCCTAGGCCCATGCAGTGGAATCCGCTCATTCACACAGGCAGAACTGCGGAACGCCCTAGGCAAACGTGGCGCAGAACAGTTCTTAGAGAACAAGATGGGGCGCAGGCGTTGTTGACGCCCTATGCCCCTCGAGTGGTGGAAGGATTTATGTAAATAAACTAGGTTAGGTAGCTGTTGTAAAGTGAAATGAGGATGCAGTTGAGTTCAAACAATATCTTATTTTATTCAGGCAAACCGCCCAGAAATATGGACAAAAATGGCATAAGATAGGACAGCTTTCAATAAGTAAGATTACCAAAGTCACTGTCACGCTTCGATGAAATTAGCGAATGATTAGGATGGAAAAGATGGCTGCTTTAAGTAAGTAGGTACAGATTACAATTCTATATAACGTGATGAGGAAGCCCACGCCAGTGCCAAGGAATGCGATTGCAAGCAATGCAATTGTAAGGAAGTAAAAGTGGAAATAAATTGATCATATACTAATGATTGATCCAGAACCAAAAGGAGAGTAAGTCACCCTCAGATACTTTACGGAGGAAAGTGGATGAGTAGTTTACAGCAGGTATAAAGGTGATGAACATCAAGATAACCCTTAATAAGAAAGTAATAATTAAGCAATCTTGTCTTGATTCAAGAAGTTAGTACATACACTAGTAACTGTCTTCAGGGTATGCCAAGTTCTCTTTGAATCTTCATACTATAAGAAAGCCCTAAAGTTCATTAAATAAACAAAAGTCAATAAAACATCTTCATGCAAATGCGTTGACTTATTTTCGATGCCATTAGACCATGAGAATTGGGAAGCCAAGTGGTAATAAAGTCCTCGGAGTGCTACGAAATCGAGTGTCATGAAATACACTTCAACAACGTCGAAGAACTTCTTCAAACTTTTATTGCCCTGTTTGATTCAATAACAAAGGGATGTCGATTCGAAGATATAAAACGTGTTGTTACCCTTAGCACGGTAATCATTCAGAGTACAATAAATTCCAGCTTTATTTATCGCTCTTCTTTAGCTTGGATGAAGTTTTTGCTTGAGTTAATGATTATCCGTCAAACAAGTAATTTCACGCTCAAAAGGTATATTCTTGAGTTGCCAAGAGATAATTTTCCCTGCAGCATGAAGTCGTAATTGAGGAGTAACCTCTTTGAAATTCTTGGCATAATTTTATGAGGGCTGATATCTTCAACATGCACGTGCAGCACCGTGATGCTCCTGTTAAAGTTTAATCCTCATCATTGCACACCTGATCCGATTTAGTGACGGAGAAAATCTCTAGCACAACATTCTCAAAAGTTGTTGCAGAATGTGTGCATTGGTATGCGAGTTATTCACCTGGAAGGCGACTAGGTCGACGATGACGTTCCAAGAATTACTCAGGTGCCAGAGCACAGGAAATTGCTGGTGGTATTCCTGTGGTGGTGTTGTAACTACTCGTATACTTCTCGCACGGATCTGAAAATCAGTTAACTTTTCTTAATTGGGAATTCATAAATGAGAGGGTTGGGAATTTTCCGTTCCCCATCCCAATTCCTGGATGCAGCAAAAGTGAAAATCAATTAATCACATCTTGTCACATGCAGCGCTTGGCATAGACCATTAGGCAGGACAACCAGTTGATCCGAATACACATACGCATGCAATAAATCGTAGGAAATATGCAACGTGATTCCACACCCCAGCCCAGCGTCTATTTAGCTCTGTGCTATGGGCTTACAACGCTTACAATGCTTAACATGGCTGCTGGCTGCTGTACGAGTATGTGCCATGTGTTTTGGTTGACTTACCAACCGAAGCGACGATATGCGCTTTAGGATTTATGTGTTAAACGTGCAGACACAGGGCGGCATCAAATTGTTGGGAAGTAATTTACTTTGTAAATTTGAGGACGAGGCAGGAGGCTCTATGAAAGCTCAGTTTTCTGTAGGATGGTAGTTACGCCAGAGAAAATTATGGCTAAATCTTTTCCTAGTAGAATGGGCTTATCAGGCTCATTACATATTCAAGAGTGAAACTGAAAATTACTTTCATGTACAGCTCTAGGACATTTTAATAAATACAACTGCGTACCAAATATATTATAACCTACGGCATAGGGGATGAATAGCCGATAACGGAAAAAAGTTTGAAGCTGAAAAAATACAAAGTTTACATATGTAACTAAAAGTATCTTAGTAGCCGCATTTATTCATTAGTACGAGTAGTGAGGATAACTATTGAAATAAACAAAAATCAACATTCATTCGATGGTTATTAAAATTATTTTCTTTTATTCACTTTATTTCATTAGATTGTTCGCTGAATGACCCGGGTTAGTGCACAGCCTTCCAAAACATATGGTTTTACCCCGAATTTAAGGAATACAAATTCGACAAGTTCTAATCAGGCCTCGCGAGATTAGTGTTTCGTGCAGCTATTTTAACTGTATCCCAATTTGGCTCCCTCGTTAGACTTGAAAAGGAGAAAAACGATGATAGTATTTGTATGGGTCAGATCAAAGCAAACACTTCAAACACTAAAACACATGGCTCACTCGAGAAACACTGATCAACTTTTAATAAAATTTGATTTAGAAGTTTATCTTGATAAGTATTTATGTAGTTTTTTTCAAAAAATGGTCCAAATCGGATGGAGTGCAGGTAAGATATAGAAGGTGTAAATATTTGATTCATATTTATTTGGCGCCCAACTCAAGAATGTCTGATTTGATTCAGCTCGAATCAACTTTCTCACACATCTGAAAATCAAGAACCACTTAGTAGGTTTTGATGAATTTTGATCCTCGAGATGGGTCTTCTTCTTCTTTTCCTAACGGCAAAGTTATGATCCGGAGTAGAAGGATCACAACCCTCCCACTTTACTGCATCCCTACTGGTCCGCCTGTGGGGTTTGGCGGTTTGACCTCAGGAAGTACCGGCAGACTTCCCGATTTCGGATCACTTCGTCACTGAGGCCAATCAAATGCTGGTGTTTTCGCATTTGTGTGAACCTCGAGATGAGTCGAGCATGCAAATGTGTCGGATGAAGCAGGGGTAAGATATAACACGTCTTCCAGCTTCTTACAAAAATAGCTTGAGCCAGGAGACGTTTTGCTATATTTTGCGGAACCTCCCTATGACTCTACAAACTCTCAATTTCTTTCAGATTTTTCGTGTAAACGCTTTCGGAATTAGAGGGAAGGCATCGCCTTTGCCTTGGTTTTTGAGGTTTTTTTTAATATCAAACAAAATATTATTATCCGAATAGGTTTTAAAATATTTTACAAAATAGATGCCGAATTTTCTAAAGTCTTCGAAAATTGTAGGTACGCAGTGTTCGAAAATGTCTGACCTTATCCCAAAGTATATGCATCCCAAAAACTCATCTTCGTACTTCAAATTAAAATTTCAAATTATTTATTTAACAAATATAGATTTAAGACTTTCGTTTTGTTACTATAACATTAATATGGTGGTGAATAATATGAATTTTTAAATATGTTCATTACAGAATTTTAATTAGATTTAATTTAAATTTAATCCCTAACCTTATTTAAACATATATATTGCAATAAAGAAGGGGCTTACGCTGAAAATAATGCATTTAGGTCTTACGATCTTTTCATTAACTCACTCACTAAGCATATTTCTCTGTGTAGCTACATAGAGGGCGTTAAAAGCTCACATAAGCGCCTCAAGCCCTGGATAACTAGGTGCTTGTTAAACAAAATGAAAATAAAAAATAAATTAAGGATTTTATGTTTAAAAAATCCGGAAAATTTAAACTTTAAAAAATGATACACAAAGTTATGCTCACAATGAAAAAAAAGAAATTCCAATATGCAAAGATAGCTATTACAGGTTTCAACTCAATTCTTTTAATAGGAATTTAAGACGTATTAGGACGTTTAATAGCTATTTTTCTTTAATAGCCGAAGCCCTACAAGCAAAGCCTAACCTTGAAGGTTGTACGAATTGCAATCGCGTTGCTTCTTTCCCAAGGGGATACTAGTATCTTTTTTTTTTGAGCCGATAACCTCTTGGAAGTTATTGAAATCGATCGGGACTTTAAAAAATTGTAATTCGTGCGGATATGATGGTGTATCTAATAGAATATTTCATGGTTTGTGGCCGACATTCTTGCTTTGATATTTAATAAAAGTATTCTCAGTCGCCGCTCTATAAAAACAGTGATTCTAACAGCGTCACGAACTACAGACCGATCTCACTTCTTCCATCTATCAGCAAAATTTTTGAAAAATTAGTAAAAAAAATAAAGGTGTCAAGTTTTTAAATAAGACTCTTTTCTTTACTCCAGTCCAATTTGGTTTTCAAAAAGGTAAATCAAAAAATTGGAAATTGGAATTTGGACAGAAAAAACCATACTGCAGGCTTATTTGTGGATATAACCAAAGCTTTTGATATGGCCATTTATTCCATTCTCTTAAAAAGACTTCAAATGGCTGGTTTTCGAAGCTTTATGCTTGCATGGTTCGTATCATACTTGGCAAATAGATCACAATGGGTTAAAATAGATGAAATTAGGAGTGGAATTCAATATATTAAAATGGGTGTGCTACAAGGATCGGTTTTAGGACCGATTCTTTTCCTTATTTATATCAATTCTCTTTTATAGCTTAATTTTAAGGGTGTTGTGACGGCATTTGCTGACGATATAGAGTGCACTTATGGATCTGTCTCTCCGTTAGATTTATAAATTGGGATCTGAATTTCCTTAGGAATTGGTTTGTGGATCATAAGTTGGTAATTAGTTCCAAAACCAAAATTATGTTGTCCAATCCTTCTTCACAACTCTCCGAAGCAAATTTTTTCTTTCATGCACCTGAGTGCCAACAATTCAAATTGAATGCTTGTTGTTAATTGATTCCAAGATGAGTTTTTCAAACCATAATGAGTTTTTGAGAAAATATTTTCGCTATACTTTGAGGAATTTCTTTTATTTAAGGAGAGTTTGTTGTTCCGAGCTTTTGAAAACCATATACTACGGTTTATTCCATTCAAAATTGCAATATGACATCGCTTGCTGGGGAGGTATCTATTTAAATAAAATACAGTCTCTACTAATATTGCAAAAATGTGTTTTGAGACTAATCTGTAATAAATCCGTTTACATCCTTCCTTTCCGTTATTCCGTGATTTGAAAGTTCTTCCTGTTCGCCACTTATACTGTTTCAAATTGCTAAGAATATTCTTCTCTGGATCTGGCAATATTAATTTTAGAGTCCTCGACGGTCATAATCCCCGCGTAAATTCGTTTCATTCTGTTGCTGTCGTCTTTTAAATAAACTACCTCAATTTCTAAGAGCTCTTGATTCGCAAAATAAGTTTAAGAAACTTCTAAAACATTGGCTATTTGGTTTGGATTTCAAAAGTTTGGAATCTCTTTTATCTGTCCAAATGTAGATGCATTTATTAATATTATTCGTTACGAATCCTTCTCCGTCTTTATCTAACTAAATTTGAATTTTTCTTTTGTTTTGAATTATATTGTCTTGTTAAAATCAAAATTTTAACATTTTTTCCAGACTTTCTAGTTGTTCTGAACATTGTTTCAAGTTCTTAGACTTTTAGGTCAATTTAAACAAATTCAGTCCGCCTTTTTCCGGGCATCTAATTTGTATAGCAATAAGCAAAAAAGCAGAAAGAAAAAGTTATTTTTTCCATTTATGATATTCTTGCAGTTTTTCACTTATTGCAATAAAAATTTATAAGAAACCCGGAACAACCTGTAACATTTTTCAGGGTTTGGATTTTCGAAACACAAATTTTGATTTTCGTAAAAAAGTAATTCAGGTTATTTTTGAAAATTTGGCCATATCGTGAGAACAATGGGAACTGAAAGTCCAGAAACTTGGAACAATTTTTAAAATTTCCGGTTTGGACACCCTTGTGTTATTGTAAAATTGGAACAATATTCAGAACAACTTTTAAAATTTCACCGTTTTCGAAGGTGGCCTAACTTTACACTTGTGTCAATACTATCAAGTAGTTCTTTTGCATTTATTCTTACATGTTTTGACTTATTGGAATAAAAATTTTATAACTAACTACCTGATAACTTTTACAACCTGAAAAAACTTTTAAAATTAAAGCCAGGCTGGTATCTTTTTTAGTTTTCAGCCATATTTTACAAATAATAATAACAATTGGGACAATCTGGAACAATTTTTAAAATATTGGTTTTCGAGAAAATGGGGCTAGCTCAAAAAGTCGTATTTTAGATTTATTCTTGTAGTTTTTAATATCTTGCAACAATAATTT
Organism: Pocota personata; assembly: GCA_963082735.1. Lineage (NCBI taxonomy): Eukaryota > Metazoa > Arthropoda > Insecta > Diptera > Syrphidae > Pocota > Pocota personata. The sequence goes on along the minus strand of OY720430.1, from coordinate 235,866,693 downwards.
GGAACAATTTAAAACATTTTCATTTTCAATGGAGGGCTAACTTCACACATGCACATATCCACCTTTTTAAATGTGTTCCTCGCTTTGTAAATGAACGACAAAATTCTCCAGTTGAAATAATTCAGTTACTAAATACCGATAGCCAAATTCTTTCGATAGTGCCCAGTACAAATTCAAAAGAGCGAATGTCCTTGTGACCACACAAGTTACACATTTCATTCAAACACTTTGAGCGACCATTTGACATTGGCAACTTTCAAACATATATCATCCATTAACCTTTCCAGTTTCTCACTTGCACCCTGTGCACCCTAATTTCCATTTGCATTTGGTTGCAAATGTTCTTTTGTGCGCTGCAAGTCGATTGAGAATAATGCCATGAATGGAAATGTAAAAACTTTTCCCTCGAGTAAAGAATAATTTCGATTTGCATTTCTTTTTTATTAAAAATTGCAGTTGAAAGTTATACGCTTTGTTTTTGTTTTCAGTGTAGTTTAGCATCGGATTGCTATTTTTGAGAAATTTACCATCCTCTCTTACAGAGCAGAGCTAAAAAATCAACTACCAAATGCAAGTGCTGTTGAAAAAAAATAGATTTTTTACCATGGTATACATATCCGTATCTTCAATTAATTAAGCAATGAAATTTGCTCGGCTATTTTCTTAGCTGATGTAGCAGGGAAACTCCATGCTGAATGTTGTGTTGCAGTACTAATACTTCCGGGAAAGAAGGGAAGTAATAACCATTGTTTTTCGAGACTTTATTACAAAAGTTTTCATTCCTCTTTCTACCTAATTAGTGAAAATAAGAGTACCTAGATACGTCTTACTTTAAGCAATGTATTTCATAGTGTACGATATGTAGCCACTACGTGGCCGTAAATAAAACCAATAAATAAGGAAATTAAAGCACTTTAGATTAATCAATAAAATTAAATTTCGTGGCCAATTTTCGCATATTATAAGAATTTTAGCGAAATAATAAGCTTTAGCCTTAAAGCCTAAATTTTACACCCGATATGAGCCGTTAGAGTATGAAAGGAAAATGTTGAGTTTATTTATAGGCAGTAGTCCCAAGGTTACTGAAAACCTCGGGATCGACAACTTTTAATAAAATAATAAATAATTGCCCATCATAGGAGGAAAAAAATAAGAAAACAAAAATTATATCTGCAGATGTATGCAACCAATAGATCCACCAATCTTTGAACAAATTTTGCTGCACTTTTTTTACATTTCCAGTATGTGTGCCATTTAATCAGGAAACCTTATACAGTTGAACATCACATCAAAATAAATCGAATTTGTTCTAATCGGCCCAAAAAGCCACCGTGAAGAAGAGCACATTTCCGTTCAAATGAATTTATAGACAAACACAATTTTCGAGTTTATTGCGATCGCTGCTCACAAGAAATTCCTCAGACCTTATTTCTTTCAAAATGAGGAGTGACACGCACTTATTTTCGGAAGCTAAATGTACCAGCATAGGATTAACCAACATGTGACTTCAGCACTAGGGCGGTTTGAAATAGAGTCCCAGTTAAGTAAGAATGTCGTCCAAAATTGGACCTTCCAAGGCACGCCACCATTCGAACTGTTATGTTCCAAAGCGCAAGCTCATTTCCGCTTAAACGGCTTCATATATGTATAAACAAAATTGTGGAGTTTGTGGCGATCGCAACCCACGAACATTTCAAAAAATAACACATAACCTTCTTGAAAAGTTTGGACTGCCGTATTGTATCCGCCATCTTGGATTTTTTACAGTTTGAGATTTTGTCCAGAAACGTTCTTAACTTGCAGTATTAGGTAGTGATCTACGGAAGGTATACCATTTTGACAGACCACCATTTTAGTTTGGTTTTGACACTTTTATTTGGCATCCGTGAAGTGTAAACCTGGTGAATTTTTCATGGAACGATATTCGACAAATCAACTTGTTTTCGTGGTTAAAACGTCAAAGGTTTTCATTACGATTTTCATGAAAGATCGTAATGAGTGATCGTAATGCGCTTTTTCATTAAACAGTAATTTTACTACACAGGGGTGGTCATGGTGTACTGGGTAGTGTGTTTGCTTGTTACCCGAACTGTGCAGGTTCAATCCCGGACGGGGAACAACAACCACAGCCACCCTAGCATAAAAGAGAAAGGAACAAAATCCAAGTTTCTCCAACCACTACACCAAAAAGGAATTTCTACTTGGTACTGCAATAGACTTCGTGTGAGTCTGAGTGTTCCGGGATTTGGAAATTTCCTTTAAAAAAAAAACTGTTTCTACGACTTGCATGCATTTTTAGCTAAAAAACGTCCTTGGCTTCATAGAAATCCCCAAAACAAGTAACTTCTTGCGAGAAAAATAAAGTCGACCTCTTTCTAAGCACTTCCCACAGTTCTATTATATCACTGATATTAAAATTGGTCCTCTTTTCAGGCATTATCTATAATTAGTAAGGACTATATAAAACACGAAGGATAATTACAGCAAAAAAGATCCAGTCACCATCATCAATATCGAAGCACAATACTCGTATCATCATCATCACAGCCACGCAAGTCACGAAAATTGAAAGTAGCCCTATTCGAGACCGGTAGCTTGGGAAATGACCATTCACTTCAGTGGAGATCTCCTATTCCGTCGGGGATTTCCTCCCTCTAAACTACCTTCGTTGTGTGCTATTTTGTAGAAAGTGCTAACTCACATCCGTTTGCTGTTGCTGTTTGATGGGGAAATTTTCATTCATTATGACGAATGACACGCGTCCCAGTAGGATGGAGGTCCTTTACATACACACATACAACGTTCCATGTTTCGCAAACACGCGTACTCAGTTGGAAAAAAAAAAGAAAAACCGTTAAATTTTCTAATGGCATGCCGCTTGGGTGGAAGAGTAAAACGAACTTAATTCAATTAAGCTATCGCGCGTTAGTGGGAGGAAATTGTGTGAACAATGGATTCAGAATAAGTTGAGATATCTGACATTATAAAAGCGTGTGTGTGCTCGTCGAAAGTCGAATCGAAATTGAGTTTTAAATTTGTTGACAATGTAAAGAGGGGTTGATGATGGTACGCAGCAGCATTCCAAGGAAATGGATGTTCAAAGTGTTGACGCTCATGTCACATAGCATCAATGGGGAATAACGTTGCCTGTTAATCATAATTTAATAAACATAAAAACAATCTTAACTGGAGCGGAAGACTACATCATTGAATAGAGAGACAGAGAGTGACTTGATGGAAAAGTGTGCGAATAAATTATGCGTAAGCGCGGTGTCATATTTTACAGAACTTGTTTGCGTAGGAATAGAGAGGTGGGAGTTACTGATTTGAATAAAATGTTTTCACTGTTACGTTAGGAGGATGTAAGGTTGGGCGATAGCTTGGGGGATATACATATAAACAGTAATGTAGTGTAAAGTGTGCTAAAAGATTAAGTTACTCACAAGAAAAATATATAAAGGTTTTGTTGCTCCTATTTAATTTATCTTTTATGATGACACTTATATTTACATACTTCCACCTAAAAGGATAAGTAAGTCCTAAAATTATTTTTGTATAAATTCAAAACAAAAGTAACTTACGTTACTTGAACTCGGTAAATCACGTTACCTCATGAATTTGGCTAAAGATTATACATACACTAGCTGACCCGGCGAACTTCGTTCCGCCTAAAATTGATTAAATTATAAATGTCTCTTTCGAAAGTCGAGACATTTATATAAATGAATGAAACTCTTTTGAAATTAAATTGAATTCTATGCATTTTATTTAAACGGAAAATGGATTTCACACGTCACTGCAATGCTTTGTGATAAGCAACGTTGTTTGTTTTGTTGCCCGGTGCGTAAACAACCAATGCAGACGGCTTTCTAACTCGCGAACACGCCACGTACAATTGTCCGTGCGAAAAGCAAGGAAATTCGAGATTATGGACACACACTTGCAACGATTGGCCTTGCGATTTGTTGATTGTCATGACGAATGCGAGTCGAACGGGAAACTGAATGAGCTTAAACTCGAACGGTAAGACGGTCGGTATCATCGGAATTCTTGGACTGAGAACTTCCTCGCCTTTGATTATGGTGGCTTGGTTGACGTTGTTCATGAGTTTCTTCACCGTCAACCGAAATCCATTGCACAGTTTCGTTTGGTTCAGATTCCTCAGCATTATGATGACAGAGCCGACTTTGATTTGCAAATTGTGCTGTGGTAGACCGGGCACATCCAACGTATTCAAAAATTTAATTGGATAGTTTGCTGCTTCGTCATCATTTGTTACTCGATCAACCGATTTGAACGAATGCAGTGTGGCTGTGATTTGATTTTGAATAATGAAATTCTAATCATCGACGCCCTTATTCTTCTATGTCGATGTTCCACCAAGCGCATCCAGAAAGAATATGCCGCCGTTTCCGTCGTCAACCGCCTTCATCATGTGACGTACACGTTCTTTTGCTGTGGATTCAGCAGTGGGACATTTCTGCAAATTGTTTCTGTCAGAGCGTCTCGATCGAAATCTCACTCGTGCTGCAATTTTCGATTAAATGCATCGATCATCGAGCGATTGGGGACTGGCATTCCCAATTTACTCAACAGACTGCCGCACATGAGCAGACACATGTCTTCGAAGTTCGGGATTCGATGTCGTTCTTCGAACTCGATGCAAATATCGTCAGCCATGTCGTCCTTGTATTTGTCCCACAAATTGAATGCTTTCGATGGACACCTGTCTCGTATTTTTATTGCGAGCTCCAATGTTTGATCGTCTTATCGGCGGCATTATTACACTAACTCAGAAAAGTCCTGAATGAAAAATGTCACAACCGTCAATTGATTACATTAAACACGAAAATTCAACACCAATCCATTGAATTTCACTTGGTCACTGAGTAAATACCTTTATTCACTTCATTGCTCATAGAACAAAATACTTTCGTCGATTTAAAAGTGAAAAAACAGCAATAACAGCGCACTATATCGAGACACAACCGCTTCGTATCAATCGTCAATGTGGAAAGATCGAATATACTACTCAGCTGTCAAACGTGAGTCTGAGAGCGTAACGCCATCTGTCGGTGATCCCATTTTCGTGAGGGACAAAATTAGCCGATTGTCAATTCCGTAGTTTTTGTCATTCCTTAGAATCAATATTTTCTCCTTCCCACACAAAATGAAATTTTCAGATATCGCCACCATCCACCCCTGAAGGAATGCCATTTTGGGTTTTCATGCCGAAATTTAAAATTTCCGGCTCCGTAGTGTGTTTACCTGGTTCAATACGAATCCAACAAAAAAATTCCCCTGTAAATCGAATGATGTTCAGCCGAGTTATGTTCGTTCTAACCGACACCAATTCATTTTTATATATATTGTAATATGCTCGAGTAGATAAAACGATATTCTGTGAGATTATTTCTTTATTTTTCTAGACTACAGAACAATTCAAGTTCACACTATACTATTCTTCGCAAATTCTTTTCTTACAAGGTTTCTTTCTTCTTAAATCACTTTATCTCCTTTCAATTACTTAATTCGCAAATCCAAACTAATTACTTCTTCTTGTTTACTCTAAACCTTCAATTTATCACAAAATTACAACTTCGCTTATTATCACTTTTCCGTGCGGTTCGAAAACCAACTGCCTTGCCTCGATCGCCATCTGTCCTTATATAGCCGCATTTCTGATAGCCAGAAACTTCTAGCAAATTCTTCGCCCACTGGAACAAGAAAATTCTGATGTAATAATTCCAAGATGACAATAATCTCTTGCGGTTTATAATTCTCTCTTAATTCCGTGACGTCGTCTTAGATATTATCCGTCTCTTACCGTGGACACGAACTGTGGACACGAACCTCAAATGAAAAGAAGTGTCTTTTGAATGAAATTATGCTCGAATGAAAAGATACTTCGGAATGTGTTGCATCTTTTGAGGGCGTAGTTATTATGCCACATTATGTTACAATATATATAGATATACATACGTCGATAGGTTTTTAAACACAAAAAAAAATTGGAAATTTGGACACCTTATGGACATCTATTCAAGAAGCATGGTATTCCATCCCATTAACTCGCTGTCAGAGACTTGTAGAAAGTTTACCAAAAAGATTTGCGGCAGTTTTGGAAAATAAATACTAAATTAAAAAATTGTGTTAATATAAAAATTTGTCATCAGATTTGAGATTTTTTTTCTTCATAATGTATTTGTAATGCTATTTATATTTCCACTCTTTTTTAAACTTTTGAATGTTTTTTTCTATTTTTTTATACTTTTGTCGCAATATTGAAGAAAATTGCTATTGAATTCTGTATTTACGTTCAATGTCACGGATATTGAACAGTTTTTTTTTTAGTTGGCTGTTTCTAAGTAGATTTTATTCCAAGTAAATATCTGAATAATATTTGATATATGCAAGGTGATGGCATACCATTGAAACAAAAAAAAAAAAGTTTAACTAAATTGTCTTAATTTTAAATCTAAGTGATTTTAAAATGAGAAGGTATAGATGCAAGTGCGTGCCACTCAGTTGTACACTTTATTTATAACTTTTTTTTGTCGACGTTTTTACGTGACGTGATTTTATTCAACTGTACGTCATTTTACTCGTATGTTTACGGTCCTAAATTTTCGATATTCGCGGAAGAATGTCCTAAAACTAGATAAATAATTTAGGTTAGTAGTTCCCTAAAATAAAACACTATATTAAATCTAAGACAAGGAGCGTATGTACCTAGTTTGATTCGTCTAGCTCGAAATGCTAGACCTTAAAACATATGAAAGGACGTATGAACCGACAGACGGAGACGAACACATTTAGCTAAACTGTGCTACTTTGTCATCTTAAAACAAATATGCTGAATCTTTCAAGAGGCTTTTCAAAAGTGGGAACGACCTGGGAAACGTTATTATGCGACGCTGGTCTACGTTCCTGGGATCGTAGGTTTACCAGGAAATTGTCTTGAATGCTAAAAACTGTCCAGAATTTCTTCAATACTTCAATAATTTTCCAGAATTGCATTGCAAAATACTCCTGTCCAGTGTTGAAAACCTGTCTTACAAGATGCATCACACGGAACGAATCTGTTTTAACATCTAAGCCCTGGACTATGCCATGCATTTTGAGAAATGTAGAGTACAGTACATTGTTTTAAATCTAGCCATCTAATAGGTGTACGTCTGATTGTGAGGGAACTATTTTCCATGTTTTAGATGCAGAAAAACAGAATATGGATTTGTGATTTTTGCAAAACAATCAGGTGTTGTGGTCCTTGAATATGCTGTTATCAAAAACTACCGACAACTATGGTGCAAATGCGATGGTCGACCTTTGGGGTTAACGATATACAAATCTAGCAATGACTTTTCGCACAATTTTCTAAGAATGGTAAATATTGAAACACCATAGATTTGTAGCCACACTGCCTGGACCAGCTATTCGCAGCCATTCATGTTGTACGTGTTAGAGGACCCTAAAGTTTTATTTCCGGATTTGAATGGGCGACGTAATTGAGAAGCTACTCGTACTTAATGACAATTTTATTCTCGTAACTTTGTCAAACTTTTGAAGGAGCTGAGAACAAGAAAATATAACTTTTGTTGGTTTTACCGGGATTCGAACCTGAACTTCTGGCGCAACAGTCCAACGCACTAACCATGATGATTTAATGCGCACACATATGCAAATTTGTATCATTTATCAGATTAGTAGGATTACAAACTTTTCAAGTTTTTAACTGTTTTTAGAGAAAAAGGTAAATACTAAAATGTTGTGAAGACGTGGGTATACATATACTATATGTATCTTATCCCTGTTTCATCCAATTTTGATGGTTTTCTGGCAAACAGAAGATGTGTGGGGCTTAACTCAAATCCCAAATTTCATCAGAATCTGTTCAGCGGTTCTTGAGTTAGATGACTCCGGGATTATTAAGACTTGTCCCCATATTTCATCCGATTTGAATAATTTTAGACAGGTGGGGCGGGGCAATTGGCATTCCAGTCTAAACTTTCGAGCCAAATTTCATCAAAATCAGTTCAGATAATGTAGAGTCGAGCGGCGAATAAAGATGATTCATAGATTTTTGAAATTCTCCCACATCTCATTCACACTATATACATTCGACTTTGACTATTTTAGACGAAACTACCTTCATATCAGGACAACATACAAATCTCGCACTTGACAAATCTTTTTGAGTGGGTATGCTCAGAAGACAAAACACCGGTTGATAAATCAGTGTAGTCGCTATCTCACATCAATTGGGTAGGCAAAGCTGCTTTAAACTACATACTTCGTTTGATAGCTGCCTGCTCGAAATGGTCGTCAGGATCCAACTTCGATCATCCAACAATGCTAATTGTGGATGTCACTGTTGCCATGGTAAAAGTATCTCACATGGTGATGAACTGAAGTGTCATAGGAATGTGCTCCCGAATCTTAGGTTCAAGCGTGTACAGGTTCCTTCGCGAATCTGGAGCAGTTTTGCTCTTAATCCGGTTGAAAGAGAACGAGATTAGCGGCATGAAGATGGAGTCCCTTTAAAGTTCGTATTCGATCAAAAAAATTCATACAAAATTGAGCTGCCAAGTGGAACAATTTGTTGCTTTTGTGAATTGTGTACGCGACCATATGACTTCTACCCTCAAATCCAAAGTTCTAATTCTACTTTTCAACTTGAACTTCAGAAGCTTACTCGTGTTTTATTTCACTTTCTACAATCTTGAACTTATGCATAGATAGTGAGTGTAAAACTTGAAAATAATCTTAAATTGAAAAGCTCACAAAACTCGTTTCGATGCGAAAGCCAACTGACGTCACCATCACTTGATAATGGAATACATTTTTAGATATTTATCTGAAACGGCCTCGGATCGGAACTAGTATCTGTGACGGTTGAACAACAAACTTAAATGAACCTTATCTTGTTAGCTACTAACTGATATCTAAGCTATAAAAGCTCATACCAAAGAGTGAGAACCGCCAAAAGAGATTAGTTAACCAACGACAGCCGCACCATGTCGTTGCTGCGTATTATTCTAATTTTGTTATTTTTCGCAACAGCTGACTTTGTCAGAGTGAGTGATTCAGCAAATGTTTTGTGTTTGTTTACCAGTCCGGGGAAGTCCCATCTGATTATATATATGTCCGTGGCAAACGCTCTCATCGAGAGAGGTCATAATGTTACCGTAGTTACAACCATACCTATATCCAATACTGGGAGTAGTAGGCCGTTTCGACACATTCATCTAACCCAAGTTGACGATTCGCTCAACGACCTAACGAAAACAGTTGCGAAATTGGCTCACGACACAGGAAAGATCGAAAGCTTTCAAAATTGGATGGGATCTATGAAACTCTTGACTGGAATCCAATGGGATGCTATGAGGCATCAAAAGTTACAGAGTTTCCTTGCAGAGGACAACCATTTTGATCTAATGATCTTGGGATACTTCAATAACTACTATCAGGCGGGTGTAGCAGCACGATATAAGTGTCCAATTGCTGTGGTATGCCTAGGGCCACCATTCGGGCCCATAAATCAGTTGGTAGGCAATCCCGAGGAAATATCTTATGTGCCATTGCCGATCTTTGGAACCGATCAGCCCATGACTTTTGTTACTCGAGTGAAGAATGTGTTATTTTCTGCCGTGTTCCAGGGCGTTCAAATGTATATTCATAAGACTATGGAAAAATACTACATGTAAGGATGGAGTATGAGTTTTGTTTGTTAGCTTTTACGAGGTTCTTGTGCAGTGCATTATTTCCAGCAAATCTATATCCGAAGTTCTCAGAGGTGATGAAAAATGTCTCGCTGGTGCTATGCAACTGCCATTTCTCCGAAATGCCTATAAGACCCTTGGTACCAGCTCTTATTGAAATTGGTGGGATTCAGATCAAGGACAAGCCGGATCCATTGCCAGAGGTAAGTGCTAAAGCATTAAGACCCACGAACATTGTACCTGGGATGGTTGCGGTCCCTGTAGCGATTACACGCCCGAATATTATCATAATTATTGTCTACGTTTTTGAATGCATTCCCCATGTAAAGAAATCTCAATGTGATCGTTTTATGGCCGGACCGCAGCCAGATTGGATTCGATGTATTCGAAACTTGATATCATTCTCAAAAATTTCACTATTTTCTTTTAGAAACTTCAAAGCTTCATCGGAAATAAGGATACCGTTCTGTTTAGCTTAGGCTCCACAGCCCGTGGCATTGACATGAAGCCAGAGCAAAGTAAAACTATTTTCAACGCCTTCTCCCAGCTCAAACAGAATGTAATTTGGAAATGGGAATCAGATGAAGATCTACCAGGAAACTCTGCAAACATCCTCTACAGTAAATGGTTGCCTCAAGATGACTTACTCGCCCACCCGAACTTGAAACTTTTCATAACCCACGGCGGTAAAGGTAGTGTCATCGAAGCCCAATATCATGGAGTTCCAATGATAGGCATACCACTATATGGCGATCAGTCATTTAACGTCAAGGACATGACAGAGAAAGGTTTCGGCGTCCAGTTGGACCTTACCACTCTCACTGTGGATTCACTCTCTAAAGCCATTGCTGAGGTCCTCCAAAATACAACATACAGTGAGAAAGTGAAAAAATTCTCCAACTTTTACCGCGATAGACCGATAACCGCAAAAGAAACTGCAGCTTTCTGGTTGGAATATGTCATCCGCCACAAAGGCGCTGTGCATATGAGAAGTCCAGCTATCGAATTGAATTTTCTGCAACGATGGAGCATTGATGTAATTGGCGTATTACTCGCCACCTTGTATGTCCTTGTGAAATTGGCAAAAGGACTCGTTCGACTAGTGAGAAGTACATTGTTATGCAAATCAAACAGGGCGTTAAAAAATAAAAACGATTAAGGACTTGTCTCTGAAAATGTGCTTTTCATTCTCCGACAAATCCTTTTACACTCATTTGCGATGTAAATTGCAATTTAAAACAAGCAAGCGAAAAAGGACAATTGGTTCTGGGAAATTTACCTCCCCGAGCATCGCCGACAGCGGCTGGCGGTCATTGTAACTTTGCAGTTATTTTTTTGTATGCCCTTATTTCAGAGGACAACAATGAAATTGTCTAAAGTAGGGGTGGTTTAAGATCAGGTGCAACAATTCTCACATACATTTAGAATGTAATCCTAGCATGGAAGTACATAATCACATGTTCGTACTATGTCATTTTATTAGCAAGGGTTTAATGAAAGTGACACAAGCCGATTTTGTAATGTGCTTATCCTTTGAGTTTTCGTGTGATCTATCAACGCAAGTAAAGGAATAAATTTGGAGAGGACTTCAAATGACACCCCAGATTTCAGATTAAAGTATTCGTGGTAATTAGAGCATAACATGCTCTTCAACTTGTGATGGACGGAAAGGATTCCTGCAGCGTTCTGTACATTCGAACATTTGGTAGACTCATACCATTAACTGGTTATATCAAGATCTCAAAACTCTACTATTATTAAGCTCTTGGTTCTAATTAATAGAGGAACAATATGTACATATCTGCTTTAAAAGCAAAACTGTAATTCAATTACTTTTCCAATAATTGTCATGAGAATTTTATTATTAATAACATTTTTCTCAAAATCATTTTGCGAACTTTGTCTTCATATCCCAATAAAAACTACCAATGCCTGCTTCCACATATTCAAAGCCATGATATCTGGAGCCTGTTCAGAAGTGTAGGAAAAATTTGCAACTTTTAAGTAGCATTGTGTGGCAAAAGTACGAACCGAAACTTTGATTTTAAACAAATATTACTTAAGTGGCAGAATGAACCAATTAAACCTAAACTCGACGTTTGTTTTGAAGTCACTTCCTCCTCCACAGCAGACATTCAAATATTCACGTCATATGTTAATGATGGAGAATTATGTGGATTTTTATATTTCAATAAAGGCGAAGACATTAATTCTACAAACAAATAAATATTCATTAAAGCGTTTATTGTTTAAAATTCATTTAGTTAAGAATTATTAAGTAAAGGGTGACCAGATAGCAATGATAGTTTTTTCAATCATTACGTTTTAGCAGCTGTCAAAGTTATCAATGACATCCAGCTGTCAAAATATTCTGTGCCATTTTATCATGCATCGTTTGACGCTTCCCGAAAGTGTGGAAATTATCAAAAAATATTATCGAAAGTCCGACTCAGTTGTTAATACGCAGCGTGAATTTCGTCGTGAGGTCGGTCGTCATCATGGCTTCAGTGCGCAGGCAATTCGTCGCACCGTGGAAAAGTTTGAGCGTGAGTACCCTCTTTTGGACCTTAAGCCACCAACCAGACAGAGATCGGTGCGAAGTGAAGAAAGCATAGCCAACATAGCGGCCAGTATCGATGAAGATTCTACGCAGATCAGCTGAATTGGGCATCGCCAGAGAGTTTATTTTCAGTTGGATTTGGGCATACATCCGTATAAGATTGTGCTGACGCAAAAATTGAAGCCAGACGACCATAGACAACACCAGGAGTTCATCATCTTCTCGGACGAGGCCCATTTTTGGCACTGATTGACTGTTTGGTGCGGTTTATGGCACGGCGGCATCATCGGACCTTATTTCTTTCGAAATGAGGAATGAGACACCGTTACCGTCAATGGTCCGACTTTCTGTAGCCAGAGCTCGACAACATCGATATATCCGAGCTGTGGTTCCAACAAGATGGCGCTACATGCCATATAAGCGACGCAACGCTCACAGTGGTGAAGGAGAAATTTGGCGACTGGACCATCTCACGGCGAGCATTCATCAGTTGGCCTCCGCGATCATGTGACTTAACGCCCCTCGATTATTTTCTCTGAGGCTACTTCAAGTTCTTTGTCTACGCTAACAAGCCAACCACTTTGGACGAGCTCGATACCAACATTCGAGATGCTATTGCCAGAATAACGCCGCATATATTCGACCGAGTCATCAAAAATTGGACCGACCTCTGGTCACCCTATACGAGTATCTGAAAAGTCACACATTTTGTTTTGAAATGAAACCTTTCCTTCGTTGTTGTAGTACACTTTTTTTCTTATTCCTTTCGCAGAATCAATCTACTGGTATCTGCAGTATTTAGAGGAAATAACTCCCTATCATTATGATAGTTTCGCGGGATGATAATACCCTTTTCTAAGTCTTCTCGATCCATGTTTTGGGTTATATAATTAGAAGAATGCACTCTTAAAAAATGATGCAGAAGATGTTGAACCTTGCACATAGAATTCCAAAAACTTTTTCAATTACTCGTCGGGCACGACTTAAACGGTAGTTAAAAATTCTTTGCTCTGTAATTGCAGTTTGAGAAAACGGTTTCCAAATATTTGCAGTTAAAGAAAAGGCTTGGTCGCCCACAAATCTATGTGGACAAATGTATGAACAGTTCGTAAGACTTTTAGACGGAAGAATATGAACTTGTTGGTTCTGCATTTTCTGATAAAAATCGGTTAGTCTGAAGACATATCCTTTTCACGGAAACAATACTTGCCCTATCCGAACAAGTATAGTTAGAGTCAGAAATAAAGCCATTTTTTTAGCTATTATTATCCTAAAAACCTTAAAAAATTTAGTAAAACCTTAAGTCTATTCGCGATATTAATGAACGATAAGATAATAACATTTTCCGCATATTGGCTTAAGTAAAAGTTAGATTTAAGTATATTTCAGTTAAGTTTAAAATTTAAAATAACTTGTCGCAAACGTACCTAAATGTATTGCTTTTTGGGGCATTTTCTTAATTATTCAAAACGAAAAATGACGACAAAAATAATTTTTTTTGCCATTTTTCATCATTACTCCCATTTTTAGGGCCTTGTTTCATTTTTGGTGTTGGTTTAAGAGGTTCAGCTTATGCTCTTCACTTAGGCCTCCACTGAGCCCGTTGTGTTCCCTCGTCTGTCGAGCTGTAGGATTATAATATGGGAATTAAGGGATGAGAGAGGATGTAGGTATTGCGATCATGGAGAGTATCAAAGTGAAGATTATGTCATGGTGGCCGTGGTGTATTGATAACATCATCCCTTGTCGCGCTGTTGCTTCACGGTTCAAATCCTGATGTCAAGAATCATCTATTTATTTCGCATGAAAAAAAAAAAGTCGATCAATTGCGAAAGCTAAGTCAACTCTACTGCGAAGGCATAATACTGGCAGTAGAGTGGTCATATTGCTGAAAATGCAACTTGATCGTGATGATGACATCAGGAGGACGGAAAAAATACTGTGAATCAGGAACAATGGAAAAAGCAAAACAAACAAGCTCCCCAGTTATCTGTACGCTAGGAGTTTACAGAAACTTAATACCATCTGAGTTTGAAACCACTACACTAAATCTTTCGTTCTCTCTCTCTCTCTCTCTCTCTCCTTCACAACGCCCGTGTCCTGTAATAGTATAAGAGTATTCATATCCTCTTTGGCGCGCTAATTATTAAAAAAAAAAAAATTGTCTTGTTCGTCTAGCGAACTTCGATATATCACCGATTCCTTTCTTACCCGAGGCTGAGCGAGTATTTATTGAGATTGATGTGCTTGAGTTGAAAGCTCTTTTTGTTGTGTTGTTACTCGGTTCTGTTACCACGGATTTGGCCATTTCATACGTGTCTAGATTCGTCCAGTAGTTATTGAATTCCTGTCGTATCTTCTCATCGATTATCGTTTTAATAGTTGTCAGAGGGACTCCTATAGTCTTAACAGGATTCAGTTCTGTGTCACTCGCTCCTTCCCCTGCTAGTTCATCTGCCTTTTCGTTACCCCGTACACCTTCGTGCCCCAGTACCCATATAAGGCGGACTCTATTGCGCCTGGTAAGTAGGATCAATTTAATTTTGCACTCCTTTATTAGTCGTGATTTTGGCACAGAGTTTGTGATCGCGCTAATTGCTGCTTTGCTGCTCGAGCAGATGTCTAGGTGCCCCTCTTCGCTGGTGCCTTCTGCGAGTATTTCTGTTGCTTTCATAATTTCAAGGACTTCTGCTTGGAACATAGTTACAAATGGTTCTAGGTGAATAGCAAGTTCAATCGGTGGGTAAGCACAGAAGATGCCAGCCCCTGATTCCGCTGATATTTTAGCGCCGTCTTTATATACCGATGACCCGTGGGAGTTTCTTGTAGTCCTTTCATTCGTCTAAGATTCTCTTGTGGGAAAAATTGTTTCGAAGTTGTTGGTGAACGTATTAGATTTTTCACCAACAACACTAGGACAATCGATGAGTGGTGTCATTTCTCTTATCATTTTGGCGATTTTTGATGTCTCGAGTTAGCGCCTTCGTTGAAAACGCCGGTGATTCTTAGCCTTGCGGCTGAAAGACCGGCAATCTTCTTCTCGTCGAGGTTCACTGGAAGAATGTTTAAGATCGTTTAACGATTGTGCTCCTGTAATGGCCAAGCAGTCCATACGCTGCACCTTTTTTAACAAGTGTCTTGCGTACTTTTTATTTCTCACTGGCCACCATACAACTACTCCGTAGAAGATGATAGGTTTTATTACACATTCGTATATCCAGTGGACCTCTTTTTTCGCTTTTGGGTTAGTATTACCTTTCAATAATAATTTCTGACCGTTATTTTATGGCATACGAGTATTATGACACCATTAATGAAAATGGAATTGTAAAAGCAACGTCCTTCGTATTCTAGTAATACACCTTTAAGTATCAGAATTTGTCGTGTAATTTTGGTCACAAACTCATTTATAGAATTTATAGAACTCCATAGGAGAAATCAAATTCCACGCAGTGTGTACAAAAAACACATCCAACCCTCGTCAAATCTTCATTTGCATAAGGACTTTTTTTCTCAAGCTAAATATTACTGGCAAACCCCGCTTTGAAATTTAAATTATTCACACATCAATCTGGTCTACCATCAACGAAAAGTGTCACATGATTTAATTTACTGGCGACATGACATTCATTGTCAGATCAGTCAGGCAAGTAAATCGGAAACAAGTCACATCATAATGATATTCAGCCTGCTGTCACTGGCAAATCACTGGCAACACCAAGCAATTCAAAGCAGACAGATAGACGAATTCAAATTATCCGCCAGAGATTTTCGTCCTTTAACTGCACCACACAGATTTACAATTACAATACTCCGAAGGATTTTATAAAATCAAATGAGATATGAGTGTATCTACATCGACAAGGACACCTTCTCAAATTCACAAAATGTTAACGCATTCCTCGTTACTTTTACCTTCTACAGTATCGCCTGTGATAAGCACTTGACTTCTCAAAGGTTTTAAGTGCTTGTTGAATTCTTCCAGTAAAGAATCCTTTGGTCCTCTTCAAATGACATTGCTTTTATTTATTTATTGTTCGCCCGCAAAATGATTATTATTATTAGCTACTTGACGAGACGACATCAAAATGAAAATTACAATCGGTTTTGTTTACGGTTCGAAGGATTACCACACTCTTTGTCAAAGTCCTTGTCGAGCAAATTAATTGCGGTTGCTTGACGAATTGCCACCTCTCACCATGCATGGAAAAGTTATATCTAGAATGATGGCGTTACTAAGCACAGATTTGTCAACATCACCAAAACTTACGTCCTTTTCAAACAAGCGCTTTATCCTTCTGTAATCTATGTATGTATGTATATCTCGTTCCATTGTCTCCATTTCCATGGTCTCCCACAACTTGCCGTCGCTATGCCTACTTTAAGAGATAAATGATGAAACAGAGATAGAAGAAGACAACGAAGAAGAAAAAGTCAAAGTCCCTAAGTCCTTTTTGCTAACCAAATTGATTTTGTTGTTCCAAGATAAGTTATTTAAAATGTAGGCTTTTCTGCTGATGAACAGTTGTGGGCTTCTGGAGCACTAGAAAAGTTTTTCAATTAATGTCTTTTGTAAGCAAACCAGTTTGGTTATAAGATCGTTAGATGGAAAAAGTCCAAAGTCCGGCGGTGAAATGGTAAAGAAGTTTTGGTTACACGCAAAAAAATTAATGAAATTTAACACAGAGCTATGTACATAATTGATTACGAATCGAGGAGAATGTCTTGATTACGGAACGTAGATTTATTCTTGCTTAGAGTACATACAATAGTATGTAGGCGGAACACCAACACCATCCATTTTAAAAGAGGAAGAAACTGTCCATAAACGCTTTGCGTCAGTTCTGTTGCTAGCTTGTATGCGCTTCGAATCAAGGGCATAACATAGGAAATCCTTCGATACTTGCTTTTTTTGACTTTACATTGCAATGAATTGCATTCTGTTGTAGACACTATTATTTTTCTCAATGTTGAGTGGCATCCGTTTTGTTGAATATTTTCTATACATTTACCTTTCTTCTCGTAGCTTCTCGTAGCTACTCGTATTGTGCGTCGAATGGTTGGGACCTACATTTTTGTCCCTTTTCTGAAGGACAATTTTTTCGATTAAGAGAAGCTGCTCATGACAATTTTACTCTCGGATGTTTGGAAGACGTTCGCGAGAGGTGGGACGGTGAGACAATTTTTTTTTTTTTTCTTTTTTCTGGGATTCGAACCTCGAATCTCCTGCTCAGTGATCGCGCACTTAACCACTGTGCCACTGAGCATATATATACTCGTATGTTGTGTATCTGCAAAAACTTAAATTTGAAATTTAAACAAAATCGTTAAAATAATTTCTTTTTTCTAAGAAAAAATCCTTTCAAATTCGAAAAGAAAATTTTGATAATATTCTAAAGCATGGTATGGCATGACTTTGCATATTGTTAGCCATCTGTTAGCATATATTCGCCGCAACTCAAATTGGAACAAAATCGTTAGAGCCCGAAAAACTCTTCTTTTTTTTTTTTTTTTTTTTTCAAAAATCGACCATTACCGTTTATTTTGAGCTTGGAATTGTGTCCCTACAGATCCCAGATGTGAAGTTTAAAGAAAATCCGTCCCGCTATTTTGGCTGCAATTGCTCTAAATAGAGAGACACACAAATAGAACTTAGGTTTAAATAGATACACAGAAAGTTATGATCCCGGTCTATTTCTGGAGGCAATGGAGCTACTCCTTTCGATAAAGTCATTGATTTTGGTAGTGCAGGTTTTGTTCAGGTCATTTAGTGCATTGAAGATGGAAATGGGCAAGGAAGGCCATCTCGGGATAGAACATTTTCAAGATAATGATAGGGCTAAGACAAAAATTGTCGTTTGATTATACACTGTGACCTTAAGACTGATAGATGCATACCTCTGGCAATCTGATTATAGTGGCTACAAGCAACACCGTCAACCTCGAAATCATTTCAAAGGTACCAAGCATGGCTTGCATTGGCTTGATGTCGTTCGTCCACATGGTGCGCATAGTATCACACATTTAAAGTAACAAATTTAAAAATAATTTACCATTACTTACCACGGAACCCCATTGCTCTCGCTAGCGCGGCGTCCGTCCGTCTATCACCACCTTCTAGCACTTAAACTATAAAAGCTGTATGCACGATTTTCACATCAGTCATGCAGACAATTAACCTAAGCACGGTGTCATGGTGTTTTAAAAACCTTTATAGTGGATCCGGACCAAGCAAAGGCCGCAAAAAAAAATATTCTGGTTAGCATATGTACGAGTATACACGTGTGGCATATCGTTTATCGAGCTTTTTGAGTAGAATCTAAATATATTAAATTTGCGCCCACTATGGGGGAATGTCTGCAAAAAATTAGTGGCACCCCCCTGTGTTTCCAAAGTTCGTAACCCAAAGACTTTGAAAAAATCAATGTTTAGTTCAAACATTGCTCACACTCGGACAGATGGCCAGATTAAGAAACAATATTGGGTCACTCCACTAACGATCGCCACAATTCGGTTCATATTCCCTGGTCCTGAAGGCTTGCCCGCCAAAGTTTTCAAACAATGTGTGAATCATCTAACTCAGCCTCTAACTACCCTATTTTAATTATCAATTCCCATCCACAAAAAGGGGTGTAAGACTGGAGTATCTAACTATGGGTCCATTGTATGATGCAATGTTCCTTCACTGCCCGTCAATCTTTTCTACTAAGCAGCACGGATTCTTTAAGGACAGATCGGCAACCACTAACTGAAACTCTGCGCATTGGAGGATCACATTGAAGTTGATGTTATTGCCACGGACTTTAGTAAAGCTTTTGACAAAAATTGTTTACCAAATTATTCTTTTTTACTCGTAACCTAAAAGCTCTAGGTTTTCAACCGAGGTTTATTTCGTGAATCAAATCGTATCTAGATGATCGCAAATACAAAATACGTTTTAGGTCTTCAATATCTGATCCTATTACCCTCAGTTACTTCAGCACGTGATTTGGTTGCCATCTGTGATAGTGAACTCAACTTTCGTTTTCAGTACTCGGTTTTGTGCAACGCTGGTCTAAGGATTTTTCTGATCCTTATGTCGTAGCGTAGAGGTTAGTTAGAGATCACTACGCAAGAAGTTCCAAGTTCGAATCCCAGAAAACACCAAAAAGTTTTTTCACGATCCCACCTCTCGCGAACGTCTGATAAACATCCGAGAGTATTGTTGTCACGAGAAAGCTTCTCAAAACAAATTGCCGTTTGGATACGGCACTAAACTGTAGGTCCCTTCCATTCGTGTGAAAAATATAACGCACACAACACGAGTGGTTGCGAGAAGCTAGGACCTGCCACTTAAAGAGCTGTTGCGCCAAATATTTATTTATTTTTTTTTATGTTTCAAAGCTCCTCTATATTACCTTTGTTATGCACCTTCTCGAGTACGCGAACCAATCATGGTCGCCTTTTTGTGATATACATGTAGGATAGATAGATAGATAAGTATAGTATAGTAAAATAATATTAAGATATCAACCCCACTAACTTTTCCAGACTGCCGACGCGTCATCATTTTACTACACTAATCAGAGACGATTCTATTATATAGCTCGTTCGCCATCCTTGCTTCGCCAAATTCCAGGAAGATCACATAACGGTACCGAGTGGGTGACTAAGAACCCACACACGCCACCGTGATGGGGTGCATTGCACTGCTGGTGGTGTGGTGCAGATGACCCAGTTAAAGTTGCGAATAAAAGCGAAGACAAATAGTATCGATGGTGATACTGAAGGAAATGGCAAACTGAAGGAAGGTAATAATAATCATCGCAGCGGCATGTGGAATCGGAGCTGTGTGGTCGTGGGTCGCCCGAGCGTGGGCCTGGTACGGAATGCTGAATAGGCTAAACATCTGTTCACTGTGGTGAGGCAAGTTGACGGATGGGCGAACGAGCTGGGAGTTTATTTTTAACATCGGAACGAAGCAGTCGTCGACGGTAGTCAGCAGTCTGGGAAGGTCGTAATAATTTTGTACCCTTGTTTTGTAAAGTATTATTCTCACTCGAATCTTTCTATTTAATAAAATATAAGTTTTACTACATACATATAAAAAAATAAATGAATCTGTGCAGCTCAGATTCAACCAATTCGATTTACGCGGTCTTTCATGAACTGATACTATAACTTACCACCATACGAGGATCAACTCAGACCGATTAATTTACAGTCGTTGGAAATCCGTCGTGACGATACTTTTTGTGCATCAGTTGATGGCAGGAAACATTGATTGCCGCGCCCTGTTGCAAATGTTTTCTTTCAATACAAATCCCTGCAACCAATTATACTCGTAGTTACAACGAACCTATGTATAGAATGCTGCAAAATGCAAATAACTCAATTTATTTCAAACTTTTTATCTGGGATTATCTGGGGTATGGTCAAAATTCAATAAGAAATTGGAATTTTCATTCTAACCCCAAAATTAACATTTCCTTACTTAAGGCCAAACTTCGAAAAAGCGCAAATTTCTCGAAACGGCTCTAACAATTTCGATAAAAATTCGTATCTGAGATAACATGGATGTTTGCAATAAGACTGCGTACTCTTTACTATTGTGGTCGCCGTGGCTCAGTGGTTAAGTGCGCGAAGGTTCGAATCCAAGAAAACACAAAAACAAGAAAAAAAGTTTTCTCACGATTCCACCTCTCGGGAACGTCTGACAAACATCCGAGAATAAAATTGTCATGAGAAACTTCTCTCAATCTCTATTGGCGGACTAGCGAAAATTGCCTTTTTTTCGGATATTTCGATTTAGTATAGAACTGGAATTTTGCAGAAATACGAGTATTTGGTGAACTGAAAATTATCGGGAAGCAAAAGTTATAAAAATATATATATTTCCTTAGAAGTCGTTTGGGAATAGTTTAGATACGAGTACTTATACATAGCTAGAGTGAATTTTGTTGCATCTTCAACTCAATGTCGTCTTATAACCAAAGCACTAGCACTGTTGTGGTCACTTAAAAATTCATAAAATTTGCAAAACTTATCCCTCTACAAAAAAAGCCAATTGCCACTTCCACTCAATTGATCCTTGTAGAGAGTATGAAGGGTAATTACAATAAAAATCTAGTCATCATCCTCACACAGCACATAATCATCATGCAAGTCACGAAAATTGAGAGCCTTCCAATGTCTTCAGTTGATGTAGTTCGAGTGAACAGCCATTTACACCACAGATAGTACTTCTACGAGGGTATTCATGATGGTGTAACACTGCTGCCACTTTTGCCCCAAAATTGCTTACTCATATTCGTTTGTCGTCATTGCGTTGCTATTTGATGGAAATTCCTCAATCAGAGTTTTATTATGACAAATGGCATGGCACGTACTCGTACTCGTACATATATCCCGGATTGTTCAATGGCGGGGAATTTATGGAGAAGTCTATGTACTACTTGCATTGCCACTTATTGACAAACATACTGAAATGGAAAAATATAAAAAGAAACGTTCCATCTAATGCCAATGTTTACACTTATGGGGGGCGTCTGTGTAAGGAATATGATTCCTTAATTGAATTAAGCTATCGGATGTGAGTGGAGTTGCTTGAACAATGGTACGACAATGAGATTCTATGCAATGAATGGTATGTCGCAAAATTGAAAATTGCTTTTGCGATATGGGTGGGTGAGGGTGGTGGTGGATGAATGAAGACACCCATTCTAATTTGACTGCTGGAACACTGATTATATTGCGGAATCATGATAGGAGATGATAATGAACTTAACTTGAGGATGTTCGCATCACCGATGGCGCGAAGTATCTGTTTTATTGTACTGAGTGTTCAACAAAAAGATGGCGATGGAGGTGGTGGCTTTTGTTTAAAGAAAGCTTTAATCAATGACAGTAACAGAATGACTAAACGTTTTTCATTTTAAACTGACAGGATATTATCTACAATGTTTCCAGTAGCGTTAGCATGAAAGTTGTGGAGAAAATTGATTATATTCTCCAATTGACGAGGTCCATCTAAGCACCTTTTTCACTCATCTTATCGACACCAAACCTCAATCAAAGGGCTTGTCATACTTTTCAGTCGCATTTAGTCACGTACGACACTTTGCTGTTATCTTGTTTGAAATTTAAAACCAGAAGGGTATTCCTAGAAATGATTGTTCACAGGACTTAACATTCAATTTGCTTATTGGCACTTTATCAATAAGTATCTATACATACATACTTTCTCGGTAAGTCTTCAAATTGGAGATTAATCCTTGCCAAACGCAGACACACCTAGTTTGAAATTGATTCCCACTCACAGTCAGGGTCGCATTCGCAATTAAATTTTCGTAAGCCAAGATGATATACAATTGTGTTTGCATAAATAATTCAGTTTTAATTAAAATCCAACATGAAGTAGATGGTATTTTGTTTGTTTAGCACTCATTGGAGAGAAGTACATACATACGAGTATCTATGGACTGACACAATCGTTTCAAAACAGCAATGTATCTACGTTCTGTCGTCGGATGTCAACTAGGAACTTTTAATAGTGAAAGAGAAACTATGCAACCGCTATAACTTGCAACTTGATTTGGAATTTAGTTCTTGAATTGACTGAAGCAGAAGGATGTTTCAATAGAATGAGTTCTTGAATCCAATCACTATTGGTGACAGAAGAGAGTATTAAACGAAAACTGTAAAAAACAATTTTGTCATGACTACGTTGTTAATTACCGGTAAGATAATTAATGGAAAACGTAACAGTCTAACACTTTCAATGCAGACGCATTCGCTAGCAAGATGAAACTTTGGTAATTAACTTTCAGTTAACAACGCATCGCTGAATTGTTTTGCGTTTCAGATTTTATGGCTATAAAACAGACGAGCTTACAACAACATTTGATGCATATAGGTAGGTAGTTGTCTTATTACATATTAAATTGACATTTTTACCACCAAGTTGATGGCGTTAGTTACTTTTTAAACAGTTTTACAGCGTGACCTATGGGTGCAGAGATTTTTGAAAATTGTTTTTAGGTTTGCAACCTTTCTTCCAAATTTATGAAAACCGCTTCTGATAGCGAATATCTGCAAAATGGTGAGTCCTAAGATCGAAATATTAGGTTTTGAAATTCATTATTGAATAGGTAAACAGAAAATGCTTCTCGATAAGATGTGCTTAGATCAACATAAGTCGATTGTGATCACTACGGAGCATTGATTACGATCCCCGTTTATTGCTGAAGGTATCTACTCCTTTTGATGAAATCATTGATTTTGGCAGTGCAGTTTTTGTTCAAATTGTTCAGTGTATTGAAGGAGTATTATCCTAGAGTGGCCCTACTAATAGAGTAGCCCGTTTCTGAAGCATTTGCAGACATTCGAGTTGAGTTACTTTATTTTCAAGCCATCCGTAAAGATAGATATTGAATCATTATAAATAATGTTTTAGTGTTTCCACTCTTCTCTGTTCGGTATTTGGTACTTGAAACCCAGATTGAAGTCAGTTGGCAGTAGATCTGGTGGAGGAAGAGAGACTGTAATTTAACGAGTATTTTAGTATTTTGGTATGACCAACATGCTGTTAATTCCATTATCGCTAGTCTCATTGCCTTAAAGAACAGTTTTTAGCCAGTTGAAAACCAAATATCTGGAGCAAATGAAGTATGGCTTACAGCGCTGCAATATGAGAGGTCCAGCAGCCACTAAGACATTGTAATCAGCCAAGCTTGTAAAGCGTTGTAACATAAAATTTAAGCAATCAACACTGTGACTCTAACACTGTGATTCTAACTAGCTAGAAACGGGTCCGGCGTTAATAGACATAGAATCCATCGAGAAGACTAATGGACATTGGTGTCAATTAGACACATGTGCTATATCTCGATAGTTATGGCCAGTCGTAATGAAATTCGAATAGTCGCTGGCATTCTTATTGGACAGTGCTTCAAAATTGTAGGTTCCCAGGGTTTTCAATAAATTGAGCACAATGGACTCTAGGTGATCTAAGTGAGCCTTTTGACAATCCCGTCAACAAGGGCACCCATTTATCAAACCTAACCTACCCCAATCGTGGTCCTAACACCTTCTGGTTCTAGTATAGAGCAACTAGGGATTTTCTAGAACGTTCAGTAACATTTTTCTTCTATATTAGCATCCTGTATTCCTGATATTTTGCACTTTGGACTTACTATGCTAGAAACTTTATTTTTATTTATAATTCTGTTTTAGTCGGGTTAACGTTTAATCCACAGCACTCAGTCCATGAGATCGGCTTGGAAAATCAAATTGCAATACATCAGCGAACGTCTGTGAGCACTTTCTCCAAAACTTAGATAGCGACCTCGTCCGCATATGTAACCAACCTACATCTTGTGGTTTTGAGGGTATGAAAAATTAATTTAGAAGTTTGTACGTTCCGTAGTAATGGGCGACAAAACACCATTCTGTGGTTTGCCTCGAAGTTTCTGTTAACTGAACACAAAATGTTTCGAAATTTTGAATGCAAATATCTACATCCTACGAACAAATTTTTAGCGCTAAAAATATTAAGTTTCTATAATTCCTACCGAAATTTAATAAATTTTCCAAATTGAGTGCGAATATTCCACTTTTCTTTGGTAACGGAAAGGTTAACCCCAAACATACATTTATGTATATCGCGAGCCGCCACTCGTTGAACATCGTTCTAAGAATTTTTTTGTTTTAGATTCCAAATAAATTTTAAAAAATACGCATTTCTGAACCATACAGCAGTAATGAAGCTCTTATGTAGCGTCTTCTTAGTTCTAAATAGCTTAGGAAACAACAGCAGAGATACCTACTCTAATCTATTTTTGTGAAGGCCTGTTAGTCATTTGACTGCACCGATCCTAAAGGTTAGGTTAGGTTGGAGGGAAGTGCACCTAAGTGCTTTTTCACGGGGGCCACACGGTCCATTGTATTTCCCTTTTTGTTGTATGGAACCTATGTTTAGAACCTTCGTCTTGCAGTGGGTTCTATTGCAAACCAGCCTGCGCTCTTTATGAAGCCTATCATATTCCCAAGTGGAACTTGTACGAGATCCCCTAGTTCGTCAAAAAGCCTGTTTCCCATATGACGGAGGCGGCGGTTTTGAAGATTTGGGAAATCACATAACAAGTGTTTGATGGTTTCTGTCTCCTCTATATCTTAACAGCTCCCCCAGTGGTCGGGTGTGTTGATGCCTAGTTTAGCAGCCATTTCACCTATCACGCAGTGTCCTGTTAGCGTGCCGATCAAGAATCGAATTTCTTTTTTATTCATCGCCAATAGGCTTTTTGTGCTGTTTTCATCCACTGTACACAGTCGCTTCTGGCGGACCATGCGGAGTTAATCAATTCTTTTGCTTTTAGGTCTATTTTCCTTTTTAGTTCACCCATTGGAGCTTCTATAGATACCCGAGTATTTTAAAAATCCAATGCTGATCTCTTTTTAGCTAGTTCTCGTTTCCTTTTATATTGCTATGTCTAGGAACCCAGCAGAGAGTTACGTCATGGGTGTTGCATATTCTGTTCAACGTATTATAGCACCTGGAAACTGTTTTCGATCTGACTTCCTCGCTGTCTAGTGCCTTAATTGCCGCTTGACTATCTACGAAAATTGTAATTTTGGAAGAATTTAGTTTTTGCAATGTATAGTCTGTGCGGCCCTATCAGTGGCGAAGACCTCAGCTTGAAAGACAATCATCCGGGAATTTTAAGTGACTCGCAAAAAACTCCAGAGCCAGTTCCGATATCCATTTTAGACCCGTCAGTGTAGAGCTGAATGTCCTGTACATTAATTAATGTGTTGGACTCCCACTCTTGTCTTTCGGGAATAAAAGTGGAGTAGTTTTTGTCGAAATCTAATCTGTTGTTCTGTCGAAATCGGTTATACTATACCTGTTGAATATAGATTCGTGTCCGTAGGAGCTTTGCTAAACCGGTGGTCAGCAATCTTGTGCGAGATTTGGTCTTGCTAGGTCACTTCCTTTCAAAGTCGTCAAGTACTGAAACTACTTTCCACAGGCCATAGTACCATTTTTCATGAGAAGAGGACGTAAATGTTTAAATGCTGGCTCTTCGCTCGAAATGTTAACGAGGCAAGAAAACTCGCAAAATAAACGAGAAGGTAAAGAACAGCCTGACAAAATAAACACGCGTGCCGAAGAAAATCCACGAAATAAGGTACGACCACCGCCACCAATATACGTGATCGGAATTGCAGACTATAATAAACTACATTCTTTTCTCACACCTTTGTTGCTATCCGATTTTGAAGTAACATCGCTCAACAACAACAAATGGAAAGTAAACGTAAAGGACTCAGACAGTTACCGCTCAGTATCTAATAAACTGAATACTGAAAAAATCCAGTGGTATACGTATGAAAATAAATCTGAAAGACCGATACGAGTCGTAGCTAGAGGACTTCATGCCTCATGCCGAAAGGAAGACGTTGTTCACGATTTGAAGAACAAAAACTTTAAAATCGTCGATGCGGTAAACTTAATTAAACGGGAAAAGCAAAAATTGGAAGGCGAGGAAACGATGGTTAAGCGCGAGCTTCCTCTTTTTATGCTAACCTTTGATAAGGCTGAGAGTTTAGAAAAGATTTACGAAATAAGAACAATTCTGAATGTCGTAGTCAAAATCGAACCCATGCGCAAGAATACAAGGTTGATGCCTCAGTGCAAACGATGCCAAGGATTCAACCATACGCAAACATATTGCCGAAAAGAACCGCGATGTGTCAAATGCGCCGGTAAACATCTTAGTCAAGAGTGTGGTGTAAACAAAAAAACCCCTGCAGCATGTATTAACTGCAATGATAAGCATCCGGCTAATTACAGAGGCTGTGAAGTAGCCAAAGAATTACAAAAAAGAAGAGATCGACTTATGAAGCCGGAAAACCCACCCTCAAAACCGGTAAATAAGGAAAAGTCGAAAACTGCTGTAAGAAAGGTGACTAGAGACAACCGAGCCGACCCTGGCGCGCTTAGGTACGCTCAAGCTGCGACATCAAACACCGATCAAATTCCACACCGGGTTAAGGTAAAAGCGCCTAAAGAAAAGCCATCAGATTCTGACATGCAGACGCGTGCTCAAGCATCGACATCAACAAAAACGAACACTGATAATTCGGAAAAACCCGTATCTCACTTCTTTTCCATTATCCTTGCGAGGCTTGAGGAGCAAACAAAAACAAACATGCTAATTGTCGAAAGGTTGGAGAAGCTTGAATATAAGCTTAACAACAGGAGCATTTCAAAACGAACATGACGAAACTTCTTAATATTGTTGCATGGAACGCCAACGGTCTCATACAAAGACTAGAAGAGCTAGAAATATTTCTACGGGAAAATGACATTGACATATGTTTGATCTGTGAAACTCACCTGACGAAACTATCGCGTGTAAACATTACTGGATACAGTGCCTATCACGCTTATCACCCGTCGGAAAGGGCCAGAGGCGAATCGTCTTTAATCATAAAAGATTGCATCGAACACTCTGAAGAGATTATGATAGAGCTTGAAACAATGCAAGTGAGCACGGTACGCATGAAAAATGAACATTACTCTTTCAATGTCTCGTCTATTTATTGTCCACTGCGTTGCAGGCTTGAAAAAAATGATTTTACAAATATTTTCAACTCTCTTGGTCCGAATTTTATTATTGGCGGAGATTTTAATGCAAAACACACCTTCTGGGGTTCAAGATGTGTCTCACAAAAAGGCAGAGCACTTTACAACGCCTGAATGGAACACAGTTGCGACTTTCACTCGACTGGTAAACCAACATATTGGCTGACTGATAGCAACAAAATACCCGATCTGATACCAGACAACTGTATTAAAATTGATGAAAGTTTTGATCTCTCTTTCAATCATTCCCCTATTATTCTAACGATGAGCGAACACCCAATTAAAAAAGATGTACCTGCTAGACTAACTAGCAGAAAAACTGATTGGGAAGGCTTTAAAAAAGACGTTGAAGAACATATCGAACTTCACAATTACACAGTAAGAAATGCAAGGCTGACCGAACTTCAACAAGAAATAAAGAAACTGAAACCGAATAAAGCTCCTGGATACGACCTAATCACAGGAGAGCTTCTTAAATCGTTACCTAGAAAAGCGTTAGTTAAGTTCCTTTACATTATAAACGCAGCGATAAGATTAGAATATGTTCCGAGTCAATGGAAAGTCGCGGAAGTAATAATGATTCTGAAGCCAGGAAAACCACCGAATGATAAAAAATCGTATAGACTTATTTCGCTGCTGCCGATTATGTCTAAAGTTTTCGAAAGAATAGTACTTAAGCGATTACAGCCGGTTATAGAAGAAGGATCTCTTATTCCCAATCACCAATTTGGGTTTAGAACCAAGCACTCAACAATAGACCAAGTGCTCGAGCGTATTCCTTGATGTTTCTCAAGCTTTTGACAAGGTCTGGCATGAAGGCTTGAAATATAAATTACGACAAGTTCTGCCGGAACACTTATATAATATTCTAGAAAAATACTTGACGAATCGACTTTTCCGAGTCAAACACGGAAACGAATATTCGGAATTTAAAGAAATAAGGGCTGGGGTGCCGCAGGGAAGTGTCCTTGGACCGCTTTTGTACCTATTATATACTCGCGACATACCGCAAGAAGAAGGCACCGTATTAGCTACATTTGCCGACGACACTGCCATCCTGGCAACGGGTAAAACGATCGAAGAATCGACTGAAAAATTGCAAGAAGCATTGAATAAAGTAAATGAATGGACAAAGATTTGGCGACTAGCTTTAAACGAAAACAAATCTGTTCATGTCAATTTTACTTATAAGAAAATAAATAATTTGCCCATCTTTTCAAACTCGGTTCAAATTCCGTTTGCAAACTAGGCTAAGTATCTTGGAATGACACTTGATGCTAAGCTGAAGTGGAAATCGCACGTGAAGAAAAAACGTAAAGAACTCGAAACCAAATACAGAGAAATGTACTGGTTACTTGGAAAATATTCCAAGCTTAATATAGAGAACAAACTGCTTTTATACAAGCAAGTGCTAAAGCCGATATGGACATATGGAATACAACTTTGGGATTGTACCAAAATAAGTAATGTCAATATTTTACAAACTTTTGAAAATAAAGTGCTAAGATCAATAGTTAATGCACCGTGGTTTATTAGAAATAGCGATATCCATAGAGATTTAGGAATTGCGACAGTCGAATATGAAATCAAAAACTTCGCGCGTAAGCATAAAGACAAATTACAAGGACACGTTAACAATGAAGTCCTTCGAATTCTAGATGAGAGGAATCTACTGCGTCGTCTACAAAGGACTAAACCTTTCGACTTAACGCGATAGCAAGAAACCGCGCCTAATTTGCGGAACAAGCAGGAACTTTCAATGCAAAGGGACCTGCCAAAGGTTCTCAATACGTGAAAGAAAAACTGCTGGATAAGTCAAAACTTAGTTGTAGTATGTAATCAAAGAAATTTATCACGAAGGGAGGTTTTTTTAGTGAGTAAAAATCTTACACTACTATGAGCACGCGCTATCGATCCTCGTAGTGTCTTCATGAAGATTTTTTACCTACAATCGGAAAAAAAAAAAAAAAAAAGGTTTTTAAGTGGGTCACATGAACCCAACGCTCGTTGTTAATTTATTTTGTGGCCTATCCAGGTAAAGATGGCGAGACGATTGTCATAACTCCAAATGGTGCTTGCCTAAATTGCATAAATGCAACAGCGTAGCTTATTCTAAGCTCCAAATCAGAAAATTAGTAATTTATTGCCAGAATGAAATACAATAATTCTCCAAAATATTTGTAGAAGAACTAAAGATTTCTTGTCAATTGTTAAAACCCTAATTTAATTTGCTTGTGTTTAAATCCATTACTCTAAACTCAACAGGATTCACTTTTGCCAATTACTTTAAAACCCATAACGCATTCAAAAACATAGTTCCAAATACCGCAATAATTAATATCCTGTCCAAAACTCCTAATTAGAGAACTGTTATCGTGTTGCTAACAAAATTATTTCCATCTTCCTTTTGGTAGGCATTCAGGAGAACAACATCACCACAAGGAAGAGCAACTACGAGTACCATCAAAATTATAAAACTCTCACCATGATGACTGTTCATCCATCAAATGCATCATAGTCTCGCAAGGCTTCCATATCTTGGCATCAACAACAGCAGCACCAGATGACTTGTCTCATATGCAAAGACTTATGAATATGTGATGTATGTGCTTGCACATGAGATTGGTCTCCTTTCTGTGAGTCTCTGCACTGCTGTTGCTGGATATGATGTCCTGACTGACATTTGCCTTGGAGTTTATATGTAATTAAGCTGTGAAACAAACGTTTGCTACAATTTATGCAACGATAAAGTTCTACAGCCTGTGGAGTGAGATACAGACAGGCATCTGCTATACCAGTAGTACATATTTAAAGTTCTACACACCATGCCTCTTTAAGGCACCACAAGTTCCGAATGGAATTCATAATCAACCCCTGCATCCTAAAAAAAGAAAACCGCCCTCAATTTTCCAACTGACATCAACGACAAAACATAAAAGTCAATCTTTTGTGTCAAAAATCGAAGGAATGTCGCTCCTCGCAATTATTGGCAAACATAAAAGTTTCTTGTTCGTGGGCTGTGTTCGGAAACCCCTCGACAACAACAATAAGAACCGAAAATTGCTCCAATAAACCGAGCAAACAAATAAAAACAATTTAAAACGATGATACAACATCATTATAGCTCCAAGAGAATACACCGAATTCTAGAGGGATGATTCGACCTGGGGGTGTGGGATACCATAAAGTTTAATGCTCGGCAATGCCATAAAAGTGTGCATAAACAACGCCAAGGGATTCTTGTTCGTTTTTTTTTTTTTTTTTGTTTTTTTTTTTTTTTTGGTGTGCGGTTTGAGACATGGAGACAAGCTGGTTCTCTCGGGATACTTGGACCATTGGATCACATTAAAGTAATGTACTCCACTATAAATCTAGTTTTTTTTACAGTCCATCTTGTTCATTGGAATTTTGATTTAGTTTATGATATGATGGGGAACAAGTGTCCCTTTTAGCGGAGGGTTAGTGATCCATTTCACGGATGGATTAATTTTGGTGGCAACTGAAGCGAAATTTCTGAAATTTTATATCTCAAACTTGCAGCAGAGTGTTGCTGTGAAAGTTTCGTCTAATCTTTGTGTACCTGCAAACAATGCATCCAAATCCTTGGAATAGTAAACTGAAAGTTTCAGATGTATGTATACTCGTAGGTAGATGTATGTTAATCAATATGTGAATTATTCGTGCGTAAGAAGATAAAGTTTGTTGTTGACTTCGACGGTACTACACCTGCTACAGTTGAGACTAAGTTAGTAACTTGAACTTGGATATAGGGTGTCTGGTATATGTGTATACGTCAAGTGTGCAATAAAAGTGAAATCAATTAATCAAGAACTGTCATATTCAGGACGTATGGAACAATATCTCACTAAGCACACTTAGGCAAGCAAGCTAACAGGCAGACACGAACGATTTTTGTATACAGTTTCCTGAGCATCAAGTTATCGTGTGTTGTGCTACGTAGAAATCAATAAATAGAAAGTTTTACCAGGCATAAGAGGTTGAGTGCAGCTGTGCACATGAATTTCAGTTGCATGGGACAGCAGCATGGAAAAAGGGTAGGCATACGTTTATAAGGCTGAAACTGAGAAGTACGTTATAGCATGTTGATCTAACTATTTTACATAAATGTATTGGATTTTCAAGTTATGAGTCAAGTGAGTAAGTAAATAATCTTACATATCCTTTCAGAATTTCTGAAAATGGTTGGACTCATCAGGTTTCTCTTGTAAATTGTTCCCAATATTTTAGGTTTATGGAATTATAACATTTCTATGTTTACATCTCAGCATAAAATATAACCAAAAAAAGGTGGTTGTGTACTGATTAATATCAAAAGTGGGGATTTCATTAAGTAAATCCTTCTCATATCTCCACGTGCCGCCAACTGGTAACTCCGTCGGAAGTAGTAAATGGTACAATCTCTGAGCCAAATAACAGTTTACGTTTCGATATCGTCTTAGTTTAATATCACGCGGTTATAAAAAAGTGAGTGATAAGCATCGAAGACGAAAACGAAAGATACTTAATGATGGATGAGGCCTGTTTCAGCACAAAATCTGTTAAAAGATGTGTCGTATCTCAACAGATAGCTCTATACTAAACTCTTTAAATGACACTTACATGGCGCCCAACTCGAATGAACTACAAGGTGGAATTATTTCACAATGAGATTTAGGGTATAAGGGAAGAGACTCATATTTCACCATTCGCCCGGTTGCTAAAGATGCCGTGCTAGTCTATCTTCTTCAGATTTTAACGATTCTACCTTAAGTCGAATACAAATTGTCCAGTGCTTAAAATAATAAAGGGTGACCAGCTAGCAATGACAGTTTTTCCAATTGTTATGTTTCAGCAGCTGTCAAAGTTGCCAATGACATCCAGCTGTCAAAATGTTCAGTTCCATTTTATCATGCATCGTTTGACACTTCCCGAACGTGTGGAAATTATTAAAAAATGTTATCGAAATTCGGGCTCACTTGAATTTCGCCGTGAGGTCGGTCGTCATCATGGCTTCAGTGCGCAGGTAATTCGCCGCAATGTGGAAAAGTTTCAGCGTGAGTACACTCTTTTAGACCTTAAGCCACCAACCAGACAGAGATCGATGTGAAGTGAAGAAAACATAGCCGCCGTACCGATCAGCTGAATTGGTCATCGCCAGAGAGTCAACCAGGCTTATTTTGCGGTTGGATTTGGGCCTACATCCGAATAAGATTGCGCTGACGCATGAATTGAAGCCGAACGACCATAGACAATGCCGTGAGTTCGCTGTTGGCCGGAGATCCGGATTTTGACCAAAAAATCATCTTCTCGGGCGAGGCCCATTTTTGGCTCAGCGGCTATGTTAACCAGCAAAATTGCCGTTATTAGAGCGAACACAAGTGTTCGACCAAGCATCAATGCATCTACAAAGATTGATTGTTTGGTGCGGTTTATGGCACGGCGGCATCATCGGACCTTATTTCTTTCGAAATGAGGAAGAAAGTCAATATTCCTCGGTATAGAGCGATGTTAACCGACTTTTTGTGACCAGAACTCGACAACATTATCCGAGCTGTGGTCCAAACAAGAAGGCCATATAAGCGAAGCAACGCTCGAAGTGGTGAAGTAGAAATTTGGCAACTGGGTCATCTCTGGGGCTACGTCAAGTCCATAGTCTACGCTAACAAGCCAACTACTTTGGATGAGCTCGAGGCCAACAACATTCGAGACGATATTGCTGGAATAACGCCGCACATATTGGACCGAGTCATCAAAAATTGGACTGACCGCTTGAAGCACTGCCAGCGAAGCCGAGGCGGCCATTTAAATGATGTGCTATTCCGTAAATAATGTAGGTTCCGTTGTTGTTGTTTTATTTAAATTTCTTTACCAATCGTTCTTATCTGGTCACCCTATAAAACAATAGGAAAACATTACACTTCCGGTTTTTTGTTTGCACCCTTTAGATAAACAATTTCGCACTATTTGCTAACGAGAAATCTATAATTGAGTGGATTTTCTTATTCCGAAATATGAAACGCAATTGAAAGGGCTAGTGTGTAGTGTAGTGTAGTGCTTAACTCTGCTTTTACTGTGGATTTTGAGAATTTTTGCTAGCAAATTTTATCAGAAAACACTTACTAATTACAGACTCAAAATCCTTGTTCTTCTAATTATTTTCGTCCCACCAGATTTTAACTCTCAGGGTCTAACGGTTCATAAGTAGCATGTGACCGATATACGGACGGATAGCGTGTTGAATAAATAAGTACTCAGTTTTACGATTTTGGACCGGGACACTAAAAAAGGAGCTAATTGAAACCACACCGGAATAAATTTACTTAACATCTTCCTACATCATCTGTGAAAGATAGAAGCCTCGTGTGAGCAATGCGATAGATGACCATATACATATATGACTTCAAACGTGGACCCCATTCCACCAAACTTTACAACTTTACAGGATCCCAAATATCTCATATACGAGTAGCAATAGATACCCCATATATCATGAAATACCAATACATTTCCTAAAATATCACAAAATAATACCATATAATACTAAATCCCCCAACAAGTCCTTAAATATCCCATAATACCACCAAATATCCCATATAGCAATAGATACCCCATACATCACTATACACCTCTACATTTCCTGAAATATGCAACACTTTTACAAATTCATCTCATTTTGCTTGCCGAGCCTTTGCACGTTGTAGAGTTAACTATAGGTACATTATAGGAGTTTCATACACACCAATTTTGTTGGCGGTGAAGTTACCTTAGGCGTATCCTTATCAATATTTTCTTCACACGTTGAAGAACAACCCTCGAAGCAACCTGAAAAGAATAATTGAGGTAACAGCCAGCTAAATGTCATCGTCGTCGTGTGTGAAAGCGCTCATAAAGTCACATGTATTACAACCGTCAAAATACCGGCCACAGCGTAAATAATCCGGCAGGCACATGGCGATCGTCCCGGGGACCGGGTCATTTGAAATTTTCCAGTGGTAATCAATGTGTGTGAAACGCAAATGAATCGTAAAGTGCTGTACGAAAAATTGCAGAGTTGTTTAATGGAATAGGGCCTTGGAAATTGAATTTCAGTTTCAATTTGCTTGGGTGTAAAGACTCACACTCAATGTACTGTACTGTACTAACTATAAAGTGACCTGAATAGATGGAGTTAAAGTCAACGAGTTGAATAGGCTTGCTAAAATCCAACCAGCAAGCAAGGTATTCTCTTTCTCTTTAATGCGGTACTCAACTAGGAAATATTATGTATAAAGAATAAAACCAGCAATTGCTAACAGAACCAAGACCCATATAATTGAAGCATCGAGAATAACCAAATTGATGATATGATTCGGATATGTTGTAAGTTTTTTTCAAAGCGTGAACTAGTATTGAATTTCACCATTTCTCCACAACAGATTTGTATGGAAGGACTCCCTAATCACTGTCAATTAAAACAGCACTACTAAAACTTGATTGCTTCCTGGCCAAAATTCAAATGTGAAATACATATGTTTACGAGAAGAGCATAACTTAACATTTTAGCAATTTGTACAATACCCCTTAGAAATAGTTTGGTTCAAGAAGATAACAAAGTTGTGTTGCTCTGTTAGTTGTTGAGAGCAACATTTATTTGTCTTAGAGTATTATAATCTAAAGACCAATTCATAATACCGCGAATAGCACGTAAAGCCAATAAGTCACTAACACACTCTTACGGAAAATATGTTAAAAAAGTCGCAAGCAGACCATGTTTTCGAACAACACCAAACGTTATACCTACTCGTATTCCCAGCATATTGAATTTCCAATCAAAACAAGAGTTTCCTACCGTCACTCAAAGGCAAAATCCTCTTGAGGTGAGGGCTAAAATATTAATGATGACTACGAGTACCTTATGCTTATAACCAAACTGCCTGCTTGTCCCGTCCGTCAGAAGACCCCTGCGGAGGTCAGTTATCGAATATCAGGTA
Source organism: Pocota personata (assembly GCA_963082735.1). Classification (NCBI taxonomy): domain Eukaryota; kingdom Metazoa; phylum Arthropoda; class Insecta; order Diptera; family Syrphidae; genus Pocota; species Pocota personata. The sequence continues at coordinate 235,830,813 of OY720430.1, read as the reverse complement.
TTCCTATTGTGTACACACGATTTCCTTGAGCTATCAGGATTCATTTCATTAAGGGCATGGCCTTTAATGAAATTTCACAACCAATGCCAATGCCAATTGCCCTCGCTCGCTCTCCTATCATGGCCTAAGGGTGGTAATTTGATTTTTTTTTACCACATGTGTGTATTTTCTGTTTGGATGTTTATTTCTTACGTTTATTATGGATTCGGTAACTTGAGAAGGATAATATATTTTCGTTGTAAAAATAAATATGGTTACTATTCAATGAAGGAAAAACCAGAAAAAAGAATTGACAGCTACTCGGAGTCAGAAATGTAAGTTAGTGATAGATTGCAAAGTTACATGATTGGCGAATGAACCTTAAGATCGTCAATGCAATTTCCATCTCTCCACTTTGGTATTAATATCAAGTTGCATTGTGCTCTTCTCTACGACATCGTTCACCTTCACTATACCCACAAGTGCCATAGTAATAGTACATCAAATTGTAACTTGATGACACTGGAGATTGTAATCACACGCAACCCAATCATTGGACGGACTAAATTACCCAATCAGGTTAACAAATGAATATCGAGTTAGTAAGATGTTATCAATGACTGCGAATGTTTTGTTGAGAGCTCATTAGATTAACTTGCGGAACAATTGATTCTATGAATTTTTGGCCAAATGGCGCCCAACGCCAAACCGTATATATAATCAGTCATTTGTCATAAATGTCATCTCTTGAGTCCTCTTGGATACAATCTTGCTTTCGCTTCGAGAATGGTGAAATGTTATCACGGATATTTCATATCGAAAATGGCGCCCAACCCTGGTTAAATGGCGCCCAACACTGCACCTTGTATCTAATCAGTGTTTGATGTTATTTTGAACTCAAACTTGTTTTCGTGAGTTGCAAAATGTCATCTCCTCATCAAACGGTCATCTTCTGGACACTATGTTGAGAGCATGTGAGCTGTCAACGCTCCTTATACCAGAAGCTAGAATAGCAAAAGTGTTCACATGTAAAGTTCATACTGGGAAATGTTAATTCCGATACACAAAAATTCCTTAATCCAAAAGCTGTATGCGTACCTAGTACAAACCTTTTAAAATAGAGAATACTTTTCCCTGATTTCATCTTTCTTAGATTTTGTGTATCCTTCTCAGCCAAAAAAAAAAAATCCTATTTCTGCTCACATCGTTCTTTTACGTGCCTGCCGTCGTATAAATGTTCTCCATTAAACCTTTTTTCTCCATTCCTGGTTCTTATCCGGCAAACACCGTATTCAATTTTCACTGTAGGTCCATATAAAGCCCATGTTTTGCTTGAGTAAGTAGCCAGACGTGAATGGAAATTTAAAATTCAAATACGGTCCAGAAGCAACCCGTTTCACATTTTTCTTCTTTTGTCCATGACCTAACACTCTATGTAGGGCATGCTTGCATGAATATTTCGCATATTGAAACGAACTAAAAAAAAAAAAGTTTATTCGCCTTTTTTTCGTAAGATTTTTTTAAGGAACGTGAGAAGAAATTTGGACATAAATTTCAATTCATTTGTGTTTAGGGAAAAAGGACTGGTCGTATGTCGATGTCCTGGTCCCTTGTCATAAATTTGGGTCTCCTTAACCAGATTCTGAAAGCGTGTTTAGTTCTTCAATCCAAACCAATTGATGCTATTTAAATATGAACAAGAGATGTGTCAGAAGCATCATGTGGCTTTCAAAGTAGTAGTTTATTTATTCTTTTAAACATGAGTTTAAGTTTCAATACTTACTCGTACATAAATACGTAATAATGTTAAATACATGTTACACTCATATATGGTGCATAGGGGTGTGAAGAATATACAAGTTCTCGCGCTGAACCCTGGATAACGCTGAAAGTCTATTTAAATCTGATTGCCAAAACATTTTAAATTTCGACCGATAAC